>OY757943.1:22002511-22160011 GCA_963585895.1 Sepioteuthis lessoniana
TATGAGCTCGTCCTGCATGTCTGGTTCGTCTAACTTGAATAGTTTCCGTGATAGAAGGCAGGTGGCCGTACAGTTGGTGTCTTGTGGGGTGTTGCCGCCAGGACCTGTTCAAGATTGCTCGCAGCATTCTTGTGTAATTGCCGTCTAGCTTCTTCTCCAGCCGTTTTGTTAGTGTCCATGTAGTGCATCCCAATATCAGTATCGATGCGACTGCTGCCTGGAAGAAACTGCGTTTCATTTTATCGGTTAGGTCTGATTTCCATATAATCGATAACCTACTGATAGCTGTCCATGCCTTCGGTAGAAGATAGACAATCTAGGACACACACACACACACACACATATATATTTATATATATATATATATATATATATATAAAGTAAACAAAATGGCATTGAAAACAAACACACACGCACATACACATATTGTATAAATTAAAAAAGTCACTTTTATTCATATTTAAATTACTTACATACGTACATACATACATATCACTTCATATTTCGGATATATTCACGCAAACGAACACATACGCATATATACACAAAGTTATGTCTAACTTTAATTACTTGGTTTTATGCATATATATATATAAAACAAACGCTCGTATATATATATATATATATATATATAGTCATCCACAGACAGATCTGTTTCGTTCTATCAGAACTCATCAGTGTGGCTAGACAGTAGCTACCCATAGCTGGGATCGAAACCTGGTTTGACTCAAACGCCAAGTCGAGGCCTCTAGACATTCAGCCACGAGCAGCCATTAGCTGCGAAGTAAATTTTAAACGGTTATGAATCACAATTACTATTGTTTACATACATCCGTTCAACGGCTGCCGAGACCTCAATTCAAATACGAAGAGGCTTGCAATGAACGCTAATGGCAATACGATTCCTTCTTCGCCAGAGAACTTAACCCTACGGGAGTAGGGGAGTATATATATATATATATATATATATATATATATATATATATATACCATCAATAAACCTAATATTTATTTCAGGTGCATCGACGAGAAACTCCTTTTTAAAAATAGCGCTGATGAAATCAACACAATTCAAGAGACCCTTCAAATTAATTCCGTTCTTAATTTCACACAAGAACTCAATATTTACTATAAAATCCCATTTCTCGGTGTCCTTATAGACATAAGCAATATTGACGGATTTACCACCTCCACATATAATAAACCTACCAACAGTAATCCTTGCAAGGTGAATTTCCATAGTGAATGCAACTTCCGTCATAAAAGAACCATCATAAAAACACCTATTTCCGGAGCTAAACTACCAACTTCCTCTAGAACTATCTTCCTTAATGAACTTAGATATACAAAAAAAAACCCCAAACAACTTATTAATTATGGGTTTCCCAACTACATTGTTGATACAGAAACTAAACATTTCATTAATGAAACTGAAGAACATAACATAGACACAACCCTAAACAATCAATAAACCTTTAATACAAAAAAATAAATTCATAATAATTATATAATAGATGAACATATATTTAAAAAATATCCACAAAAGAAAAATGTTCTCCCTACTGATCCTATCAAAAAATAAGTCTTATCATTTACTACAACAAATTTAAAACTTGCAACCTATTCATTTTTTATAACTCTACCTCCTCCATTGAACTTCTTGATAGGACAAACATCGTATATATTTTCAAATGGTCCTTGGGAGATTGTGGCTCCAATAAAAATAATACTTACGTTGGTCTTACCACCACGACTCTTACAAGGTGTCTGACTATGCATCTTAATAATTTTAGATCCATAGCCTTACGTCTAAAAAAAACACTATATTCTTAAATCCAAATTCCAGAAAATTCTAGTTGAAAACACTTGATAATATCACACGAAATTAATAAGCAACGCCTACAAATCCTAGAAGTCCTACATATAAAAAGAAAAAAGAACTAGAATTTATAGAATCAGCTATTAAAATACTGACGATGCCATTAGCCTTTATTATTTATTTATTTTTTACTTATCCATTTTTTAAATATTCCATTGTTAATGATGATATCTGTTTCCGTTGATAGCATGCTGTTTTAAATTCGTCCGACGTCTTCATCGTCTCAGTTTTATCCAACTCTGCGTTTACGTAATTTTCTAATGTTATAAAAAAACTAAAAACTTCTTTAAAAAACATTATTTACACATGCAAACGAAGCCTGATGATGGCCAATGAAAAGTCAGAAAAAACTCGGGACAGTTTTGGTAAATTCATCTACCAATTACAACTTGAAACCAAAACACTTATGAGGAAACTTGAAAGAATGTAAATAAAATTATATCGACAAAATGTGTTTTTATTATTTAATCAAACATACTTAAAGGAAAGCTGCTGTCCAACCACACACACACACACACACACACATATATATATAACTTGATTTGCATTTTATATATATATTAGTTATATTACAATTTATTAAGTTCAATTCCTGGTGCTGTAGAATACACCGATTGCATATCTGCAGAGAGGTTTGAGCATGTACCATTTGGTATAAAGGTCAAATTTCAATCTTTTGCACAGTTCCCACGGAATTATCATCCCCACTCAGTCGTGCCTAGACTCGTACTTCTTTTGGCAAGTTTGATGAATTCGCTTATTATATGAATAACCGTTTCATCTCTAGTCTCCACATTTGCTATTCTGTTAGGTATTAGCAATTTTTCGCTTAAATATTATTTCTTCTTCTTCTTCTTCTTCTCACATCATATCACTTTTTTTTTTTTATCTTTTTCTAAAATATTCTTTTCTTTTTCTGCACTCATTCGTGTCTTCTTCTTCTTCTTCTTCTTCTTCTTCTTATTATTATTATTATTATTATTATTATTATTATTATTATTATTATTATTATTAATTCTCATTAGAGTTTTTCAGATCAGCGTAAGCTGATGGTCTTCCACTGAAGATTGAGTGACAGCAAGTCTCCTCAAGTCTCCAGGACTCTTCTCAGTATTCTGGCCGTTTTCAATAATGCTGTAGTTTGGATGGTCTCCACTCGGCCGCCAACTTCCAAATCCTCCTGGCCCTTCAATAATCCTTTAGTTACTGTGCCAAAGGCACCAATCACAACTGGTGTAATTGTCACCTTCATGTTCCATAGTTTTTTCAATTCTCTAGCAAGGTCATCGTACTTGTCTCTCTTTTCACATTCTTTCAGTTTTATTCTGTGGTCAGCCGGGACAGCAAAGTCGACAATTTTGCTGATTTTTTTTTTTTATTAGGTCTGGTCTTCTGGCCGAGATTAGGTGATCCGTTTATTATTATTATTTTATTTCACTCTTTTTGAGGGTTTTTTCATCAATTCTGCCTGTTGGAATCTCACTAGATTTTGAATGACTGCAAGTCTCCTCAAGTCTCCAGCCGTTTTGTTAGCGTCCAAATACATTAAATGTCAAAAACAGTTCTATTTCAAGTTATTCAGTTTAGTCAACAAAGTTAAAAACTCCAAGTATTGCAATGTATCTCTAAGAATTTTATAAAACATCAGTCATTTATTTATACACTGTTAAATGTAAAAATCGTTCAAACAATTCAGTTTAGCATACGTACGAAGTTTAAATGCCATAACCGTTCTATTTCTAACCATTAAATTTAGAATAAGTGCACAGCTTAATTCTATTTGGCCCATAGATAGGACTCTCTCAGGTGCTACCTCTCCGGGTCAGTGGGAACCTGGAAGCGATGGCAATAAAGAGGTACTCTGCATTTCCTAAAGCTCCAGTATTATTGGAACCTCACCATTAGATTGTTTAGTGTTATATTTAGGACACTCGTTGGGGGAGTCTTACCTTTCTCCAGATATGCAGTCGATGTATACTACAGCCCTAGCCGACTGGGCCAAGTTAATTGGTAGGCGCGTTAGCGTAAAAGGTATCGTCGTAGAAACTGAATCTGTGATCCCGTTTCAAATTCTGGATGATGTTGTTTGTTTCCCTTTAATCTAATGCCCCTTGGAAAGGCATGGATAGAGCTGTTCACCCCTTCCAGATATGAATAATAGAATAACCTGGGCATCTTTAGCCTTGTTTAGGTAACCAGTCGAAGAAGGAAAACTTACCTCTTTTACAGCGTTTAAAAATGATCTTGTGTCACCCCCGGTCCTTGGGTTTAATAGATACATTTTCGATGTTGAAATTAAAAAAAAGCTTAAATGAAGATGTGCGCACAGCTAACCACTTTATATAAAAGTTGATGATGCCGGGACAGATGTCTACATTTTTATCATTCATGTCCTGCTGAGTACGTTGTACAAAGGTTTTAAGCGTTGGTTCCCTAAGCTTCTACGTGACAATGCTCTGGAGGTTGCAGATTCAATCCTGACTGCAGCCGAGTAACAATACAGGAATACTTAACACTTGTACCTGGTTATGGTTAACGGAATCAAAGCAAGCGACTCCCGTGGATTAAAAAAAAAGGACGTAGTTCGGAGTTCCATGTAAGCTCCCGAGTTTCACAAGAAACACCAGAAGAAAGCCAGAAGATACATTGGCAGAAACGTTGTAAATATAACAATAAAGACAATAGTCCAAAAACCCTGAATATTAAAAATCATCTGGTTTTGTCTCAGAAATTCAGATAACAAGGATATCTAGATCTCAAGATATCAGTCTTAACGTGATTTTCTGGTTTTCAAAAGATGCCGGATATGGTTTTTAAAACTGAAGGAAAAGGAATATTTTCAATCCTCAGACCAAGTGAATAAGAAGGTAATAGATACCACATAGGGCTGATTAACCCTCAGGGTACTCTTGGTCGAAACGTTGTTTCTACTGACATCAAGATGAGGACCTCAGTGAATAATAAGGAAATAAAGAATTGTGTCAGTAGACGGGGATCACTTCAGAAAAGATGCCAAATTTAAATCTACAAGTGCCACTTAGAAAAAAGATGGCGACCTCATAAGTGACTGAAAAGCACTTTTTAAAAAACGCCATTCATAGGTTTTAACCAGACTGTAGTTACATCAAACGGGCACCTTCATGTGAATTTGCGAATCATTGATAACCGTTTGGTATCTATCTATCTATCTATCTATCTCAGACTATATATATATATATATCCTTCTCTCATATTCTCTCTATATATATACATATAGATATTTTTTCTTCTATCTATCCATCTATCTATCTATCTATCTGAGGCTGTTCATTCTTTCTCTCTTACTCTCTCTCTCTTTATATATATATATATATATATAGATGTATATATATGCTAATACACACACACACACATATATATATATACCTGTTTATATCTACCTCCCTCCATATCTATCTATGTCACTCTGTTTACATCTGTCTCTCTCTCTCTCCCTCTTTCTTTTTATATATATATATTCCAGTTCATCTTTCTCATTCTCTCTTTCTCTTTCTCTCTCACACACACACTCTTTCTTTCTCTCTCTCTCTCTATATATATATATATATATATATATATATATATTGTTCTGTTCATGTCTGTGTATCCATAATTAAAAAAAACTCATTTGCATTCAGACAACGCCGGGAGCCTGGCAAAATAAATCTGTCTGATTGGCAAAATTTTAGTTTTTAAGTCTGTCTGTCCATCTATCCATCTATAAATCATTGTTGAAAATGGACTCAGTGATCTGAGTTAAAATCAAAGAGAATGTTGTTTTTTTTCTTTCTTTCAGTTTCTTTTCTTTTTTTCTTTTTCTTTCTTTGCGTATCACTTTTCGAACTACTTTTCATCATTACTATGAATGAATAGATTAAAGTTAAAACTCGGTTCGTAAGACTTTCAGGTAGGCAAACCAGTCTAGGGGAAGGAAAACTCTGATTGTCGTCCCACACATACCAACATGTCAGTCTGATAGGGTAAATACGAGGTCCATATGATAAGTTTCCAGATCTTTTTCGTATGGGCATTTAAAATTGTCGTAGACATTTGAAAATTCACTATGTTATTGCTATATATCTTATGAGATGACTAACCAATTTTTATGATTTCAGGTTCAAATGAATAGCTACAGCAGCAATTGGAATACACCCTACCAAAGCCTGATTGTCACTGCAGGTGAATTTCAAAAATGTAATCTGACACTTTAGAAGAACGATATGCAATAAAATTCTATCTTAAACTTGGAAAAAATGCCACAGAAACGTATGGAATGCTTCAGACTGCTTTTGGAGCATCTTGCATGAATCGAGCATCAGTTTTTGAGTGGCATAAGAGATTCAAGGAAGCCAGGTAGTCTGTGAGGGATGATGGGAGGTGTGGAAGGAGTAAGGAAGTCAATACACCAGAGTTGATTGGCCAAAGGCTTAGGGTTAGGGTTACTATGTTGAGGTTTTAAGGGAGTTCAGGGAGAGATTCCAAGGGAAGAGGCCAGCATTCTTCAAATCGGGTCAATGGCATGTCCACCAGGACAATGAACCAGTCCATAACTCCATCCTTGTCCCAGACTATTTGACCAAAATGGGAATCAAGACAGTTCCACACCTTCCCTATAATCCAGACCTTGCTCCCTGTGACTTTTGGTTATTCCCTAAGCTCACAGGCTATCGTTTTGAGACAATTGGGAAGATGAAAGAGTCTGTGACGAAGGTCATTGACACGCTCACACAAGAGGACTTCGATGGGGCCTTTCTGAAGTTGTTGGAACGGTACAACAAGTGCCTTGCAGCCGGAGGAGATTAGTTCGAAGGGGACTTGGGTTTCATGTGTGTACTATCAATAAAAGTGTCCATACGAAAAAAGTCTGGAAATTTATCATATGCACCTCGTAAGTCTTGTTGAAAATCATGAACCATTTGAGTCTGGGCTGGGATTGTTCCTTAAAACTGGTACCATCTATATATTTATCCACGTCATTCGGCATGACTGGAATACAATACAATGTCATTTTTTAAGCAGAATAAATCATTCTTGAATTCAAAATTTTCTTTTTCGTTTTTTCGTAATGCTAATATCATTTGGGAAAGGCATGAACTCAAATGTTCATCTTTTATTTATGGGTAAATTGTTGGATAAACTTGGCTCATCAATCTTGATATGGCAACCACTCTAGGAGAAGGAAAACTCAAAATTCAAACTCATTGTACTCGGCTTTAAAAAAAGGACCGTGTAGCATCCTACTTGTGACAAAGGTGGTGGGTAAATACATGTTTATTTATAGCAGGAAAGAGAACAGATGCATTCCTATGCCCTGAGTATGATGTTAAACGGTATTTGATGGTGAGGATTCAGTCGTGTAGATTGCGGAAATCAGAGTTTCTTTTTCATTACCATACTCGGGCCCAAATTTACATATCGGCCGTGTGTTCTGTTAGGCACGGTTCAGTTTGTGTCTGTGGTTCGTTGATCAAGCCTGCCTGGAATAGGTGTTGGAGAAGCCCGACAGTCATGTCACGAGGGCGGAACCGACAATTGCTCAAGCGTTAGTGGGCTGCCCACTCCAGGCTCTTACTCGCCCTTCACGAGGTTAGGTTCATCACCGGGCACTTTAGGCGCCTCTTTTTAATGCATTTTTAGCAACGCCGAGTATGTGTGGGCATCAGACCTGCACCTGGTACCCACAATAAAAAGGCTTTTTGCCGTTCTCTGGAATACGTTGGGCGCCCAACAAATATCAACTCTCGGGCCCACTCAGACACGGAGTGGTGATACCTGTTTGGATCTCATCTATGAGTCAAATAGAATTGCTCAGGATTTTACTTGGGATTATTATTCTTAGTTATTTGAAACCATTAAGCTGTGTGCAATTTCATATTCATATTCAATATCATTACTTGAAAAACGGAATTTCTAATATTGAATATCGGTGCTTAAAGCCATTTAACGGTATGCAAGTAAAAGCACTCTAGCTCTTTAAAAATAAAGTTGCATATTGACTTTTGACAGACCCGTCAATCAGAGATTTCGTAAACAGGATGCACCTGTATGAACAAGGGGAAACCACAAACAAATCACTTAAGCTGGGAATCGGAATGACAACGCGCGGGTGTTGAAAATATTATATAGGCACACAGTTTCAACTACCGCAGGACAGGCGGTCAGATTCAGAAAGCAACCAGTAAGTAGATGCCTACTAGGACGGGGCGCCCCCTCCTCCCACTGAGTCGAGAAGCTCAAAGAAGAAAGTTGCTGAAATATGTATCACAATGTGGTTAAGAAGACATGGTATCAAATATTATTTAGGCACACGGTTTCAACAACGAAAGGCCAGGAGGTCAGTCAGGACAAGTGGGTAGTCAGAGCAGAAGTCGCTTTGAGAAGTGATCCTGATCAAACCCGTTGACGAAGTACTAGGTGGGCCTCTAAATATAGGGTCATGGCGTGAGTTAAGGAGATATAGTGTCAAATATAGCAGTCATCCGTCAGTCCTAAGTCCTTGGTTTGTGGATTTTTTTGCAAAACAATAATTATCAGGCAGTTAAGAAAATAAAATGAATCGAAAATCGAAAAAAATACAGACAAAAAACAAAAAACGTTGGGATTTTGTATGATTCTTTATGTGTGGTTGTAAGTGTGTGAGTATGTGTGGGTGTGTGCGTATGTTTGTGTCGGTTATAGTTGCGTATCGATGTGTTTGTGTATAAGTTTAAGTGAAGTTACAAACGCAGCGCGTTGGTTTAGCCGGATGTGAATTCGTAGGTGTATCTTAATTTTTTCTTAATGGCTCTACCCTACATATCATATTGCACTTGGTTCGACACAAACCCACAAAGTTATTTAGTGACAGCCAACACTGTTATCCTATTTACCCAACCCCTCCGCTCGGGCAGGATATGACACAAGGTCAATTTTTAAGCGGAGTTTAACAGATTTGAATTCAGAGTTTTCCTTCTCCTAGACAAGTTGCCTCACCAAGGCTAAAGAACCCAGTCTGTCCTACTATTTACCCACAGCTGGAGGGAGAATAATTGGATTCATACCTTTCCTAATAGTGCTATGGGAAATGCAATCATTCTCGTCCAGGATTTGAACTCGAGTCGCCGTGTCCATTTCCTACGACGATAATCATTACACCACGGGGACCAACACTGTTATAATATATATATATAAGTAAAAGTAAAAGTTAGCGACCATAGTCGAGGGTGACCCGAAGGCTCCCTTTTCGATAGCTACAACACCAAGGTGTAGGGGAAGGCGCTACTCCATTCCCTGGATTGCTCCACTTTACCCTTGAACCGTACCTTATAATGCTGAGTGTTAAGCAAGGTGGTATCAAGTTCCATTTTTAAAGTCTTTGGTATGACTCGACCTGGGATTGAACCCTACTAATGTGAAAGGGTTAGTAAATACATCTATACATACCGCAAAAAAGAGGATTCCATTTTCTAAGATGATAACTATTAGACTGTATAATCCCGCTCAAAGTGGTACGTTTTCTTTGGATGGGAGTTGGGCGCCGCCAAGTACCTCTTGCATTACTATAAAGGGATAATTACTCGGAACTGTGACCCGAAGACCTGAAAAAATTTAGGGGAGTATAACAACAGTGCTACTATAAAAACAGGTTATCACCCCCAACACCGCCACTGAGACAAAATGGTAACAACTTGATCTTTAAGCTGCACTGAAAAAAAATCAAAGACTAAAAATAATGATTTTAAAAATAAAGAAAAAAATAAGTAAAACTGTTTCTGAATAGCACACTTGACCAAAAACATTATATTAAGGACGGTAGGACCCTTTGATTCTAACCAGGAGAAGGGCAGGCGAAAAACCCATCACCGAGTTGTGAGTTGAGTCAGTTAAAAAGACAGATATCCAACCCCAAACCACACCGTAAATGGCTTGTAAGCCCCCACTTCACCCATGTTTCCTGACCATCTCCAACTAAGACAGCAGCAGAAGGCAATCACTGTTTTTGCAGATCGATAGGGAGAGAGGGCTGAGGGTAGCAGAGAATGGCGTTGGACAGTGGCGGTGGGGTAATAAGTGTGGATGCCGGTGGTTGGGTGGTCTGTAAGAGCCGAAAAGAGAGAAGATGGGGTGTTGGGTGGAGTGGCGCAGCGTGGGGTGGCTTTGAGTCCCTTTGTAATTGGCAGTGAGTGATCTTCCTGAAAGACACGCGTATCTATAATTACATCTTCCAATGCTGAGAGAAACACACACTGACATGCACACTGCGATAAAGAAGCAACAAAGAGACAAATATATGGACATGTTTATGCACACGATTGTAAGTGGTTAAGTTCGGTTTGGGAGGGTGACATTGGTGCGGTAAATAAACTGTGCATATGAATACGATATTATATATATATATATATATATATATATATATATATATATATATATATATATATTATGCAGACAATATATGTTTATATTTGGATATAATGTATATTGAAATATGCGTAAAGAGCAAAAAGGTATATGTATGGAGAGATAGAATCAAGTTTATATATATATATATATATATATATATATATGTATATATAATCAAACATATATGTTTAATTTTTTATCATTTTCATAGTATACATGTATATTTATTAAGTTTGAAGGCAATATCATATATATTCTGAAAGTCGATGTATTTCCTCATATAGAGCAGATTTATATATATATATATATATATATATATATATATACATGTGTGTGTGTGTGTGCGTGTGTGTTTGCATATACGTGCGCTTGCGTATATATATATATATATATATATATTTACCAACCCCCCCTGCTCGGGCAGGATATGACACAAGGTCAATCTTTAGGAGGAGATTAACAGTTTTGAATTCAGAGTTTTTCTTCTCCTAGACTAGTTGCCTCACCAAAGCTGAAGAACCTTCTCTGCCCTGCTATTTACCCATAGCTGGAGGGAGAATAATTGGATTCATACCGTTCCCAAGGATATTAAGGCTATGTGAAATGCAATCAGTCTCGTCCAGGATTTGAACTCATGTCGCCGTGTACATTTCCTACGACGATAGCCATTACATAACGAGGATTACAGTCTCTTTCATCTTCTCAATTGTCTCATAACGACAGCCTCTGAACTTAGGGAATAACCAAAAGTCACAGGGAGCAAGGTCTGGACTATAGGGAGGCTGAGGAACTGTCTTGATGTCCATCTTGGTCAAATAGTGTGTGACTAGGATGGAGTTGTTGAGTGGTGCATTGTCCTGGTGGAAATGCCACTGACCTGATTTCAAAAGTGCTGGCCTCTCCCGACGGAATCTCTCCCTGAACTCCCTTAAAACATCAACATAGTTACCGTAACCCTAACCCTTTGGCCAATCAACTCTGGTATATTGACTTCCTTACTCTTCCTACACCTCTCATCATCCCTCACAGACTCCCTGTCTTCCTGGAATCTCTTATGCCACACAAAAACTGATGCTCGACTCATGCAAGATGGTCGAAAGGCAGTTTGAAGCATTCCATACGTTTCTGCGGCATTTTTCCAAGTTTAAAACAGAATTTTATTGCATATCGTTCTTCTAAAGTGTCCTCTCGTCCAGATTGCATTTTTGAAATTCACCAGCAGTGACAATCAGGTTTTAGTAGGGTGTATTCCAATTGCTGCTGTAGCTGTTCATTTGAACTTGAAATCATAAAATTCAGTCAGTCATCTCATAAGATATATAGCAATAACATACTGAAAATTTTAAGAGTCTGCGACAATTTTAAATGTCTGTACAAAAAAAGTCTGGAAACTTATTGAATGTACCATATATATATATATATATATATATATATATATATATATATATATATATATATATATGCATTCATACCTATCAAAACATATATTCATACGTATATAAAATATATATAAATAATATATAGTGCATATATAAGTTATATGTATATAATATATAAAAACTCAATAGACATGTTATATATATATATATATATATATATATATATGTGTGTGTGTGTGTGTGTGTGTGTGTGTGTATCCTATTCTCCGAGAAGAGCGGTGTCCATTTGAAATAAAATATAAAATATATCAGAAATGATATTTCGCTCCCATACTTTCAATTTCTTTCTTAAAATTATTTATATATATATATATATATATATATATATATATTGAGAGAGCGAGGGAGAGCGGCAGATTTGAAAAAGACAGAAGGAATCTCCCAGTCTGAACGACTTGGAGATTGTGTCAGCATGCAAATGAAAAAAATTATTACTTATGTATCTGTATGTGTCTGAATAGATGATTCGTTTGGTTTCCTTGTTTAATGGCATATTAACTTTCATGGATTATTTAATACCAATGGCATCCTTTTTTGCTGAACAGTAGTGATCATTTTTAACAATTAGCTATGTAGGGGGCGTAATTAGATTCCATACCTTTCCCAATGGTATTAGTCGAAAATTAAACGTTATTGCTTCAGTAGAGGTAGAATTCGATTAAAATTTCATACTCTAGCATGTTTGACGCAAGGACTAACCCGTAAATAGATGGGTTTTCTCTTTCTTTTCTTATATATATATATATATATATATATATAATATGATATAACTGGAAGACAACTCAGACCTGGTTAAATTGTCATTATATATCTATTTCAGAGAAGAATATTATGATCTTCGTCTCCTCAGATGACTTACACGCTTAATTTGAGGGTTAAAAAAGGATGACAAGAAAATTATAATCATCGTCTATTCAGATGACTTACATGTAAAATTTAAGGTTGAAAAAAAATAACTGTTTAACCAGGTTTGAATTTTCTTCCAGTTACATTGGATACGCTCTCCAGGACTTTTCTTAGTATTCTCGCCGATCTCAGCAGTGCTGTCGTTTGGATGGTCTCCACTCGTCCTCTTATTTCCAAGTCCTCCAGTCCCTTTACCAATCCTTTGATGACTCTACCAAGTGCATCAGTTACAATTGGTATTACCGTTACTTTCTATGTTGTTTTTTTTTTCAGTTCTCAAGCAAGATTTAGGTATTTATCTCTCTTTTCGCTTTCCTTCAATTTTACCCTGTCGTCAACTAGAACGGCAGAGTTCACTGTTCGGCAGATGCTCTTTTTTTCTTTTGCTGACTATCACAAGGTCTGGTCGTCTGGCCAAGATTCAGTCATCCGTTTGTATTTCAAAATCCCAATGAACTTTGTGCGTCTCATTCTGTAAGAAGGATCCCAAGTTGCGCATATATCACTTCTTCGTATTGTCAGTTTTAAATTTCTTGCACAGTTCCTTACACTCCCACTAGTCGTGCCGAGATGTATACGTTTTTGGCAATTATTATGAGATGGATCGTTTCGTTTCTGTTACCACATAATCTACATGTCTTGTGTCTTCTGTATTTTGGCTTTATTATTATTATTATTATTATTTATATAACTATTATTATTATTTATATAACTATTATTATTATTATTATTACTATTATTATTATAACTATTATTATTACTATTATTATCATTATTATTATTATAACTATTATTATTATAATTATTACTATAATTATCATTATGATAATTATTACTATTACTATTATTATTATTGCTATATTATTATTATGATAATTAATATTATTGTTATTATAACTATTATTATGATTATTATTATTATTGTTATTATTATTATTACTATTATTATTACTATTATTACTATTACTATAACTATAAGTATTATTATTACTATTATTATTATTATTATTATTACTATTATCATTATAACTATTATTTTTACTATTATTATCATTACTACTACTATTATTATTATGATTAATTTTATTATTATTATTACTATTATTATCATTACTATTATTATTATTATTACTATTACTATTATTATTATTATTACTATTATTATAGTTACTCCCAGAGAGTTTTTAACATCATTGTTACCCGATGGTTTTTCACAGTCTCCAGTTTTTTCAATTCTCTAGCAAAGGTCGTGGTACTTATCCTTCTTTTCACATCCATTCAGATTTATTCTGTGGTCAGCCGGGATAGCAAAGTCGACAATTTTGCAAATTCTCTTTTTTTGTTGATTATTATGATGTCTGGTCTTCTGGCCGGGATTAGGTGATCTGTTTGTGATTATTATTAATATTACTATTATTATAGTTACTCCCAGAGAGTTTTTCACATCATTGTTTCCCGATGGTTTTTCACTAGAGTTTGAGAGACAACACTCTCCTCAAGTCTCCAGGACTCGTCTCAGGATTCTGGCCGTTCTCAATAATGCTGTCATTTGGATAGTCTCTACCCGTCCGCTAACTTCAAAGTCCTCCGAGCCTTTTAATAACCTTTTAGTTATTGTACCAAAAGCACCAATCACAATTGGTACAATCGTCACTTTCATATTCCACAGCTTTTTCAATTCCTAGCAAGCTCGAAGTACTTATCCTTCTTTTCACATTCCTTCAGATTTATTCTGTGGTCAGCCGGGACAGCAAAGTCGACAATTTTGCAAATTCTCTTCTTTTTTTGTTGTTGATTATTATTATGTCTGGTTTTCTAGCCAGGATTAGGTGATCCGTTTGTCAGTTAGAATCCCATCTAAGTTTATGTGTCATTTTCTAGGACAGGTGCTGAGTTGTGCATATACCATTTGTTAGTGTGGTCAAATTTCAATTTCTTGCACAATTCCCAGTGGATCACCTAGCCAACCCAGTCGTGTCTCGTCTTATCCTCTTTCTGTGCTAATTTGCTGCATTCGCTTATTATGTGATTGATCGTTTCGTCTCTGTCACCGCATAGCCTACATTTTCTATTTTGTTGCGCCTTATCTATTCTTCTTCTTCTTCTTCTTCTTCTTATTATTATTATTATTATTATTATTATTATTATTATTATTATTATTAAAGTTACTCCGAGAGAGTTTTTCACATCATCGTTACCGGATAGTTTTTCACTGGAGTTTGAGTGACAGCTAGTCTCCTCAAGTCTCCAGAACTCTTCTCAGTATTCTGATCGATCTTAATAATGAGATAGTTTCGATGGCCTCTACTTGTCCTCTTATTTCAATTTTCTTTAGTCCCTTTATTAATGCTTCGTTGATTGTACCAAGAGCACCAAATACAATTGGTATCAGCGTTATTTTCATGTTCCACATCTTTTTTTTCAAATCCCTAGCAAAGTCCAAGTATCTATTCTATTTTTCGCTTGCTTTCAATTTTATTCTGTGGTCAGCCGGGACAATAAAGTCTACAATTTTGCAAGATCTCTCTCTCTCTTTTTTTTTTTTTTTTGTTGTTGATTATTATAAGGTCTGGTCGTCTGGTAGAGATTAGGTGATCCGTTTGTATCTCAAAATCCCATAGGAGTTTGTGTGTCGCATTCTCCTGGACAGCTGCTGGGTTGTGCATATACCATTTGATCGTATGGTCAAATTTCACTTTCTTGCACAATTCCCAGTGGATCACTTTGCCCACCCAGTTTTGTCTTGTCTGTGCTATTATTATTATTGTTATTATTTGACTCGCAAAAATATGCCTCCCCGTTCGTAAGTATATAAGTTTTACTGGAATAAATTACCATTTTAAATTAGAAAGTCTGATGAAATTGAATTAGAACGCATATTTATTTTTCTTCTATTCTCATTGATTTCTATGAAAAATTATCAATTATTAATTATTAGTTAAACTTATTCGAAATAAAGAAAGCATAATGAAAGAACAGAACAGCTTGGACGATAGCTCTTCTCATCACTCCTGGCCTTCATTGCTAGATTTTTCTAGTTTCATAATTTGACAACGTTAAACCGTAAAGAAAGGAAGTTAATATTGGAAATAAATCCGACAGAAGGAATAAAATAGAAAAACAAAGAATTCGAAGTAACGAATTTAGTATAATCGGGAATCAAGAAAGTCAAGAAAAAGAAAAGGAAAAGGAAGAATAGGTAGTAAAAAAAGAAAGAAAGAACATAGAGAAGAAAAGAAAAGAAAGAAAGAAACACACGTTATGTAAATGAATAGGTTTGGTTTGGTTTCTTTGTTTAATGGCATATCAACTCTTTTTAGGTTATTTAATGCCAAAGCCATTCTCCTAGAAGAACAGTAGTGGCACTATTTAACCTATAGCTGGGAGGATAAGGGGGTTCATACCTTTCCCAAGGGTATTTTCCCGAAAGTGAACGTAATAGCGCGACTGGAGAACGAACTCGCTTACTACGATTCCGCAGTCCATCGCTTTAACTATTACTCCACGAGGATACCCCCTTAAATGAATAGGGATAGATTTTATTAATATTAACCGTGTGTAAAAAGTTATACCTATTTATAAAATAATGAATTAAATGCTGGGACTAGAAGAAGTAAAAATTTGATGGAATGATGCTTGGCGAAATCTTTAGATAAATAATATAGCTATTACAAACAAATATATACCCAAGAAAGAGGATAGATTGAAATACCTTTTAAAAGACAACATCTGTTAACAAAATGATCATTTCTTTTCTATTCTTTTAATTCTTACTTCTTTTACGCTTTCTTTTCTTTTCTTTCCTCTATTTTCTTCTTTTCTCCCAAATATTTTTACCGCTTTACGTTTATCATCTTTTATTCCGCTTTATATCCTAGAAATTCTCCACATTTAAACATCATTGCTAATACCAATCACGTGATAGTTTTAAAAAAAAGCTGATCGAACGATTATGTTGTGTCCATTTTAGCGGTATTAATTATATCCATTGGATCTGAAGAAGTCCTGTTAAATTTGGGATTATTGATTCATATCAATACCAATAGCAGGATGGAAATAAATTTATACCGGATTTTGTTTTTTCAAAGAAATTGTTGCTCTGTGATGTCAGTTACAGTGAGCTCTTTACCAGGAAGATTTAAATGTTCAAAGTTTGAATAATCTAATTGTCCTGATGGAATTATTCCTGACTCCGGTTTGACTTGACTGAAGAGGATATATATATATATATATATATATATATATATATATATATATATAAAATTAACTTAAATCGCGAGTTGGAAATCTTCTACGAAAGTTTCACCTTATCGGATCATCAGGAAGCCTAACTCCAAGGTTTTTAGTTTTCTTTTGACCAACTGACAGCGATTCCCTTGATTTTTTTTCAAGGGGTCGGACGAGGTTGGCTTTTTCTTTCTTTTTGGCGTATGATTTTTTTCTTTTTCCCCCGGGCAGTGATTCGAGATACTTTTATCTCATGTTCCTGTCGGGGGGTTTTGGGTTTTTTTTTCTGGTACCGTGAATGCTGGTAGATATTAGATTAGTAAATATATATATATACGTGGTACATTCAATAAGTTTCCAGAATTTTAAAATTGTCGTAGACCTTTGAAAGTTTAGTATGTTATTGCTATACAGCTCATGAGTTGACTGACCAATTTTTATGATTTCAGGTTCAAATGAACAGCTACAGCAGCAATTGGAATACACCCTACTAAAGCCTGATTGTCACAGCTGGGGAATTTTAAAAATGCAATCTGACACTTTAGAAGAACGATATGCAATAAAGTTCTATCTTAAACTTGGAAAAAATGCTACCGAAACGTATGGAATGCTTCAGACTGCTTTTGGAGCATCTTGCATGAATCGAGCATCAGTTTTTGAGTGGCATAAGAGATTCAAGAAAGGCAGGGAATCTGTGAGGGATGTTGAGAGGTGTTGGAGGAGTAAGGAAGTCAATAGACCTCAGTTGATTGCTAAAGGCTTAGTGTTAGGGTTACTATGTAGAGGTTTTATGGGAGATTCCGTCGGAAGAGATTCCGAGGGAAGAGGCCAGTACTCTTCAAATCGGGTCAATGGCATTTCTACCAGGACAACGCACCAGTCCACAACTCCATCCTTGTCATAGACAATTTGACCAAGATAGGCATCAAGACAGTTCCCCAGCCTCCCTATAATCCAGACCTTGCTTCCTGTGACTTTTGGTTATTCCCAAAGCCCAGAGGCTGTCGTTATGAGACAATTGAGGAAATGAAAGAGGCTGTGACGAGAGTCATACACGCTCACACAAGAGGACTTCCATAGGACCTCCCAGAAGTTGTTGGAACGGTACAATTAGTGCATTACAGCCGGAGGAGATTACTTCGAAGGGGACTAGAGTTTCATGTGTGTACTATCAATAAAAGTGCTCGTACGAAAAAAGTCTGTAAACTTATTTAAAGATCCTCATATATATATATATATATATATATATATATATATATTAATTTTTTCGTGTTATTTTACGAAAACATCTATTGTGGTTTCTTGCTACATTTTTCACCATCTTAAAATTTTGATGAAGGTTTATTAAACCCGAAACATTTTAACGTTGACTTTCCATTTTAAAAAATTAATCACTTTTCGATTACTTTGTTTTTCGATTTTCTTCAAACCGTAAAGAGTAAAGTTAAAGATAATCTTGTTAATTAATTTCGTTTAAGATGTATCGATGAGAATTTTGCTTATAATTCATCAACTAGAACAGTACAATTAGAAATCAATAAAACCACGAAAGTATTTATTTAGATTATTTTTTCTTGTCATTATGCAAATGATATTATCATAGAATTAGGCAAATTTTTGTTTCAATGTGTTTGGTTTGGTTTGGTTTCTTTGTTTAATGGCATATCAACCTTAACGGGGTTTTTAATACTAAATCCATCCTTTTAGAAGAACAGGAAAGATGACAATAGACCCATAGCTATGAGGGGTATGTAATGGGGCTACGTTCCCTTTCACACTGCAAACTGCTTCTTAGTTATGCAGGACATTGCCGGAGAAGTTGGAACGAGCTCATAAGTGATGTACTCCGATGGACCTCTTCACATGGCCGAGCAAAAGCAGGGTAACCAGCTCGAACCTAAATAGAGCAGCTCTGTGAGGATACGGGGTTTAGCCCAGGGGACCTGTCGGAAGCAATGAACGATAGGGAGGTGTGGCGAGAGAGGGTCAGGGATATCCGCCTTGATGACACGATAAGAAGATAAGATGATGTATATATATATATATGATCTCATCTTCATACAACGAAGCAGTCTGTCTGCGGATGACAATATATATATAGTCATCCACATACAGATTGTTTCGTTATATCACAACTCTTCAGTGTGGATAAACAGGCTAGATTCCCGAAGCTGGGATCGAAACCTGGATGACTGAAACGCTAATCCAAGATTCTGTCACTCAGCCACGAGGAAATTTGCGCAAGGGAAGGAAATTTAAACGCTTATGTATCACATTTGTTTTATTTAGATATATCCGCTTAACGGCTACCGAGGGGCTCAAAAGGCCAACCGTATTTAATAATAGGAAACAGTTTTCTCAATAACTTTGACTTAGATATAAAAAAATCATGGAGAATGCTATGTAAATAAGTAGGGGAATTGTGATGACGATGGGAATGTAATTTCTGTTACTGGCATATAGACACATAATCTCTTTTATGATAAGATCGTTTCGAACAACAAAAAAGAATCTTTTTGCCTTAATTCGATTAGGAATGCTCTTTTAAGTGTGTAATGCTGTTGTGAGCGGCCAATTTAAAACTCAAAAGCTTTAAGATATGGTACACAGCATTATGTACTGTCTATGACTAAGTTTTATGGACGCTCCTCCCGCTCGATCTTCAGAAGGATTATAGCAACCTGGTTTTGTGTATTATATTATCACTAATTTTTTAAAGGCGTGTGTATTTTAGAAAAGGGAAAGGATAGACAAGTGAATAAGAAATTATTATTTATCGTTTCCTTCGTTTTATTTTATTTTATTTTATTGTCATCAAGCAAACTTGAACTGATATCAAAAAATTAAATGCATATTTAGTTAATCAAAATGCATGCTCAGTTACGCAAAATACATGTTCAGTTAAGCAAAATACATGTTCAGTTAAGCAAAATACGTGTTCAGTTAGGCAAAATGCGTGTTCAGTTAAGCAAAAAGTACATGTTCAGTTAAGCAAAATGCATGTTCAGTTAAGCAAAATGCATGTTCAGTTAAGCAAAATGCATGTTCAGTTAAGCAAAATGCATATTAAGTTAAGCAAAATACATGTCCAGTTAAGCAAAATACATGTTCAGATAAGCAAAATACCAGTTCAGTTAAACAAAATACGTGCTCAGTTAAGCAAAATGCATGATCAGTTAAGCAAAAAGTACATGTTCAGTTAAGCAGAAGACATGTTCAGATAAGCAAAATACATGTTCAGATAAGCAAAATGCATGTTCAGTTAAGCAAAATGCATGTTCAGTTGAGCAAAATACATGTCCAGTTAAGCAAAATACATGTTCAGATAAGCAAAATATATGTTCAGTTAAGCAAAAAGGCATGTTCAGTTAAGCAAAATACATGTTCAGTTAAGCAAAATGCATGTTCAGTTAAGCAAAATGCATGTTAATTGAGCAAAATGCATGTTCAGTTGAGCAAAAAGTACATGTTCAGATAAGCAAAATACATGTTCAGATTAGCAAAATGCATGTTCAGTTAAGCAAAATACATGTTCAGTTAAGCAAAGTGTAACCAAAACTGGTTAATCAATAACTGACCATTTTACTCAATGACATTGCTCAAACTTATGTGGTCACGATGACCATCGAGAAGTTCACTGAATTGGCATGGCAGATTTAGATACATCCAACACATTCTTCTGTTCTCTTATCCACCGACAAGCCACTTTTTAAAAATCTGAGCACTCTGGCGTAGGAATTAACAGCTGCCACTCGCGTAATGCAAAGCTCTTCTTTTCTAATGAAGTGAGCACTCTGGTATTCGGCAAGGCAAAATGTAAACAAACGAAAGCTAATACATAATGCCTTATAATTCCCGAGCCGACGTATATCGCCTGGTAGCTGAGTGGTAAGATACTAAGTTTAACGTAAAGTTGGGCGAGTTCCGATCCCAGTTTCAAGCGTCCTACGTGTCTAGCTACACTGAAGATTTATGATACAACGAAACAATCTGTCCGTGGACAACACATATATATATATATATATATATATATATATATATATATACGTATGTATGTATGTATGTATGTATGTATATATATATATATATATAGAATACCTGAAGAATTTTTTGAAATTTTTCCGGATATCAGTGTGTGTAAATTTTTATTTATTTACAAGTTGCATCATCATTTTTTTTCACTTGTCCAGAGTTATAGAAGTAATTTTGAAAATAAAAAATAATGATAATATATATATATATATATATATATATATATATATATATAGAGAGAGAGAGAGAGAGAAATGATAGATTTTGTTAAATCCGACAAGAGGTGAAAAAATATGTGGAAAAATGAATAAACCGAAACACAGACAACGGATTCAAAAATATTTTGTCTTTATTTCATAATTCTGATGAAGTCTTTTCTGAAATAAAGACGAAATATTATTGAGTCCGTTGTCTTGCTTTCGGTTGATTTACTTTTCCACTAGATTTTACACACACACACACACACACACACACATAACGAGAGTGGTTGGAGAAAATAAAAGAAATATCTAGAATCTTAGTATCATAATTTTGAAACGCCCATAAAACCATCAAACGTTTGTTATATTTATATGTTTTTTTTTATTTCTTATTAATTTTTTTCGTCTTAGTTTATTAAAATTGTTGTTTTTTGACAGATATCATCAGAAGAAATTTATCAAAATTTATTAAAATGGCAGATCTGTCAGACGTTAAAAGAGGTCAAATAGTTGGTGTTCGTATGGCAGGTGCTGGTGTAATAAAAACCTCAAAATTATTTGGTGTAGCAAGGAGTACTGTTTCAAAAGTAATGACAGCATTTGAGATAGAAGGAGAAACCTCTTCACTGAAGCGAAACTCTTGAAGAAAGTGAAAGCTGTCTGATAAGGACCGTCGGACTCTTACGCGAATTGTTTGGAAGAAGCGCAAGAATACAGCTCTGAAAATTACAGCAGAGCTTAATAACCATCTCGAGAATCCAGTTTCTTCACAATCTGTTGGAACGGAGGAGCACAAAGCCTGATTTCACTGGAGGGTTACAATCAGAAAGCCATATTAAAATAAGTTTGCTGGGAATTTGCTGATGTTTCAATTATTTTGTCTACGCCTATATATATATATGTATCGACATAAACACGCGACTAGCAAAGGCATGGATAGCTATAGATAGTCTATCGGTCATACAGAAGTCAGACCTATCCGATAAAATAAAACCCAGTTTCTTCCAAGCAGCGGTCGTACCTATACTGCTATATGGATGCACTTCATGGTTGCTAACTAAACGTATGGAGAACAAGCTTGACGGCAACTACACAAGAATGCTGTCAGAAATATTGAACAAGTCAAAGCAGCACAAGGCAGCAGTTGTACGGCAACCTTCCACCCATCACGAAAACTATCAAAATTAGACGAACAAGACATGCGGGACACTGCTGGAGAAGTAGGGACGAGCTCATAAGTGATGTACTCCTATGGACCCCTTCACATGGACGAGCAAAGGCAGGACGACCAGCTCGAACCTACATACAGCAGCTTTGTGTCGATACGAGATGTAGCCCTGAGGATCAGCCGGAAGCAATGGATGATAGGGAAGGGTGACGAGAGTGAGTCTGGGATATTCGTGCTGATGGCGTGACATGATAACAATGCTATCATTGGCAAGTGGGTAGAGTGTCCGCCAATGGTTCGAGAAACCGGGGTTCAATCCCAGGTTGCGTCATACCAAAGACTTAAAAATGGTACTTGATACTTCCTTGATTAATACTCAGCATTATAAGGTACGTATCAAGGGTAAAGTGGAGAAATCCAGGGAAAGGAGTAGCGCCCTCCTCTACACCTCGGTGTAGTCGCAACTGAAAACAAAGCCTTCGGGTCGCCCTCGACTACAGTTGCCAATTTTACTTTACTTATATATATATATATATATATATATATATATATATATGTGTGTGTGTGTGTGTGTGTGTGTAAAGAGAGAGAGACAGACAAACAGACAGACAGACAGGGATGTTCATTAGCTCTTTAAGGAATAAACGAAGCATAAATTTCTATTAATCAGTGTCGATTTGATTTGGTTTATTTGTTTAAGGCCATGTCAAACCGTTATGGCTTACCTCATGCAGAAATGAGATTAATTTGTAATTGTTTTATTATTATCATAAGTATTTATATTTTTATTGTGATAATTGTTTAAATCGCTCTTTATATCTTTATAATGATCAATTGTTAGAACACAGGTGTATGGTTTCAAATATTCGTATATAACAAGTAATTTGCAAAGAGCTCTCTAGTTTCAATCTTATTATCTAATACTACTAATTTCTAAACACATCTTGTTTTGTTGGTTGGTTGGTTAGTTGTACGTAGTTGGTGGATTGTTTGGGTTTATGGCATATCAACTTTTGTAGGTTATTTAATGCCAGTTCCATTTGTATACAAATTAACAGTTTCAAACAATTCAGTTTAGCATAAGTAGACAGTTTAATTGTCAAAAATATTTATATTTCAAGCTATTTAGTTTAGTCAAACAGTTCTAATTCAACCAATTTTGGCACAATAACTAAAGGATTATTAAAAGGCCTGGAAGTTGGTGGACGGGTAGAGACTATCCAAATATCAGCATTACTGAGAACGGCCAGAATCCTGAGACGAGTCCTGGAGACTTGAAGAGACTTACTGTCACTAAAACTCCAGTGAAAAACCATCAGATGTGAAAAACTCTAAAGACGTAAATAATAATAATAATAATAAGTTTGATCATACGAACATATCGTATATGTGCAACCTAGAATCTGTTCCCGAGAATGAGACACAAAAACTCTTCTGAGATACAAACAGATCACCAAATCTCGGCCAGACGACCAGATCTTAGAACAGTCAACAAAAAAACAGAATTTGCAGAACTGTGGACTTTGCTACCTGGCAACAGAGTAAAACTGAAAGAATGTGAAAAGAAGGATAAGTACCGCGACCTTGCTAGGGATTTGAAAAAGCTGTGGACATCAAAGTGACGATAATACATATTGTAATTGGTGCACTTGGTACAATCACCAGAGGATTAGTACAAGGACTGGAGGACTTGGAAATAACAGCACGAGTGGAGACCATCCAAACAACTGCGTTACTGAGATCGGCCCGAATACTGAGAAGAGTCCTGGAGACTTGAGCAGACTCAAACTTCAGTGAGAAACCATCAGCTATCGCTGGGGGGAAAAACTCTCGAAAGAGAACAAATAATAATAATAATAATGATAATAATAATAATAATAATAATAATAATCAACAAAATTAGAACGAGAACTTGCAAAATAGGCGACTTTGCTGTCCCGGCTGATCACAGAATTAAACTGAAAGAATGTGAAAAGAAGGATAAGTACCTCGACCTTGCTAGGGAATTGAAAAAACTGTGGAACATGCAGGTGACAATTATACCAATTGTAATTGGTGCGTTTGGAACAGTAACTAAAGGATTACTAAAGAGACTAGAGGACTTGAAAGTTGGCGGACGAGTAGAGGCCATCCAACCGACAGCATGATTGAGAACGGACAGAATACTGTGAAGAGTCCTGGAGACTTAAGGAGACTGGCTGTCTCTCAGTCTCCTGTGAAAAACTATCGGCTAAAGCTGATGTGAAAAGCTCTAATGAGTGAATAATAATAATAATAATAATAATAATAATAATAATAATAATAATAATAATAATAATAATAATAAGAAGAAGAAGAAGAAGAAGAAGAAGAAGAAGAATTTGTCTCTTCTACTGAAAGGTATATGCTAAAATCAGTACTCGTTCTATGGAATGAAACCCGTATAATTCTCTGGGATTTTAAGATACAAACGGATCACCTAATTTCGACCAGACGACCATTGCTGATGCTAATAAAAAAAAAGAAGAATTCGGCTGCGTGCGGATTTTGCTGTTTCGAACGACCACAAAATGAAAGAAATCAAAAACATCTATTAATACTTAAACGGAGGTACCCGTGGTGTAATGGTTATCGTCGTAGGAAATGGACACGGCGACTCGAGTTCAAATCCTGGACGAGAATGATAACATTTCACATAGCACTAATACCCTTGGGAAGGTATGAATCCAATTATTCTCTCTCCAGCTATGGGTAAATTGCTGGACAGACTGTGAATCTTCAGTCTTGGTGAGGCAACTAGTCAAGTAGAAGGAAAACTCTGAATTTAAACCTGTCAAACTCCGCTTAAAAATTGACCTTGTGTCATATCCTGCCCGAGCGGAGGGGTTGGTAAATAGGATTAATACTTAAACCTTGCCCGGGTATAATCAAAATTTTGGGACATGAAGGTGACGATGTTATCCCTAGTCGTTTGTGCACTTTGAACAGTCCCCGGAATGCTTGCAAAGCAGACTTGAGGAAATGAAAACCAGAAAAAGAATCGAGACCATTTCAACTACAAATCGTCTTGAATCCTGAGAAGAGTCCTGGGAAACTGAGGAGACTTGTTTATGAGACTCTGGAGCTAGTTGCAATGGCAATGAAGTGGGGAATCTACAATCCCCAGGGGCCCTGAGCAGTAGTTTTTACCACCGATTTCAGTTATTTCGAGGTTACCCGTTTCGGGGATATGGAGGTAGGTTTTTTCTTCTGAGCAATTAGCGCTTTGAAAGACTCGCTAACGTCATAGAATCGCCGTGGAACCTACAAGTTTTGGATCTTGGAGTAGATTCTAATGATTGGGGATTCTTTTCTTTTTTTTTTTTTCATAGTCAACTAAAATCGTTCACTGATTGTTTTTTGTTTGTTTTTTGGTTTAGTCTTTTTTGTTGTTGTTGTTGGGGGTTTTTTTGTTTTGTTTTTTGACTATTTTTTATTCTTTCATTTGGTAAACTTCTTGAAGTAACAATTTTCTCTTATCTAAATAACCGTCAGAAAAAGACAGACAATTTTATCGATTCAGACATTACTTTAGAAACCCCGGATAATAATAACGAAAACAAGTCACTAACTTTGAATAAAAGCACATCCTGCTTTTGCTCTAATTTACTTCCTGGGGGGGGGGCTGTTGTTGTTGTTGTTGTTGTTGTTGCTGTTGTTGTTATTATCATTATTATTATTGTTATTATTATTATTGTCATTATTATCATTATTGTTATTGTTATTATTATCATTATTGTTATCATTATTGTTATTATTATTATTATTATTGTTATTGTTATTATTATTATTGTTATTGTTATTGATATTATTATTATTATTGTTATTTTATTGTTATTTTTATTATTATTATTATTATTATTATTATTATTATTATTATTATTGGTAGAAGTAGTAGTTGTAGTAGTAGTAGAAGTTTTAGTGGTGTTGCTATCAATATTGGCACTGTCGGTATGCTTATGGTAATTTCTCTGTTTAGGTAGTGAGACAGAGTTTGATTTTATTGTTTGATTTTTTGTTTTTGTTTTCGTTTTTGTATTTTGCATATTTCTTCCTCTTCTTCTTGAGATTGAACATAAAGATAAGTTGATGATGAGGTATAAACAAGATGATAACCTCATTTTTAATATCAAACGATGAAAGAAGATAAAGATCTCTCTAAATTTGTACGGCATCTTTTTATATCACAGATACCTATGTGAACAGACACATACTCAAACACACGTGCGCATGCTTGTACAAATTCACACACAAGGACACAGACACAGACACACACACACACACATACACATACACACACACACATATATATATATATATATATATATATATATATCAAGAGGGAATAGAGATCATTATTTGTATTTTTTTGGCCCAGTCGGCTGGGGATGCAGAATACACCGAGTGAATCTCTTCAGAGGAGTAAACCTCCCTTAATGAGTGTCCTGGATATGACACTAACAATCTAATGGTGAGGCTTCAGTAATAGGAGAGCTTTAGGGAATGCGGAGTATTCCTTCATAGCCATCGCTCCCGGGTCCACTCTAGCCTTGAGTGGTAGCTACTGACTGGGTCCTGTCTATGGGAAAAATAGAACTTTTTGAGATTTAAACTGTGTACTTATACTAAACTGAATTGTTTGAAATAGAACTGTTTTGACATTTAACTGTGTGTAAACAAAAACTTACGCTAAATTGAATTGTTTAAAATAGAACTGTTTGGTCATTTAACAGTGTGTAAACAAATGACTGGTGTTTAATTGAATTGTTTTGGATCCATGGCAATACTTGAAAACAACTGTGTGCAAACAATGGTTAATAGTAAAATGTTATCGGCAAAATGTGTTTAGAAATCATATATTCAATTTATATGAATAAAGTGGACTTGACATTAAATAACCTACAATGTTTGATATGCCATAAAACCCAACCAAACCGAATCATGTATATTTCATATATATGTATATAAAGGATTTTGCATTAAATAACCAATAATGATTGATATGCCATAAAACTCAACCAAATCAAATCATATATATTTAATATATATGTATATAAAGGTTTTTTGCATTAAATAACCTACAATGGTTGCTATGCCATAAAACCCAATCAAAACAAACCAAATTTTATGTTTTACTGCTTATTGTACTAATGTATCAAATGCACTTCCGTTTTCTGACAAATTCTCCCTCATGTATACATATAGAATTTGTTCATTCATCTCTGTCTCTGTCTCTGTAACCAAAACATCCACCGCCTTTCGATGAATTCTAGTTAATTAAAAAAAGTGTTGATGCAAAGAACAAAAGAATACTACGTGTTGTTTTGAACGAATCTCGGATGCAATACCTCAACAAAACAGCAGCTCTACGGCCGCTTACCTCCCATCTCATAAAATATCAACTGAAGACGAATAAGAAATGTTTGACACGGCTGGGGAAATACGGACAAACTCATAAGCGACGTTCTCCAATGGACTTTCACTCATGGACACACCAGAGTACGCTGACCAGCAAGGACTTACAAACATCAACTCTGTGTGGGCACTAGATACAGTCTAAAGGACCAACCAGAACCAATAGACGATAGGTATAAATTACGACATAGAGTAAAGAGACAACGATGATGATGATGATGATTACAAAAATATTAGCATTTATGACAAAATATGACTTCATATATTACAAGTGACACTAAAAAAATAGACCAATAACACAAAACAAATCTTCATTTAGCTTGAAGAATAGGGGCCTTAAAATGTATGTTGATTTGTTGGGATCAATAAAAGAGAAATTAGAAAAAAAGTAAAATAAAAAAAGGTCTTTTCGATTATGGTGGTAACAACTAAATGACAGAATGTACTCGGCTACAAAAAATTTATTTTTAACATTCTTGGGGAGAAAAGATTTCTTAAATTATGTAAGGTTTTGATACTTCAAATTTTTCCTCGCACATCAAATAATGTCAACTGCGAAGTTATTAGAAATTTTAAAAAATAGCGCAAATGCCCCGTTTGGTTAATAAATGAAAAATAGATGGTTGGTTGGTTGGTTGGGTTTTATGGCATATCAACCTTTGTATGTTATTTAACGCCAAATCCATCTATTCAGGTTAGTCAAGCAGTTGTATTTCAGCTAATAAGGTTTAGTATGAATAAGGATTTTGTGCACACACACTTAAATGTCAAAAAAGTTCTATATTAAACAATTCAGTTTAGTGTAAGTACAGTTTCGATGTCAAAAAACTGTTCCATTTAAATAATTCAGTTTAGCATAAGCACGCAGTTTAAATGTAAGCACAGTTTAATAGTTAATAACATCTCTATTTCAAGATATTCAGTTTAGTCAAACAATTCAGAGTAGCATAAATATGCCGTTAGCTCTATTTAACCCATAGATAAGGCCCTATTAGGTCCTACCACGCCGAGCCACAGTGAACCTGGGAGTAATGGCAATGAAGGGGTGCTCCGCATTCCCCAAAGCCCCTGTATCACTGGAACATCACTATCAGATTTTTTAGTATCATATGCAGGACACTCATTGTGGGGTGGGTCTTACCCCTCTGCAGAGGTGCAGTCGGTGTATTCTACACCCCCAACCGACAGGGCAATGAAAAAATAGAGATACAAAACTGACGGCTTCTCGAACCCGTTTTTTGCCACAAAAATGACACAATTTTTCGTATGGAAATCACTTGAGTTCGCATATCTACGCTTCAAACCAGCACCAATGGCCGACGTGTCTATACAAGACATCAAACGTGTCTATACAAGACATCAAATCACCAAAAAATTCATTGAACACAGAAATAATCCTGCAGCTCTCTGTACAAGAGAATTTATAACCTTTAAAATGACAGAGTATGGTCTAAAGTAACCGTACTAAGACGACACTAACAGAGGCTTTGGTCAATTAAAAAGAAAATCGTCATAAGAAGCTAAACGCAAAATCTTCGCCTGTCATTTTCAATAATATATGTCTATAAGAAGATCTGCGGCCAATATATATATATATATATATATATATATATATATATATATATATACACAAGAATGCTGCGTGCAATCTTAAACAAGTCCTGGCGGCAACACCCCACAAGACACCAACTGTACGGCCACCTGCCTCCTATCACGAAAACTATTCAAGTTAGACGAACCAGACATGCAGGGCACTGCTGGAGAAGCAGGGACGAACTCATAAGAGATGTACTCTTATGGACCCCCACACATGGCCGTGCAAAAGCAGGACGACCAGCACGAACATACATTCAGCAGCTATGTGAGGATACGGGATGTTGTCCTGAAGACCTGCCAAGTGCGATGAACGATAGGGAGGAGTGGCGAGAGAGGGTCAGGGATATCCGTGCTACCAGCGCGACATGATGATGATGATGATAATGACATATATATATATATATATAAGATGTTGTGGTATGTGCTGAATTTATTTATTGCTTTAAAAACAGAGTGTAAGGTGTTATGAGCGTTTTAAAATCATAAAAAAAAACGAATTAAAATCCTTTTAAACGGAACCCCTTTCTTTTGGTCGCTTCTCTTTAGAGAATTGTCAGTTGCAATCGATTTTGTACAAGAGAAGTAAGCATGGGGTTGTAACAAAAGAAAATCCAGGATGGGTGAAGAAAAAAATTTCTGTAAACCAAAAGAGTTGGTACTGTTAACGCTGGCTTTTTTTTTTGTTCTGATGGTCTGAGAGGGTTTTTAAAAAGTAATAGAGTATGGAATGGCTTTTCAATACACAATTCTGGTTTGTATTTTTTAAAATAAATCATGCTTCCAGGATGGATTGCTGCAGTTCATTTGTTGATGTATCCAGTATCATAAACATAGTGGGACTGTATACGCATGCGCAGGTCTGATTGGCCAATAGATGGCAGCCAATGGCGGAGGTTGAATTATAACAGCTCGGCATCGCAGTATATTCAAACGTGTGTGTTCGGATACTCGAGAGAATATATTTATTCTAATCTCTAAACGTTGACTAGCTCGGCCTATTTATAAATTGACATCGACAGACAGACTGTTTCATTGTATCCCAACTCTTCTGTGTGGTTAGACACATGAGATGCTTCAAGCTGGGATCGAAATGCGGCTGACTTTACGTCAGACGGATATCTTACCCAAGTCTATCATCATTCTCATCGTAAGCGAAGCAATTTTTACGCATATATTTTTACATATATATTTTTACATGTACGCTATTGGCTTACCTTTTCACTCACGGAAAAAAGATGGAATACAATGACAGACTGTGGATATAATCACCTAAAGACAAGTCCTTTGGAATTTCTACTGTTTACAGTTTCAAAAATAGTTGAATACATTTTAATGCTGAAGGCAAGGTGCACAATTTAGGATTGAAAAAATTACAAAAAAACGACGAGGACATTAAAAGAAGAATTAATTTTAAAAGCAATATATTTCTTAACTTGAAGTTTTAACATATTCTATTCGTTTTAAAGACTTTGATATATCGAAAAGTGCTCAAAAGTCGACCAGCAGAGCAGTATAAAAAGTAAAATAATTCTTGATCTTATTTCATGACAATAGTGAAGAAAAGTGACATTTTTTCGAGAAATGGTGATTCATTATTTTGGATAAATATTTTCGCTCATAAGGTTTGGAGAGCTTTATTTTTAAAGATCCAACTGACAACCAAGATGTAAATTAAAATGCAATACTGATATATATATATATATATATATATATATATATATATATATATATATATATATATATATACTGGAGTGATTCATAGTTATCAATCGCTCACTTGATAAGTTAGTGGGGAAGTGTTTGGGTTTTATGGCATATCAACCTTTGTCGGTTATTTATTGCCAAATCCATTTTTATATAAATAATAAGTTCTAATTCAAACAGTTCAGTTTAGTGTACGTACGCAGTTGGGATATCAAAACAGTTCTATTTCAAGCAATTCAGTTTAGCTTAAGTACGCAGTTTAGTGCTGTTTGACCCATAGATAGGACCCTTATAAGGTGCTACACTCCAGGCCAGAGTGGACCTGAGAGTGATGTCAATAAAGGGGTACTCCGACTGGGCTACAGAGATTTGAGATACGTAATACTTAGAAGCATCAAGACACCTGGTTACCAGGTAAATAGTTGTGGCTTTGTTCTTTGTTGTTTTTTTGTAAAGCAATTTTTTTTATTCTTTCTATTGGCCGCTTTATCAACAAAATTTTGTTTGGTCCAACCCTTTATTATCCTGATGATCTCCTTGGTGAAACTTTGGTAGATTAGTTCTGGCTCTTTAGATATTATATATATATATATATATATATATGTTACATAGTCATACATGAATATGTGAAACGTACATAGAATGTTCATAACACATATATAGATAACAGAGGAATCCCGAAATACGAAAAACACTTACGACTTCTTAGTTCAGGTACGAAAATTTTTATTACCTTTGAGTTAAAAGGGTTTTCGACATAAGGAGAGAGATACACAATCTTTCTATGCTGACTTCTCCATCTGCCCCAAACCACGTGCAGCCCCCGCTGCAAACTACTGGTCTGATCTCGGCGAGCACCGAAAGTCAACCGTCTTCTTCGGACGCTAAAACTCAAATCCCCCAAATCCTCCGCGCACGCTTCCAGTGCATGACCTCATTCACATCCCCCGGTATCTGGGATTTTTATTTTGACATATCTGAATGACACATCCTCCCCGCGCGCGTGCGTGCACTGCTGTACTCATGTTGCACCTAACTAACCCATGCGCTAAGCGAAAGGTTCTCAGCCTAACTAAACCGAAAGGCAAGATATATAAAAAGAAATCCCTCGGCCATTATATTATATATATATATATATATGTTTTGGGCGAGGAAACAAAATAAGGAATATTTTAGTATAATGATAAATGACTCTATTATAAAACAAGATTAATTCTAATTTTTAAAATTAGCTGTAAAGTAAGAAGGTAGACCTAAAACAGTATATTTACTCAATATGGCCACAATTTGTTTATTATTGTATCAGCATGCTTTCAAAACTATTCGTATGCTTTCAGAATAGGTTCTTTAGACGTTTTATTCTATTCCTTTTCTATAACAGTCTTAAACGAACAAATATTTGGATGGGTAGTTGCATTTGTTTGTTTTCTAAAACGCCCCATATAGCGTAATCAATGGGTTTAAGGTCTGGGCAAAAATCTCGTTTAATTACTCTCCTCTAGTTTTCTCATGGACTTTCAATTCATTGGTGTGCTTTTTATCGAGGTTGTTTGGCCCATATTAATCACCGTAGCAAGAACAGTTAAAATGCCCTCTTTTCGTTTTTTGTTCAGTCCTCCTATTCCCCTTTTCCTTTCTGTAAACAAAGTTTCTTTGCTTCGAGTACGACAGAGAAAGAAACTTTGGTTTTGTTTCAGTGTGGAGTATATCATAAGTTCATTGTCTTTTCTTTTCTTGCGCGCTCATATTGGGCTGAATTTTAATTTTTAAAAAGGCCTTGAATAGTAAAGCCAATCATGCAAATTTAGATTTATCGCGTTTTTAAAAAGAAATTGACAAATCGACTAAAAAAACCTTTTAAAAATAATTACATATTTAGCTTCCACACCCAGTATATATATATATATATATATATATATATATAGTGTACATTAATATGTAATCATATAATCATATTCGTGAGGTGTTTTGACTTTTATAAATGGAAAAGAAAATTTATACAGCAAAAAGTTTCCCCGACTGATTGTGTTTTCGATTCTATAAAAAAGGCATGAACCATACGGCAATTAAAAGATGGTAATAAAATGAGATTTATATATATATATATATATATATATATATATATATAAATTAGTAAAAATTCCACTTTTGACCCCCTCCTCTTTATTTATATATTTTTAAATTCTGTTTTTAAACGGGAAAGATTCCATTAAAAGAATATCTTCATAATTTTTTCTCTCTATTGTCTGATGTCTTTCTGAAGTCATTGGTTTCTCGTTTGGAGTGGCCATCGGAAAGAAATATATAATAGCCAAATGACGATGTTTTGATTTTTTTCTAATTATATATATATATAGATATATATATATATATATATATATAATTTACGAAAGAACAAATATAAGTTATTAGATAAAGAATTTGTATTAACTAATGTTAACTATATATATATATATATAAAGAAAAAATTCACTTCTTTCATGTCATTATGAATTTATTTCTGGTCTACATGATTTCATCAGATGTTGAATGAAAAAAAAATTATTTGGTAGTTCTTATATCGCTTTCGGCGAGAATAGAATTTGAATTTTTAAAAAATTTTCTAATTAGAATAATTTTTTTTAATTATAATAAATTATATATATATTTATTCTTATTTTTTAATCAAGACATTTTTTTATAATGGAGATATCATATTATTTGAATCAATGTAAATACATTCCTTTAAAAAAAACCGTCACCCCTAATTTAAATACTGCAGAAAATTAAAACCCTAAATCCAGAAAAATTAAATAGTGGCATTCGACTCGATTAAAATTATAGATAATATATGAATCCATACTTCTGTTGAAACGATTATGTATTATAAATATTAAATAATATAATGCGTGTTATCAGGAAATAATATTTAAAATCTGATTTTAAATCACAAATTCTATTTCTAATTCTAAAATAATTTTTCATTTAACATCTGATAAAATAAATTTATAATGACACCAAAGAAGTAATTTTTTTTTCTTTTAACTTTTATATAAAAAGAATTTTTTGATTCTGCACGTCGAGTTTTTTTGTATTTTTAATCCCGAATTAACTATACGTCGAAAGCCGTTGGCATTGACCTCTCAAACTGAATACTCCTACCTCTTGGACTTTCTCTTTCGATTATATATATATATATAATGATTACAATTATGGACACAAATAAGACAACTTACGTGAAAGTAGTGTTCGATGATATTAAAGCAGAACTGGAATGAACCGAAAAAAATTAGAATTATAGATACAAAACAAGTCCGTTACACAAGTTTCACGTTGTTTCCACAATTTTCGGCTGTATTTAGTGACATCATAATTTGTCATTGTACGTGGCTTTAAACGTTAGAGAAGGCCTCATTCAAAATAGGAAAAATAGATTAATAATAATATAAAACATTCGAGGTTATTTAATACTGAATCTATTTTAATACATGTAAACAGTTTTATTTCAAACAATTCAGTTTAGCATAAGTGCACAATTTAAATGTCCAAACAGTTCTATTTCAAATAATTCATTTTAACTTATGCTAAACAGAACTGTTTTTTGTTTATACACAGTTTAATGTAAAAACAGTTCTATTTCAAACAATTCAATTGAACAAACATAACTACACAGTTTAACTCTTAAAACAATTCTATATCAAACAATTCAGTTCAGTATAAGTAAACAATTTAGTTCTATTTGACCCATAGATAAGTCATTATCAGGCGCTCCCAGTCCAGGTCAGAGTGGATCTCGAAGCGATGGCAATAAAGGGGTACTCTGCGTTCCCCAAAGCTCTTGCATCATTGGAGCCTCACCATCAGATTGTTTAGTGTCATATTTCAGGACCCTCGTTGAGAGAGGTTTACCCTTCTACAGAGATACAGGAAGTGGATACTTCAGTACCAACCGACTGGGTCACGTTGGGGGAGTCTAGCCCCTCTACAGAGATGCAGTCAGTGTATTCTGCAGCCCTAGCCAACTGGGGCAAAAACATAGAAAAACAGACCCACGGTGAAATGGCCATAATACTGCAGGGCTAGTTATACTGTTAAGTTTTTAAGTGAAGTTTGAAATTAATATCCTCGGGAAAGGTATGAAATGCTTTATCCACCCGCCCCCCGCTATGGGTTAAATAGTTTTACTGTTGTTCTTCTATTAGGATGGCTTTGGTTTTAAATAGCCCACAAAGGTTAATATGCCATTTAACAAATAAACAAAAACAAACCAAAATATATTTTGTAATGCTATACACTCTTCAGACCTCCAAAAGTGAAGCCTCATCACCTGATTATCTTGAATGTCATACAGAGGGTACCCTTAGTGTGATGGTTATTAATTGTAATATAATGGCCGAGGGATTTCGTTTTATGCCTTGGGTTTAGTTAGGCTGAGAACCTTTCGGCTCAGTGCATGGGTTACTTAGGTGCAACATTAACACAGGTGTTCACGCGCGCGCGGTTGGAGCGGACATGTCACTGAGAGATGTCACAATGGCCCATATGGGAAACGGGGCTAGCAAGTGCGAATGACATCACGTGCGGAGGACTTTGGGATTTTGATAAAGTCAGTTAGTCGAGTTGAGATCTGCCTCGCTTGCTCGCCGAAGCCAGGCCAGTGGCCTTTGTGGCGGGTGCCGCACGAGATGGGGGCGGATGAAAAAGCCAGAATAGAAAGAATGTGTATCTCTCTCCCTATGTGAAAGAACCTTCAAACACAAAGGTAATAAAAAGTTTCGTACCTGAACTGAGAAGTCGTTACGTGTTTTTCGAATTTCGAGATTCCTATGTTCTATCTTTATGGACATTCGATGTACGTTTCACACATAGCCATATCATGGCTATGATACCCAATGAGGTACCCGTGATGTGATATATATCGTGGAGGTATCCATGATGTGATGGATATCATTAAGGTAACCGTGATGTGATGGCAATCGTGGAGGTATTTTGATGTGATGGTTATCATGGAGTCACCCATGGTATGATGGTTATCGTTGAGGCACCCGAAATGTGATGGTAATCGTGAAAGTACCTGTGGTGTGATGGTTTGATAAGTCATCGTGAAGGTACCCGTGGTTTTATAAGTTATCATTGAGGTACCCGTGGTGTAATGGTTATCGTGGAGGTACCCATGATGTGATGGATATCATTAAGGCAACCGTGATGTGATGGCTATCGTGAAGGTACCCGTGATGGGATGTTTATCGTGGAGGTACCCATGATGTGATGGTTATCGTGGAGGCATTGTGGTGTGATCGTAATCCTCATAAGAAAATGGTCATGACGAGGCTGTTTGCATATCACATAAGTCTAATACAGTTGGACAACGTATCAATCCAACTATTCTCCCTTCAGGTACGGGCAAATAGTAGGTCAGATTAGGTTCATTAACCTTGGTTTTTCAACCGATCTAGGAAATCTCTGAATTCGTACCCGTGAACTCATCTTTAAAATGACCTTGTGTCACCTGCCGCGGATATGGCAGACGGGTTGGTAAGTATATATAACTAAGAGAAAAAAACTATACAAAAAATTTAACTGTACAATAAGCACATTGCTTTAACATCTAAGCTCAAAACAAGCCTAGACGGGTTGATATACCGTTAAAAATTAAACAATCATAATTTCCTTCTTTTTAGAAAAAGGTACGATTGAAAAATTCTAAGTTTTTGTTAGCTTCAAGGTAAAATGGATTTATTTAATTTGAATGAAAGCCTGTTAAACTTTGTTTAAAAAGACACCTTTTTTAACATCCTGCCCGTGCAGAATGATTGATAAACATATACACTGGATACCCGTATTTTGGTAGTGGTTACTCTTCAATAGGGGAGACAATCAGTGTATTCTAAGTCCCACCGATAGGGCGAATGCCATAGAAGCGTAATCTGCGGGCTTTGTGTTTGAGACCCATGGTTTAATAGGTGAGTTTTCTCTTTCTTATCGACAACTAATGTTGGCCATATTATTTTATATTTGCCTTTTAAAAAGCAGCAATCGCCTTCCACCCTCTGTAAACCTGGTACCTCACTGTGGGGCTGACAGCAAAGAGTCAACCACAAGAACTCTGGTGGGACGTGCTAAAATGTTCACCCACGAAAGTTGGGATCAGCCAGTGAGTTAGTTTCCGTAAGAGCGACAGGAAATGGCCAAAAGTTCGAGGCCAGGCAAACCTTGCACACCATTGGGATTAGGTACGGTTTAGAGAACCCAAAAGCACTCGGTCATTGACTCGAGAATACCACTACACGTCATCTTGATTCTGACCGGTACAGCTAGGGTTAGCAGAAACAATGACAAATGAAGTGGTTTTGGTTAGATTTGGTTTTATAACACATAAACCATTGTGGGTTTATGAATATATATCTAACATATATAATTTGGTTTGGTTAGATTTTATGGCATATCAATTATTATAGACCATGTGATGCCAAATCCATTTATATACATATAAACATTTCTATTTCAAACAATTCTTTTTAATATAAGTATGAAGTTTAAATAAAAAACAGTCCTCTTTCAAGGAATTCAGTTTAGCATAAGTACACTCTTTAGTTGTATTTGACTCATATTTCAAACTATTCAGTTTAGTCAAAAATGTTAAATAGTTTCCCTTGCCCAGTCGGCTGGGGCTGTAGAATAGACCACCCCCCAAACGAGTGTCCTGGATATGACACTAAACAATCTGATGGTGAGGTTCCAGTAATGCTGGAGCTTTGAGGAATGTGGAGTACCCCTTCATTGCCATCGCTCTCAGGTCCACTCTGACCCGGAGTGGTAGCACCTGATAGGGCCCTATCTATGGGTTAAATAGAACTAACAGCATACTAATGCTAAAATGAATTGTATGAATAAACTGAATAGCTTGAAATAGAAATATTTTTGACAATTAAACCGTACTTACATTTAAACTGCGTGCTCATGCTTAACTGAATTATTTCAAATAGAACTGTTTTTCGACATTAAAACTGTATTTACACTTAACTGAAATGTTACATATAACTGCTTGAATAGTTTGAAATAGAAATGTTTTTGACCATTAAACTGTGTACTTATGCTAAATTGAATTGTTTTAAATAGCACAGATTTAAATAAATGGATTTGGCGTTAAATAACCTACAAAGGTTGACATGCCATAAAATCCAATACACCAACATCAACTGAAATCGTTTATTGTGTTGCTATGTATCACGTACAATTCAATCAAATATCAATCATTTGTTTACAAACAGTTAAATATCGAAACAGTTCTATTCCTAAAAATTTAGTTTATCATACGCAAACTGAGTTATTGTTGCATAGCCGTAATACATATACAACTATACACATATACATGCAGAAACAAAATCAGCAATAATGATGAACGGACACACTTCTTTAGAAAAATATACCTCTCACACTTTATTCGAAAGGGTTACGAAAGGGTTGCGTAAGGGTTATGTGTCAGAGGTGAGTTGGAGACTGAACAGACTGCAACATATTGACCCCAAGTTCCTCTGTAGCAGCACTTCCTTCTCGTTCTGCTGGGCTGCTCAACCGGGGTTCCTGAGGACCCAGCCCTCTGCTAGGAGCTGGTTCTCACTGCCTCGAGCTGCAATAAACTTCAACTGCAACTGACTCCAACTAACTCAACTCTCCGTGGCACGGGGTTATATCATTGCTTGACACCCACCTGCTTCCTGTGAGCGTCGCATTTGCACCGAATTCAACCTGTCCACGGTCAAGGTTATATCTTGATATCTTCGGCCGGATGCACCTGTTTCTCGATTGACGGCTGGGTCGAAGGTCAATATGTTACTATCATCCCATAATTATTTTTCAAAATTCCACATGTAGAATTTTCTTCATGTTCGTCTCCACCCCCCTCACACACACGTTTTACAAATAATTCTCATGGACGACAATTGCAGAAAAAAAAAACCCAAAAAGAAATTACTTGGACCACAGCAAAAAACAAGATTTTAATTAGAAGGCGACCTTCCCACTATGTATCTGTTATATTTGACCCATAGACCCTATCAGGTGCTGGACACGATGACACGAGTTCAAATCCTGGACGGGACTGATTGCATTTCACATAGCACTAATACCCTTGGGGAAGGTATGAATCCAATTATTCTCCCTCCAGCTATGGGTAAATAGTAGGACAGACTAGGTTCTTCAGCCTTGGTGCGGCAACTAGTCTAGGAGAAGGAAAACTCTGAATTCAAACCTGTTAAACTCCGCTTAAAAATTGACCTTGTGTCATATCCAGCCCGAGCGGAGGGGTTGGTAAATAGTACCACTCCTGGCTAGACCGGACCTGGGAACGATGGTAATAAAGGGATACACTATATTCCCCAAAGCTCTAGCATTACCAGAGCCTCATCATCAGATTGTTTAGAGTCTTATAAAAAAAAACTTAGGAGGAGTCTTACCACTCAGCAGAGATATAATCGGTGTGTTCTACAGCTCCAGCCGACTGGGCCATCTATATTTGGTATACTCAGCAGTTCGAGATTCTGTGTGGGCTCCCGAGTTCCACACGAAACGCTGGAAGAAGGCCGAAGGGCATATCGGCCGAAATCTGTGAGTACAACAATAAAGATGAGCTCAAAAGTCTTAATCTTCGAAGTAATAACAATTAAATAAAATACATAGCAATACTTGAAGTCATTTAACTGTGTTTAAACGAATGATTTGTAATTAAAAGAATCATACGTGTTAGAAATACGTAAAACCATTTAACTCTGAGCAAAAAATTATCTCAGGATCGTTTAAAAATGTTATCTACAAAATTTGTTAATAAAATCATATGTATTTAATATATATGTATAAATAGGGTTTGACATTATATAACCTTTAAGGTTTGATAAGCCAAAAACCCGACCAAACCAAATCATATATATTTAATATATATGTATATACAGGATTTGACATTATATAACCTATAATGGTGGATATGCAAAAAAAAAAAAAAAAACACGACCAAACCAAATCATATATATTTAAGATATATGTATTAAAAGAATTTGGCATTAAATAATCAACTATGGTTCATATGCCAAAAAACACGACCTAACCAAATCATATATATATCATATATTTGTATAATGAAGATTTAGCGCCAAATAATCTACATTGGTTGATATGCCATAAAACCCAACGAAACCAAATCATATATATTTAAAATATATGTATTAAGAGAATTTGGCATTAAATAATCAACTATGGTTCATATGCCAAAAAACACGACCAAACCAAATCATATATATATCATATATTTGTATAATCAAGATTTGGCGCTAAAAAATCTACAATGGTTGATATGCCAAAAAAGAAACACGACCAAACCGAATCTTATATATTTAATATATATGTATAAATAGGATTTGACATTATAAAACCTATAAGAGTTGATATGCCAAAAAACACGACCAAACCAAATCATATATATTTAATACATATGTATAAACAGGATTTGACATTATATAACCTATAAGGTTTGATATGCCATAAAACCCAACCAAACCAAATCATATATATTTGATATATATGTATTAAGAGAATTTGGCATTAAATAACCGACTATGGTTGATATGCCATAAAACCTAACTAAACCAAATCATATATATTCAATAAATATGTATAAAGAGGATTTGGCATTAAATAACCTACAATGGTTGATATGATATAAAACCCAACCCAACCAAATCCTATATATGTAGTATATATGTATAAAGATGATTTGGTATTAAATAACCAACTAGTGTTGATACGCTATAAACCCAAACGAACAAATAAATCATCCTAACCTTCCTAGATTTGTACAAAACAGCATCTTGTGTAGTTCCAATCTTGCTTTTTCTCAGTGCGTTCAGTTCGGGTCTATGTGGTGCATTCTTACTGTAGTACTGCCACAGCTACCTCTTAGAAGTGGACACTGGATGCTATCTAGAAGACGTAGTAGATGATAAGGACGGGTGGCCAGAAAAGGCCAGCGTGACTTAATGCTAATTTTTTTAGTTGAAAATATAGTACTATTAATCTTTATTATTATCCATAGAGCGTGATGATAAAATTTTTGACTCACTTTTGTAGTAATCAGACGAAGAATAGAAGACGTTTGAATCAGGTTTTCCTGCATTGCCAAAACATGCACGACACATGTAACACTTTGAATGTTGTTCAAGTGTTTTTCATTCGTTTTAAGGTGTTGAAAAGGAGTCTTAATGTAGTCATCAACGATTTTCAAGACAACAATGTCAGCGTGAAAAAAAAAAACGATAAAAAGGCGGGAAGCCGACTCGACCACGATGATTAGTGATGACGTAGATTTGAAAAAAAAATAAAAATAAAAAGAAAGAAAAAGCCGCTATTTGATTGGTTGAGGTGGAAATCATGTCAATCGGGAGTCACAACTAGAAGTGTATTGATTGCTGATAAAAAAAGAAAAAGAGAAAGAAAAAAAAGAAAATTTAAAAAAATGTGCCGTGAAAAACCAATCAGTAATCGATTTGCAATAGATACGCAGAGGTAGCGAGGGAAATATGAGAAAGTATACCCACGTGTGTGTAGATTCAACACGCATCAGGTTTTTCTATCTTGATGGGAGACAGAGATTTTGACAACAGCGCAAGCTTGATTAGTAGTATAGGTTGGAGGAAAATAGCGACATTGATTGCTGATATGAACAAAAAATAGATAAATAAATGAATAAAAACAAAAATAATAAGGAAATAAATAAATAAAAATTGGAGAGAAGAAGAAGAAGAAGAAGAAGAAGGTAGAATAGAGAAGAAGAAGAAGAAGAAGAAGAAGAAGAAGAAGAAGAAGAAGAAGGTAGAATAGAGAAGAAGAAGAAGAAGAAGAAGAAGAAGAAGAAGAAGAAGGTAGAATAGAGAAGAAGAAGAAGAAGAAGAAGAAGAAGAAGAAGAAGAAGAAGAAGAAGAAGAAGAAGAAGAAGAAGAAGAAGAAGAAGGTAGAATAGAGAAGAAGAAGGTAGAATAGAGAAGAAGAAGAAGAAGGTAGAATACAGAAGAAGAAGAAGAAGAAGAAGAAGAAGAAGAAGAAGAAGAAGAAGAAGAAGGTAGAATAGAGAAGAAGAAGAAGAAGAAGAAGAAGGTAGAATAAAGAAGAAGAAGAAGAAGAAGGTAGAATAGAGAAGAAGAAGAAGAAGAAGAAGAAGAAGAAGAAGAAGAAGAAGAAGAAGAAGAAGAAGAAGAAGAAGAAGAAGAAGAAGAAGAAAGGATTTCTTTGCGTGTGTGTGTTGTTGTTTTTTTTTAATAAAAAAACAGAAGTGGTGGTAAAGTTAGAGTCCAAGAGTGAATTGATTTGACGAAAGTGAGATAAAGGCTAGAAAACAAAATAGTGTATCCGATAGGACTGATCGTAAGAAACGATTAAGGGGTAAAAAAAAAAAAAAGAAAAAAAAAGGAAAAAATAGAAAATAGTAGAGGTAATCACTGGATCCTTTGTATCAAGGTTCGAGGAAAAAGAACGAATAAAGACAACGGTAGAAGTTATTGTTTTGTGTTTTTTGTTTTTTTTTAGTTTTTTTTTTTCAATAAAGTTTCAGGAAAGTTGAAATCAGCAGAGAAAAATAGATAAATAAATGAATAAATAGCTAAAAAAAAAAAAAAAAAGTAATTGAAAAAAAAATGTTCATAAAAAATATTCCAAAGTTAGAAATAAATAAATAAATTAAAATTCCAATTTCTTATTTCTTCATTTCTTAACTTATTTTTGGTCAGATCTTTTATACATTTTCCCTTGTCTCATTTTCTTCCATCTTTCTAACGTTGTTTATTATTATTATTATTATTATTATTATTATTATTATTATTATTATTCTAATCAAATTGTTCCAACTTAGTGTGAGCATTTATTTGATAAGTCTAAATAAATATATCACTTTCTGTGTTGTTGTTCAGCTTGTCAAAGACAGCCAAGATAAGAACTTTTGCTATGAAAACTGGGGATTAGTTTAACAACTCCAAGATTAGTCGACGTTGAAAATTCATGACTCGAACGTATATTAACGTGGCGTTGTGAGGTCTTGAAGAAATTTGTCGGAGAGAAAGACAAGATGAAGAGATGATGACCAATTCACACCTGAAAAAGGCAAGTGTCAGACAAATGGTAAGAATACCACTTACGTTGGGCCCGGTCGGCGAGCGCTATAGAATACACCGACTGCATCTCGGCAGAGGAGTAAGACCCCAGCCCAACGCGTGTCCTGAAATATGACACTATATACACTATAGCAGCAGCGACAGCATTAAGCAGTAGCAGCTGCAATGGCCTTAATGGAATAAGAACATGGTACCCCCGGAACAATCAAGGGTTGGGTTCGAAATTCCAGAGTTCCCGAGTTCGAGATAAACCTGAAGAAGGCCGGAGGATCAGACGGCCGAAACGTTGTGAAAAAAACAACCTAGATGAGGAAGTCAGTCCGAAAAGCATAATCAATCAAGAACTGTTTTACGTTTAACTTTGTGTCAACAAAAACTGTACTTATGCCAAACTGAATTGTTTGAAATAGAACTGTTTATAAGTTTTAAAATGGATTTGCCATTAAATAACCTACAATGATTGATATGCCATAAAACCAAACCAAACCAAGTATAGAGATGAATACGATTTGGGAAAAAAAGATCAAAAAGGATAGATAATTTTTTTAATTGCGATATGCGCTAGGGAAAAAAAAATTCTGATATGATAGTGGAGAGAAGTTTTTTGTGGCTTTATTGAGACATTAGGTTTGTATATACCGAAAAAATCCACTCTGAATTCTCTGGAAAGGACACATGGCACAGTGGATTTGGCTAGAAAATGCTTTTGAGTGATATGATCAGGCGGTTGCAGGTTCAATCCCAATAACTATTGAACAATAACAGTGAATGCTTACTATCACTTGTTTCGTGGTTTACAGAAGTGGAACAGTTTACCCCTGTGTTTTAAACAATGGGATCAGTTCGAGATTCTGTGTGGGCTCCTGTGTTCGACATGAAACACCTGAAGAAGGTCGAAGAATATATCGGTCGAAACATTGTAAGTATAACAATAAAGATGAGGACAATAGTTCAAATATTCCAAGTAATAACAATTAGCAAGCTTTATCTCAGAAATTTCGACAAATAATTTAAGTTACGTATATGATCTATAGTAATTTACGAAGTTTTTTGCTTCGATGTGGCATAAAGCAGGGAGTCTGTGAGGGATGATGAGAGGTGTGTGAGGAGTAAGGAAGTCAATACACCAGGCTTGATTGGCAAAAGGGTTAGGGTTAGGGTTAGAATTACTATGTTGAGGTTTTAAGGGAGTTCAGGAAGAGATTCCGTCGGAAGAGGCCAGCAATGTTCAAATCGGGTCAGTGGCATTTTCACCAGGACAATACACCTGTCCACAACTGCATCCTTGTCACAGATATTTCACCAAGATCGGCAGCAAGACAGTTCGTCAGCCTCCCTATAATTCAGACCTTGCTTCCTATGACTTTTGGTTTTCCCTAAGTTCAGAGGCTGTCGTTATGAGACAATTGAGGAAACGAAAGAGGCTGTGACGAAGGTCATTGACACGCTCACACAAAAGGACTCCCATAGGGCCTTGCAGAGGTTGTTGGAACGGTACAACAAGTGCATTGTAGCCGGAGGAGATTACTTCGAAGGGGACTAGAGTTTCATGTGCGTACTATCAATACGAAAAAAGTCTGGAAACTTATTTAATGATCCTCGTATGTGTTCTGTACGTGATTAGTTTGTTGGTAATTTTATTTTCAATTTAGTTAGAACTCACGTGTTTACATATTGATATTGCTAATGTTTCTAAACAGTCAAATGGTTTTAATTATTTCGATCTAACACTGCTATTGCTATATAGCCTTAATTATTTGTTTGCTCACTGTCAAATGCTCAAACAGTTCTATTTGATCCATAGATGCTATAACTCCGGGTGAGAGTTGAACTGAGAGTAATGGCAATGAAGGAATACTCCACATTCTCCAGAGCCCCATGACTAAAACCTTACCATCAAATTGTTTATTATCATAAACAGACACTCATTGGGGGAGGGTCTTACCTATATGCAGCTATAAAATTTCTGTATTATTACTATTACATCACAATACTTTAAATCACACGGTAAGCAAATTATTTGTATTAGTTCTGAATGCTTTATATTATATAACTTTAAGAAAATACAGCATGAAAAATCCAAGTCTGAACATATAATGAACGCCCTTTCTTAACAACTAGTCATCGAATAACACTTGACGGATTAGCATTAGTTTAATCAATTCTCATTTGTTCACCTTTTCAGTGTCAGCTTAGATTTGCTTTCCTTTTTCAATGTCAAATCAACTTTCGTAAGTTACCTTATGCCAAAGAATGTTGTGGGGATTTTAACTCATAGCTGAGTTGTCCAGTCGGCTGAGGCTGAAGAATACACCAACTACACCTCTATACAGGGGTAAGACACTAACCAATGAGTGTCCTGTATATGACACTAAACATTCTGATGGTGAGGTTCTGCTGATGCTGGAGCTTTGGGGAATGTGGAGTACCCCTTCCTTCATTGCCATTGCTCCCAGGTCCATTGATAGATAGGGCCCTATCGATGGGTCAAATAGAACTAACTGCATACATATGCTAAACTGAATTGTTTGAATTAGAACTGTTTGACTAAACTTAATAGCTTGAAATAAAAATGTTTTTGACAATTAAACTGTACTTACATTTAAACTGCGTGCTTATGCTAAACTGAATCGTTTGAAATGGAACTGTTTTTGACATTGAAATTATACTTACACTAAATGGATTTGTTTAATATAGAACAGTTTTGACATTTAACTGCGTGTAAACAAAATCTGTACTTATATTAAACTGAATTACCTGATTTAGAACTGATTGAATAACATGAATAGCTTGAAATAGAAATGTTTTTGACAATTAAACTGTACTTATGCTGAACTGAATTATTTGAAATAAAACTGATTATTTGTATAAAAATGGATGTGGCATTAAATAACCTACAAAGGTGGATATGCCATAAAAACCCAACCAACCAACCAACCAACCAACAAAGAAAGCCTCACTGTGTTATTAAAAAAACGCTTGTATTAGTTTTTTTATTTAATGGTATATCAAATTTCAGAAGTTATTTAATGCCAAAGCAATCCTTATAGTATAGCAGTGTCAGTAGTAAACCTATACCTTCGGGGATAACTTTATTTGGTGTCTTTGTTTAATGGTATATTTACTTCGTAGGTTCAATGCCAAAGTTATCCTGGGGGGTGTCCTCGTGGTGTAATGGTTAAAGCGATGGACTGCGGAATCGTAGTACGCGAGTTCGTACTCCAGTCGCGCTATTACGTTCACTTTCGAGCAAATACCCTTGGGAAAGGTATGAACCCCCTTATCCTCCCAGCTATGGGTTAAATAGTACCACTACTGTTCTTCTAGGAGAATGGCTTTAGCATTAAATAACCTGCAAATGTTGATATGCCATTAAACAAAGAAACCAAACCAAAGTTATCCTAATAGAACAGCAGTGGTAATATTTAACCCATGGGTTGGGGGATACGGGGATTCAAACCTTTCTCAAGGGGATTAGTTCAAAAGTGAACGTAAGAAAGTGGCCGGAGTTCGAACTCACTTACTTCGAGGCTGCAATCAAACACATTAGCCATTACACCACCAGGACTACCAGCATAAAAGTGGGGGGGGCATTATAACAAACAATTGGATCCCATGGTGCAAGATTTCATCCTCTTAGATATAACCTGTTAATAAAAAATGATTTGATACCGAGCTTACATTCCACGATTTGTCGGTTTTTCATGAAAATAATACAATCTAAATTACTATTATCGTTTTCATCTTATATTTATTTTTAACGTTGATCTGGAATTTTTCAGTGTTCCCAAATATTAGTTGTAGTTTTTTTAAAATAATGTTGTCGATTAGTCAAGTGACAGATATTTTAACAACATTTTCAGCCTTTTAAAAAGTAGAACAATATAAACGATTATTAGTATACTGTATTATACGTCATCGCCTTTAAAGTTAATTTAAGACCGCTAATAGTCATTATATATGATCATTTAAAATATATTTGAATAAGTAATTCTCTTCTTATATTTTTCTAAAAAAAAAATGTGAGATTAAATAAGACTAAAAACGTTGACAATATTGTATCAGATTATTATTTTGATGTAACACCTTATATTATAATTGGATTACAACTAGATTACATTTTATTGGGTTAAAGTGGGAAATCAAAAAAAAACTTTTCTATTTTTTTTTATGCATGAACTTCAAAGTAAAATTCTTTAAATGGTTTATTTATGGTAAACTTTCTTTCTACGGATTAGCTGTAATCCTCGATTGTAATCGTTCGGCATCTGATGACAGAATTCGTTTTTAGGAAATGTTGAAATTAATCTATAATGGTATAATATCTGGTGAGTTTTACTTCTTATTAATGATATATATATATATATATATATATATATATATATATATATATGTGTGTGTGTGTGTGTTTGTGTGTGTGTGTGTATGTTTGTGTGTGTGTATGTGTGTTGATCATGTTGTTTGCGATATACATTACTTGATAGAGGGTATATATTTAAGCTACGATAGCAGCAACACAATCTATGGTCCTTGGTAACAATTACCCACCTATGCATTTACCTTGCCTGATAAACGTGTACGCAAGAAACTGTTACCCAATCCAAGTTTATATATATATATATATATATATATATATATATATATATATAAAGAGAGAGAGAGAGAGAAATGATGGATTTTGTAAATCCGACGAGGTGAAGAAAATTGACTCAAATTTTATATTTCATCTTACATTCAAGACTTGATGGTTTACTTTGTTTTTCAATATATATATATATATATATATATATTGTGAATATTTGCTGCAAAAATATACACATTATATATACAGTAGCGTCCAAAACTAAGGGACAAAATTTATTTTCAAAATAGGATCGTCCAAAAGTAAGGGACAAAATTGAGAAAACAATGTAAGCAAATAATATATTCAAATTTTTTGATTTCCTCTAAAGAATAAGTCTTACTTAGTCTTTTGTAAACGTTGCATCAGCCGGCACCATGGTGAAACGCCAAAAACTTGATTACTCTGTGAGACAAGCTATTGTGAAGTTACACAAGGAAAAGCACACCATTGGTGAGATTTCAAAGAAAGTGAAACGTTCCAAGAGTGTTGTAGGCCGGGTTGTTAATGATACTGACAAAATAGTTAGTGCTTTTAAAATTGGCAGACCCCGCAAAACTTTGGCAGGAGAAGATCGAATAATGCAGCGTATGTCATTAAAGGACCGTTTTAAGTCTTGCACAGAAATTAAAAGGGTTATGAATAGTACCTCATGTGTTAATGTGTCAAGACAGACTGTTTCTAGACGACTGCAAGAAATAGGGCTGTTTAATAGAACCCCAAGGAAGAAACCACTTGTTAGTTCGAAGAATAAGAAGAAGAGATTAGAGTTTGCAAACAGGTATGTAATTTGGACATATGAAAATTGGGCTAAAGTATTTTTCAGTGATGAAAGCAAGTTTAATTTATTTGGAAATGTAAAGAGACTTATTGGTGAAAGATTAAGTGCAAAGTGTACTAAGAAAACTGTCAAGTTTGGGGGCGGAAGCGTCATGATAATTGGAATGTTTTCTAGCCAAGGTACAACGCCTCTTGTCCGGTTACAAACTCGTGTAAACGCGCAGATCTATAAAAATATTGTTCAAGATCATGTTGTGCCAATTATACGGAATTCAGGTTTCGATAGGGCTACCTTTATGCAAGATAATGCCCCATGTCACAAGGCAAAGGTGGTAATGAGTTACCTTAGCGAGCAAGATTTCGAAATTATGGATTGGCCACCGCAAAGTCCTGACTTAAATCCAATAGAAAATCTTTGGAAGACCTTAGGAGGGAAAATTATGGAAAGAAATCCCACTAACACAGAGGATTTGGGGGTGAAGCTTCAAGAAGAATGGTCTAAAATTAGTATCGAGGATTATCAAGAACTGATTCGTTCTTGTAGTCGAAGATGTGCAGCTGTCATTGAGAGCAAGGGCTCATTTACTAAATATTGATTGTACATGTATTTTTATTGTTTTTTGGCTGTTTACATTGTTTTTCTCAATTTTGTCCCTTACTTTTGGACGTTCCAAATTTGAAAATAAATAAATAAATAATTGTTATAACTCTTTTTCTATCCTTTGTAAATGATTCAAATTTTAGTATGTTATTATGGATGATAACGACTACCAGTTGTCAAAATTTCAGCTTTTTACAGTTGTTATTTCTAACAAATATTAGGTTTTAAAATTTTCTCCCTTAGTTTTGGACGCTACTATATATATATATATATATATGGAAGTAAATAATGAAGTGTAATCCGACAATATATAAAGAAAAATTGATAACAAGGTAATCCAAATAGAAAAAGAGATTTACTGAGAAACAAAGTCGACACTATAGCGTTTCGGTTCTAATGAACCATCATCAGGGCTATGCGGGATGATATTAGTGATATTAAATCAATGATGGATGTTTAGAAATGCAAAATAGAAAAACCTAGGGAAAATTTGTATAACAAGAAAAAGTTGGCCGTTTAATTAGTGAATCAGCGTTTGTTTGTTTTAAATTACGTCTTTTGACTTAGAAATATTGTGTAGAATTTATGTTCCGTTTGTTTATCGAGAAAGATTTCGAATCAAAAGGAGGAAGAAAAAGAAAAAGAAAGACAAACATTTTTATATTTTGGTAGCAAATATGCACAGAACACACACACACACACACACACACACTTATACACACATATAAAAGTTTATTTCGAAATATATTTGCCAAAATTAAGAATAAAAATGAGATTTTCTATTGGAAGCAGTCATCAGATAAGCGATGCCAAAAATCTCTAACTGGTTTTAATCTCTTCTGAATCTGTTTTCAAAATACGGAAGTAGAGGCATTGTCCTAGGAGTCAACGACCAAGTGCACGCAACATCTAGTCACCCCCCCACATACACTCTTTACATTCAAGAGTGTATCGGAGAGCAAAAGAAGGGAAGGTCTTTACCACTCCCCACCATTTTAGGCTTCTTGACACAAGCAGTCATCTCGACTAGTGACGTCCCTTCGATCATCGCAACTGATCGACAAGGATTTTAAAAAAAGTATATATACGCCCAACCCCTTGCCATTAGGAGAACGTGACACAAGGCCAATTTTCGAATGAACAACTGCTTTCACTAAGGTTTTTCCTTCTCCTGGACTAGTTGCCTTACCAAAGTGAAATACATAAATCTAATCTGCTATTTACCCATAACTGGGGGTAGAAGAGGATAAATATCTCTCCTTAGCGTTTTATCAACGAATGAATATATATTTATATATATCTGGGAGCAAAAGAGTCGGATCTATACATCTAAAGGTTTTAACACCGGATGAATATTTGCCAATAGCTGAGGTAGAAGCGAAGGATTAATGCCTCTCCTTAGGATCATAACAACGAATAAATATTTACTAATAACTGGGGGTTAAAGAGTAGGATCACTGCCTCTCCTAAGGGTTTTATCAGCAAACGAATATTTACCAATAAGTAAGCAAAGTTGGCGACCGTAGTCGAGGGCAGCCCAAAGGTTCCCTTCTCAATAGCTAACAAACCGAGGTGAAGGGAAGGACTCTACTTCTTCCCTTATATTGCTCCACTTTACCCTTGATACGTACCTTATAACGCTGAGTGTTAAGCAAGGAGATATCAAGTGTCTTAGTTTGACCCGACCGGGGAATAAACCCCAATATCCTTGGCCATTGGCAAACACTCTAGCCAATAGGCTAATAGGTCGGTATATTTGCCAATAGCTGGCTAAAAGAGTAGGACCCATGCCTCTCGTAAGGTTTTTATCAACAAATGAATATTTACCAATTGCTGGGGGTAAAAGTGCAGGATCCATGACCTCCTAAGGGTTTTATCAAGAAATGAATATTTACCCACAGCTGGGGGTAGACTTGAAGGATCAATGCCTCTCCAAATGGTTTTATCACCGACTGAATATTTACCTATAGCTGGGCCTAGAAGAGAAGTGTCTTATCATCGAACGAAATGTAAGCAGCTTTTTCTGAGATTTGAACTGTTGTAAAGGTGTAATTTTGTGTCGTCCTTCAAGAAGAAAAAATGAAATGTCATTCAGATTATATTTCTTAACGTTGTTAACTGTTAACTGTTTAAAAGATGGATTTTATGGTATCACTGTCTTGGTTTGTTTCTTTCTTTTTTCTGGGTTCTTTCTTTCTTTCTTTCTTTCTTTCTTTCTTTCTTTCAAGTTGTTATCTTCTTTTTTCTTTCTTTTTATTTTTTTCTTTCTTTTTTCTAGGCTCCTTCTTTCTTACTTTCTTTCTTTCTTAATTTATTCATTTATTCATTTATTTATAATACTTTTTTACTTATTTATTTATTTATTTATTCTTTCTTTCTTTCTTCCTTTCTAAGTTGTTATCTCTTTTTTCTTTCTTTTTATTTCCCTTCTTTCTTTTTTCTAGGGTCTTTCTCTCTTTCTTTATAAGTCGTTTTTTTCTTTTTTTTCTTTATATGTTCTTTTTTTTTACTTGGTTCTTTCTTTCTTTCTTTCTTTCTTTCTTTCTTTCTTTCTAAGGTGTTATCTTCTTTTTTCTTTCTTTTTGTGTTCTTTCTTTTTTTTTTCTAGGTTCTTTCTTTCTTTCTTTCTTTCTTTCTTTCTTTCTAAGTTGTTATCTTCTTTTTTTCTTTCTTTTTATCTTCGTTCTTTCTTTCTTTTTTTCCTTCTTTCTTTGTTTCTTTCTTGCAGTCAAGGATTTTCTTTCTTTCTATCTTTCATTCTCAGTGTTTAACTTTTCTCTTTTCATCTTTCTATCTTTCTTTTTATGAATTGTCAAAAATACATTTATTTAAACCAGTTATTTCAAAATGTTTTTATTTATTTTATTAAACGCCATAATTTCTAAAATTACAAATAGAATGACAGATTTTTCTGAGGGTAAATCATTCTGAATAAATTCTTTCTCTGGCTCTTATTCCGGTGTCCCGAATAAATTCCTTTTCTTCTGCGAATTTAAGAGAATTTTACAAACAGCATTGACTCCTAAATCGACAAATAATTTTGACTTAATCTTTTTCGTTCTTGGTTTTATTGAGCCGTTCATTTTTGGTAGATTTCACTAATCTTCATAATTAAACAAAACAATAAGGAATTCAACTTAAAAGTGTATCATTCCTAACAATTATTCGAACGAATATATTGCTTTATCCGTCTATCTAATCTCTGAGTGGTGCGAATATTCGTACAAATACTTCCGGTTATTCTGCAGCGCCGACCAATCAAAATTCATCTTGCTCGTCACTTATTTTACAATCCAGATTGAGCAGTCGCAAGTAAACCCACATAGTTTTCCATCCTTGCCAATTCAAATAAACCAATAAAACAAAAATTTAAATAGAAAAAACATTAAACGTTCTTTAAAACAAAGTATATATACGCCCAACCCTTTTGCCAAGAACAGAATGAGACTCAAGACCAATTTTCAAATGGAGAACAACTGCTTTCATTAAGGTTTTTCCTTCTCCTGGACTAGTTGCCTTACCAAAGCAAAATATATAAATCTGGGAGTAGAAGAGGATAAATATCTCTCCTTAGCGTTTTATCAAAGAATTAATATTCATCCATATCTGGGGGTAATAGAGTCGGCTCTATACATGTCATTGTCGGGTTTCACCCACCCTTTTCCATACAATGAACTAGTCCATCTGCCATATATAGCAGTAGCTACTAATACCAGGGCAGACTAGAAGGTAAAGAGCAGCTTCTTATAGGAATAGTATTAGTGTTGTAGACTGGAGGTCGCACTAAATCACCTTACCTGCTACCGTAATAACGGAAGCCAATACTATCGTTGGACTATATCTTTATTCTGTATTCACTAATCCTATGTTCTTTATTCTGTATTCACTAACCCTATGTTCTTGTCTACTAATAGTCTCTCTATTGTATATAGTTTTTTTTCCTGAGAATATATCTCTATTTCCTCTCATATCATGGTTTGTCCTTTATTTAATATTGCAAGCGTTCACTAATCCTATGTTCTTGTCTACTAATAGTCTCTCTATTGTATATACTTTTTCCTGAGAATATATCTCTATTTCCTCTCATATCATGGTTTGTCCTTTATTTAATATTGCAAGCGTTCACTAATCCTATGTTCTTGTCTACTAATAGTCTCTCTATTGTATATACTTTTTCCTGAGAATATATCTCTATTTCCTCTCATATCGTGGTTTGTCATTTATTTAATATTGCAAGCGTTCACAAACCAGAACGCAACACTCCTAAAGGTTTTATCACCGAATGAATATTTACCAATAGCTGAGGTAGAATTACCATTATCAATACTGGAATCATTACTTATAAAAAGGTATGAACCTAAGTTGTCTATCCAAAAACAATTTTCACACTATTACTTTTCAACAATCTCATCGGACCACGTGAAGAAACCATTATTACCCGCAGAAACTCTTCTGGTAAACGATAATCTTTTAATCATTTTCTCCCTGGTTTTTCAATTGATAATATATCTCATATTTGGTATTAAATGACCTAAGATAGGTGATAACCATAAAAGCAAAGCAAACCAAAATTATTTAATTCGGCGTTGAATTAGTCGAAAAGCACGCCTTAAAACAAAACAACCAACCAACCGACCAAATATATCCTATATATCTAATATATGTGCCCGTGGTGTAATGGTTATTGTCGTAGGAAATGGACACGACGGCACGAGTTCAAATCCTGGACCAGACTGATTGCATTTCACATAGCACTAATACCTTGGGAAAGGTATAAATCCAATTATTCTCCCTCCAGCTATGGGTAAATAGAAGGACAGACTGGTTCTTCAGCCTTGGTGAGGCAACTAGTCTAGGAGAAGGAAAACTCTGAATTCAAACCTGTCAAACTCCGCTTAAAAATTGACCTTGTGTCATATCCTGCCCGAGCGGAGGGGTTGGTAGATATATGTATCTAATATATATGTAGAAAGAGGATTTGGCATTAAATAACCTACATTTGGCGATCTGCTTAAAAACCCCAACCAATCCAAATCATTAAAAAACATTCCCTGTATAGATATTTTCTTGGGTTCAAGTGCTTAATAGTCTTGCAGTTGACCTTTCTTCCAATCTATTTAACCGTATTCTTCCGAGTGACTATATTTTAATTGACTAGTTGGTAGTTCTGAAATGTTGAACCCATATCAATATTGATTTTCTATCAGGAACATCCACTGTGCATTTGCTATTATTTATTTATTTATCATTCTTTATTTTTTGAGTCTGGTTAAGGTAGAATGGCCACACAGAGAGTTTTTCTTTATCATTTCATGTTAGGTTGAAATGATACTGTTCCAGATAGAAAATCGGTACAATTATTCGTTAAAAATTTCAGAACCACAGGTTCGTCGATTTGAACAAGTCCATATGGAATACCTTGAAGAGCTAAAACCTGTGAATGTCTTTTTTATATCCTTTTAAAAACATGATTGGTCCAAACTTCAGATCGTATCTGAAGATACCATGACCACCTATCTAAGTTCGTTTGCTACACACAGGTGACAGTTAATATAGACGTATATATATATATATATATATATATATATATATATATATATATATATATAAACAAAGCGATAAGACATGTAGATATGCTACTTTTCTGTTGTCTATATTTTTATTATTCTGTACTAGTTTTGACCTTATCTCATCGTCAGAATTAAAGTTTTTGTAGAAAGAAAAGGATTTTTTTACACTATATATATATATGAAAGTAAATATGGATAAAATATATATATATAATGGTGGTGTAGCATATCTATCTGTTTAATGAAGAATGTTGTCTGATCAAAGATTCTTTAATATATATGTATATATATATATATATATATATATATATATATATATAAAGGTGGGTTTGTTCAATATATATATATATATATATATATATATATATATATATGAATTAATAAATTAAAAAATAGTCATGAATATATATACATATATATATATATATATATATATATATAAAGGTGGGTTTCTTCAATATATATATATATATATATATATATATATATGAATTAATAAATGAAAAAATAGTTATGAATATATATACATAAATATATATATATAAAAAGGTGGGTTTGTTCAATATATATATATATATATATATATATATATATATATATATATATATATATATATATATATATATATATATATATATATTTATGAAATAATAAATGAAAAAATAGTCTTGAATCAGATAAATATATATAAATAAATAAAAATATATACATATATAAATATAAATATATATATATAAATATGAATATATATATATATATAAATATATATGTATATAATGGTGTGTTTGTTCAATATATATATATATATATATATATATATATATATATATATATTATATATGAATTAATAAATGAAAAAATAGTTACGAATAAGATAAAATAAACTGTAGCTCTCTACCCAAGAAGCCAGCTTTCTTTGTGCCTACAAACATTCAGTATTTCCAACCTTTGAATAAGTAATTCGTTGAAATTATTATAGGAAGCTGTTAGAAATTTCTCCTCCATACATAAACTGCAGCAATTATCCATCGTTTCATACTTAAGGCATTTTTTTTACTATCTCCCAATTATGGGATCTGTACCAAGATTTTTCTTGATTTCCCACACGTAATTAGATAGATTAGTTCTATGTCTGTATACCTTGTGTGCGAAACAGCTTCTATGATTGTAAAATCGTTTTTTGAAGGGGCCCTGCGTGAAACCCCAGTATACTTTTTAACATTTCTGTTAACGTAACTATCGTTTGGTCCACGATCTTATTTCATTTAGCGGGATGGGTACGTTGGTATTCTCTAGTTTTTTTTAAAAATATTGCTTTATTAATCAACCTTTCGACATGAAGCCTAGTAATATAACTCAATTTAACGGTGTTCGTATTAAATATTTTGTTTACGCTATTCGTTGAAATAGAGCGGCAGTTTAAAACAGATAATATGAGAGATACGTTTGTGAACGTCTACAGGGATGATGTTCTCTCTTTCTTGAGAGATAAAGGATTATACCTAAAGATATAACACTTTTCACAATTCTGGAAAATTTAGCCATCAAGCTTACCAATCAACTAAGAACTAATACATTATTGTTGAATCGGAATACTTGAAACCCTTAAATCTCTGTAAGTAAAACACCCTACTAAAACCTGATTGTCACAGCTGGTGAACTTCAAAAATGCAATCTGGACGTGAGGACATTTTAGAAGAACGATATGCAATAAAATTCTGTTTTAAACTTGGAAAAATGTCACAGAAACGTATGGAATGCTTCAGACTGCTTTTCGACCATCTTGCATGAATCGAGCATGGGTTTTTGAGTGGCATAAGAGATTCAAGGAAGGCGGGGAGTGTATGAGGGATGATGAGAGGTGTGGGAAGAGTAAGGAAGTCAGAACACCAAAGTTAATTGGCCAAAAGGGTTTCTATCCATCGGAGGAGATTCGGTCGGAAGAAGCCAGCACTCTTCAAATAGGATCAGTGGCATTTCCACTAGGACAATGCACCAGTCCACAACTCCATACTTTTCACAGACTATTTGACCAAGATGGGTATCAAGACAGTTCCGCAGTCTCCCTATAGTCCAGACCTTGCTCCCTGTGACTTTTGCTTATTCTCTAAGATCAGAGGCTCTCTTTATGAGACAATTAAGGAGATGAAAGAGGCTGTGACGAAGGTGATTGATACGCTCACACAAGAGGACTTCCATGGGGTTATGGAATTTGTTGGAACGGTACAACAAGTGCATTGCAGCCGGAGGAGATTACTTCGAAGGGGACAAGAGTTTCATGTGTGTACTATCAATAAAAGTGCCCATACGAAAAAAGTCTAGAAACTTATTAAATGATCCTCGTATTATTAAAGAAAATTTTTCCTCCATCGAATAGTTTCATTTCAAACAATTCAGTTAATCATAAGTACCCTGTTTAGTTCTATTTATAGATAACACTCAAACTGGGCCAGAGGGGACCTGGCAGCGATGGCAATAAAAGGGTACTCCGCATTCCCCAAAGCTCCAGCATCACTGCATCCTCACCAAACCATGCGTTAGAGGAGGTTTATCCCTCTGCATTGATGCAGTCGGTGTATTCTGCAGTCCCAGCCGAATGGGCAGTCATTGATTTAGTTGGGCTGGGTTTTATGGCGTATCAAACATTCTAAGTTATTTAACTCCAAATCTTCTTCATACTTATATATTGAATATATAATTTGGTTTGGTTTAGTCTAATGGCATATCAACCATTGTAAGTTATTTAAAGTCAAATCCGATTTATACATTCATATTAGATATATATGATTTGGTTTAGTTTAGATTTTATGGCATACCAACCATTATATATTATTAAATGCCAAATCCTCATTATATACATATTCTAAATATATGATGTTGGTTGGTTGGATTTTATGGCATATCAACCTTTATAGGTTATTTAACGCCAGATCTATTTTATGTAAATAGTTCTACTTAAAAAAATTCAGTTTAGTATGAGGACAGTTTACATGTCAAAAACATTTCTATTTCATGTTATTCAGTTTATTCAAACAATTCTAATTCAGTTTAGTATAAGTACAGATTTTATTTACACACAGTTAAATGTCAAAACATTTCTATATTAAACAGTACAGTTTTAGTGAAGTAGACTTTCAATGTCAAAAACACTTCCATTTCAAACAATTCAGTTCTGCGTAAGCACACAATTTAAATGTAAGTACACAGTTTATTTGTCAAAAACATTTCTGTTTCAAGCAATTCAGTTTAGTCAAACATTTCTGATTCAAACAATTCAGTTTAGTTCTATTTAACCTATAGATAGAGCCCTACCAAGTGCTACCATTCCGGGCCAAAGTGGAACTAGGAGCAATGGCAATAAAGGAGTGCTCCCCATTCCCCAAAGCTCCAACATCACTTGAGCCTCACCATCAGATCATTTAGTATCATATGCAGGACACTCGTTGGGGATGTGTCTTACCCCTCTGCAGAGGTGCTATCAGTGTATTCTACAGCCCCAGCCAACTGGGCAAAATATATGATGTGAAAACACATTTCGTAAATGACATTTAAACAGGCCTGAGCACATTTTTTTGCAAATTTTTGATGGTTTCTAGGATTTTTAACACGAAGAGTACTATTTATTATTCTTTTGAACAAAGTCATCCATTCAACATCACTCATTTGTTTGCTTATAGTTAAATCATTCCAAGCATTTCTATGTATCACAAATCATCATCATCACCAAGTCGTGCCGCCAGCACGGATATCCCTGACCCTCTCTCGCCACTGCTCCCTATCATTCATCGCTTCTGGCAGGTCTTCAGGGCTACATCCCGTATCCTCACATAGCTGCTGTATGTATGTTTGAGCTGGTCGTCCTGCTTTTGCTTGGCCATATGCGGGGGTCCATAGGAGTACATCACTGATGAGCTCGTCCTTGCTTCTCCAGCAGTGTCCTGCGTGTCTGGTTCGTCTAACTTGTATAGTTTTCGTGATGGGAGGCAAGAGGCCGTATAGTTGGTGTCTTGTAGGGTGTTGACGCCAGGACTTGTTCAATATTGCTCTCAACATTCTTGTGTAATTGCCGTCTAATTTCTTCTTCAGCCGTTTAGTTAGCGTCCAAGTAGTGCATCCATATAGTAGTATCGATACAACCGCTACCTGGAAGAAACTGCGTTTCAACATGTCCTTTATTTGCCCAGAGCCATATAATAAAACAGTTCCTTTTCTAATAATTATTTTAGCGTAAGTAATTTGTTTGCTCGGTGTTTAAATGTCAAAAACAGTTCTATTCAATCGATTCAGCTTAGCATAAGTATACCGTTTAGTTCTATTTGACCGACAGATATGATCTTATCAGGTGCTACCACGCAAGGACAGAGTGCACCTGGGATCGTTGGCAATAAAGGGGTACTCCACATTTTCTAAAGTTCCAGCATTACTGGAACCTCATCATGAGAGGTTTTTGTGTCATACGCAGGACACTCGTTGTTCGGGGGCCTACCCCTCCGCAAAGAAGCAGTCGGTATATTCAACAAACCTTGCCGACTGGGCTACGTTTATTTAAGACATAAGCTTTATGCGGCCACCGTTAACTTTTGTTAAGTTTGCTAGCACTACAGAAATGAACGTTTAAAATTTGTAATATATTCCTGTCCCACTTTGTATTAGGTTATATATATATATGTATATATATATTGGCAGCATTTCTTCATTAATACATATTTCATTGAAGATAATAGATATCTTTTGTCTATATAGTTTCAATAAATAGCATCAGTAGCTAAAGATATTTAAGAACATTAGCACTGGTTTCAAAGTTAATTCTCGAAGAATTACATATTAGGATCATACAACCCAAACTTTACAGAATTAACGAGTGTTTTATTTTAAAGTTATTTAATGTTGTATCATTGGAATATAACGACATTTACTCGCACTTTCGTATCTTGAGACCCGTTTGCCCAGTCGGCTGGGGCTGTAGAATACACTGACTGCTTCTCTTCAGAGGGGTAAGACCCCACCTAACGAGTGTCCTGGATATGACACTAAACAATCTGATGGTCAGGTTCCAGCAGTGCTGGAGTTTTGGGGAATGCGGAGTACCCCTTCATTGCAATCGCTCCCAGGTCCACTCTGGCCCGGAGTGGTAGCACCTGATAGGGACCTATCTATGGGTTAAATACAACTAATAGCATACTTATGCTAAACTGAATTGTTTGACTAAACTGAATAGCTTGAAATGTTTTTGACAATTAAACCGTACTTACCATTAAACAGTGTGCTTATGCTTAACTGAATTATTTGAAATGGAACTGTTTTTCGACATTAAAACTGTATTTACACTTAACTGAATTGTTACATATAACTGCTTAAATAGTTTGAAATGGAAATGTTTTTGACAATTAAACTGTGTACTTATGCTAAACTGAACTGTTTTCAATAGAAGAGATTATTTACATAAAAATGGATTTGGCGTTAAATAACCTACAAAGGTTGATATGCCATAAAACCCACCAAACCAAACCAAACCTGAGACTCATAATGATTTCGCTGGTATTAGGACCATTTAACTAATTTTATATATAAGATATATCTTGTAGAAAATATCGGACAAGGATTTTGTGTTTAGCTTTTAATTCACCTGCTTTTTTTTTGTAACTGTCATTGAAGGCCGTTAAAAGCTGTTCAAAGTCTTAGTCAGTTTAGTTGGAATGCGGGTAACTTCGAACATGTTTTTTGCCATTGTTGAAGACGTCAGTTGGGGTGAGGTGAAAGTAGTAGAATACATCGACTGTATCCGTGCAGAACGGTAAGACCTACCAACCTAATTAGTGTCCTTGATATGGCACTAAACTGCATCTGATGGTGAAGTTCCTGTCTTGGAGCCTTGGAGAATGTAGGGTACCTCTTCCTTGCCAATGGGGTGTCCTCGTGGTGTAATGGTTAAAGCGATGAACTGCAGAATCGTAGTACGCGAGTTCGTACTCCAGTCGCGCTATTACGTTCACTTTCGGGCAAATACCCTTGGGAAAGGTATGAACCCCCTTATTCTCCCTCCAGCTATGGGTAAATAGTAGGACGGACTAGGTTGTTCAGCCTTGGTGAGGCAACTAGTCTAGCAGAAGGAAAACTCTGAATTCAAACCTGTTAAACTCCGCTTAAAAATTGACCTTGTGTCATATCCTGGCCGAGCGGAGGGGTTGGTAAATAGTACCTCTTCCTTGCCAATTATTTCTGGTCCATTCTGACTTGGGCATAGAACAAATCTCGAACTCCAGATCGCTTCATAAAGAAACATTATATATATATATATATATATATATTTGAGTAGGGTATGAGGTTTAATCAGACAGATATGTTGTATAAAGAAAACAGAAAGTAAAATACATATAGATAGATTATAGGTTGGAGGTGCCCGTGGTGTAATGGTTATCGTCATGGGAAATGGACACGGCGACACGAGCTCAAATCCCAGACAAGACTGATTGCATTTCACATAGTACTACAACCCTTGGGAAAGGTATGAATCCAATTATTTTCCCTCCAGCTATGGGCAAATAGTAGGGCAGACTAGGTTCTTCAGCATTGGGGAGGCAACCAGTCTAGGAGAAGGAAAACTCTGAATTCAAACCAGTTAAACTTCGCTTAAAAATTGACCATCTGAAATATCCTGCCTGAGCGAAGGGGTTTGGTAAATTTGCATATAGATAGATAGAAAAAAATTTATTAACCAGTTCCAACAACGCGTTTTCACTTGGATTATTTCAGATAGGAAATTACGAAAATTTCATATAGGAAGTATTTTTTGTTATCTTCAGAGTGGGAATTATGGATTTAAATTTTGAATTTTAAATTTTGAATTCATAATTCCCCCACCCTAAAGATGACAAAGACACTGTCTACCTGAAATTTTCGTAGTTTCATGTCTAAAATAATTCATTTCCAAAACGGATTGGTGGAACTAATCAATAATATTTTTCTCCTCCATCAACATATTTTTCTTTACGTTTTCGATAAACAACATATCTGAGTGATTAAGCCTCATACCTAACTCAAATATATATATATATATATATATACTCCCCTACCTCCGTAAGGTTGAGTTTTTTAGTGAATGAAGTAATCGCGTTGCCATTAGCGTTTATTGTAAGGCTCTTCATATATGAACTGAGTTCTCGGTAGCCGTTAAGCAGTTGTATGTAAACAGTAGTAATTCTGATTTATAACCGTTTAAAATTTACTTCGCTGCTACTTTTTTCCTCGTGAATGAGGGTTATAGCCTAGGATTGGCGTTAAAACGAAATAGATCTGTCTGTGGATGACTATATATATATATATATATATAGTGTATATTCATGAAGCGATCCGGAGTTCGGGATTTGTTCCACCCAAGTGGACCAGGAGTAAATAGCAATGAAGAGGTACTCACAACATATATATATATAGAGAGAGAGAGAGAGGGGGGAGGGAGAGACAGAGACAGACAGACAGATTAAGATTATTGTTCAGTGTTTGGAATGTGAAGGACGAATATCTACAATTTGGATTGGTTTGGTTTCTTTGTTTAATGGCACGTCAAACTTTGAAGGTTATTCAATGCAGTATATATCTATATATATATATATATATATATATTTATTTATATATACGATTCCTACATGGCTAAGATCGAGTCTACCTAGGTTTCACCTAAACGGCTCTTTAAGATCACATTCGCCCAATATGATCCTGAAGAGCCGTTTTGGTGAAATCGAGGTAGACTTGATTTTAGCCATATCGGAATTATTTTCATAATATTAGGAGTATTTTGTGTATTGAACACTTTACAACGTTTTAGCTAAGGTATTTTTGTTGTTTTTTTTTTCTCTCTTTTGGCTTGACATACGTGCACCGTGATTATTTTCAAGTAGCACGTGTATTTTTTATCTTTTCTGTTTTGACGATTTTTTCCCTCGATATCAGTTTGTAGAATTTGCAAATTGTACAATCTGTTTTTTTCCAAACCAACATAATTATAGATTAGATATAAAGATAAAAAAAACATATATATATATATATATATATATATATATATCGAAAGAAAGAGGGGAGAAAAGAGAGAGAGAGTGTGTGTACGTGTGACTACGTGTGCGTGTATGTGTGTTTATGCTTGTGTATGTATGTGTATGGGATGTGTGTGTGTGTGGAGTGATGAAGCGTTCGTATGTTGACATCTGACATCTACCAAACTCCCTGTCTTATATTCTTTAAAAGACTGATGACAATTCCACTGGCTAGTTGTCCGTCTGACTTAGTTTACCCTGCCGTCTACGTGTCAGTCTTTCCTATTTCTCAGACATCACCCCCAACCACCCACGCTTGCTTCTCTTTCTCTTCAAGAACTGGACGAGGAACCCGAAAATTTGGTTAATTATTGCGGTCAAAAGTGTCCACTTCAGTATGAGAAAAAAAAAATCATTTCCATGACATACTCATTTATTGAATCGTCAACCCAAGAGTTTTGGCAGTTCCCGTTCCCACGGCATTCTCTTTGCGTTTAAGTGCATTTACATAGATGCGTCTGTGTAAGTGTGTACCGTTGCTTTTCCCGCCACTTTTAGCCAGCGCGGGAATTTCTTGAGTGAAGCATAAATATTGAAAGGAAACTGAATGCTTCTCTTAAACTCTCTTCTATTTCCTTTCGTTCTTTTTTTATGGTTTCTCCTTTAGACCATAAAAAGTAGTTATCTTTAGATATTTAAGAAAAAGGCCCCCTCGTACCAGAATTCTCTCCACTTCTCTCTCTCTCTCTCTCTCTCTGTTTTTGCCTGTTTTCTTTCTCCCTAATGTTTGCAACAAAAGGAATAAATTCCAATAAATCGATTATTATTATTATTATTATTCATTAGAGTTTTTCACATCAGCGTAAGCTGATGGCTTTTCACTGGAGATTGAGTGACAGCAATTCTCCTCAAGTCTCCAGGAGTCTTCTCAGTATTCTGGCAGTTTTTGATAATGCTGTCGTTTGGATGGTCTCCACTTGTTTGCCTATTATTATTATTATTATTATTATTCATTAGAGTTTTTCACATCAGCGTAAGCTGATGGTCTTTCACTGGAGATTGAGTGACAGCATGTCTCCTCAAGTATCCAGGACTCTTCTCAGTATTCTGGCTGTTTTCAATAATGCTGCTGTTTGGATGGTCTCCACTCGGCCGCCTACTTCCAAATCTTCCAGCCCCTTTAATAAACCTTTAGTTACCGTGCCAAAAGAACCAATCACAATTGGTATAATGGTCACCTTCATGTTCCACATTTTTTTTTTCAATTCTCTAGCAAGGTCATCGTACTTATCTCTCTTTTCACATTCTTTCAGTTTTATTCTGTGGTCAGCCGGGGCAGCAAGGTCGACAATTTTGCAGATTTTCATTTTTTTTTTGTTGATTATTATAAGGTCTGGTCTTCTGGCTGAGATCAGGTGATCCGTGTGTATGTCAAAGTCCCATAGGAGTTTGTGCGTGTCATTTTCTAGGACCGGTGCTGGGTTATGCATATACCATTTGTTGGCATGGTCAAATGTAAATTTCTTGCACATTTCCCAGTGGTTTACTTTGTCCACCCAGTTGTGTCTAGCCTTGTATTATCATTATTAATATTATTATACTAATTTGAGTAGCTGATGGTATTTCACTGAAGTCTGTGTGAAAGCAAGTTTCCTCAATTCTCCAGGACTCTCCTCAGTATTCTGGCCGATCTCAACGAAGTTGGAGTTTGGATGGTCTCGTCCTCTTATTTCCAAGTCTTCCAGTGTTTATACCAATCCTTTAACGACTGTACTGAGCACGCCACTTACAACTGGTACCACCGTCACTTTCATGTTTCATAGTTTTTTCAGTTCTCTAGCAAGGTCTAGGTACTTTATTTCTCTTATCACTTTCCTTCAGTTTTACTCTGTGGTCAACTGGAAGGGCAAAGTCCACGTGTAACACTATATAGGTGGCCCGCCAAGCAGACGATTCCTTTGTCTGTTTTGGCGCGAAACCAGACAAAGGGTTTTTGGACTTGAAATCTCGGCGTGGCCGGAAGAGGTTACGGGACGCGAGAAGAGAGTTGGTTGGAGAAAGGAGCTGGGAGAGTTGGCGTGGAACCATGGACAGGGGCAGTCGACTCCGGACACAGTAGCAGAGAAGATAGGGACCAGTGAAAGAACATCGAGTCAAGATGAGTCGGCATTCCAGTTGCTTTGTGGAATTTTCGCTAGTAACCCACGCTAGCGTTAGTCCATATATGCTACAGGAATGTAAAGTGTTGCATAACTCTCCTTCTGCTCTTGAGTTAACCCCTGTTCGTGTTTGATCGTTTGTTCTATTTTCTCCTGTCCCCTCGATCGTATTCTTGTAGTGGCAAGAAATGGGCGTTACCCCCCTTGGAACCACTAGTTGATCACCGGCCATGAAGAGAAATGGTTAGAAGAGTTGATGAACATATGGGGAGCCGAGGGGGGTATCGTTACACACGATTCGGCAGGTTCTCTTTTTTTTTACTATTGTTGTTAATATTATTATAATTCCTGGCAGGTTGTTCACACCAACGTTAGCTGAGAGGTTTTCACTGGAGTCTGGGTGACAGCAAGTGTCTTCAGGTGTCTTGAATCGTTTTCAGTATTCTGGTAGTTTCGATTCCTCCCATGATTTTTGACTCCCCCAGTTCCCCTTTTTTCCAAACCTCTTGGGAACCGTTCCATCGCAACAACTACAACTGGTACAACAGCATCGTTATCTTTGACAGATTTCTTAGTTCCCTAGCAAGGTCTAAATACTTGTGTGTCTTCCACCGGAATGCCAAAATACACGAGACAGCAAGTTCTCTTTTTTGTTGTAAATTAGCAGTAGGTCTAGTTTTCTGGCTGGGATTATACGGTCTGTTTGTATCTTAAAATCCCAGATAATTTTATACATCCAATTCTCCTGTATGGATTCTGGTTTGTGCAGATAGCGTTTGGTAGTATTGTGGAGGTGTCTGTGGTGTAATGGTTATCGTCGTAGGAAATGGACACGGCGACTCGAGTTCAAATCCTGGACCGGGCTGAGTGCATTTCACATAGCACTAATACCCTTGGGAAAGGTATGAATCCAATTATTCTCCCTCCAGCTATGGGTAAATAGTAGGACGGACTAGGTTCTTCAGCCTTGGTGAGGCAACTAGTCTAGGAGAAGGAAAACTCTGAATTCAAACCTGTTAAACTCCGCTTAAAAATTGACCTTGTGTCATATCCTGCCCGAGCAAGGGGGTTGGGTAAATATAGTTTGGTAGTATGGTCAAATTTCAATATCTTGCATAATTCCCAATAAATCTCCTTTCCCACCCTTTCATATCTACTCCTTTTGCACTAGTTTACTACATTCGCTTACGTGATTAATCGTTTCGGCTTTTATTATCACATAATCTACAATTGCTATTCCCTTGTGTATTTATTTACTCATTAAGCGTTTTTTTTACATCAGTTTTAGCTGATGGTCTTTCATGTGGGGTTTGAGGGACAGCAAATCTCTTCAAGTCTCAATAAGGGTGTCGTTTGGCTAGTCTCCACTCGGCCGCCAACTTCCAAGTCATCCAGTCCCTTTAATAATCCTTTAGTTACTGTACCAAAAGCACCAATCAAAATTGGTATAATTGTCACTTTCATGTGCCATAGTTTTTTTCAATTCCCTAGCAAAGTCGAGGTATTTATCCTTCTTTTCACATTATTTCAGTTTTATTCTGTGGTCAGCTGGCACAATAAAGTTGACAATTTTGCAAATTCTCTTTTTTATGTTGTTGTTCTTGATTTCTATAATGTCTGGTCTTCTGGCCGAGATTTGGTGATCCATCTGTATGTCAAAATCCCAAAGGAGTTTATGTCATTTTCTAGGACAGGTGCTAGGTGGTGCATATACCATTTGTTCATATGGTCAAATTTAAATTTCTTCTCATCAACGTAAACAGGTTGTTTATGACTGGGCTTTGAGTGAAAACACATCTCCTTAAGTCTCCAGGACTTTCCTCTGTATTCTGGACGATCTTAGTAATGCTGTAGTCTGTATGGTGACTACTTGCTCTCTAATTTCTCTGTCTTCCAGTCACTTTACCAATCCTTTGAGGGATCGTTCCTAGTGCACTAACTACAATTATAATAACCCTCACTTTCAAATTCGATCGCTTCTTCAGTTCTCTGTCAAGATCCAGATACTTATCCCTCTTTTCACTTTCTTTTAATTTCAATCTGTGGTCTGCCGGGATGGCAATGTCAACTATTCGGCAAGTTCTCTTTTTTATCACTGGGTCTGTTTATCTGCCCGAGATATGATCCGTTTGTACCTCAAAATTCCAGAGAAGTTTGTACGTCTGATGCTCTTGGACAGATTTCGGGTTGTGTATATACCACTTAGGACCCTATCAGATCCTACCATTCCGGGTCAGAGTGGACCTGGAAGCGATGGCAATGAAGGGCACTTCACATTCCTCAAAGCTCCTGCATTACTGGAATGTCACCATCAGATTGTTAAGAGTCATATACAGAACACTCGTTTTGGAGTAGTCTTACCCCTCTGCAGTGGTGCAGTCAGTGTATTCTACAGCCCCAGCACAATGGGCAATACATTTGTAATGATTTGGAGATTAATTCATTGATGTTAGGATTTTATTTCTGATGTGTAGACAAGATATGTACATAGTTTAATAATATATATATACGTGATGTATTTCATAAGTTTACAGATTTTTTTTTGTACAGGCATTTACCATTGTCGTAGACACTTGAAAATTCACTATGTTATTGCTATACATCTTATGAGATGACTGACCAATTTCTATGATTTCAGGTTCAAAAGAACAGTTACAGCAGCAATTGGAATACACCCTACTAAAGCCTGATTGTCATAGCTTGTGAACTTCAAAAATGCAATCTGGACGTGGGGACACTTTAGAAGAACTATATGCTATAAAATTCTGTTTTAAACTTAGAAAAAATGCCTCAGAAACGTATGGAATGCTTCAGACTGCTTTTGGAGCATCTTGCATGAATCGAGCATCAGTTTTTGAGTGGCATAAGAAATTCAAGGAAGGCAGGGAGTGTGTGAGGGATGATAAGAGGTGTGGGAGAAGTAAGGAAGTCAGAACACCAGAGTTGATTGGCAAAAGGTTTGGGCTTAGGGTTAGGGTTACTATGTTGAGGTTTTTAGGGAGTTCAGGAAGAGATTCCCTCGGAAGAGGCCAGCACTCTTCAAATTGGGTTAGTGGCATTTCTACCAGGACAATGCACCAGTCCTAACTCCATCGTTGCCACAGACTATTTGACCAAGATGGGCATCCAGACAGTTCCTCAGCCTCCCTATAATCCAGACCTTGCTCCCTGTGACTTTTTCTTATTCCCTAATCTTACAGGCTAACGTTATGAGACAGTTGAGAAGATGAAAAAGGCTGTGACGAAGGTCATTGATACACTCACACAATAGAACCTCTATGGGATCTTCCAGAAGTTGTTGGAACGGTACAACAAGTGCATTGCAGCCGGAGGCGATTACTTCGAAGTTGAGTAGAGTTTCATGTGTGTACTATCAATAAAAGTGCCCATACGAAAAAACGTGGAAACTTATTTAATGATCCTTGTATATATATATATATATATATATATCAGAAAACCATATTAAAATAAATTTGTTTGAAATTTCTTGTTTTTTTTTCTGTTATTTTTCCAACCGTTGTAATTCCTGTCTTATTAACAAATGAATAAGGCCAATCAGACTTGTTCTGGTCTGCATTATTCTGCTCATCGGTCACCTTACTTGAGCCCAACATTCGTGTCACACGGCTGAAACTGGCTCTCTCTCTCTCTCTCTCTGGGCCTTGGGGGCCCTCACCTCAGGCTCTAACCTATTTTTGCAGAGCTTGGTTTATCGCCTGGGGCTTGAGGCGCCCCTTTCTTAGGGGGAACGTCGACGGGACACAAGGAATTTTTAGAATCAATAGGCGTGTTTGGGCTTTGTCCTGCGTCCTGATCCCTCTTTAAAAAGACTTTGTGCCACATTCTGTGTTCATGGGGCTGTAGATAAATAACTACGTTGAATAAAGCCTAAATTAGGTTTTCTGATTTGTGTTGTTTATTCATTTCAACTTTGTTCTAATTGTATTTTTTGGTACTAGTTAGTTCTCACAATTTTATCTTTTTTTAATTTTCTGTGCACTGGTATTGGTTTGGCTTATATTATTACGTAGGCATGCTTTTTTTTCATAATGTTGTATACTCAACATATAATGAATATGCATATATACACATATACATGCAGAATACATATTGACGCAATGAATAAAGACGAGCAAAGACTTCTTTAAAAAATATACATCTCACTTTATTGTAAAGGTTTGTGTGTGAGAGGGAGTTGGAGTAAAAACAGAACTGCAATATATTGAACCCCACTGTTATGGCCGTCAGCGTTGTGTCTTTCTCGTTCTCCTGGGCAACTCAACCGGGGGCTCGAGGGCCCCTTCTGCTGGGTGGTAGCTTTCTCTATCACATCTTCTCTCCAACTCGTCTGTCTCCAACTCATTGACTTCCTGTCTCCACCGAGTTATATAATAGTTCAATCGCCCACTCAATCTTGGGAATGGCATGTTTGATCGTCATCAAGCGGAAATAACTGTCATGCAGTTCACAGGTCACTCTCTTCCGATACATCAGTCTATGAGTGTACCATGGGATTTTTACCTTGTCCCATTTTTTCAGCCAAGCCCGCCTACTCGATTTCTTCTCATAACTGCCGTTGGAATGTGTCACTTCCTTCCGGTGCATCACTTTAGAATGGCATGTTTGGCCAGGTCGAAGGTCAATATACAACAATGTTATATTGTTTTTCCCAAACTGCTATTAACTCCCAGGGAAATCTACAATTATATCTTGATTTAATGTCGGTGAGTTTGTAGGGGGACGTGTTATTTAGTAGATATGTTAGGTCCCCCAAAATTTTGGTAAAGTATATTGGTTTATTATTTGCTTAGTGGTTAGTTGTTGGTGTTTAAGACACATGGAGACAACGATAGTAAAGATGTAAATAAAGTAAAGATATGAAAGTTGTGTAAACGATATGAAAAGGCGCGGACAAAAGGAACATTCAAAACAAGTGTCATCAACAAAACAAATTTATATCTTAACAATACATACAATGAAAACATTTAAAACATTATTATGGTTCTATTCCTGTTCGTGAAAATATTCTCTGTGTGTGTCTAACACAACTAAAAACTACAAAAAAGGACTAAATGACAAAAGTGTCCTATGCATGTTGACTACATATTTATAAATGTTCCTTTCTTTCTGTGATTCGACGCAATTGCTGTTTTTGAGGCTGGAAAAAATCTCACAGACAAGTGTAAAATACAGCTTGGCTCACAATATGAGACAAGGTAAAAATTCTCACTGTGCCGTAAAAAAAGTGATGCGCCGGAAGAGATTGACCTATGAACTGCATGATGGTTATTTCCGCTCGATGATGATCACACCTGCAATTCCGAAGACAGCGGATGTGACACATCCCAATGGCCAATAATCGAAAGAAAGCGCGCAGGTGTGCTCGGCTGATAATATGGGACAAGGTGAAGGTCCCACTTCAATGATGCACCGGAAGAGAGTGACCTGTGAACTGCATGACAGTTATTTCCGCTCGACGACGATCACACAGGCCATTCCAAATGAGCGGAAGTAACACATCCCAATCGCCTGAGATCGGGAAGATTGCAGAGGCGTAGAGGCGTGTCTTTATCTCTGCGTGGGAGTTTGAAGGTAATATAAGGCCGACGAATTGAACAGAAGAAGACAGAGAAAAAAGGATCCCGCTGTTCACGAAACCTCTCTCGTCGTCACGCAGTGTGCGTTGTCTCGGCCTTCGTCTCCTGACATCGAAAAGTTCAAGCCTCATCGACGAACGATCTTAATTCCTCTCCTGACTGCTCCTACTTCACACAAGCGTCCGTCGAGAAAATAAATATTTATTGTTATATACAAATTCCGTGTTGTCGTTTGTTTGACCAGAGGGCGGAACGTAACACAAGGCATAATGTGGAAAAGAGTGTTTGCATGGCTTATACATTTTGTGGCGTTTGACGGCTGTTGGTGAATATGAAAGAGTGATTGTATTCTCTCTGGAAGTCACACTGGAGAGAGTGTGTTAGCCCTACCAGTGAAAATGTGAAAAAGAGAAAGTGTTTGAAGACGAAGTATTTATAGAAAATACGTGTCTTGGAGTCGGCTCCAAAAAACGCGGGACGAAATTCAAATGAGAATGTAATTTCAAACACTGATCACGTGGTTCTCTTGGCCAATGGTTTCCCGAGACTGAATATTTGCGTGCGTCGGCCATCTTTGTTTCGGGAATAAGTGGCATACCGCCGATTTTGAATTATAGGAAGGTATGTCCTATAAGTTCTTTTCTTCTTTCTTTTTTTCGTCACCTAGAGTCTATTCATGCCATCTTTTGAGTGTAAGCTCTTGTGTATTGAGATAATTCTCGTTCATATTATCAGTTTCTGCTTTGTCATTGTTAGTTCTTATGGCATTATCTTGTGCAGCAATAACTAGGCATTTCGGTTCATGCCTTTGAGTTTTGTTAGGCTGAGAACCTTTCAGCTCAGCACATGGGTTAGTTAAGTGCAAACCTTGATGTAGGTGGTAACGCGCGTGCGAGGCGGACGTGCCACTCAGAGATGTCACCATAGCCCGAGATGACGGAACGGGTTGACAGGGTGCGGGTGACGTCATGCACCGGAAACGCGCGGAGGTTTGTGGGACATTTGAAGAAAGTTAGGGAGTTGAGACTAGACACTGGACGAAGACAGTCGATTTTTGGGGCTCACTGAGGCGAGACGAATTTGCGCGTCGTGGGGGCCGCACGAGATGGGGGCCAGATGAATAAGACAGCATAGCGAGATTGTGTGTCGAAACCTTTAACTCAAAGTGAATAAAAAAAGGTTTCGTACCTGAACAACAAGTCGTTACATGTTTTCGAATTTCGAGATTCATATGTTCTTTATGTGTTCTACGTTATGTATATATGTAATGAACGTCCCATGTACATTTCGCAAATGGCCGTATCTTGCGTTAATTGTGAATATAGTACACTCTTTTTAAGTTCCCGCTTCCATAATGAATAAATAAATAAATAAATAAATAAATAAAAGTTGTCTAAGCTAACAAATTTCGTGAATTACCGATATCCATTCCGCTGAAATATCAAGGAGATACCGGATTACCATTCAGTAGACACTTGCATTGCTTCTGTGTGGCTCAACTGGGACGCATTAACCAAATTGACGTTTGAAGAGCCCTGACTTCCGCAGGGTTTAATTGGTCTTTCACTATTACTCCATCTTTGAGACGTCGGAATTCACTCTCGCTCAGTCTCGTAAAATTATTAAGCGTCGACGACTTTGGAATTCCTTTAATTCCGTTATTTGATGAATTTGGGACGTGTAAGAACGCAAGGAAGACAGTCCAACAGCGCGGAAAAGCCTTTGCGGTCGCTAAATGAACCGACCAGCGCCTGATTCTACCACTCATTTCCACTCTGAACGAGGTTCGTAAACAAGGAATTCATGAATGACATTTATGTTACCTCATTTTTTTCGGATATATATATATATACATTAGTAATATCCAGTCAGCGTCCGAAGACAGCGGTTGTGGATTATTCTTGTATAGAATATATGAGGAATATCATATAAAACTGTGTGTGTGCTCGATGTATGGCTATTATTACACCACATCTATATATTGTTACTTACATATAGATATATAGTGCTAATTACTCTATCTATATATATATATATACTTATATACAGGGTGACAAAAAAAAACAGAACCCATATACTTTTTTATTACTTCTACAAAAATACAGCAAAATAATTATAATTCTTTTCCTTGGTAGACCAGAACATGGTGAATACTAGGGTCCCAATTTTTCATGCACAGAATCTACTTCCTATCCTGAAAAAAAAAGGCTAGAATTAAATTTATGAATTTCAGTCAAAAATATATGGGTTCTGTTTTTTAGGGGGGTCAACCTATATATATATATATACATATATATATATATGTGTGTGTGTGTAGTACTAATTGGTCTCTTTCTCTCTATACCTATATATATATAGAGAGAGAGAGAGAGAGAGATTTCTATAGTACTAATCTCTCTCTCTCTCTCTCTCTCTCTCTCTACCTACCTATATATATATATATATATATTTGTATAGTACTAACTGCTCTCTCTCTCTCTCTTTCTATACCAATATATATATACATATAATAAACGAAGTGAGCAGAAGAAAGAACACAGCCAAAGCAAAACTGAAAGCAGCAAACCAACAAGAGAGAATAAAACTGTGGAAACAGCACTTCGAAAACTTACTTGGAAACCCACCAAAAATAACGCATGAACCAATCACCAGAATAATTAGCAAACAATTAGACATTAAACTAGGACCGTTCACACAAGAAGAACTCGACTCGGTTCTCAGAAAAATTAAAAATAGGAAAGCTGCAGGGCTGGACGAAATTACCCCGGAAGTATGGAAGACCAGACAATTCGACGACATACTGCTCCGACACTGCAACGCAGCATACAATCAAAATCCGATAGATAGATGGATGAAGGGATGCATACTCCCCTTCCCTAAAAAGGGGGACCTCGGATTAGCCAAAAACTACCGAGGCATAACACTTACATCCATAGCAGCCAAAATCTACAATGCCCTACTACGAAACCGCATAGAACCCGAAATCGACAACATACTTAGAAAAAACCAAAATGGCTTCCAAAGAAATAGATCCACGACCTCACAAATATTAACCATCCGTAGAATCCTTGAAGGTGTACGGGCAAAAAACCTACAAGCGACATTAATATTTGTCGACTTTACCAAGGCTTTCGATTCCATTCACAGAGGAAAGATGGAACAAATCCTACTAGCGTACGGCATACCTAAAGAAACCGTAGCGGCAATAACGATTCTCTATAGAAACACTAAAGTAAAAGTACGATCACCGGATGGAGACACAGAATACTTTGACATTGTAGCAGGAGTACTACAAGGGGACACGCTGGCTCCGTACCTCTTTATCATTTGTCTAGACTACGTACTTAGAACATCGATTGACAAAATCAAAGAGAATGGCTTCGAACTGACGAAGAAAAGAAGCAAAAGGTACCCTGCAACAACAATTACCGACGCCGACTACGCCGATGACATAGCGATACTGGCAAATACACCTGACCAAGCCGAAACACTACTGCATAGTTTGGAATGAGCAGCAGCAAGCATAGGCCTCTCTGTTAATGCACACAAAACGGAATATATGTGCTATAACCAAACGGGGGACATCTCCACTCTAGAAGGAACCCCTCTTAAACTAGTAGACAAATTCACCTACCTAGGAAGCAGCGTCGAATCAACCGAAAAGGACATCAAAACGAGGTTAACGAAAGCATGGACAGCTATCAATAGGCTATCGATTATATGGAAATCAGACCTAACCAATAAAATCAAACGCAGTTTCTTCCAGGCAGCTGTCACATCGATACTGCTATATGGATGCACTACATGGAGAAGAAGCTAGACGGCAATTACACAAGAATGCTGCGTGCAATCCTGAACAAGTCCTGGCGGCAACACCCCACAAGACACCAACTGTACGGCCACCTGCCCCCTATCACGAAAACTATTCAAGTTATACGAACCAGACATGCAGGACACTGCTGGAGAAGTAGGGACGAACTCATAAGAGATGTATTCTTATGGATCCCCACACATGGCCGTGCAAAAGCAGGACGACCAGCACGAACATACATTCAGCAGCTATGTGAGGATACAGGATGTTGTCCTGAAGACCTACCTAGGGCGATGAAGGATAGGGAGGAGTGGCGAGAGAGGGTCAGGGATATCCGTGCTACCAGCGCGATATGATGATGATGATATATATATATATATATATGTATAGTAATAATTGCTCTCTCTCTCTCTCTCTCTCTACCTACATACATATATATATATATTTGTATTGTACTAATTGCTCTCTCTATATATATATATACCTATTTATATATAAGATAAAAAACGTGAAAATTAGAAATTGTATTCCATAAGAAATCTGTTTCGCTTATTCTAGCTCATTTGATGGATTTCCAATGGAATTTAGTTACTTTTTTCTTTTTTATGTTAAATGCCGGGGATATATTTGACGTTATATCGTGTTGAAATCATTTGTACTTAAAGAAAACGAACGACCTTGAAATTTTTCGTTTTATTTCCTGTTTTTGTATTTATTAATTTTGTTTATTTCATATTAATAACCTGATTGGAGGTTTATGAGTTTTATTTAAAGGCCATATACGGTATTTAGAATTTAGTTTAATTTGAAAACGTTTTTTAATTTCGAATAAATATTTTTTGAAATCTATAAATAATCTTTCAACGTATTCAAATGTTTATTTGTTTTAAAGGAACTATTCATCTTTGATTAAATTTATATTTTAGTTGTATTGAGTGCATAAGGACACAATTTAATTCGGTTAGGTTTCTTTGTTTAATGGCATATCAACCTTTATAGGTTATCTAATGCCAAATCTATACCCCTAGAAGAACTAGTGGTGGTACTATTGAACCCATTGCTGGGAGGATAAGCGAGTTCATACCTTTCCCAAGGTTATTTGCCCGGAAGTGAACGTAATAGCACGACTGGAGTACGAACTCACTACGATTCCGCAGTCCATCGCTTTAACCATTACACCACGAGGACACCCCCTCACAATTTAATTCTATTTAACGCATAGATAGGACTCGATCAGGTGCTATTCCTCCGGGCCAGAGTGAAGCTGGGAGCAATAGCAATAAAAATGGTACTCTGCAATCTCCAAAGCGTCTGCATTAGTGGAACCTCACCATCAGGTTGTTGAGTCGTTGTATACTCTCATAATACATATATGAGCAGAGACATAATCAAACAAAATATACGAACTTCAATGAACAAACGAATACACTTTTTTTATTAAAATATAATCTCTTACACTTTATGGACATTGGCCCAGCGGTTAGAGTGTTCGCCAATGGCCCGGGAGACCTGGGTTCAATCCCAGGTCGAGTCATACCAAAGACTTTAAAAATGGAACTTGATACCACCTTGCTTAACACTCAGCATTATAAGGTACGGTTCAAGGGTAAAGTGGAGCAATCCAGGGAATGGAGTAGCGCCCTCCCCTACACCTTGGTGTAGTAGCTATCGAAAAGGGAGCCTTCGGGTCACCCTCGACTATGGTCGCTAACTTACACTTTATTCTCGAAAAGGTGGTATTTCTTGTGTGTGAGAGATGAGCTGGAGACGGGGACAGACTGCTATATTGACCCCAAGTTCTTCTTCGACCATAGCAGCACTATTTCCTCATCTTGGCTAGGTTGCTCAACCGTGGGTCTCTGAGGACCCAAGCCCTCTGTCTGGAGCTGGTTCTCACTCCGCAGACATCCTGTCCAACTGACTCAAGCCGTCTGTGCCGTGGTTATATCGTTGTTTAATGTCCACCTGCTTCCGCTTATTTACACAGATGCATCTCTTTGTTGACGACTCGGTCGAAGGTCAATATATAACAGAGTGTCATATCAAAGACATTCGTAGGTTGGGGGTCTTTTTCCTCTGCTGAGATACAATTGGTGTATTCTATAATCCTTGCACTCTGCCGACTGGGCATATCTGAGTGGCGAAGAAATTACGGGTTTTTTTTTCATATTTTTGGAGTAAAAAGATTTCTAAAAATATTTTGTCTGTTGATCCGACAAACGTTTTTCGTCAAATATTGTCGTCTACAAAGTATTTCGAAATTTAAAAAGTAGCGCGAATGGGCCGGTTGGATAAAAAATGTATTATCCTTTGAGTGAAACAGTATTCACACTATTTAACCGTTAGGTGGGGGGATAAGGTGCTTCATAGCTTTTCTTTGTTTGTAAATCCGAAAGTGGACATAATAAAACCACTATCCCTCGAACTTACTACAATGTCGCAGTTCGACACATTAACCACAATGTTACGAGGGCTCTCTCAACAGCTAATTAATGGCGAGCATGTGTACTATCCCAGAAATCGGCATTGCCAAATATATATATATATATATATATATGTATATTTAGGCAGCATTTCTTCGTTAATGAAAATTTCATTAAACATAATAGACATTTTATGCCTACATATTCTCTTTTGGATCCGTTCGAATTCCCGTATTACTTTTATCGTATTCGGGGGGAATTGATTTAGGTATTGTCCACAGTTGTATGTATCCCTAGTACTTTCTGCCCGACTTTGGGCCATCATCAGGGGAGAATCTGTTACAAAAGTGATGTAACTTTTGTTTTAGCAAATTACTACTGTGTAAGGACGTCTTTGCTGTTGGAGATTATGGCACTTGCTTTTAAATGTAATTCTGTAAATAGTGCCAGTAGCTAAAGACATTTAAGTACGTTAGCACTGGTTTGAAAATTAATTCTATTAAGTGCTGATTGCAGGTTTCTAATATATAGTGCTTCGAGAATCTGAAGTTTTTGTTTATTATTTTGATGTTCGAGTATTGTTGTGTTGTCGGTGAGAATTTTTCGTAGTTGTGTTGTTGGGCATGAATGTTTTTTTAAATGCTGAGCTATTGAACTTGTGTCAGAACAGATTCTCCCCTGATGATGGCCCAAAGTCGGGCAGAAAGTACTAGGGATACATACAACTATGGACAATACCTAAATCAATTCCCCCCGAATACGATAAAAGTAATACGGGAATTCGAACGGATCCAAAAGAGAATATGTAGGCATAAATGTCTATTATGTTTAATGAAATATATGTATATATATGAAGGTAGCAGAAAAAAAAAATTATCCAAATAGGGGAATATATTATGATGTAAAGTCAACGTTAACGTTTCAGTAACCATCATCAGGACTTTACTGAAACCGAAACGTTAACGTCGACTTTACATCATAATATATTCACCTATTTGGATTAAGTGTTTTATGCTGCCTTCATACTGTCGGATTTCAATCCATATTTACTTTCATCAATGTATATAATATATCACATTTTTGCGAAACAAAATATCCATTTGCTTTTTATTTAAATGAGTCCGGTTTTTTAATTTTCTTCCCCGAAGTAACAGTGCCCCATAAATTTTTATTACTTTTCTTTTTTTGAAGAGGTGACTCCTGCTGATGGCAATTTTTTTTAACACAAGTAAAAAATTCTACAATATTTCGTTAAGGTGTGGCACAGTTCAGCATTTCGGGAGGCTTTTGCTAATGTGAGATGCCTAGGTCAACTGATACTCTCCGGGCGCTACTCACCGGATTTGCCAAGATTAAGAAGCTGACGAACCATACTTGATTAAGAGATGCCAAAATCGCATGATACTCCCTAAGTGCTACCTGATTTGCCAAGATCAAGGTGACTAACCACACAGGACTGCAAGATGCCTAGCTCGCCTGATACTCACCATGTGCAACTCGCTATATTTGCAGATGTCATGAAGCTGACGAACAACACCGGACTTTGCGATGCCAAGCTCGCTTGATACTCTCTGAGTGCTACTCGCCAGATTTGCCTGAGTCGAGAAGATGACGAACCACACAGGACTGATACTCTCCGAATACCACTCACTGGATTTACTGCGGTCTTGAAGCTAATGAACCACGGTGAGATGCTGAGCTCGCCTGATACTCCGTGTGATACTCTTTGGCTTGAGACATGACCTCGGAATCCACGCTTTTTTTTTTTGTTGTTTTGGCCTTGGCTCAGTGGCGAGATTCTTGCATCATCCCAAGCGAAATTTCTGTAATCAACTGCATCTATACCTTCGACCCAGCAAATATGTTTGGTTGCTTCTACGGCAATATGGCCAAGTTCGAATTAAAAAAATAAGTTTCCGAATTTACACAACGCTGTACGTTCATCTATGCCGTTTTCAAATGACACATCGGGTGAAGCAATGCACAACGTGTCAGCACACCAACTACCACGACAATACCAACAACAACAGCGGCTTGAACTTTTTTGATCACGTGACATATGTGTCGTACACTTGCAAGGGCTGAACAATTGCAAAAATATTTGACTGATCGTGGAATTCACTTTCTGGACTTCGATATAAATCAATTGATATTATTTGTTATTCATCTCTTTATATTTTTACTTTTTAAGTTTTCAAGTTCAGAAGCGATGTTTAAAATAGATGAGTCCTGGATGACCCATTAAACAGCATTTGATGTTGAGGAATTGCTTTTGTAGCTCCGTGGAATAAGTATTATCTGTTCATTGTCATTCTTACCAGAGGTAATCTTAACATTAGAAGTAGAACCTGTTAGTTGTCTAACCATATTTACCCAACCCCTCCGCTCGGGCAGGATATGACACAAGGTCAATTTTTAAGCAGAGTTTAACAAGTTTGAATTCAGAATTTTCCTTCTCCTCGACTAGTTGCCTTATCAAGGGTGAAGAACCTCGTCTGCCCTACTATTTACCCATAGATGGAGGGAGAATAATTGGATTCATACCTTTCCCAAGGGTATTAGTGCTATGTGAAATGCAATCATTCTCGTCCAGGATTTGAACTCGTGTCACCGTGTCCATTTCCTATGACGATAACCATTACAACACAGGCACCTGTTAGTTGTCTAACTGTCGTTTAGATCTGTTTGAAGATTATTTGTATTACGAGGTGCATACGACAAGTTTCCATACTTTTTTTCGTATAGACACTTTTATTGATAGTACACACCTGTAACTCCAGTCCACTTCGAAGTAATCTCCTCCGGCTGCAATACACTTATTGTACCGTTCCAACAACTTCTAGAAGGCCCCATGGAAGTCCTCTTGTGTGAGCGTGTCAATGACCTTCGGCACAGCCTCTTTCATCTCCTCAATTGTCTCATAACGACAGCCTCTGAACTTAGGGAATGACGAAAAGTCACAGGGAGCAAGGTCTCGAATATAGGGAGGGTGACGAACTGTCTTGATGCCCATCTTGGTCAAATAGTTTGTGATAAGGATGGAGTTGTGGACTGGTGTATTGTCCTGGTGGAAATGCCACTGACCCGATTTGAAGAGTTCTGGCCTCTTCCCTAGGAATCTCTTCCGACGGAAAATCCCTTAAAACCTCAACATAGTAACCAGAACCCTAACTCTAACCCTTTGGCCAATTAGCTGAGGTTTATTGACTTCCTTACTCCTCCCACACCTCTCCTAATCTCTTACAGACTCCCTGCCTACCTTGAATCTCTTATGCCACTTAAAAACTGATGATTGATTCATGCAAGATGTTTGAAAAGCAGTCTGAAGCATTCCATACGTTTCTGTGACATTTTTTCCAAGTTTAAAACACAATTTTATAGCATATCGTTCTTCTAAAGTCTCTTGACGTCCAGATTGCATTTTTGAAATTCACCAGCTGTGACAATCAGGTTTTACAAGGGTGTATTCCAATTGCTGCTATAGCTGTTCATTTGAACCTGAAATCATAAAAATTGCTCAGTCATCTCATAACATAACATGTATAGCAATAACATACTGGATTTTCAAGAGTCTACGACAATTTAAATGCCCACACGAAAAAAGTCTAGAAACTTATCGTATGCACCTCGGAAATAGAAATATGTGATATATAACGGTGGGCAAAAAAATTATTATCGACGAATAAAAAAGTACCATTTAATAAAAGCAATTTAACCTTGAAAATAGTGATACGATTGTAATCACGCATTTTGAGGCAAATCAAATATCAGTCATTAATAGTCCCTAAATAGCGGATATGTCGTTAAACAAATACTTTAATTTACACACATAACCATGTTGATATTCGGATTTGATATCACCAATAAAATTTCTGTAACCATTACCATACCACACATTTTGTAGTGAACCAGCTAGTTGTAGCAACTAGCTTTGTTACTGTAGTTACAGGAGCTTTTTTAGCAGTAAAAATTAGATGGTTTGGTTGATTGCTTGGGTTTTATGGCATATCAACCTTTATAGGTTATTTTACGCCAAATCCATTTTATGTAAATAATCAGTTCTATTTAAATCAATTCAGTTTTGCATGAATACACAGTTTATTTGTCAGAAACATTTCTATTTCAAACTATTCAAGCAATATATAACAATTCAGTTTCGTGTAAATACAGTTTCAATGTCAAAAATAGTTCAATTTAAAACAATTCAGTTTAGCATAAGCACGCAGTTTAAATGTAAGTACGGTTTAATTGTAAAAAAACATTTCTATTTCAAGCTATTCAATTTAGTCAAGCAATTCTAATTCAGTTGAGTAAAAGTACAGATTTTGTTTACACACAGTTACATGTCAGAACAGTTCTATGTTAAACAATTCAGTTTAGTGTAAATACAGTTTCAATGTCAAAAACAGTTCTACTTCAAATAATTCAGTTTAGCGCAAGCACGCATTTCAAATGTAATCACGGTTCAATTATCAAAACACATTTCTATTTCAAGATATTCAGTTTAGCATAAGTATGCTGTTAGTTCTATTTAACCCATAGATAGGGCCCTATCAAGTGCTACCACTCCGAGCCAGAGTGGACCTGGGAGCAATGGCAATGAGGGGTTGCTCCGTATTCCCCAAGGTCCCAGCATTACTGAAACCTCACCATCAGATTGTTAAGTGTCATATCAAGACACTCGTTGCTGGGGGTGGGGTCTTACCCCTCTGCAGAAGTGCAGTAAGTGTATTCTACAGCCCCAGCCGACTGCGCAAGTAAAAGTTAGACTTTTCTTATCAATTTTAAACGAACAGTTTGCCGGAAGCTCAGAGAGTGCAAAGGATTCCACTGTACCCCTTTCTAACCTCCCTTCTCCCTAAGGTACATTCAAAATCAAAGGCGATAACAAGTTAAGTTTCATCACGTTTGGCCTGTAAGCTTTGGCGTCTGTAGGTAACCAGCAATAAAGCAAAAAAAAAAGTACAAAAATATTATATTAGTGCGATATTTATTTTTTTTTTTAGATGGCGGGAAAATTTCCATCTTCTCAATTTCACTAAAAAAAAAAAGCAAATGAGATTTACTCAAGAAGACAAAACATAAACCATGAAAACAAAAGATAGGTCATTGCTACCGTCAAATATGTATGATATACAATATCGTTATTGCTATAAGATAATCGTTGATATATTTGAACTCTTGGAAGATTATCTTAAAATCTACGTTGATCTCGAGAAGGCGAACAAGGAAGCAATTCAATCTTCCTGATCATCTCGCTTTTATGGAACCTCCACATTTTCTTTTCCTTTTTTTTTTTTCCATCTAATCTAATAACTGACGTGTCATTCCTGAGATCCCGATTGAAGACTTATCTGAGATCAGTGTATTATCAGTAAGATGTTATCTGCAGACGAACCTCGATTCTATCGTAATATTTCAGTTCACCAAATAAATGGCAACCCTTTCAAAATCAGCACCAGATAAACGGCAAGTCTTAATCGAGAAACAAGCACTAGAATGATAATAATGGACGTTTTAAGCGACTAACAAGTGACATCTCACATGAGAAAACGAGAAAGTGACTAAGAAAGGGAAACTTTAAGAGAGAAACCGAATCTCTTCTAATAGCAGCACAAAACAACGCCATAAGGACCAATCATATCAAAGCAATAAAGATAAGACGCAACAAAACAACAGATGTAGGTTATGTGATGATACAAATAAAACAATCACATAATATGCAAATGCAGCAAATTTGCACAGAAAAAAGTATAAAACTAGACACGACTGGGAGGGCAAGGTGATCCACTGGTAATTTTGCAAGAAATTGAAATTTGACCATACGAATAAATGGTATATGCACAACCCAACATCCGTCCTGGAAAATGAGACGCACAAACTTCGCTGTCATTTCGAAATAAAAAAGGATCACCTAATCTCAGCCTAACGACCAGACCTTATAATAATCTACAAAAAAAGAAAAAAAAAAAAAAAAAAAGGTAAAAAAGAGAGAGAGAGAGAGAGAGAGAAAGAGAATTAGCCACATTGTAGATTTTGCTGTCCTGGTTGACCACAGAGTAAGACTGAAAAAAGCGAAAAATAAAATAAGTAAACAAAAACAAATTTTTCTGGGTCAATCTTTTCCGACTTGGGCTACACACCGCGTCTCATGCATCCCGGAGACAACCACAAATATATCGCGCGGCGCATGTATTTTCCTACATACACATACTAAATATCACTTATATGTCCACACACAATAATACGCAAATATAACTTACACAAAAACACATACACACACTCACAGACGCACACATAAAGAGCTGCACACAATTCAAAGGTTTTAACTGTATTTTTCGATTTTTTCGATTTCCTAATTATCTTTCGTTGTTTGTCGGATGATTGTCGTTTATAAAACGTCATAAAAACTGAGCTCATATACAAGCTTCCATGCTATTAAATATATATAAAAACTCATATATATTTACTTTTTTTTTTTATTATTATTATTATTATTATTATTATTATTATTATTATAATAATAATATAATAGCTTTATCACATATATTGAGGACTCTCCAAATTATATCGCATTTGGATTGCAACAAATCCACGAAGTAAGATAGTGACAACCCAACATTGTTATAATATATATATATATATATATATATATATATATATATAATGTAAAACCCAACAGATATAATCCATTATATATTTATTTCAACAATATGCTTATACAGACAGCATCCTCGGATGGCGAACTATTCATCCAGGTGTAATGATCGTTATTCCAGGAAATACATTTTATCTTAATAGAGACATATAAGGAAATATACATTAATATTTATAATATAAGAAAAGGGAAACACACACACACACACACACACACACACACACACACACACACACACACACACATATATATATATATATATATATATATATAAATCAACATATATCAATATCACTATAAATATATATCAAAATATCTATTTGTCAACATAAATATATATATATATATATATAAGGGGATATTTGGATTAACCAACTCTGACCACGGATTCGGTAATATTTCGTTCCTTTCCGGTGTAGTTCTGTTCCCAATAAAGAGGGAAATATTACTGAATCCATGGTCAGTGTTGGTTTATTCATTTTTCCACTTATTTTTATCTTCTTGACAGATTAACCAAAATCTAACATTTTTTCATATATATATATATATATATATATATATATATATAAACTTATATCAATGTAAATGCATAGCAATACAAGTATACACTTAAGCAACAATATAAATCTGTATCAAGATGAATATACATTAATATTAATATGAATATATATCAATATATCAATATATATATATATATATATATATAGGTATTATTTGGTCCAGTTAAACCGGAGTTGGGAGTAATTCCATCAGGACAAGAAAACTATTCAAGAGTGAATATTTAAATTTTCCTGGTAAAGAGCTCAATGTAACTGACATTACAGAACAATAATTTCATAAAGAATAAACAACAAACCAGTCACATTAGGATTATGTGACCTGTTTGTTGTTTTTTCTTAATGAAATATATATATATATATATATATATATATATATATATATATATCGAATTTGTTTCTTAGTGTTATCGTATATTTACCGCGAGCAGATATAATGGAGTTCAAGGATTAGGCATCTTCATTCGAAATCGTTGTTCTATGAAATTGGTGGGTAGGTTCGCGTACTTCGGAAACAGCAACTCACCCATGGAAAGTAATGCCAATATGCGTTTAGAGAAGGTATGGAATCCTATTGATAGGTTATCGATTATATGGAAGTCCGACCTATCCGATAGAATGGAACAAAATTCCCTCTAAGATGCGGTGGGGTCATTCTGCTAAATGTATGCGCTACATGAAGGCTTACAAGGCATATAAAGAAAAAGCTAGACAGGAATAGCACAAGAATGCTTTGCCCAGTCAGCTGGGGCTGTAGAATACCATGATTGCACCTCTGCAGAGGGGCAAGACCCCAGCTAACGAGTGTCCTGTATATGACACTAAACAATCTGTAGGTGAGGTTCTAGCAGTTTTGGGGAATGCGGAGTACCCCTTCACTGCCATCGCTCCGAAGTCTACTCTGGCCCAGAGTGATAGCACCTGATAGGGCCCTATCTATGGGTTAAATACAACTAATAGCATACTTATGCTAAACTGAATTGTTTGACTAAACTGAATAGCTTGAAATAGAAATGTTTTTAACAATTAAACCGTATTTACATTTAAACTGCGTCCTAATGCTTAACTGAAGTATTTGAAATAGAACTGTTTTTCGACATTAAAACTGTATTTATAGTTAATTGCACTGTTACATATAACTGCTTGAATTGTTTGAAACAGAAATGTTTTTGACAATTAAACTGTGTACTTATGCTAAACTGAATTGTTTTAAATAGAACAGATTATTTACATAAAAATGAATTTGGCGTTGAATAACCTACAACGGTTGATATGCCATAAAACCCCACAAACCAACAAACCAAACCACAAGAATGCTATGAGCTATGTTGAACAAATCCTGGAAGTAACATCTCTCGAAACAGCAGCTGTACGGCCACCTACCTCCCATCTTTAAAACCATTCAAATAAGACGAACAAAACATGCGGGACAGTGCCGGAGAAGCTAGGAGGAACTCATAAGTGACATTCTTCGATTGACCCATTCACAGCGACGTGCCAGTGTTGACCGACAAAAAAAAAGCTTACATACAACATGTCTGTTCGGACAAAGGCTGTAGTCCAGAAGACCAGGCAGAAGCGATAGATACTATTTACCAACTCCCTCCACTCGGGCAGGATATGGCACAAGGTCAATTTTTAAGCGGAGTTTAACAGGTTTGAATTCAGAGTTTTCCTTCTCCTAGACTAGTTGCCTAACCAAGGCTGAAGAACCTAGTCCGTCCTACTATTTACCCCTAGCTGGAGGGAGAATAATTGGATTCATACCTTTCCCAAGGGTATTAGTGCTATGTGAAATGCAATCAGTCTCGTTCAGGATTTGAACTCGTGTCGCCGTGTCCATTTCCTACGACGATAACGACTACACCACGGGCAGAAGCGATAGATGATTGGGACAAATAGCGAGAGAGACAGGTAAATTTGTACAAGCAACGTGACATGACGATGAATATGAAACAATATCAATATAAATATATATCAATTTAGATATACATCATTATGAATATATATATATATGTTGACAAAAAAGTCAGAAGCGTGAAGAAAGATGAGCTGACAAGGTTCGACAGCACTTCCAGTGGGCAGGCTGTAACATAATAGCTTTTTACAAGATCTTGTCGAAGACGAAATCAAAAACTCTGGATCAGGCCGGACGACGTCATACACTTGAAGTAGAAGTATTGGTTGGGTGTTCTGTGAGCTAATATATATATATATATGTATACACACAAGCGCTAGATGATAGGGACAAATGGCGAGAGAGACATGGAAAACCGTACAAGCAATGTGACATGACGATAAATATGTAACAATATCAATATAAATATATATTAATATATATATATATATATGTCAATATCAATATAAGTCTATATCAATTTAAATATATATCAATATCATTAATGAATGATTGATTTTTTCTGCCAACTTTCTGCTCAGTCCTACCATCACAGATCGTGATTTGATAAAGAAATATGCTTTATCGGCAGAACGTTTTGACGCCGAAAAAATAATTTCCCTGATTATTAGATACACCTGGATCGGAAAAGATAGATTCCTAAAACTTATATTTGGGAATAATTACTGTCCATTCCTCGGAATGGTTGAATTTCATTCGCAGATTCTAAAGACTTTTTTTTAATTTCCTGCTTTCTTGACTGACATCTGCGTGGCTGACAAGCCTCAACAACCGGCGGGGGTGTCCTCGTGGTGTAATGGTTAAAGCGATGGACTGCGGAATCGTAGTACGCGTGTTCGTACTCCAGTCGCGCTATTACGTTCACTTTTGGGCAAATAACCTTGGGAAAGGCATGAACCCCCTTATCCTCCCACATATGGGTAAAATAATACCATTACTGTTCTTCTAGGAGAATGGCTTTGGCATTAAATAACTTAAAAAGAGTTGATATACCATTAAACAAAGAAACCAAACCAACCTAAAAGAAAAAGAAACCTAATCAACAACCGGCACTGAATGACGTCAGTAGTGTAGTCACTGATGACAGCTATATCAGTAATGGCTTATCGCCAATTGGAAGCAAATACAGAAAAAAGATAACATGAATCGAGCGTCTGGTTTCTTTTTTTTTTTTTTTTTTTTCGTCGAATTCTCCTTGAGGCAAACCCATGATTGTCCAATATGTATTCCTTTTCTTTCCATCTTTTTTAAAAAAAAAATCTAAAACGTTTTTCTGTATACATCATAGATTCTTCTGTAAATTTCACATAGTTTGCACTTTTCAATCGTGAAAATTTTGATGAGAGTCTTAAGTTTAAGCTGGGTGCATTCTCTCTGATTTAAGGCCATTTTGACTAGCTTTAAAACAAATATTTCTGCGAGGTTCAAACAAAGCAAAACCTTTATTAAAAAAACGTATTTTTCTTTTCTTTTTAAACAGTCTCCTTATTTACGGAATGATTCAAGTATATATATATATATATATATATATATTTGTGTATGTGCATGTGTATATATATATATATACATATGTGTATATATGTATGTATATATACAGATATGTATGTATATGGACAGGTTCGTACGCATATACATGTATATATACATAAATGTATGTGTATACATATATATATATAAGTATGTATAGATATGTATGTATACACATACATTTATGTATATATATATATACATATATATGCCTACGTATCTGTTCACATACATACATATCTGTATATATATATATACATATATATATATATATACACATGCACACACGCGAATATATTCATATATATATACATATGCATGTATACATTTATATATACATATACATATATACATTTATATATATATGTATACATATATATATGTGTATATATGTATATATGTGTATATATATATTTATATATATATATATATAAGTATATATATATATATATATATATGTATATACATGAGTTGGGAGTAATTCCTTCAGGGAAAGAAAAATAAAACAAAGGGTTAACCCTTGAGATTGAATGGTCTATTTTGAAAAAATCAAATACTCCAAATAGTTTTGACGGTAGATGCAATTTGTGCTTGGGAGAGAAAATACATATTTTCACATATAAATTGCCCGATAAGTTGTTAAATAAGAGAAGTGATTTAATAGCTAGATGTAGAAATAGGACAAAATTTAAACTATTGACTATAAATTTTTTAAAAACATAGAAATAAGTAGTGAAACCAGACAAAAATCGTATCCACTATACACACATGGAAAAAATAGGTAGCTAAATAAATAGTATCGAAATTAATATAAGCATTAATATTTCCCTTAAAAGTTAATTATCGAACTTAACAAGAAAAGAAAATAAATAAAATAATGTAAATAAAAAAGTTAAATTACCGTATTTATAACTTTCGGAAGAATTTTGAAAATAAAATAAATAGGTAAATAAAAAATCGGAAATTCAATAAAACGAGGAAGTAAATCTTTAACTCTCTTCCCCCCCACCCGTGTCTATTCTGTTTTATTTATCCATTAGATTTGAAGAAATCCTGTTATATATTTCTTCGTGTTTTTGGTTCACACCAGAAACGAAAAAAAAAAAGGTTGGAAATAAATTTATAATCCTAAAATAACCGGTCTTTGTTTTTTTCTTTAAAGAAATATGTATATATATATATATATATAGATAGATATATGTATATATGCATATGTATATATTTATATATATATATATATATGTATGTATACATATATGTATACATATATATTGATGTATATATGCATATATAAATATATATATATATATATATATATATATATATATATATATATATTTATATATATATATTAGCTCACAGAACACCCAACCAATACTTCTACTTCAAGTGTATGACGTTGTCCGGCCGGATCCTGAGTTTACTTTGTATGGGCTAATAAATTAAATATATCATGTTACAGCTAGCACACTGGAAGTGGTGTTGAACCTTGTCAGCTCATCTTTCCCCAGGCAACTGACTTTTTGATAACTTATATTTTTATCCCTCAGTAGCATTTCTTAAAATTTAACAACATTCACAGAACTTATTCATTCATGTTTCTCTTTTACTAAAAGCAATTATTTTTAAAAATTCAACTATCTTTTTGATAATTTATATCTAAGATATAGTTTTTTAATAATCAGACACAAATAACAAAATACGACATTGATTTATTATGTTATGAGGCAGAGCAAATTAAATGTATCTGCCCCTGAAAACCTTACTTTGTCGGTGAGACATTGAATACACCTACTTCATCTTCTGAAGTGTAAGACCTTCTCTTGTCGTTTGAATCGTGGTTGCAAAAAAGGAAGACATACTCACATATCGTTTGATTGCCACGTTTATTAATGTTTTAATAAGCCAAGTCGGCTGTTTCAGAGAGTTTCCAAACCATCACTCATAGAGAAAAGGAAAGTTTTTCTATATTCTAAATGTCTTTATTGAAGCACTTATGATAGACATCTGTTTCACGGTGGTTTCTGGAAAGGCCGTCAAAAGGATAGAAGAGATAAAAATGGAGCCTATGTCAGCAGACAAAAGACACACATATGATATAAAAAAAAGGGGGAACAAGACAAAATAAAAAATAGGTTTTAACTCCTCCTATATTCTTTTCTCCATATTTCTAATTCGTTTGCATTTGTTGTGTGTTTCTGGTTTTTGGTTGTTGTTTTTTTACTTCTGATGTAAGTATGATTTTTATTTATTTTCGTTTCAGATGAAGAATTTTCAATTATTTTACGCTGCTGTGGTCTGATTTCCCGTTCCTCCACTCTTTTTTACAGGATCGTTCCCGAAATTTCTTTCTTTCTACCGTTCTTTCTTTCTTTTTTTCTTTCTTTTTACTGTTTTTGTAATACTCCTTTCTCTCTCTCTCTCTCTCTCTCTCTATATATATATATATATATATATATATATATATATATTGCTTGCTGGTATATCTCTCTATCTATCTATCTATGACACCCTCATGCACAACCACATACAATCTATCTATCTATCTATCTATCTATCTATCTATCTATCTATCTATGTTCATTATCTATCTATGAATTTATCTTTCCAAGTCAGTTTATAGCTCTCTTTTTCTCTCGTTCTATCTATCTATCTATCTATCTATCTATCTATCTATCTATCTATCTATCTATCTCAGTCTGTTAATATCTTTCTTTCTTTCTTTCTTTCTTTCTTTCTTTCACACTTTCTTTCTTTCTTTCACACTCCTCAGTCATTGTTTTCGTTCTTGCTTGTTTTCACACTTCTCTTAACTATTACTTTTCTTTCTTATTTTATTTTTGAATATTTTCCAGCAATACTTCCCCCCCTCCTTCCCTTCTTTCCTTCTGTCTGTCTTTTTTTTTCTTTTTAATCGGCTTCAATCTTGCAGCCGATTAAAACAAAAAACAAAAAAAACAAAAACAAAAAAAAATCTAACAAACCAACAAAAATGAAAAAAAGTATATAAAATAAAATAAAATAAAATAAAATAAAATAAAAACAACTAAACACTATATATCGATGCAGATTGTGAAATCGTTTGCATCAATCTTTTTGAGATAAGCACTGATCGATAACAAAGAAAACTCTTATCATCTTTGGTCATCTGTTAATTCGTTTCGTGTGAGATGCGATAAACATTTCGATAAAAACACACCAAACGCCAATCGGTGATCTTTTATTTATTTATTTATTATCATTATTATTTTTTTTTTTTGCATTTTTTTTTCTTCGTTAGAAATATCTATCTGCTTGTTTTCAAGCAAGCTCCCTATTCAACTCATAATATTATCATAATAATTCCATTCATCCCAGCCCGAGTCCTTATCTCTTTCTGGAACGTGCCATTTTGTCATATATTTAAGGCGGGAAAAAATTGCACTAACAGATGGTGCAAGGGGTCGGAATAAGAGAAGAATATCGCCGGATATTCAATATCACTTTTATTCTTTCTTCAACATAATTAAGCCGCGCACCTAGCTCTCGAAAAAGAAACACGTTTGTATATACTTCGAATTTAATATAGGTATTTCTCCCAAGGAATTGATTTTTCAGTGTAAATACATAAAATAAAAATAAATATTGTTTTCAAAGTTCGAGCTTACTGGAAACTTGTGATATTTTTGCTTGAACAACTTGAAGTTGTACGTAAATTGTTTATCAAAACGAAGAGATCTCTGATACGATAATCAAGTGTATAGTGGTAAATGTTGCACCAAACAATAGTTGGAAAGAATACCTCCTACCTCCCCATCTAATAAATATCAATAAAAGTTATTATTCCGATCGTTATCATTATATATATATATATATATATATATATATATATATATATATATATATATATATATATATATATATATAGAGAGAGAGAGAGAGAGAGAGAGAGAGAGAGAGAGTCCTACGTGGCGTAGTGGCTAAAATGCTGGAGTGCAACATTGTAGTAAGCGATTTCAGACTATAGTCACGCTATTTCATTAACTTCTGGACACATACACTTTTGAATTCCATGAACCACTTTATAACCTACGCCTCCAGCTGTGGATTAAATCGTGTCATTACTATTCCTTTCTTTAAGGATACCTTTGGCATTAAATAACTCACAAAGATTGATATTCCATTAAACAGAGAAACCAAACCGAAGCCACACACACACATACATATATGTGTGTGTGTATGTGTGTGTGTGTGTTCGTGTGATGGAGAACGGTGCCTCGTTGGCGTAATGGTTAGCATGCTTGATTAGCGAACCTTCACTAGTGAGTTCGAGTCTCATTAGGTGCCCCATTCGTGCGGCTTTGTACCACATCTGAGCAAAAATCCTCGTAAATTACGATGTATAGAGGAAGCACTTGTGGTGTAACTGTTATTATGAGAGGAAATGGAGAAGCGATCCAAGTTCAAATCCTGGATGAGCCATGAGTAAATAATAAGACATACTGAGCTGTCCAACATTGGTTAGGCAACTGGTCGAGGAGAAAGAAAATGAAGAGCCGTTAAACTCCGGCTAAGAATTGATCTTGGGGTACATTCTGCTCTAGCAGGAGGTGGTTGGCTAAATGAATTTTTTTCTAGAGTAAGTTGCAACGGTGGATAGTTTTAAAAAAGTTATGGAGGCTTAGGACAGTCTGACGTTGTGTTCAACCTCGTTTTGTGTCCTAAAGAGGAGAGACCGGCTGCATAGGAAATGGAGTGTTCTCATGGTGTAATGTTTAAAGCAATGGATTGCAGAATCCTAGTAACTGAGTTGGAAATCCAGTCACACTGTTACGTTCACTTTCGGACAAATATCCTTGGGAAAGATATGATCCCCTTATCCTCTCAGCAATTGGTTAAATAGCACCACTTCTGTTATTCTAGAAGGAAGCCTTTGTCTTTGAATAATCTACCAAGGTTGATATGCCATTAAACGAAGAAACCGAAACCAAAATTTTATTGGAAAATGCTGATTTTCGTAACCTTTCAAGACATCTACCCAAATTCACGAGGTTGTCGTTGAGTAAGGATTGTCATCGTAGTAAACGGAAACAGCGTCTCGAGTTCAAATCTTGCACGAGGATCTTCAGTTTTCACGTCGCTAATACCAGCACTGGTTAATCGACGAGGTCCAATTTTGCTTCATGGTTGTGCCCGGCCATGGTTTGCCAAGAAGACACAGCAGAAACAGACCGACTAGGCATATGAGACTTTACCCTATCCACCATATCCTGCTGATCCAAAACCAACTGACTGCCATTTTATTAAGCATCTGGACACTTTTTCTACCAAAAAACATTCAGTTGCAAAGCAGAAGTAGAAACTTTGTATATATATATATACACACACATACATATATATATATATATATATATATATATATATATATATATTAGCATTACGGTTTTGTCGTACATGCATAGATAATGAGTAGCTGAATCGTTTCGTTGTTTAATGGCATATCAACCTGTGTAGGTCATTTAATGCTAAATCTATTCTTCTAGAATAACAGTAGTGACATTATTTAACTTATAGCTAGGAGGATAAAGATGTTCATGCCTTTCTCTAAGGATATTTGTCCGAAAATGAACATAATAGCGCAACGGGAGTTCGAACTCACTTTACTACTCTTCCGCTGTCCATCACTTTAACCATTTCACCACGAGGACACGCACTAAATTGCTGAAATTCAGAGATGTTTAGTGATAATATTTTGACTGATTGACTATTTAAAATCCTTAATTCGAGAATAAACTTTTATTCAAACATCGGACATTATTTTCGGAGCAACATGATCTTAGCATTGGATCGAAATTTGTCAAACGATATGGCCATCAATGCCGAATGTTTATTATTATCAAATAGAATTATTTATGTTAGGTTATTAGAGTATTGAAACAATTTAACTTTGCCCAAATTATTTATGTAAAGAATGGTTACTTAAGGCTGTAGTTGTTTGAAAAGAAATGTTATTATTGGCAACTTGAAGGCATGTTATTGATTGCCATGATATTATCATTGAATAATAAGATGACTTGAATCCTATCATATTTACCCAAACCCTCCGCTCGGGCAGGATATGACACAAGGTCAATTTTTTAAAGCGAAGTTTAACAGGCTTGAATTCAGAGTTTTCCTTCTCCTAGACTAGTTGCCTCACCAAGGCTGAAGAACCTAGTCTGCCCTACTATTTACCCATAGCTGGAGGGAGAATAATTGGATTCATACCTTTCCCAAGAGTATTAGTGCTATGTGAAATGCAATCAATCTCGTCCAGGATTTGAACTCGTGTCACCGTGTCCATTTCCTGCGACGATAACGATTGCACCACGGGCACCTGTTAGTTGTCTAACTGTCGTTTAGATCTGTTTGGAAGATTATTTGTATTACGAGGTGCATACGACAAGTTTCCAGACTTTTTTCGTATGGGCACTTTCATTGATAGTACACACATGTAACTCCAGTCCACTTCGAAGTAATCTCCTCCGGCTGCAATGCACTTGTACCTTTCCAACAACTTCTAGAAGGCCCCATGGAAATCCTCTTGTGTGAGCGTGTCAGTCACCTTCGTCACAGCCTCTTTCATCTCCTCAGTTGTCTCATAACGACAGCCTCTGAACTTAGGGAATGACGAAAAGTCACAGGGAGCAAGGTCTCGACTATAGGGAGGATGTTTTGAATCATATAACGGAATTATTAGTATTAGGTAGAAATATTGCCCATTTGGCTGGGGTGGGTGTCTGTAGAATACATAATAATAATTCTCTGCAGACGAGAAAGCTGTTGACTTTTGCCAGGGTGCACACAGTTAAATGGCTCAAAGCATTCGATTAAATATCAGTTATTACACACAGGTAAATGATCAAACATTTCTATTTCTAGCATTTCAATTTATTAAGTCTTTTTTCTACACTGTTTAAATGTTAAACATTTCTATTTGACCAACAGATAGGAACCTATCAAGTGCAAGCACTCCAGGTAAAAGAGAACTTGGGATCAAAGGCAATGATGGGCTATTTCACATTTTTCAATCACCCACTAGTAGCTTGTTTAATATCTTATCAGGACACTCGATGGCGGGTTCTTACCCCTCTGCAGCGATGCAGTCAGCGTATTCTACAGAACCACCCGATTGGGTTTTGATGGTTTAGGGTCATAAATAGGACATTCGTAGGGTAAGTCTTACCCCTCTGCTGAGATGTAGTCAGTGTATTCTACAGCCCCAGCGACTGGACAGTAGGAAAACCTTGAAGTATATATGGTATTAAAACAGTATTAAGTATATTTAGTAATTTTATTCAGTATACGGGGTGCAGCTGAAATAGTCCCCACATTTTAAACTCTCATTTGGGTGATGTAATGATCTTAGGCAAGTGGTAATTGGTTTATATCTCGCTAATGTCTTGTCAATTCTTTCAAATATAAACAATTCATCTACCAGATTCTATTTCTGTTCATAGCACTCTGTGTACCATAGCCATATACATGAATATGCGAAATGGACATATAATGTTCATATATATAGAACATGGAACATAGGATCTCGAAACACGAAAACACTTAAGACTTCTTAGTTCAGGTATGAAACTTATTACCTTTGAGTTTAAAGGTTTTTCGACATAAGGAGTGAGAGGCACAATCTTTCTATCCCGGCTTTTTCATCTGCCCTCCATCTCGTGCAGCACCTGCCCAAGGCCTCGCGAGCTTGCGAAAGTCAACTGTCTTCTTCTTGGAGGCCTTCTGGGAACAACGGACGATAGAGACTGGTGGCCAGAGAGGGTCTGGGAGATCCGTGCTGGCGGTGTGACATGATGACGATGATGATGAGGATGTATATATATATATATATATGTGTGTGTGTGTGTTGTGGAGTGTCTGGAACCTCCTACTGAATGGACTGGTTTGAGGACTAATTAGAGCGGTGTTCGCTCGTATAAGTCACTAAGTATGAAGTAAGTTCGCCTGCCCGACTTTCTTTCTGACAACAAACGACGAAAGTTGCTTACATTAGTCGGTGAACAGTATTCTCTCCGTAACCAAATATCTCTTATCTTAAATGTGCGTCGAGTCTTACAACTCACGACACAACTATATATATATATATATATATATATGTGCAATCCTGTCTGTTTATTAATTTATCTTATTAGGTACAAATCTACCAGCCAACTATGAAATAAACGCAGTGAACTCATGTTTAAAAGCCGCCTAAAAATAGATTTAAACTCATATGAAAGAGCTTAATAATAAAAAAAAAAGTGATTGTAGGATAAAATCAATGGTGCCAGTATTGCTCTCTATATCATTTGTTATGTAATGTCGGTAACAACAACAACAACATCAACAACAACAACAACATCAAAAACAACAACAACAATAATCGTCATAATAATGATGATGATAAAGTACCAATAATTGTAATGATAGTTATTTTAAATCATTAACGATAAAATCATTAATAATAAATAATTATAATGATATTAACGATAGAAACAGTAATTAGAATAGCAGTATTCTGAAAAAAAAATTAAATATTAAGAAATTAAACAAAAACAAAAAAAAATCAATTTTAAATGAAAATCAAATAAAACCTGTAAATTTAATTTTAGAAAGTTTGATATTAGTAATGGTGTTTATTGCCTCGTTTTCCATAATAAATAAACTGAGACATTTTTTAAATATAATGTATTGCCAAAATTTCAGTTGCTAAGGGTTATGTGAGTTCTGAAATTTTTTTTAGATACATAAGAATACATGTTCAGGATTGCACGCAGCGAACAAGTCCTGGCAGCAACACCCCACAAGACACCAACTGTACGGCCACCTGCCCCCTATCACGAAAACTATTCAAGTTAGGCGAACCAGACATGCAGGACATTGCTGGAGAAGCAGAGATGAACTCATAAGAGATGTACTCTTATGGATCCCCACACATGGCCGCGCAAAAGCAGGACGACCAGCACAAACGTACATTCAGCAGCTATGTGAGGATACAGGTTGTTGTCCTGAAGACCTACCTAGGGCGATGAACGATAGGGAGGAGTGGCGAGAGAGGGTCAGGGATATCCGTGCTGCCAGCACGATATGATGATGATGAAGAATACATGATACCAGACAAAGACATTATGTAACGTAATGTCCAAGGGATTTCGGTTCATGCCTTTGAGTTTAGTTAGGCTGAGAGCCTTTCGGCTCAGCACATGGGTAAGTTGGGTGCAAACCTTGATGTAGATGGTAACGCGCGCTCGAGGTGGACGTGCCATTCAGAGATGTCACAATACCCCGAGATGACGGAACGTGGTGACATGGTGCGGGTGACGTCACGCACCGGAAGCACGCGGAGGTTTGTGGGAGATTTGAAGAAAGTTAGAGAGTTTAGTACTAGACGCCAAACGAGGAGGATCGACTTTTGGAGCTCGCAGATGCAAGCCTTAAGGGTACCGCATGCGATGGGGTCCGAATGAATAAGACAGTATAGAAGATTGTGTCTCTCCTCCTTATGTCGAAACTTTTAACTCAAAGTTAATAAAAAGGTTTCGTACCCGAACGAGAAGTCGTTACATGTTTTCGAATTTCGAGATTCCTATGTTCTAAGTTTTCTATATATGGTTATGAACATTATATATCTATTTCGTACGTGGCGTTAATTGCGGCTATAGTACAATTATATCCGTTTTTGATACTAACTTCAAGCCCATGTCTTTTTGCCTTCCCACCCCACCTTTATTTTAATTGAGTATGTGTCATTTTGTAATTTAATGGCCGGGGAATTTCGTTTTATATATCTTGCCTTTGGGTTTAGTTAGGCTGAGATCCTTTCGTCTCAGCACATGGGTTAGTTAGGTACAAACTTGTGCGCAGGTGTTGACCAGTGGATGGGAATGACGTCACGCACCGGAAGAGCGCACGGAGGATTTTAAGGATTTTGAAAAAGTCAGTTAGTTGAGAACTAAACTAAGAACGAGAAGGTTCGACTTTTGGGGCTCTCTGAGGCCAGACAAATTTGTGCGCTACGGGCACTGCACGTGTTGGGGGTGGGGCAGATGGAAAGGTTATCAAATATTGTGCATCTCTCTTCCTTATGTCGAAACCTTTAACTCAGAGGTAATAAAAGGTTTCGTACCTGAACTAAGAAGTCGTTACGTGTTTTTCGTGTTTCTGGATTCCTATGTTCTATGTACATATGTTATGAACATTCTATGTACGTTTCCCATTTTCATGTATGGGTATGTTACAATTTGAAAGAATATAATTTATTTCCTCTCATTTGTATGTTGGCTCTCAGAAGAAAATGTTTCTCTTATTTCATCAGTCAACTGACTGATGAAATAAATTTATAATTGCCAAAAGACGGTGTGTTGAGTTTCTTCAAATGGAAATTTGTTCTGTATGAAAGTTATATATATATATATATATATATATATATATATATAGGGCAATTAGAAGGAAACAAACCATTTTTTTCGTACACATATAAACTGCAATTCCATATTAGTTGTCTAAATTTCTGAGACGAAGCTTGCTGATTTTTATCATTAAGGGTTTTCGGACAATTTCCTTCATCTTTATTGTTATTTCCATAAGGTTTCGACCGATATGTCTTCCAGCCTTCTTCAGGTGTTTGTCGAACTCGGGAACCTTCAAGGAACTTCGAACTACGTCCTTTATTGAATCCACGGGGGTCGCCTGTTCTGATTCTGTTAGCCATAACCGGGTACAAGTTTTAAGTATTCCTGTATTGTTACTCGCATGTAGTGAGGATTGAACCTGCCACCTCCAGATAATTGTTTCCTTAGAAGCTAAGGGAACCAACGCCTATAACCGTCGCGCCATGTGTAATTCCATATTTGATGATCCGCAACCTCAAGTCTAACATGTAAAAAGTCATCTGATGTGACGGAGAGTATAATAATATTCTCCGGCGAAATAAATTTATAATGACTATTTAACCAGGTTTGAAATTCCTTCTAATTGGACTATATACTCTCTGAATGTGAATTTTGTTATATACTTGCAAGGGAATAAGTAATGTAACAATAGCCATACATCGAGCACTTACATAGATTTATATGATGATCATCATCATGATGTTCATGTCGCGCTATCAGCACGGATATCCTTGACCCAATCTCGTCACTCATCACTATCGTCCATTGCTTCCGACAGGTCCCCAGGGCTACATCGAGTATCGGCACCGAGCTGCTGTATGTAGGTTCGAGCTGCTCATCCTGCCTTTGCACGTCCATGTGAAGGGGTCCACACTTTTAATCCACACCAAGTGTCTTCGGACACTGACTGGATATTACAAATATATATATATATATATACTTTTTTTTTTTTTTTTTTAAGAAAAACAACGAAACCGATCACATAGGATTATAAATTTATTTCAAATTATTGAAATAAATTTATAATCCTATGTGACCGGTTTCGTTGTTTTTCTTAAAGAATTTATTGCTCTGTATTATTGGTACATTGAGCTCTTTACCAGGAAAATTTCAAATATTCATGCTTGAATACCTTCTTGTCCTGATGGAATTACTCCCAACTCCGGTTTAACTGGACCAAAAATAATATATATATATATATATATAAAGGATTTTTCATTTAATAACCCTATAGGGTTGATATGCCATAAAACACGACCAAACCTACAAACCAGATGTTACGTATGGTTATTTTTATTATTGAATATATTACTACAAAATTCTGCTAAATTATTCACTAGATTCAGGGAAATGATTCACTAAATTCAAGTACATTAAGTGGAGGAGCTAAAAAATGTTCAATAAATACGTTTCAATAATAAAAACATTTTCAAAGACATCTATTTGACCCACTGATAAAAGCCTAACAAGAAATACCACGCTCTATCAGAGTTTTAGTTTTAGACCGAATATATATATATATATATATATGTGTGTGTGTGTGTGTGTGTGTACATATATGCATATATATATACACATATATACATGTATACATATATATGTACACATATATATACATATATATGTATATACACACACATATATGCACATATACATATATATATAAATATATATACATATACATACATATATATATATGCATATATACTCATATATACACATTTGTATATACATCTATATACATATATAAATACATATACATACATACATACATACATACATGCATATATAATTCAGAAGTAAAATGATCAAAAAGAATGACTATATCCAATATTTGGATTGAAGGTTTGGTCGTATTTTATGGCATATCAACCGTACAGTGTTATTAGATGAAAATTCCTATATATATATATATATATATATAGTATTATATACCTCCTTTCTTAACACTCAGCATTATAAGGTACGTATCATGAGTAAAGTGGTGCAATCCAGGAAAAGGAGTAGATCTCATTCCTCCACCTCTCTGTAGTAGTTATTTAAAAGGGAGCCTTCAGGTTGCCATTGACTAATGTTGTATACCTTGATGAGATCACAACAGTAATACAATAAATACACCAATACAAAACACAGACGGACTCTGTTGTTTAAGATACGAACGGGTTTATTAACTTCTGGCTTTGGTCCATGATGACACGAGTAGAGAGACACAATTCTTAAAAGACTTTGCTAACCATACTATGCTGACTCCATCCCAACGCGCGGTGCATCTTGTGACATCTAAGATCTCTGTCGGTAGAGATTTGAAAAACCCAATTACATTTTTCAACAGTCAAAATCCAACTCATGCCTCACTGGTCCAATCTCAACTGACTCTTTTCAAAATCCTCAAATTCTCAGGACCATCTCTTCTGGGCCTGGAGTGATCCACACTCCAGCTTCCTTTCCTGTCTGGGGGTTAATTATGGCATTGGTGATTGTTATATCCTTTGCACGCGAGCGTCAAACTGCACCCAATGACGATGAACCTGGACGCTTAACCCAAATAGTTCAAAGCCTTACCAAACTGAATGATAAAATATAATTAACGAAAAATGATTAATATAAAAAAAACTATTCTTTAACTACGCTCGCCAAATTTATTTACTCTTATGTATATATGAATAACAAAATATTCTGAGGATGTATTTTTCGTATGAAATTTCCTAATGTTTAGGCCTATCCGACCATCTTTAGAGCAGTGCCATGATATTAGATTTATAAGAAAAAAAAAAAATTCAAACGAAAAATATTAAACGAAAAAATGCAAGAAATACAATTTTTTGCACTTCAAAATCAATCATATTCTATTAAAAATTAGACTGACATTGTTTTTTTATTTGTGAAGCAGAAATTTTTCTTTAACTGAATCCTTTTTTTCGAGATAAAGAATCTGGAAAAAGTAATCTCATCTGAATATTTTTGATGTTGTTAAGATAACGTTCTAGCCAATCGATTCTTTACATCTCCTCCGGTGTATATTCCATGAGAAGTTCAATTTCTCTGAGAGTAACTTGGTCAAATCAGATCCAGACATTATCACCAGACATGCTTATGATTATAAACTAGCAAGGTATCGGTCACTTTCCAACAGATTTCAACGTCTGAATAGCCCCCCCCCCCAACTTTGTCAAACTAGTTCAAAGATGGCTGACTGAAGGCACTCAACCCAAGAAGTTAAATGGCTGTTTTAAAGAGTCTCCATTGATATTCATCGATATGATATAGTTTCAGCTATACTGGGATTGTCAATAAGAAATTTCTGCCTTCTTTTTAAAAACAAATATTTTTTTAAATAATAATAATAATAATATTCGCTAAAAAGTTGCGGACAGTTCCCCGAAATTAGAAAGGATACCGAAAGGGAACAAGAGGAAAAGGGAGACCTACAACATATTGATTAACACATCGTCATGGACACCGAAACGAAACGGAAAAATCTAGTTACGGTGAAGATGGATAACAAAAAAGGAACATATGGTCCGCGAAGCTAGATAATTGACTGTTTCAGAATGTTCAAAGTATTCGACATAGTCATAAAGTTTATGGAGAATACCATGAAAAACTGGTGAGTTAAATTGACAGCATGAGGAAAAACTTAGTTGAGGTAAAAATCCTGAGAGAAATCTTCCAAGGAGATGCGCTATCACCATTAGTATTTGTGATAACAAAGATGCAAATGAATCCCAAACAGGTAACAAGAAAAGATCAACCTCCTAATACTCATTGCCCAGTCGGCTGAGGATGAAGAATACACCGATTGTTTCTCTGCAGAGGAGTAAGACCCCTTCCCCAACGAGTGTCCTGGATATGACACTAAAGAGTCTAATAGTGAGGTTCCAGCAATGCTGGAGCTTTGAGGAATACGGAGTACCCCTTCATTGCTATCGCTCCCAGGTCCACTCTGGCCCGGAGTGGTAGCACCTGATAAGGGTCCTATGTATGGGTTAAATGGAACTAAACCGTGCTTCTTTCACTATACTGGTTTTGGCATTTAATCAACGTATTTATTCTAAACTGAAAAGTTTAAAAAAGAACTGTTTTGACATTGGAACTAGTTTTGACATTGGTACTAGTGTTGAACTGAATTGCTCGAAATAGAACTGTTTTGACGTCTTAACTGTGCTGGAGCTTTGGAGAATGCGGAGTACCCCTTCGTTGCCATATCTCAACATTCTTGTGTAATTGCCGTCGAGCTTCTTCTCCAGCCATTTTGTTAGCGTCCAAGTAGTGCATCCATACAGCAGTATCGACACGACCGCTGCCTGGAAGAAACTGCGTTTCATTTTATCGGTCAGGTTTGATTTCCATATGATCGATAGCTTATCGATAGCCGTCCCCCAATATACGAAAAATTTAGTCCTATTTAACGAAAAATATTCAAGATACGAAAACGTATTAGTGAAACATTACTATCAGATTGTTTAGTGTCATAATCAGGACACTCGTTGGAGGAGCCTTACCCCTCTGCAGGGATGTAGTTGGTGTATTCAAGAGTCCAACCTTACTGGGCCACTCATACTTTCAGCCAATTTTGACCCTCTCAGTTATAAAGAGGAGAGAGTTATATTTAGGAACTTTTCACAATGCCGATACAGAACAGTACCGATTCACAACTGTACACGTTTTTATTTTGTTTCTGTCAGCTCGAGAATGCGCCAACAGAACCACTACCGATAAATTAATCCTCCTAAATGATTAATTTTTAATAGAATTATTAGAGTTAGATAGGAATACTTGAAACCAATGAACTTTGTACAAACAAATATTTAATATTTTATAGAATTATTCATGCTCGATAGATATTTTATAGCCTACCTGTGAACATTAGTGGGTATTTCCCATTCCTCATAAATACCTTGGACGCTATTGTGAGGACGTGAAATACGCTAAGTAGTCACCTCTAACAGTGGCTACCTTCTTCACACCGCTGGCGAGTATTGTACTTTGGTAATGTTATAAAGATTTCTATTTCATTTCCAACCTCCGTTTTCGTTATTTTTCATTCAGTAAACCTTTGTTAGGTTACAATAAAAGAAAGACCTGAAATCAATGTACCGTGTGTAAATAAATTATTAATATTTAATACAATCTTTAGTGTTAGATAAAAATACTTGAAACCATTTAATTTCGTGCAAAAATGATTGTTATTTAATAGAATTTTTTGTGTTTCATTGGAATATATATTTAAGCATTAAACTGCGTGCACCCAAATGACCCCCAACAACTCGTTATAAATGAAATTGCCGACAATCTATTCGCTTACAAATCCTATATATATATATATATATATATATACATATAGGATTTGGTATTAAATAATCCACAAGGGTTGATATGCTATAAAATACCAACAAACTAGCCAATTACCGTCTTATTTAACATTTCATGTAAAAATTTGAGAATAGAAAAAATAATTGTTTCCAAACTTTTTGATTACATCTAAATACAAGTGTTTCTTGTATGAATACAGTTAAAAATGTATAGAAAATAAAATTCTATGCCGACGTTAAAGTGGACACGACATTGATAGTAGTCCTTTGATTAAAAGAATCTGTACTACACCGGCCTCTTAAATAAGACTACTGGTGAGTCCTCTTATATTCTATTGAACACGGATGTGATTAGGTGGCCTGATAAGAAACTTGCCAGCAATTAATTCAATTAAACACAGAGAGAGAGAGAGAGAGAGAGAGAGAGAGAGAGAGAGAGTAAGAAACAGCTTTTCAATGCCAGAGAAGAATGTAAAACAAAGATGCCTTAGCGAGGGTATGGTTTTCTCACCCACATGGAACCGCCATATTCGTTTATTTCTTTGTGAAACTTTACGCTTCTAATGTAATAAACAACGTCAACGTCACTCTCAGTTTTTTCAAAGAAAAATAAATAAATAAATACACATCTACAAGATCATTTTTCCCTCTTATATTAATCCAAGACTTTCGAAAACTTCTCTGGCGTATTTTAAGGAACCAGCCTGAGAGTGATTATTGCCATGGAAAATGGACTTTATATCTATCTATCTATCTATCAGCCTGTTCATATCAGTCTAAATTTCTACCCCGGTGAATCAAATAAAAGGGTTCGGTTCGAAGTTCTGTTTATGCTCAAGAGTTCGACAAGAAATACCTAAAGAAGGTCGAATTGCGCATGGTCATCTTCGAGGATCATTAAATAAGTTGAAATAACAGTGCATACGATAAGTTTCCAGACTTTTTTCGTATAGGCACTTTTATTGATAGTGTTATGTTTTGACCTTCGACCCGGCCCAAAGAAATGCTATTCCAAGGTCATGCACCGGAAGGAAGTAACACATTCCAATGGCCAGTAATCGAAAGAGATCGCGTGGGCGGATTAAGGCTTGTAATATGGGACAAGGTGAAGGTGCCACTGTACCAATACAGACTGATGCACCGGAAGAGAGTGACTTCTGAACTGCATGACAGTTATTTCCGCTTGATGACGATTAAACATTCGATTTCAAAGATCCAGTGGGCGATCGTGTGGGCGTTGAATTATTATTTAACTCAGTTGAGTTCGAGTCCAAGAAGTAGTTGCCAGTAGAATTCCAGACAGCTTGAGACCAGATGTGGTAGGGAAAGCCACACCCGACCGAGGGGACCCTCGGGAAACCCGATGGAGTGGACCCCAGCATCAGGAGAACAAGAAAGACCACGTGACGGTCATAACAGTGGGGTTTAGAGATTACAGTTTATGATCGGTCTCCAGCTCCCTCTCACAGGCAACCCTTGAACAACCCTTTCGGACCCTTGCAATAAAGTGAGAGGTAAATATATTTGTAAAGAAGTCTTCCTGCGTCTTCCTTCATGCGTCGTTTATTCCTGCGTCTGTCTTTGCCACTGCGTCTGTTATCATTGCGTCGGTATGTATCCAGCATATATATGTATATTTCTGCATGAACATGCAGATGAGTATATAACAATAGTACACACATTAAACTCTAGTCCCCTTCGAGGTAATCTCTTCCGACTTCAATGCACTTGTTGTACCGTTCCAACAACTTCTGGAAGGACCCATGGAAGTCCTCTCGTGTGAGCGTGTCAATGACCTTCGTCACAGCCTCTTTCATCGTCTCAATTGTCTCATAACGACAGCCTCTGAGCTTAGGAAAGAAGCAAAAGTCACAGGGAGCAAGGTCTGGACTATAGGGAGGGTGAAGAACTGTCATGATACCCATCTTGGTCAAATAGTCTGTGACAAGGATGGAACATTGTCCTGGTGGAAATGCCACAGACCCGATTTGAAGAGTGCTGACCTCTTCCGACGGAATTTCTTCCTGAACTCCCTTAAAACCTCAACATAGTAACCTTAACCCTAACCTTTTGGCCAATCAACTCTGGTGTATTGACTTCCTTACTCCTCCCACACATCTCTTCATCTCTCACAGACTCCCTTCGTTGAATCTCTTATGCCACTCAAAAACTCATGCTTGATTCATGCAAGATGCTCCAAAAGCAGTCTGAAGCGTTCCATACGCTTCTGTGGCATTTTTTCCGAGTTTAAAACAGAATTTTATTGCATATCATTCTTCAAAGTGTCCTGACGTCCAGATCGCATTTTTGAAATTCACCATCTGTGACAATCAGGCTTTAGTAGGGTGTATTCCAATTGCTGCTGTAGCTGTTCATTTGAACGTGAAATCATAAAAATTGGTCAGTCATCTCATAAGATGTATATTGCCCAGTCAGCTGACTTTGCTAGGTGCAGATTGATGTTGTGTTCAGTAGATGAGATGCTGTTTCCGAGGTATGTGAACTTGTAGACTAATTTCAGTTGCCCAGTCGGCTGGGACTGTAGAATACACCGACTGCTTCTCTGCAGAGGGGTAAGACCCCCACTAACGAGTGTCCTGATATGACACTAAACAATCTGATGGTGAGGTTCCTACAGTGCTGGAGCTTTGGGGAATGCGGAGTACCCCTTCATTGCCATCACTCCCAGATCCACTTTGGCCCGGAGTGGTAGCACCTGATAGGGCCCTATCTATAGGTTAAATAGAACTAACAGCATACTTATGCTAAAATGAATTGAGTAAACTGAATAGCTTTAAATAGAAACGTTTTTGACAATTAAACCGTACTTACACTTAAACTGCGTGCTTATGCTTAACTGAATTATTTCAAATAGAACTATTTTTCGACATTAAAACTGTATTTACTCTTAACTGAATTATTACATCTAACTGCTTGAATAGTTTGAAATGGAAATGTTTTTGACAATTAAACTGTGTACTTATGCTAAACTGAACTGTTTTAAATCGAACAGATTATTTACATAAAAACAGATTTGGCGTTAAATAATCTACAAATGTTGATATGCCATAAAACCTAACCAACTAACCAACCATAAGATGTATAGCAATAACATACTGAATTTTCAAGAGTTTACAACAATTTTAAATGACTACAAAAAAGTCTGGAAACTTATTGAATGCACCAAGTATCAAATATCTTTTAATTTTTTTAAAATATTCAATCAGTTATGATCAATGGTGAATCAGTGATTGCTACGCAGAGCTTTTAGCGCTATTTCATGTTGTGTCGGTATGCTGTTCTGAGTGGAATTTTCAACCCATAGCAGCAACAAGTTTCTATTCTGAACGGCATCATTCTGATCCGATGTAATATGAAATGAGCACGAAATGCTCTTTGTGTGATAAATACAGGTTCAAAAGTATACAAAAAGAAACAAAGAACGTTTCACCAGCAAAATCACTGTATTCCCCAGTCCAATAAAAGACCTTAGCTAAATGAAAATGATAAGAAATTAGCTAGAGAGAGCTACCATTGCCATTTGCCTAAGTTTCATAACATCACACTAGTGACAGTTTAAAAATACTGTCGCATTGTAATATATCCAACAAAATAAGACCAAGATACGAATATGTGAAATATACAGATACGTAAAATGTTCAGATGCATAGGAATCCCGAAACACAGACGACTTTTTTTTAGTTCAGGTACGAAACGTTTATTAACTTTTTTGAGTTTAGGTTTTCGACACGAGGAGAGAGAGACACACAATTTTTACTATGCTGACTTTTCCTACATCGCCCTTTAGTCAACACAAACTGAACTCTCAGCTCAGAGTCAAAATCTCAACTCACTGACCCAACAAACGTGCGGCGCATCCCGTAGACCTCAGCTGGTCTGGCCTCGCCCAGGTCCGAATCTCAACAAACTGCTTTTTTCAAAAATCACCAAAATTCCCTCCCCATCGCTTCCGGGCATGACGTCATTCACACCCCAGTCATATTTCTTATCTGGAGTTTTTATTATGACATTTGTGATTGTCACATCCTCCGCGCTCGAGCGTGAACAACTGCACTCAATGTGTGCACCTGCACGTGCACTAAGCCGAATAGTTCTAAGCCTAACTAAACCGAATGACAAGATATAACCAACGAAAAATAATAATATAAAAAAAAATCATTCCACAATTATATAACAGCATTATATATACACACACGCGCACACACTCACACACTTATATATTTACAAACCCCTCCACGTGGACAAGATGTGACAGTAGGTTAATTTTGAACAGGTTTAAATAAGGAGTTTTCCTTCTCCTAGAGTGGTAGCCTAACCAAGGCTAACGAACCCATATGCCCTATTATTTCCACTCTTGCTGGTGGAAGGATAATTTGATTCATGCTTTTTCCAAAGAGTATTATTACTGAGCAGATACAATCAGCTTCATCTCGGATTTGTACTCGTATCTCCGTGTCCATTTCCTATGACGATTATCATTTTACCATTGATGTTTGCTAATGGTTCAATAGACAGAGGCTTAATCCCAGAAAAAGTCATACCAAAATCTAAAAAAATCTTACTTCATGCCTTGATTTCGAGTCACGTATGTGATGTGGGCCAGGGGCTCTTTGGTAGAGGTTCGGCTCTGCATTCGGTTGTCTATGGTTCGATTTCCAGGGGTGGAAATCACGGTATACACTGCTGATGAGACCTAATAAGGTTGAAACAGTTGTCCAGTGTTTCCGTATGTCGTTGCCGGATTTTCTAGTCGTGGTAATTCCATTCACATATTGTACTGATTTAAAACCATAATTTATTAAAGGACATTTCTAGTTTTGAATAAGTGTTTATATTCATAGAGTCTCTGGATTACAATATATTTCGTTTCTTTCAAAAATAGGGATCACTGGCCGCAGTTTGAAAGTTGCCTGAAATCTTCCTCTGACCTGGGCGCAATATACATCAAGTTGGATTTGGTCGAAAGCGAAAAGTCTTTAGCATGAATGAAATGCACAAGGAACCACCATTCCAATTTGATTACATGACATCAAGAAACGGTTACTGCAAGCACGTAATGACATCAACAGCCGAAAGTAAATGCGTTTTTAAAAATCACAAACTGCACTAAAAATGAAGATGATCGTATAATGTAATCTCTGCTTTTAATTGATCTGGCGTATATATATATATATATATATAAATGAAATTCTCTTAAATACCATGTCCGGTGGCAAAAGCTGCTTGGTAGTGCCAGGAGTGGCAGTACCGCCTTGAGCTACCGAAACTGTGTTATCACCCCTGGTTGGTCGCTGATGAAGGCATGGTATCGCACGTACTTTCACACGTTGTATGATGGGAAAAAAATTGCATCAATATCATATATAGTTGCGAAATTCTAACGTTCGGTAAAAAGTGTCTTGAAATGGTTAACAGTAAGATGAAATTGGCACAAAAATCTCTTTGTGTGGCAATTAGAGTTTCAACGCTATGAAAAAAATAGAATCAGCGACAAAGTTACGGTATGCACCGGTCCAGATGAAACCTTGGAGAAAATGGTAAATAAAATGCATGCAAGTAAGAAATAATCCATCTAGAATCCTATAAATATCTGACTGGCCCAGGAGCGGAAAATGAGAAAGAGAAAGGAATGCGGATTAGTAAAATTAGTAAATAGTTGGTCGGCAAATTGTTATTAGGGAAATACTAATTTTAGAAACCGATATTAGTTGACTAGAAAAAAATCAAACAAAAATTTAAAAAAAAGCTAATCAACAAAAATTTGAATTAAAAAAAAATATCTTATCTTTCTTATTTTCAATTCTAAAATAACTCCCAAACCCCAAGAACATGTTTCCTTAACCTCTAGGTATAAGTTGTTGTTGGTGACCGTTGTTGAGGGCAATTCGAAGGCTCCCTTTTCAATGGCTACTACACCGAGGTGAACACTCTCCTCGTTTGGCTAATGGCCCGGTCAAAATAAACTAATAATATTCATAATTTTTATTTTTCCCCATATAGAAAGTAAAATTACGTGTTGCTATACAGCATTGATTTTCATACTTTAAGGTGTGTGTGTGAGGGGGGGGCATAAATCCTTTCCCTGGATTGCTCCACTTTACTCTTGAAACGTGCTTCATATTGCTGAGTGTTAAGCATGGCGGTATCACGTACCAATCTTAAAGTCTTTGGTATGACGTGACCTGGTATTGAACCCAGGTCTCCAGGATCATTCGCGAACACTCTACCCACAAGGCCAACCCTAAATAGATTGACAAGCTATTAAAATCAGTCAATCTCACCGGAAAAAAAGCAAAACACACACACACACACACCTCATTGGGTGCCCCTTTCATATGGCCTTGTGCTACATCGAAGCAAAAAGCTTAGTAAATTACCACACATACACACCTTAAATTATAAAAATCAATGTGTAAATAACAGGTGCATCCGGTCGAGGAATTACAGAGTATAACCTTGACCGGGGATGGGTTGAATGAGTGCAATTTGTGACGCCCACAAGTAGAAAGTGCGCGTTGAACTATTATATACTGAGTGCACTGGAAATTCAATCAGTTGGAGACAAGATGCGGGAGAGAAAGCCAGCACCCAGCAGAGGGAGCCCTCTTGCCCCCGATTGAGCGGTTTGAAGATCAGACGAGTTGGAGAGAAGATGCTGGAATGAGAACATGTCTCAGAGAGGCTGGGCTCCCAGGTCCCCGGTTGAGCAGCCCAGGAGAACGGGAAAGAAACGCGGTTATGGCCAATAGAGTGGGGGTCAATATGTTGCAGTTCTGTTCGGTCTCCAACTCCATCTCACATACAACCCTTTCAATAAAGTGAGAGGTATATTTTTCTAAAGACCTGTGTCGCTTGTCTTTATTGTGTCGTCGTTATGATTTTGCATGCAATGATGTATATGTGTTTGTATAGTTAGTCATGGTCATTGCATGCATGATGTATATGTGTTTGTATAGTTAGTCATGGTCATTGCTATGCTACAAAGATATACACACGGAGAGAGATAGGAATCTTCAGCGAAACGCTTCATCTTTCTGCTTTTACTAAATCAAAACATCTAATCATCTCAGCTTCAATATGTTTTTGACATTAGGGCCTTCACATGGCACACCGTGTTTTTTCTTCTGCTAGGATCATTCCCGCTTTCGACTTTAGCGAGTCTGCTTCTTCATGTTTCTCTACTTTCACGAGTCTATTTCTTTCCGTTTCTGCTTTCGCGAGTCTAGCATTATCTCAAGGTATTTAATCATTTTTAACTGTCTCATTTTAGCGAATCTCGCATAGCTTGTCCTGGGCCGTCTGGAAAAGAGTCAGCGCTCAGAATGGCGTGACGTACAGTAAGTCTTCTGCCGACTCCGTTCTTCTCTTGGATCAAATATTTTTTTGTGGTTATACCATTTTCCGGATGTCCCCGCAATCTATGTGGTCACACTTCCATCCAGTATGCCGCGCACACAAATCAGGTGGCACACAAATCAGGTCGCCGTGTTTTGTTTAACTTAAAACCCAGGTGCGTATCCTGTTTTGGCACCCACGTGACTAACATGGCCTGCCGAAGGCTTCTTCCTGTTGCTATTTAACGAGGAGAAAAACTCATAACTCAAAGATTCATGACGTCAATCCTCCGAGGAGCTAATATTCAGACTTCCTTTTTTATCACAAGCATTGGCCAAGTGGGTAGAGTGTTCGAGAATGGTCCGGGAGACCTGGGTTCAGTACCAGGTCACGTCATACCAAAGACTTAAAAATGGTACTTGATACCTACTTGCTTAATACTCAGGAATATATGGTACGTATGAAAGATAAAGTGGAGCAATCCTGGGAAAGTAGTAGTGCCATCCCATACACTTCGATGTAGTAGCTATTGAAAAGGGAGCCATCTGGTCCCCATCGACTACGGTCGACAACTTTTACTTACTACGAGACTGACATACTAACACATGTGAAACGGTGTGTCGTGAGTTTTATCCTGTTTTATACTTGAAATATATCCCCTTTCTCTCCCCACCTCTCTCTCTCTCTCTCTCTATATATATATATATATATATATATACAGGAGAAATGAGCTTTTTTCTCGTCTGATTGTGAATGTGAAAAAAGTATTTTAATCTATTTTCTTTTTTGATCTGAAAAAGTCCTGCTAATTTTTTTAGAGCATTGATTTATATCAATGCTTTTAACTTGATGGAAATAGATTAATTATCTTAATGTGGCCGATTGTTGTTTTTTTTTTAAGAGAAAAATTTTTTTTACACACACCTCGTATTTTGAAGGAGATTAACGTTGTATTCATTGCTCCTTAGCTTCTAAGTAAATACAGGTTCAGTCTCAATATATTCTTTAACACTGATCGATTTTTTTCATCGATCGATTATTCATTATTCCTTTCTTTATTGGTAAAGAAAGGTTCAGCCATGATTTATTTTTAATACAATTCGTATTTTGAAGAAACTTAGGATTTTATTCACTGAACCCCACTGAAACTAGTAGACAAATTCACCTACCTTGGAAGCAGTGTCTCAACAACCGAAAAGGACATCGACACGTGGCTAACAAAGGCATGGACAGCTATCGATAGACTATCGATCATATAGAAATCAGACATGACCGATAAAATGAAACACAGTTTCTTCCAGGCAGCGGTTGTGTCGACACTGCTGTATGGATGCACTACTAGGACGCTAACTAAACTGCTGGAGAAGAAGCTAGACGGCAATTACACAAGAATGTTGCGAGCAATATTGAATAAGTCCTGGTGGCAGCACCCCACAAGGCACCAACTATACGGCCACCTGCCTCCCATCACGAAAACTATCCAAGCTAGAAGAATCAGACATGCAGGACACTGCTGGAGAAGCAGGGACGAGCTCATCATTGATGTACTCCTTTGGACCCCCACATATGGCCGGGCAAAAGCAGGACGACCAGCTCGAATATACATTCAGCAGCTATGTGAGAATACGGGATGTAGCCCTGAAGACCTACCAGAGGCGATGAACGATAGGGAGAAGTGACGAGAGAGGGTCAGGGATATCCGTACAAGCGGCACGACATGATGATGATGATGATGTTGAATATAAGGATTTATTGTGCAATTAGAAGAAAACTCAAACCTGGTTAAATTGTCATTTTAAATTTATTTCGGCGAAGAATATCTTCGTCTCATCAGATGACTCCTTATGTTTAATTGAAAAACAGCAAATAAGGATACTAGTCAATATATAAGTATGAAAAATATACTTATATATATATATATATATATATATATATATATATATATATATAAATCTAAATACTCAGGCGAAAGTAAACGACATGATGATGATGATGATGATGACTAAGTAAATAGAGCTTCGGTCTCGATACTCAGTGAACACTGCTCGTATTTTAAAGAAAATTACTGTATTATCCTTTGTTCATTGGTGTCTTGGTAAATACAGCTTAAAAACTCAATATTTTTTGAACACAACTCGTATCTAAGTAGATAATATAATAGTGTTAATGCTTGTTTCGAATTAGTGCGACAGGATTTAAAGCCCATTTGAAGGCTTTTAATAAAAATACAGGAAACGAATAAAACTTATTTTGCTCCACCCTTCCTATTTTTTTCTTCTTCTGCCGGGATCCCACCCCATTCCCTATCCTGAAACACAAAAAATGTAGGGGAGCTGTGACGGCTCGTTTCAGAGAAGATAAGACAGCATTTGCTAAAAGCCGACTGATGTTCTAAATTGAAAGAATATCATTGTTTCATAATTTATTTTTTCGATTACTTCAGTGGGTAGGTAGTACTCATTTTCTATCCCTTCGGTTGGGCTTAAGATATGCTAACTACATCCCCTGAGGAGTGTTGAGCCCCCACATCTCCAAAAAAATAAGGATATACCATTAAGACAATTAACTGCATCTGGTGGTGAGGCTCGAATTCTTGAGTTTTAGGGAGCGTAGAATCACTCCTTGATTGCCATTATTCTCAGGAGTACTCTGAGCCTGAATGGTTATAGCTAGAGCAGGAGCCGGACACAGGCCAAAGGGCACATGAGCAGCCGTACCAAAAATTCTTGGTGCCGTCGACATTCCTTTACTGGGAAACAGAAACTAATTAATAAACTTGGTCCTTCTAAAGCAAGTCAAAGTCTGGTGGGTGGACGGCTCCCTGAGGCAAAAGAGTGACCAACTTAGAGAAACGACCAGGTGAACGAAAAGACTCCAGCCGGTCAGTATACTACCAACACGTGTGACAATATTGTTTGTTATTCAATGGCATATCAACCATCTTGGGTTATTTAATGCTAAATCCACCATTTTAGAAGGATTGTAGTGGTACTATTTAATCCATAAGGGGTTCATATCTTTCCCAAGGGTATTTGTCCGAAAGTGAACGTAAGAGCGTGACTGGTGGACAAAACCGCGTTCTACGATTTCGTAGGTTTAGTTTCTTTGTTTAATGGCATATCAACTTTTGTAGGTTATTTAATACCAAAGCTATTCTCCTAGAAGAATAATAGTGGTACTATTTAACCCATAGCTAGGAGGATAAGGGGGTTCCTACCTTTCCCAGGGATATTTGACCGGAAGTGAACGTAATAGCGCGACTGAAGTTCGAACTAGCTTACTACGATTCCGCAGTCCATCCCTTTAACTAACAATTATACCACGAGGACACCACCCTACCATTTCGTAGTCCAGCACTTTAACCATTATATCACGGGGACATCCCAGGCTGACAAGTGTGCGAGACGTCCACCAAACCTTTCCTAGAGTTTTGCTAAGGGTTTCTACATTTCCTTGTTGATATTCCAAAATAAAAGAAAAAAAAACAAAGAAAAGATAAATCATGTATGTGGAAATTGGATAAGCAGATCGTTTCGTTATTCCATTTATATTATAAATATCACAAACAATCTACAATCATATAAACTCAAAGTTTTCCAAAATTGACAAATTGCTGGAGAAGATGAAGATTTTCTGAATGCAAAGCAACAAAAAAGGAAGCGGTCACTGAATTTCCGACACACATATACAAAAGTTATAGTTCCCTTATTTTAATTATTCAAAAAAAAAAAAAGAAGAAGGAAATGCCATTCGAATATAAGAGGGAGAAAACAATTTGGACACAAGTTTCAGTGGCCACCATTTTAACGTTCGCATTTGGGATTATAATCAAGGGAAAGAACACTGGTATACACATATGTCAGAACATCAGATATCATTTCGATATTGAATTTATACTCATACGTCTGAAATCAAATAAAATTTATATCTAGTTTGATTGGGTTGATTTTTATGGCATATCAATCATTGTCGGTTATTTAATGCCAAATCCTCTTTATACATATATATTAAATATATATGATTTGGTTTGGTTGAGTTTTATGGCATATCAACCATTTTAGGTTATTTAATGCCAAATCATCTTTATACATATATATTAAATATATATGATTTGGTTGGGTTGGGTTTTGTGGCATATTAACTATTGTAGGTTATTTAATGCCAAATCCTCTTTATACATATATATTAAATATATATGATTTGGTTGGGTTGGGTTGGGTTTTATGACATATCAACCATTGTAGGTTATTTAATGCCAAATCATCTTTATACATATATATTAAATATATATGATTTGGTTTAGTTGGGTTTAATGGCATATCAATCATTGTCGGTTATTTAATGCCAAATCCTCTTTATACATATATATTAAATATATATGATTTGTTTTGTTTGAGTTTTATGGCATATCAACCATTTTAGGTTATTTAATGCCAAATCATCTTTATACATATATATTAAATATATATGATTTGGTTTGGTTGAGTTTTATGGCATATCAACCATTTTAGGTTATTTAATGCCAAATCATCTTTATACATATATATTAAATATATATGATTTGGTTTGTTTGAGTTTTATGGCATATCAACCATTTTAGGTTATTTAATGCCAAATCATCTATATACATATATATTAAATATATATGATTTGGTTTGTTTGAGTTTTATGGCATATCAACCATTTTAGGTTATTTAATGCCAAATCATCTTTATACATATATATTAAATATATATGATTGGTTTGGTTGGGTTTAATGGCATATCAATCCTTGTCGGTTATTTAATGCCAAATCCTAATTATACATATATATTTTAAAAAAATATGATTTCTTTTGGTTGGGTTATATAGCATATCAACTATTGTAGGTTATTTAATGTCCAACCCTCTTTATACACGTATATTAAATATATATGATTTGGTTTGATTGGGTTTTATCACATATCAACCATTGTCGGTCGTTTAATGCCAAATCCTCTTTATACATGTATATTAAATATATTTGATTTGGTTTGGTTTGGTTTTCAAACAAGTCAACCATTGTAGGTCGTTCAATGTCAAATCCACTTTATACATGTATTTTAAATATATATAATTTGCAAAAACATTTCGTTGATAACATTATTAAATGAGTCAGAACTCATTCTTTTTTTTTTGGTGGGGGCACAGTTAAAGAGGTTCATGCATTATTATCTAACACTAATAATTCTATTCACTATTAATCATTTGTTTGCACACTGTTAAATGGTTTCCATTATTGCTATCTGGTAGTAAAAATTTTAAATCAGTCATTTTTTGTACACATCTAATTAGATATACATCTATGATGTTAAAGTGAATTTTTATGGGTAATTTCATTTTTAAATGCTTGTTTGGTTGGTTAATTATTTGGTTGTTTTGTTTTTCGGTGTATTAACCTTTCTCCGATCATTTAACGCCGAATTAAATTTCGAACAATTCAGTTAAGTATAAGTATATTTTTTGTTAACACACAGTTAAATATCAAAACAGTTCTATTTCAAACAATTCAGTTCAGTGTAAGTACACAGTTTATTTTTATATAAAAACGGTTCTATTTCAAACAGTTCAGTTAAGCATGATTACGCAGTTTAGTTCTATTTTCTCATAGATAGAACCATATAACTTCGGGCCAGAGTAGACCTGAGAGCGATAAAAAAGGAGTACTCCGTATTACCCCAAACTCCAGCGTTACTGGAATTTCACCATCAGATTCTTTAGTGTCATTACCAGGACACTCGTTGGGTGTCTTACCCCTCTGCAGAGATGCAGTCGGTGTATTCAGCAGCTTTAGCCGACCGGACATTTTGTGTAAACAGAATCTGTACTTATACAAAACTGAATTAGGTGAATTAGAAGAGCTTAATTAAACTGAATAGCTTGAAATAGAAATGTTTTGGACAATTAAACTGTATTTACAGTTAAACTGCGTACTTATGCTAAACTGAATTGTTTGAAATAGAACTATTTTTATCAAAATGGATTTGGCATTCAATAACCTACAAAGGTTGATATGCCATAAAGCCCAAACAACCAACATTTTACTGTGTAAATAAAATCTGTACTTATGCTAAACTGAATTAGTTGAATTAGAACTCTTTGAATAAACTGAATAGTTTGAAATGGAAATGCTTTTGACAATTAAACTGTGTACTCATGCTAAACTGAATTATTTGAAACAGAACTGATTATTTACATAAAAGTGCATTTGGCGTTAGATAACCTACAAAGGTTGATATGCCATAAAAACCAACCAACCAACCAACCAACTTTAATATTTACTTTATGTAAATGTAAAGTCACTCCACACTCAAACCTCGACCAGAAAAATTGAGTACGAAACTTCTTCTGCCTCATCTTGACTGTCTTTAGTCTACTGGGTAGAATGTTCGCCAATGGTCCGGGAGGCCTGGGTTCCATCTGAGGTCGAGCCATACCAAAGACTTTAAAAATGGTACTTGATACCTCCTTGCTTAACACTCAGCAATATAAAGTGCCTATCAAGGGTTAAGTAGCGTAATACAGGGAAAGGAGTAACGCCCTCCCCTATGTAATATAATGGCTGAGGGCTTTCGTTTTATATATCTTGCCTTTGGGCTTAGTTAGGCTGAGAATGGGTTAGTTAGGTGCAAACTTGAGCACATGTGTTCACACACGCGCACGTGGGGAGGATGTGTCATTCACAGATGTCAAAATAAAAATCCCAGATAGGAAGGTTGGCCAGTGGATTTGAATGACGTCATGCACCGGAAGCGCGCGCGGAGGACTTTAGGGGTTTTGAAAAAGTCAGTTAGTTGAGTCTTGCCGTCCGAAGAAGAAGGGTGACTTTCGCTAGCTAGCCGAATCCAGGCCAGTAGCCTTGTGGCAGGTGCCGCACGTGATGGGTGGGGCAGATGGAGAAGCCAGCATAGAAAGATAGTGCATCTCTCTTCCTTATGTCGAAGAACCTTTAACTCAGAGGTAATAAAAGGTTTCGTACCTGAACGAAGAAGTCGTTACGTGTTTTTCTTGTTTCGGGATTCCTATGTTCTATGTATATATGTTATGAACATTCTATGTAGGTTTCACACATATCCGTATCATGGGTATGGTACACCCTGCACCTCGGTGTAGTAGCTATTGAAAAGGGAGCCTTCTGGTCGCCCTCGAGTAAAGGGAGACAACTTTGCTTTTATCACCAACTTATCACCAAAATTACAATTCAAACATCCTGGTTAAGAAGTAATTTAACTTATGAAACATATACAAGATACGTAAGATGATTATGTAGTAAAAATATGTCATTGGATTATAGCGATATAAACTTGAACGATACTTTAGCCACAGTCTGGGTCTGTATAACTACATCCCAGTGACAAGCATAGCAAGATAGCAGGTGACAATGCAAACTCCAGGTTTTATTTCAGAGTATATTCTCTGAAACTTTTCCCGTCAAAGGATACCTACAATCATCTGGGTTTTGATGCGGAGTTTCGTTCTCGGGTTCTGATTTTGGAATTAACTTCTCCAGGAAGGGTTGCCTATCCAACGGCTTTGTCCTTAAATAAGAGCCCCTATCTACCCAAAGGAAAATTATTATCATTATCATTATTAGGAGAAGGAAAACTAAATTCAAACCAGTTAAACTCCGCTTAAAAATTGACCTTGTGTCATATCCTGCCCGAGCGGAGGGGTTGGTAAATAGGATTATTATTATTATTATTATTATTATTATTATTATTAATTTGGCAGGACCCAGGTGGTTCAGATGTTCCAAAAAGTAAAGGTACCATAGGCAAGAAAATCCCAATGCAAAAAGTACAAGAATTATAAGCTAAGTGCGAAAACCAGAACCACATGTTGGTGAGGATACATTTTTAAAAAAGGAAAAAAAAAGCACAACAAACAAACAAAAAAACAACAACAAAAGGGTGTTGAGCTTAGAGCAGCAGTAACAGCAGTAGGCAGAGTAATTGTAGTGGCGAAGGAATTCCTCACGGCAAAGTTTTGACACCATTCAACGAAGGGCGAACTTCATGCTAGGATCTAATAAAAGTCTTCATGGCGCCGCTCCAGACCTACAGACAGGATAATGGCGGCTGTCTCCGCGCTAAAATCTTTCAAAACCTACTTGTACCACTGCACGCCTCATAAAGACGACGTTTGAAGAATTTTGGCCAAATGAATCGCCCCCACATCGTTCACCTCCGGAGAAAGGAGTGTGGATAGCTATGATGAGCGTTGCACAGGAACCCAGGTAAGGGAGGGGCATCTCGCTGAATGGCTGGGCGGTACTTCCCTAAAAACACAACGTCGCGTGGAAATAGTGTCATACCAGCGAGAAGGGGTCAACTGGTGTAACAAATCCATACATATATATATATATATATATATGTGTGTGTGTGTGTGTGTGTGTGTGTGTGTGTGTGTGTGTATGTGTGTGTAACGAAATCGTTTAAAATGCGTTTTTCTAAAATCAAAAAAGTGCTCAACTACTGGCCAGTAGAGCACGATAAATCTCTTTTTTTTTTCTAATTTGTAATATCTAAAACTTTTTTTTTTTTTTTTGGTAGTATTTCTCTTCAGTCCCAGATTTATTCATAATCAAACAAGATTACGAACTACGAAAGTCGATATGATCTATAATAATCGATAATAATAATTTATAATAAACTAGGCGATATTCCTACATATATATTAAATATATACGCTTTGGTTTGGTTGGGTTTTATGGCATATCAACCATTTTTGGTTAGTTAATGCCAAATCCTCTTTTTACATATATATTAAGCATATATGATTTGGTTTTGTTTAATTTTATGGCATATCAGCCAATATTGGTTATTTCATATCAAATCCTTTAAATTAATATCAAATCCTCTATACATATTATATGTTGGATGTGCAAGCGAATAGTCTGCAGGTAAAGTTCATTTTAAACATGCCAGAGCTGATTAACTACCTGATTTCTAAACACATTTTGTTGATATTTTTAAACAAGCCTGAGCTCATTTTTTGCTCACAGCTAAAAGATTTCAAGTACAGCAACAATTCAATTAAACATCCATCATTTGTTTGTTTATAGTGATATGATCAAACAGTTTCATTTCTAACAATCTAGCATTAGTACGCAGTTCAAATGTCAAACAGTACACAGTTAAATGGTTTCAAGTATTGCTATGTAACAGTGATAAATCTATTTCATCTTAACCCTTTATTTGCACACAGTGGCGGCACGTAGGGCTCACGGTAGTAGTTTTATTTGCACTCAGTTAAATGTTTTCAAGCTTTGCTGTTCAACACTTATAATTTTGTTCAGTACCATTTATTCATTTGCTAAGAGATAAATGGTTCCAAGTATTAATCTGTATCACTAATAATTCAATTTGACTTATTTTTTTTGCACATAGTTAAATGGCCAAAGTGTTCTATTGCTAACAATTCAGTTTCATACAATTTATTGGTCAAACAGTTCTACTTCACCCTTAGATAAGACCCTATCAAGTGCAACTACTCCGGGTCAAAGTGAACCTGGAAGTAATGGCCATAAAGAACTTTTCCATATTCCCCAAAGCTCCGGGACTTGGGCCTCACCATCAGATGGTTTAGTGGTATATCTGGGACACTTGTTGGGAAGGGGTCTACACCTGTCCAGAGATGCAGTCCGTGTATTTTGTAACCCCAGTTGACAGAACTAAGAGGATAAGGGGATTCATAGCTGACAAATAGTTGAATTAACGGGTTCATTAGTTGTCTAAATTTCTGAGACGAAGCTTGATGATTTTTATCATTAACGGTTTTCGGACTATTGTCTTCATCTTTATTGTTATTTCCCTAACGTTTCGGCTGATATGTCCTTCGGCCTTCTTCATGTGTTTGTCGAACTCGGGAAACTTCACGGAACTTCGAACTACGTCCTTTATTGAATCCACGGGGTGGGGGTTGCCTGTTCTGATTCCGTTAGTCATAACCGGGTACAAGTGTTAAGTATTCCTGTATTGTTATTCACCTGCAGTCGGGATTGAACCTGCAGCCTACAGATGATTGTCTCCCTAGAAGCTTAAGGAACCAACGCCTATAACCGTTACGCTATGTGTCCTACTAGACTAACCTAAAGTGACTTATAGGTACGTTTTTACCCAATTGAAGACACGGTCACTGGTTTGATCTCTAGCTGTGAAAATCACGGTTTACGCTGCCGATGAGACCTGATAAGGTAGAGACATCTGTCCAGTGTTCTGTAGGTTGCACGGAGTGCTTCCCAGATTTTCAAGTCATCGTAATTCAATTCATAATATATAATTTCTCTATTTCAAATGTATATATATATATATATATATATATAAGTTGACCTTAGTCGAGGGTGACCCAAAGGCTCCCTTTTCAACAGCTACTACACCAAGGTGTAGGAGAGGGTGCTACCTCTTTCCCTGGATTGCTCCATTTTGCCCTTGAGCCTTACCTTATAATGGTGAGTGTTAAGCAAGGTAGCATCAAGTACCATTTTTGAATCTTTGGTATTATTCATACTGGGATTGAACCCAGGTCTCCCGGACCATTGGCGAACACTCTAACCAAGTCAAAACTCATATATATATATATATATATATATATAATAGTGGAAAAAATGGGTATTAGTATATATATTCGATTTTATAACAACTTTCCACCCAAAAATGTTAGTAACAAAACTTCGATTTCGAGGATGGAAATAATCATAAGACAGTTTCGAAAAATTGCATATCTGGTTTACTTCAGAACGCCAAAGGAAGAACAAGTGCATGCGCAGATTATAAAAAAGACTCTTATCAAGATTTATGTGAGTCCTATTTAAACATTTCATAATTGAAAACCATTACTGAAAATGCTTAGGAGCCCCCCCAACCCTTAATCAATGAAAAAGGGCAATTTTCTGCCTATAAACTGTTAGAAAAGTCTATACATTTCATTGCAAGAGAACTGTCGAGGTCCCGAACATTTGTGAAGAATTATCTAAAGGACCCTGAATTGTAAGGCACCAGGTCGTCCACCTAAAATTAAAAATGCAGCCTGACATCGACTTTTTCGAGAAGCTTCTAAATGACACTCAAGCTAAAGAAATCTGCAAAAATCTCAGGATTGACCCATAATTCCAAGAAGAGTTCATCAACTTCTCCATGAATCATCAAATCTCGTTTATCGAAACCGGAAGACAGCTCCTGTTTTAACTGCTTAACACAAGAAGACGTGCGTAGATTGTGTTAAGAGAAAAGTAACATTGGGCAAAGGAGAAAAGAGAAACCGCGGTGTTTTCTGATGAGAAAAAGTTTAGCGATGTAACTTTTGTATGTACATTACAGTTTTGTAAGAAGAAGAGGATCAGGGCCTTTGCAGTGTGTAGCGTTTACTTTTAAAATTAGAATAAAAATTTTAAAGTAGAAATGTACATACAAAAGTTACATCACTTTTGTAATACATCTTCCCCTGATGATGGCCCAAAGTCGGGCAGAAAATACTTCGGAAATAAACAATTATGGAAAATATATCAATCAATTCCCGCCGAATACGATAAAATCAATACGGCAATATGAAAGGATCAACAAGAAAATATGTAGACAGAAGATGCCAATTATATTCAGCGAAATTTGTATCAATGAAGAAATGCTGCCAAAATACACACACGCACATACACACACAGACACACACACACACACACACACACACATATATATATATATATATATAGGGTTAGGCAAAATGATTTGACACACCTGATTTAAATCCGTGCGATTTTTTTTCTTTGGGGACACCTCAAGTCAAAGGTATACTGTAATCGCCCTCAATCTATTGAAAAACTTGAAGATGCAATTCGTCAAGAAATTACTGCCATTCCACATGAAATGACCCGCCGAGTTATAGACAACTTTCGTGAACGTCTTCGACAGTGTGTAGACAATAACGGATTTCCATTTGACTGATTTAATTTTCAAAACCTAATGAAACAGAATGGCATATGTACTTTTCGAAAATAAAAACACTTTTTTGTTTCTTTATTTGATTCGTCTTTTATTAAACCTACAAATATGTCAGATCATTTTGCCTGACCCTGTATATATATATATATATATATAATTTCTTTCTCATTTGATATCTAATGGACAACTGAACTAACATTAATTGAGAAGAAACATTCTTTGCTGTTTCACGGATATGCAGGCAACAAATGCTATTGTGCCCGCTTTACCATCACGTGACATGCCTCTTTCCACTACTTTGTGATTTTATGCTAAAAAATACAAATATACAATATAGATAAAAACTTACTACCTCATTATTATCCTATTTACCAACCCCTCCGCTCGGGCAGGATATGACACAAGGTCAATTTCTAAGCGGAGTTTAGCAGGTTTGAATTCAGTTTTCCTTCTTCTAGTCTAGTTGCCTAACCAAGGCTGAAGAAACCAGTCTGTCCTACTATTTACCCATAGCTGGAGGGAGAATAATTGGATTCATACCTCATTAATATAATTGTCATTATTATTATCCCTTTGAGTTTTTCATATCAGCGTCAGCTGGTGGTTTTTCACTGGAGTTTGAGTGACAGCAAGTCTCCTCAAGAATCCAGGACTCTTACCAGTATTCTGGCCGTCTTCAATAATGCTGTCGTTTGGATGGTCTCCATTCGTCCGCCAACTTCCAAGTCATCCAGGTCCTTTAATAATCCTTTAGTTACCGTTCCAAAGGCACCAATCACAATTAGTACAATCGTCACTTTCATGTTCCACAGCTTTTTCAATTTTCTAGCAAGTTCGAGGCACTTCTCCTTCTTTTCACATTCTTTCAGTTTTATTCTGTGGTCCGCCGGGACAGCAAAGTCGAGAATTTTGCTAATTTTTTTTTTTTTTTTTTTTTTGTTGATTATTATAAGGTCTGGTCTTCTGGCCGAGATTAGGTGATCCGTGTGTATGTCAAAGTCCCATTATTATTATCATTCTGTTTGGAGGGTTTTTTCACACCAGCGTTAGCTGATGGCTTTCTACGAGAGTCGGAGTGACACTAAGTCTCCTCAAGTCTCCAGGACTTTTCTCAGTATTATGACGGATCTCAAAAGTGCTGTCGTATAAATGGTCTCCACTAGTTCTCTAATTTCAAAGTCCTCCAGTCCTTTTACCAATGCGTTCGTGACTGTGCGGAGCGAACCAATGTTATTATTATTAATCCTATTTACCAACCCCTCCACTCGGGCAGGATATGACACAAGGTAAATTTTTAAGCGGAGTTTAACAGGTTTGAATTCAGAGTTTTCCTTCTCCTAGACTAGTTGCCTAACCAAGCCTGAAGAACCCAGTCTGTCCTACTATTTACCCATAGCTGGAGGGAGAATAATTGGATTCATACCTTTCCCAAGGGTATTAGTGCTACATGAAATGCAATCAGTCTCGTGTCGCCGTGTCCATTTCTTACGACGATAACCATTACACCACGAGCACCTCCTAATGTTGTTCATACAGATTTTGAGATGGTCATTGATGTTTATAAATTAGTTTGTGAGAAACATCTTTTATCTAATCATACTTAGTATCCGTCTCATTTCTAAAATCTAATATCCCGAACAAGTGTTTAAACGATAGATGACAAAGTCGAACGATAAACAGTGAACAATGAAATTCTAATTATTGAATTCAAGACGCTTTTCCGGTAGATTCTAAAAAAATCTCTGCGGAGTTGTAAAACCTTTTCCTTTACAACGTGGATCCTGAGATGTTACAATAAACTACTGGAAATTGTGCCAGAGACTGAATTTCGATCGTACTACTTAATGGTATATGCAATTACTAGAATTCGTCATTGAGAATGAGATTCCTAAACTACACTGAGATTTTGATATACAAACAGATAACCTGCCTCCGGAAAAAAAAGACCAGACCTGTGATAATTTACAAAAAAAAAAAAAAAAAATGTTGGTTAGTTGGTTGTTTGGGTTTTATGACATATCAACCTTTGTAGTTTATTTAACGCCAAATCCATTTTCATGCAAATAATCAGTTCTATTTCAAACAATTCAGTTTAGCACGAGTGCGCAGTTTAATTGTCAAAAACGTTTCTATTTCAAACTATTCAATTTAGTCAAGCAGTTCTAATTCTGCTAATTATAAGTACAGATTTTGTTTACGTACAGTTAAATGTCAAAACAGTTTTATATTAAACAAATCAGTTTAGTGTAAGTACAGTTTCAATGTCAAAAACGGTTCCATTTCAAATAATCCTGTTTAGCATAAGCACACTGTTTAAATGTAAGTATGGTTTAATTTTCAAAAACATTTCTATTTCAAGATATTCAGTTTAATCAAACAATTCAGTTTAGCATAAGTATACCGTTAGTTTCATTTCACGCATAGATAGGGCCCTATCAGGTGCTAGCACGCCGGGCCAGAGTGGACCTGGGTGTAATGACAATGAAGGAGTGCTCCGCATTCCCCAAAGCCCCAGTATCACTGGAACCTCACCATCAGATTGCTTAGTGTCATATCTAGGACACTCATTAGGTGGTGGGGGTCTAACCACTCTGCAGAGGTGCAGTCGGTGTATTCTACAGCCCCAGCCGACTGGGCAATATTTCTATTAAGAATAGTTACTTAAAGCTATAACTGTTCTCTAAGGATTATTATTAAAATTGCCGTCGATAGATTGAAAATCAAAAAAAGAGAAATGAGAAAAAAGTATTTGGACCTTGCCAGAGAACTAAGAAATTTGTGGAAAATGAAGGTGGCGGTGATCCCAATTGTAGTTGATGCACTTGGAACGGTCTCCAAATGCTTGCAAAAGGAACAGGACGAGCAGGAAATCAGAGAATGGATCAAGAATATCCAGACAACAAGATTGTTGAGGTCGGCTAGAATACTGAGAAGATTCCTGGAGACTTGCTGATACTCAGACTCGAGTGAAAGTCCATCAGCTAAAACTGGTGTGAAAAATTATTATGGAGTAAAATGGTAAATAATCCCCTGTAAATTTTCCTACGCCCTTTGAAGGTATATTTTCTAATTCAGACACGCGCTCTTGAAAAGATTACATCTCTCGCTGCCTTAAACCACGTGATTTGTCAATTAATGCGGTAATTATCCAAAATGAATTAAAAAAAAAAAAAAAAAGAAAAAGAAAAAAAAGCAAACCATGAAAGATTGGTTTGGTTTGGCTTTTTGAGCAAATCAACCATTGTAGGTTATTTAATGCCAAATCCTATTTATACACATATATTAAATATATATGATTTGGTTTGGTTGGCTTTTATAGCAAATCAACCATCGTAGGTTATTTAATGCCAAATCCTATTTATACATATACATTAAATATATACGTGGTGCATTCAATAAATTTCCTGATTATTTTTGTACAGGCATTTAAAATTGTCGTAGACTCTTGAAAATTCACTATGTTATTGCTATACATCATTTGAGATGACTGACCAATTTTTATGATTTCAGGTTAAATGAACAGCTTCAGCAGCAATTGGAATACACCCTACTAAAGCCTGATTGTCAAAGCTGGTGAATTTCAAAAATGCAATCTGGATGTGAGGACACTGTAGAAGAACGATAAGCAATAAAATTCTGTTTCAAACATGGAAAAATGCCACAGAAACGTATGGATTGCTTCAGACTGCTTTTGGAGCATCTTGCATGAATCGAGCTTTAGTTTTTGAGTGGCATAAGAGATTCAAGGAAGGCAGGGGGTTTGTGAGGGATGATGAGAGGTGTGGGAGAGGTAAGGAAGTCATTACACCAGAGTTGATTGCCAAAGGGTTAGGATTAGGGTTACTATGTTGAGGTTTTAAGGGAGATTCCGTCGGAAGAGGCGAGCACTCTTCAAATCGGCTCAGTGGCATTTCCACCAGGACAATGCACCAGTCTACAACTCCATTCTCGTCACTGTCTTTTTGATCAAGATGGGTATCAAGACAGTTCCTCACCCTCCCTATAGTCCAGACCTTGCTCCCTGTGACTTTTGGTTATTCATTAAGCTCAGAGGCTGTCGTTATGAGACAATTGAGGAGATGAAAGAGGCTGTGACGAATGTTATTAACACGCTCACACAAGAGGACTTCCTTGGAGCCTTTCAGAAGTCGTTGGAACGGTATAATAAGTGCATTGCAGCCGGAGGAGATAACTTCGAAAGGGACAAGAGTTTCATATGTGAACTATCAATTAACGTGCCCATACGAAAAAAAAAGTCTGGAAACTTATTTCATATTACTCGTATGATTTAGTTTGGGTTAGTTTTATGGCATATCAACCATTGTCGGTTAAATAATGCCAAATTCTCTTTATACATATATATCAAACAAATATGATTTGGTTTAGTTGGGTTTTATGGCATATCGACCATTGTAGGTTATTTAATGCCAAATCCTCTTTATACATATATATTAAACATATATGATTTGGTTTGGTTTAATTTTATGGCATATCAGCCAATATTGGTTATTTCATATCAAATCCTTTAAATTAATATCAAATCCTCTCTACATATTATATGTTTGATGTGCAAGCGAGTTGTCTGCAGGTAGAGTTCATTTTAAACATGCCAGAGCTGATTAACTACCTGATTTGTAAACACATTTTGTTGATAATATCTTTAAACAAGCCTGCGCTCATTTTTTGCTAACAGCTAAAAGATTTCAAGTGCCGCAACAATTCAATTAAACATCCATCATTTGTTTATTCATAGTGATATGATTAAACAGTTCCATTTCTAACAATCTAGCATTTGTACGCAGTTCAAATGTCAAACAGTTCTATTTGACCCTTCATTTCCCAAATCTCCAACATTACTGGAGCCTCGCTATCAGATTGCTTAATGTCATAATAGGCCACTCATTGGGTGGGAGTACCCCGCTACATAGATAAATTCGGTGTATTCAACAACCCCAGCCGACTGACGTGAAAGCATGAAAGAGTAGGAATGTTTATACTTTGGGAATTGTGCAATTGAGTAATATTCGATCATAAAAACAAATATGAGAACAAAATATTTATTCAAATTTATTGTATTCGTCTAATTTTGCATGATGCGCATAGATACGTCGAAAAATGATTCTAAAAAGCTATCTATCCAGTTTTTAGGCGCCTTTTCTACCCCCCCCCCCAAAAAAAAGAACAAGAAAAAAACACGTTTTTCATTTTTGGCTTTTTTTTAAAAAAATGTCTGCCTTCGCATAATATTGCAATATACAGTATCGCCTTTTAAATATCTACAATCCAAATAATTTTTAAATCATCATCTTCATGTGGAGATGCTAACAAAGATTTCCCGAACTCTTTTTCGCCATCCGTCTTTATCATCCACCGCTTCCAGCAGGTCTTCTAGACTACATCCAGTGTCCGTACAGAGCTATTGTAGATAAGTTCTAGTTGGTCATCCAACATTTGCACGTCCGTGTGAAGAGGTCCATCGAAGAACGTCTCTTATGAGTTCGTCCCAACTTCTCCGGCAGTGTCCCGTGTGTCTTATTCGTCTAATTGGATGGTTTTAGAGATGGGAGGTAGGAGTCCGTATAGCTGCTGCATTGTTGGATGTTGCTTCCCGGAATTGTTCAATATGACTTGCAGAGTTCTTATGCAATTCCCGTCTAACTTTTTCGCTTTAAGCTTAGTCAGTGTCCAAATAGTGCATCCATATAGTAGTATTGACACAACCACTGCTTGAAAGAAATAGCAATTTATTCATCGGATGAATCTGACTTCCATACGACCGATAAGCTATTGGAGGTGCCCGTGGTGTAATGGTTACCGTCGTAGGAAATGGACACGGCGACACGAGTTCAAATCCTGGATGAGACTGATTCCATTTCACATAGCACTAATACCCTTGGGAAAAGTATGAATCCAATTATTCTCCCTCCAGGTATGGGTAAATAGTAGGGCAGACTGAGTCCTTCAGCCTTAGTGAGGCAACTAGTCTACGAGAAGGAAAACCCTGAAATCAAACCTGTTAAACTTCGCTTTAAAAATTGACCTTGTGTCATATCCTGCCCGAGCGGAAAGGGTTGGTAAATATCGATTAGCTATCGATAGCAGTCCATGAATCAGTTGAAAGAAAGCTCATTTTTTTCTAAACCAAACTTACAAGGGTTTTATTTTCAATTGGCCATAAAATAACCAAAACGTATTTGGTATTATTTAGTACTTGGTAATATTTTTTACCTATATTTTCTACTCTGGCAGCAGCAGCCAGTCTCCATCTGGAGAAGCAAGGACGAACTCATAAGTGACTTTCTTCTATGGACCCCTACACATGGACGTGGCAGTGTTGGCCGACCAGCGAGAACTTATTTACATCAGTTCTGTGTGGACACAAGATATTATTTAAAAAACCTATCGGAAGCGAAGGATGAGAGAGAGAGAGAGAGAGAGAGAGAGAGAGAGAGAGAGAAATCCGTATTGTCCGTGCGACTTGATGATGATGATGATGATGATTATTTACTAGCCATATTTGGTCCTTGGTATTATTTACATCCAATATCATTTACTATCAATATTTGGTATTTAATATTAATCATGAAGAATACTATTCAGTCCAGTGGGCTCAAGCTGTAGAATATGTGGAGTGCTTCTCTGTGGAAGAGTAAAACCAGTGCTTGCTAAACGAGTGTTCCTGATATATAAGAAGACTATGTGATGGTGAGGCTCCAGCACAAGAGTTTTGGGAAACGTTAAGAACTTCTTCATTGGCCATATTTCCAGTTGACTGGGAGAGATATTATTTGTTAAGGTCCAACCTATGGATCAAATAGAACTATTTAATCATTTACTATACTTGAAACCATTTAATTGTAGAAAGTTGCAATGTAAATTCCTTCATCTTTCTTTCTTTCTTTCTCTCTTTCAGTGAATGTTAGACTCTTTCTGTCTTTCTTTCTTTCACGCATGTAAAATTCTTTCTTTTTTTCTTTCTTTCTTTCATGGAATGTTAAAGTCTTTCTTTCTTTCTTTCTTTGGATGCGAAATTATTTCTTTCTTTCTTTCTTTCTTTCTTTCTTTCTTTCATGGTATGTAAAATTATTTCTTTCTTTCTTCTTTCATGACATGTGAACTTCTTTCTTTCTTTCTTTCTTTCTTTCTTTCTTTCTTTCTTTCTTTCACAGCATGTGAAATTCTTTCTTTCTTTCTTTCTTTCTTTCTTTCTTTCATGGCATGTGGAATTCTTTCTTTCACTCTTTTTTTTCTTCCCTCCTTTATTTATTTATTTAGTGACATATGGAATTTTTTCTTTCTTTCTTTCTTTCATTCTTTCACTCTGTTCATAATCCCTTCACTTTTCTTCTCTTCCTCCTCTCACAGCATTTTTCTTTTTCTTTCTCCCTTAAACTCCACCAGTTTTCATTTGCCCGCACTCCCCACACACTTCTCTCTCTTTATTTTCCTTCATTCGCCTCCTGTTTATTTTTCATTCATTGTTTCATTCCTCTTGATTCCTTCTTATGAAAAACACTTCAATTTCCAAACTGTTCACAAAAGCGAATAATATTCCTTATCTTTTATCATTTAATTCAAAAAAGTAGGCCTCTCTCTCTCTCTCTCTCTCTCTTCTCTTCTCTCTCCCTCTCTCTCTCTCTCTCATCTCTCTGCCTCTCCCTCAAAAACTACTCCCACACAAACACACCCCACACACATCCATTGTCATAACAATACGTCTTGCATTTTTTTTTCACCCTTCGTATAATATATTTTTTAGGCCACTTCCTTAAGCCCACTTGGCATTGAGACGTAGCAAAAAAAGAGCCGACCTGAGTCAGTGCAAACGGATACATTAACCTTTATTAATTAAATTCTCATAACTCTTTTAATTCTTCTACATATCTGCCTTTTTGTGTCTCTTATGAACTTTTCCCACTTTAATATAGGGTTTATTTATATATACCATTGGCAATAATGCAAAACATGTGCGTGATACAATCGTATTTATAGTAATTCAATAATATTAGTAAGCTAAGAATTAGCTTTTAGAATGCGTTTATCACATACTTTCATCTGATGTACTAGACGGACTGTAAAGATATCGAAAAGTCTGGCACAAGAAAAGATGAGTGTTGATCTTACTCATCAGAATGTCAATGGTCTTCAGGAATTTGCTCTGATGTAGGTCAGCAAGATTTATTTAGCTTGTTTTATGTTATCATCAACATGTCGTGCTGCTAGCACGGATTTCCCTGACCCTCTCTTCGCCACTCGTCTCTATCGTCTCTATCCTCCAGGTTACATCACGTATCAGCATAGAGCTGATGTATGTAGGTTCTAGCTGTTCGTTGAACCTTTGCTTATCCATGTGCAGGGGTCCACAGGAGTACATCGCTAATGAGTTCGTCCTTATTTCTACAGCAGTGTCCCGCATGTCCAGTTCGTCTAGTTTAGATGATTTTCATGATGGGTGTTAGATGGCCGTACAGCTGCTGTTTTGTAGGGTGTTGACTCCTGGATTTGTTCAATATAGCTCGTAGCATTCTAGTGCAATTATCGTCAAACCTTTTCTCCATACACTTAATTAGCGTCCATGTGGTGCATCCTTACAGCATTGTTGATATGACTACTGCTTGGAAAAAACTATGTTTAATTTTGTCGGTCAAGTCTGACTTCCATCTGACCGATTGACTATTGATAGCTGTCCATGCCTTTGCTAGTCGCATGTTGATGTCATTTTCGCTGGTTGAGACGCTGCTTCCTAGGTAGATGAACTTCTCTACTAGTTTCAGAGAGCCACTGTTTAGTGTGGAGATGTCACCTCTTTGACTAAAGCATATGTTTTCTGTTTTGTTTTCCGTCCAAGAAAATGAAACACATAAAATTTTCTTGGACTGAAATGCAAATGGATCCCCCATCCCAGCCAGAAAAAGAAAAAAATGTCATCTAGTGGATGTTGCTGTTCTATTGGATTGTGATCCAATAGAAAAGCAACATTCACAAGATGTGTTTCCTGCGTTTTATTTTCTTGGGTGGAAAACAAAACAGAAAACATTTGATTTAATCAAAGAGGAGACATCTCCACACTAAATGATGGTGCTCTAAAACTAGTAGACAAGTTCACCTATCTAGGAAGCAACGTTTTAACAAACGAAAATGACATCAACACGCAACTAGCGAAGGTATGGACAGCTGTCGATAGACTATCAGGTTACATCACGTAAGTGGAAGTGAAAATAGGTTATCGTCTTATGGAAGTGAATATAGGCTATCGGTCATATGGAAGTGAAAATTGGCTATCATCATATGGAAGTGAAAATAGGCTATCAGTCATATGGAAGTGAAAATAGGCTATCTTCATATGGAAGTAAAAATAGGCCATCGGTCATATAGAAGTGAAAAAAGGCTATCAGTCATATGGAAGTGAAAATAGGCTATCGGTCATATGAGAGTGAAAATAGGCTATCTTCATATGGAAGTGAAAAAAGCTTATCGTCATATGAAGTGAAAATAGGCTATCGTCATATGAAGTGAAAATAGGTCATCTTCATATTGAAGTGAATATAGGCGATCTTCATATGAAGTGAAAATAGGCTATTTTCATTTGGAAGTGAAAATAGGCTATCGTCATATGGAAGTGAAAATAGGCTATCTTCATATGGAAGTGAAAAAAGCTTATCGTCATATGAAGTGAAAATAGGCTATCGTCATATGAAGTGAAAATAGGCTATTTTCATATTGAAGTGAAAATAGGCTATCTTCATATGAAGGGAAAATAGGCTATCTTCACATGGAAGTGAAAATAGGTTATCGTCATATGAAGTGAAAATAGGCTATCGTCATATGAAGTGAAAATAGGCTATCTTCATATGGAAGTGAATATAGGCTATCATCATATGGAAGTGAAAATAGGCTATCCGTCATATTGAAGTGAAAATAGGCTATCTTCATATGGAAGTAAAAATAGACTATCTTCATATGAAGGGAAAATAGGTTATCTTCATATGGAAGTGAAAATAGGTTATCTTCATATGGAAGTGAAAATAGTCTATATTCATATGAAGTGAAAATAGGCTATCTTCATATGGTAGTAAAAATAGACTATCGGTCATATGGAAGTGAAAAAGGCTATCCTCATATGGAAGTGAAAAGCAGAGTGAAAATAAAAGAAAGTAAAAGGTTAGACAAATACTTCGATTATATCAGAGATCTGATAAACGTAATAAAATGACGGTGATACAAGTAGTAGATGTCCCAAAAGGCATAAGAAATAGAATAGGTAAATGAAAATCAGAGGAAAAATTGACCATCCAGACCACAGCAATGTTAAAGTCAGTTAGGATATTCCGCAGAGTCCTGTAGACCTGAGGAAATTTGCTCTCACTAATGCGATATGTTAAGTTTTTTTTGTTTTGTTTTGTTTTTGTTTTTTGTTTTTTGTACATGTTTATTATTTCAGGATGTTAAGAACGGGAGAACAAGAGACAGACAGACAGACCGACAGATAACGATTGACTATAGACACGTCTTCTTTATCAAAATTTGGATTTGAACGTTTTCTTAAATTCAGAGTCTCGGTCTCGTTATTTTGTGATAACACAATGCATGAACGTTCCATTTGATGACGTTGAACAATAGAGAAGGAAGTTACATACCAAGTAAAAGAAACTCACCAAAAAGTGAGCGGATAGAAAATGCTCCTTTAGCCATTCTCGTTTCCACCGAGCAGTTTTAACCCCATGCTTGTTTTTGGGGTCACCAGGAGAGAATGTGTATCGTTTCGGGGCCTACCTCTCGCGAGTGGATAGAAAACGCTCCTTTAGCCATTCTCGTTTCCACCGAGCAGTTTTAACTCCATATAGATTTTTATTTTGTTATGCAATCCTATGAGATATTTCTTTATTAAAGGAGCGTATCGTGTTGATTAATATCTTTCCATTGAATTATTTTGCTTTTGAATTCTCAGTGAAAATAGGCTATCTTCATATGGAAGTGAAAATAGGCTATCGGTCATATGAAAGTTAAAATTGGCTATCTTCATATGGAAGTGAAAATAGGCTATCAGTCATATGGAAGTGAAAAGTGGCTATCTTCATATGGAAGTGAAAATAGGCTATCAGTCATATGGAAGTGAAAAGTGGCTATTTTCATATGGAAGTGAAAATAGGCTATCAGTCATATGGAAGTGAAAAGTGGCTATTTTCATATGGAAGTGAAAATAGGCTATCAGTCATATGGAAGTGAAAATTGGCTATCTTCATATGGAAGTGAAAATAGGCTATCGGTCATATGAAAGTTAAAATTGGCTATCTTCATATGGAAGTGAAAATAGGCTATCAGTCATATGGAAGTGAAAAGTGGCTATTTTCATATGGAAGTGAAAATAGGCTATCAGTCATATGGAAGTGAAAAGTGGCTATTTTCATATGGAAGTGAAAATAGGCTATCAGTCATATGGAAGTGAAAATAGGCCATCGTCATATGGAAGTGAAAATAGGCTATCAGTTTCTGAGGAAGATTCTTATATAAAAAATAAAATAAAATGTATATTTGTCAAATTGAATATTTTCTTATTCATGTATTTTTTTGCCCCTGTATATGTTATTCTTTTCTTCTGTTAACTTTTTTATTTATTTATTGCGGACTTTTTGTCCTCATCTTGGTAGTTTTTGTGTTGTTTCTTCTTTCACTACGTTTCGGCCAAATTTCACCTCTGGCCTTCTTCAGGTGATTTACCTCGACCTCGGATAGGAATGCTGAGTCTTGTAACCGTATCCCCAGTAATTACAGCCTTCCATAGTTGTTGTCTATCGCACCATGTTTTTGACCAAGTAAACCTCTGAACGGCTTGGGTAAGAATTGAAACCGCTATTTTCTGACAATGCTCACCTGGAACCGTAGAGACTCAACGCCTCTATCCGATGCGCCACGAGCCCCGAAGGGCGATCAAGGATGGATTTTTTGGTCTTATAAATCCAATTATTTGTTTTCCTTATCTGGTCTTCCATAGTCGGGTCCGTACCGAATTTTTGTAATTGTCTTTTTAAGTGGAATCATTTTGAGATGAGGCTTCTTAATCACCTGAAGAAGGCCAGAGGTGAAATTTGGCCGAAACGTAGTGAAAGAAGAAACAACACAAAAACTACCAAGATGAGGACAAAAAGTCCGCAATAAATAAATAAAAAAGTTAACAGAAGAAAAGAATAACATATACAGGGGCAAAAAAATACATGAATAAGAAAATATTCAATTTGACAAATATACATTTTATTTTATTTTTTATATAAGAATCTTCCTCAGAAACTGATAGCCTTTTTTCATTTCCATATGACGATGGCCTATTTTCACTTCCATATGACTGATAGCCTATTTTCACTTCCATTTGAAAATAGCCACTTTTCACTTCCATATGACTGATAGCCTATTTTCACTTCCATATGACGATGGCCTATTTTCACTTCCATATGACTGATAGCCTATTTTCACTTCCATATGAAAATAGCCACTTTTCACTTCCATATGACTGATAGCCTATTTTCACTTCCATATGAAGATAGCCACTTTTCACTTCCATATGACTGATAGCCTATTTTCACTTCCATATGAAGATAGCCACTTTTCACTTCCATATGACCGATAGCCTATTTTCACTCTAAGAAGCCTCATCTCAAAATGATTCCACTAAAAAAGACAATTTTCTTCTGTTATTCCCTTTATTCTGTTAATCTTTTATTCTACTATTCCTTTATTCTGTTATTATTTTATTATTCCTTAATTTTGTCATTTTATCTTTTTTTCAGTGACATTGGTTTATTTACCTCGTCCACATCGAGCAGGACATGACAAAGGGTCAATTTTTGAGTGGAAACCTTCTCAAACACTAATGCACAGTTGAAGGAAGGACCAACAAAAACCTTAATCCCGACAACAGCTTCTTTTTCGAGAAGAGCCTCAGGCTTCAGGCAATCAACCTGACCCAACATTTTTTTAAACGAAGGGGACTTCTTTTTGAAATTCGGCTAATTTATTTATTTACAAATTGGTTTTATTTGGTTTGGCTTGGTTCGGTTGGGTTTTATGGCATATCAACGTTTATCGGTTATTTAATGCCAAATTCTGCTTATACATACATATCAAATAGATACGATTTGCAAACATATTTTTTTGATAAACGAGCCTAAGCTCTTTTTTTTACAAATAGTTAAATGGTTTCAAGTATTTGTATTAACTCTTAATCCTTTGTTTGCATACATTTAAGGGAGAATAATTGGATTAATTCCTTTCCCAAAATGCAACAGAGTGTGAAGTGTCGGTTATTAGGGGAGAGAGAAGAAACCATTAATCATATAATAACAAAATGTAGCAAACTAGTGGAAAAGGAGTGTTAGACTAGATAAGACTTCGTGGGTCAGGTGATCCACAAGAAACTGTGCAAGGGATTGAAATTTAATCATCCTACCAACGGTATAAGCACAAACCAGAACCCATCCTAGAAAATATGACATACAATTTGGTGGAGGGATTTTGAGATACAAACGGATCACCTAATCCCGGCCAGAAGACCAGAGTTAGTGATAATTCGCAAAAAAAAAAAAAAAAGAAGAGAACCTTTCGAATAATGGACTTTGCCGTTCTAGCAGACTTCAGAGTGAAATTTAAAGAAAAAGAACGCTAAGTACTAAGACCTATCCAGAGGACTAAAAAGACCGTGGAACATGGATTACGATGACACCATGGATTACGATGACACCATGGATTACGATGACACCAAGTGTAATTGATGTGTTTTGAATGGTCCCAAAAGACATGAAAAAAGAAGCTGAAAGAGCTGGAAATCGGACGTTGAATTAGGACTATTCAAGTTACTGCATAGTTGAAATCCAAAAAGAATATTGACAAGGGCCCTGGAGATCCGATGAGACTCGCTGTCACTCAGACTCCAGTGAAAGACCACCAGGTGTCGCTGGGGTGAAAAACTCGCAAGGAGGATCACAATAATAATAATAATGCAAAAAGTTCTCAAATGTGGCGGAGCGTTGATATATAAGAATTGGATATCCAGAAAAGCAGGGTTTACAGAATTCATTATTAGTCTAAACTGGCTCATTGGTCTAGTGGGTAGAGTGTTCGCCTAATGGTCCGGGAGACATGGGTTCAATCCCAGGTTGAGACATACCAAAGACTTTAAAAATGGTTCTTGATACTTTCTTGCTTAACACTCAGCAATATAAGGTACGTATCAAGGGTAAAGTGGAGCAATTCAGGGAAAGGAGTAGCGCCCTCCCCTACACCTCAGTGTAGTAGCTGATGAAAAGGGAGCCTTCTGGTCGCCCTCGACTACGGTCGCCAACTTTACTTATTATTCGTATCACCTGCTTTTTGGTCAGCGGCTTTTTGTAAAAAAAAAGTCACTGTCACGTAACTTGGTAAAGGGGGAATTGCTACTGCTAAAATTATCGAAGATTTATTATCTTTGTTAATACGGTGAATTTTTTGCCTGTGTACAAATATTTAAAAAAAAATCAATGGTATACTATCGAAGTAAAATTTAATGTTTTACTTTTCCGGAAAAAAAAAGGACCTGGGGGTGGAAATGAACGGTAAAGAAGTTTTAGAAGAAACACTCCCCCCAGATGACCCTTAACCAAAAAGCGAATGATTGGAATAGCTAAGAAAGGAGTTAGGAATATAACACTGAAACAGTATACAAAGACCGAGCATTGTAGAATACCCTAAAATGGCTCGCGTTTAAACAGCTAAACACTCGTATCAGTCATATGACAATCCACGCATCAAGAAGAAAGGTTAAGTAACGAATTAAGATTTAAACCCCAACAAGTTTAAAAGGTGACTGTCGGACATTAGATTAAAACTTTCTAAGTTTCAAATCGATGTGATTTTTTGTAGCCCGCTAAAATGTTCTTTTTATTGTAAAAGTACGTGGTCAAATTTCTGACAAGACCTCAGATGATAATCAACCTCTGTAGGCGCAATATACTACCATGAAAACTGACAAAACTAAATCATCGAAGTACTCCCACAGCAGATCTGAGAGTCATGACTGGCAGGTGCTCCCTTAATAGCCAACATTTGAGAATTAAATGGCATCCTATGAATGTGGGCTGTTCTTATTTTGGTTTTGATTTGTTTGGTGTGGTTTGGTTGGGTTTTATGGCATATCAACCATTGTTATAAAATGGCCGAGGGATTTCAGTTCATGCCTTTGAGTTTGGTTGGGCTGGGGGTCTTTCAGCACGGTGCATGGGTTGGTTGGGGGCAATTGAGGCAGGTGTTGGCGCGGGTGCGCGCGAGCGGATGGAGGTGTCACTCAGATGTCATGATGGTCCGAGACGAAACGCGGTGACGGGGTGCGGGTGGCGTCACGCACCGGAAGCGCGTGGAGGTTTGTGTGAGAATTTGAGAAGAGAGTCGGGTACTAGACGCCAAACGAGAAGGATCGACTTTTAGAGCTCGCAGGCACCAGGCGAACGTGCGCCCTATGGGGGCCGCTCGAGTTGGGGGCCAAATGAATAAGACAGCATAGAAGATTGTGTCTCTCTTTCTTACGTCGAAACCTTTAACTCAAAGTTAATAAAAAGGTTTCGTACCTGAAGAAGAAGTCGTTACGTGTTTTCGAATTCCGAGATTCCTATGTTCTATCGTTATGAACATTATATGTCCATTTCGCACATGACGTTAAATGTGAATATGGTACACCATTATAGATCATTTATGCCAAATTATTTTTATGCATATATATTAAATGTGTATTTTCAAAACACATTTTATAGATAACATTTTTAAACGAGCCTGAGCGCTTTTTTTAACCCAGTTAAATTGTGTCAATTATTTTTATCTAATATGAATAATTCAATTTACTATTAATCATTTGTTTGTACACAGTTTAATGTTTTCAAGTAGTACAATATATCACTAACAATTCAATTAAACACCAGTCATTTATTTACACACAGTTAAATGATCAAGCAGTTCTATTTCACACTTTTTTATTTACACAGAATTAAATGGGAAATCACTTCTATTTCAAACAAAGCAGTTTAGCACAAGCACATAATTTTAATAGGGGGTCTCCCGTGGTGTAATGGTTAAAGCGATGGTCTGCGAAATCGTAGCACGCGAGTTCGAACTCCAGTCGTGCTATTACGTTCCCTTTCGGACAAATACCCTTGGAAATGTATGAAGCCCCTTATCCTCCCAGCTATGGGTTAAATAGCACCACCACTGTTCTTCTAGGAGAATGGCTTTGGAATTAAATAACCCACGAATGTTGATATGCAATTAAACAAAAGAAACCAAACAAACAATTTTAATGTCAAACAATTCTATTTGACTCATTGATAGGACCCTATCAGGTACTACCAATCCGTAACTGAGTGGACCTGAAGAGGTACCCCGCATTCCCCAAAGCACCACCATTACTGGAATGTTGCCATTAGATTGTTTAGTGTCATATCCAAGTTACCCGTTGGGAGGTTCTTACTCCTCTGCAGAGATGAAGTCGGTGCACTTTACAGCCCCAGCTGATTTGGCCATCGTATTTTGGGTACGCAAAGACCAAAGTAATAATGCATCCGAGAGATAGCAAAGGAAAAACTTGACCAAAAAAAAAGCCAACAAAAACGTCATCCGCTGTTATTTTAAAAGCAACCTCATGCAAAGACGGAGATTTGGACAGAATCCGCAAAATTTGATGTTAAATACTTGCTGACCCAGCAAGAATGATTTCAAAGAAAGGTTTATTTTCCTGGCCTTTAAACACAAAAAAATATGTGGACAGGTGCTGTAGAGTGGTTAACCACCCCTTCCGCACTCAACCGGATGAACTGACACATTGCCAAAAATAGCCTATGATTAAAGACTTCGAGGGTTGATTTCTAATCAACAGAATCTAGTTGATGGGACACACTTCGGGCACACTTCGGGTGTGTCACGTCTCTGGACATACCCGAGGCATTTTGGGGATTGACAGGCGTGTCTGGGTTACGGCCCTGCGCCCGAACCCACCTTAAAAAGGCCTTGAGCTACATTCGTCCGGATGGTGGGATACAAGACAAATACCATTGATTTAATCATATTTACCAACCCCTCCGCTTGGGTAGGATATGACATAAGGTCAATTTTCTTAAGCGGAGTTTAACAGGTTTTTAATTCAGAGTTTTCCTTCTCCTAGACTAGCTGCCTCACCAAGGCTGAAGAACCTAGTCTGCCCTACTATTTACCCATAGCTGGAGGGAGAATAATTGGATTCATACCTTTCCCAAGGGTATTAGTGCTATGTGAAATGCAATCAGTCTCGTCCAGGATTTGAACTCGTGTCGCCGTGTCCATTTCCTACGACGATAACCATTACACCACGGGCACCTCCATTGATTTAATAAGCTGGGTCCAGTTCATAGGATACACTTCGGCCGGCTGTGGTATCAACGGCATGGATCTGTCGGGTGTGTCACGTCTCCGGACATACCTCGAGCCTCTGGGGGCCGTCCCCCAGGCTCTATTACGAAAACTATCCACGTTAGACGAACCAGACACGCAGGACACTGCTGGAGAAGTAAGGACGAACTCGTAAGCTACATACTCCCGTGAACCCCTTCATATGGACGGGTAAAGGCGGGACGACCAGCTAGAAACTAGTAACAACAGCTCTGTGCCGATACAGGATATAGCCTTGAAGACCTAGCAGTGGACGATAGAAACGGGTGGCAAGAGAGGGTCAGGGAGATTCCGTGCTGGCAGCGCGATATGATGATGATGATGATGATGATGATAAATATAAATCTATATAAATTTAGCTAATTCAATTCGTGATTGTTTCGCTGCTTCTTTATTCGTTCTTCTAGCCTCATTTGCAATGCATGATTTCTACTTCTGTCAGTAACGTTAAGTTAAATTATATAAATTTTGTAATATGAATTTACAACTATAAATTGATGTTTTGCTGATTGAATCAGTAATTATTTTATTTGTTCTTTATTTGTTCTTCTATCTTCATTTCTCATCCAATTTTTGTATTTCTTTTCGTTAATTTCAAGTTAAGGTTGATTAAAAAAAGATGAACTTCACTCAACTTCATTTACAACTATAAATTTACGAATTTACAACTATAAATTGATATGTTTTGCTGATTGAATCAGTAATTATTTTATTTGTTCTTCTATTTTCATTTCTCATCCAATTTTTGTATTTCTGTTCGGTAATTTCAAGTAAAGGTTGATTAAAAAAGATGAACTTCTCTCAACTTCATTTACAACTATAAATTTACGAATTTACAACTATAAATTGATATGTTTTGCTGATTGAATCAGTAATTATTTTATTTGTTCTTCTATTTTCATTTCTCATCCAATTTTTGTATTTCTGTTCGGTAATTTCAAGTTAAGGTTGATTAAAAAAAGATGAACTTCACTCAACTTCATTTACAACTATAAATTTACGAATTTACAACTATAAATTGATATGTTTTGCTGATTGAATCAGTAATTATTTTATTTGTTCTTCTATTTTCATTTCTCATCCAATTTTTGAATTTCTGTTCGGTAATTTCAAGTAAAGGTTGATTAAAAAAGATGAACTTCTCTCAACTTTTTTTTCACCAAATGAAGACACCATGACATCAAATGTCTAGAATTTATGAACAGCTTCAACTTCCAATTAATTTCAAGTAAATAGTAAAATTATTGTTTACTATATAGAGTATTTTTTGGTTTTGTTTGTAGTTTGTTTGTTTTTTTGTTTGTTGTTGTTTTTTTACGTTTAAAGATCATAAAGACTTCTGCTCGATTCCAAAAAGAACAATTTATATCAATGAAAAGTATTAAACTTTGACACAATTAATACACACACACACACACTCACACACACATATATATATATATATATATATATATATATATATATATTTGACATATATATACAATTTTCCATGTTCATGATGAAAGTGGAAAAGGACAAGCAGTGAAAGTAATAGAACTACTAATCAGGAAAGCAATAGAACGCTTGGAGAAAAGTAAAATTCCAAATACTTGGGAAGCGGACACCATCAAACAAGCAGAGATGAAAGTAGAAAATTAGAAAAGTTTATCTCAGAAGTACTAAAAAGCTTCTTGAAGTAAACTATCACTTCTCGGCCTTTTGTCTAGGTCACCTTCGGGTGGGAGGTCATTGACCAGCAAGTATAGCACTGGACCTCTTGGTCCAGTTTAAGCTATAATCAGGCATCCGTTCCTGAATTCATGTTTGGGTCCATGTCCAGCAAGGCTCATCAGGATCACATTGCACTAAATAATCTGATGACAAGTAAAGCCCAGCAGGGTTTGAGCCACGGTTTGTACCCGACCTTTCCCTCCCCTAACCTCCACTTTAAGCTGACCTTCGGGTCAATGACTTTGCGTCATGTCCTGTCAAGTGGGAAGGAGAGAAAAATATCAATTCTTGAAGTAAAGCTTTTTGGCTGAAATCTCATCAAAGGGCAGTCTTCGAAACTATTCCTAAAATAAACGAGACAAATTGACAAAAAAAACAAGAACGGTGATGACTACGCAGAGGGCATTACAGCCGAGAAATAACATAGACATACTCTACGTGTCAAGAAAATAAGGAGGAAGAGGATTCGCCAGCATTGAGCATTGCGTAGATGCACTTATGCAAGAAATGAAAAACTACATTAAAAAGAGCGAAGAAGGGTTAATTACAACAATCAAATAACAATATTGGCAATATAATTATAAAAAGGAAAGCAGCAAAAGCAAGCAAACAGAAATAGGAAAAAATAATTGCATTAATATTTCAAGTGATAAACTAGTGAATTTGCACACAGGAAAACATGGGCATCGTTGAGAAAGAGAAATCTAGAGAGATATATAGAGAGGAACTGAATCTATTCTAATTGACGCACACAAAAAAAAAGTTAGGAGGATCGATAATATTAAATCAAAAATCAATAATACACACCAAAATAGAATGTGTTGATTATGTGGAGAAAAAGATGAAATGATTAGTCACATCTTAATCAAATGCAGTAAACTAGCACAAAAAGAGGAGGAGTCTAAAAACAACTGGACGAGGAAGGTGATCCACTGGGAACTGTGCAAGAGACAGAAAATGAAGGTGAAATAGTTGATCACAAATTAGGCCAATCCAGTAAACTAGCACAAAAAGAGGAGGAGTCTAAAAACAACTGGACGGAGAAGGTGATCCACGGACAACTGTGCAAGAGACAGAAAGTGAAGATAAAATAATGCTTAATCACAAAATAGGCGAATTCAAGTAAACTTGGACAAAAAGGGGATGAGTCTAAACACGACTGGATGGGGAAGGTGATCCACTGGAAATTGTGCAAGATACTAAAATATAACCAATCTACCAAATGGGTTACGCACAAACTAGAATCCGCCCTAAATAATAATATGCATAAAATTCTAGCGCATTTTGAGTTGCAAATGAATAACGTAATTCCGGTCAGAAGAACAGGCTAAGGGCTAATTTAAAAAAAAAACATACGCGAGATCTTAACATCTTATTGATTTCGCCGTTTCATTTGACCACAGAGTGAAAATATAAAGAAAGTGAAAATTTTAAAAAAATACTAGGACCTGGCTAGAGAACAAAAAAAAGCAGTGGAAAATGAGGGTGACGGTTATACAAATACTAGTTAGTGTGCTTCGAAAGGTCCTAAAAGGCTTGAAAGAAAGAGTGGAGGAATTGGAAATCAACAAAGAATTCTGACCTCTCAGACAACTGCATTGTTGGAATCGGCCAGAATCGTGAGAAGAGTTCTGGAGATTTGTGGAGACTTGCTGTCACTCAGACTCCTGTGAAAGATCACTAACACAGTTAAGAAAACTTTGCAAGGAGTAAAACAATAGTAATAATAATAATTCCTGGTCCACGATCAAGACCTGAAAAACCTGTGGAAATGAAGTTGACTGTGATGCCAATCATTGTTGGAGCACTTGGAGCAGTCCATAAGACTGTGGTGATTAGAAGAAGAATCGTAATCATCCTGACTAGGATGCCTGAGGAGACTTGCTGTCACTTAGACTCCAGTGAAAAACTCGCCTCAAATAATAATAACAATAATAATAATAATATTAATAATATCAGTTCAAAACAACGCCATAAGGACCAACAACTTCAATGCAAAAACAGATAAGACACAACAAAATTGCATATGTAGATTTAGAATCAGAGGACAGGGTGAGACCATCCAAACTACAGCTTTATTAATATCGGCTAGAATACTGAGAAGAGCCCTGAAGACTTGAGGAGACTTACTGTCACACAAACTCCAGTGAAAGACTACCAGCTAATGCTAGGGTGAATAAATCTTAAAGGAGTAAGACCAGACCTTATAATAATCAACAAAAAAAGAAAATCTGCAAAATTGTCGACTTTGCTGTGCCGACAGGCCACAGAATAAAACTGAAAGAATGTGAAAAGAGAGATAAGTACCTCGACCTTGCTAGAGAATTGAAAAAAACTATGGAACATGAAGGTGACAATTATACCAATTGTGATTGGTGCTTTTAGCACGGTAACTAATTATTAAAAGGCATGGAAAATTTGGAAGTTGGCGGATGAGTGGAGACCATCCAAACAATAGCATTATAGAAAACTGCCAGAATACTGAGAAAAGTCCTGGAGACTTGAGGAGACTTGCTGTCACTCAATCTCCAGTGAAAATTCATCAGCTTACACTGATGTGAAAAAATCTAATGAGTAATAATAATAATAATAATAACAATAATAATAATAATAATAATGTGGGATATGAAAGTGACGATTGTATCAATTGTGATTGGTGCTTTTGGCACAGTAACTAAATGATTATTAAAGGGCCTGGAAGACTTGGAAGTTGGCAGACGAGTGGAGACCATCCAAACGACAGCATTATTGAAGACGGCTAAAATACTGGGGAGAGTTCTGGAGACTTGAGGAGACTTGCTGTCACTCAAACTCCAGTGAAAAACGCTCAGCTGATGCTGATGAGAAAAACTATAAAGAAATAATAATAATAATAATAATAATAATAATAATAATAATAATTCGGAACAGATTCTTTGAATACTTCGGGGTTTATGTTTAGGGATTCTTATAGAACGCCTACTCATTATGAAATTCGAGAAAAAGCAAAAATAGATAAATAAAAATGAACTGTAAGTGAAAATCAATTAAATTTTTGTTATGTACGAAAAGCAAAAAAAAAAAAAAAAAAAAAAAGACAGAAATAAATTTAAATAAAACAACAGCAGAAAAAAAAAAGCAACTACAGTAAAAAGTCATGCCATAAGTAATCGAGATGAAAGAGATAGGTAACCTGAGAGTGATATGTGGTTGACAGTGACCAGATGTTGTAGGATTTATCACAGTAAGCCCCTCCTCCCACTTTTTTTTCTCTCCTTTCAAACTCTGTTGATGAGAGAGACGGTGACCCCATAGATTATGTTACCATCACTCAGAATTTATCTATGTCGAAATAAATGTTTGCGTGAAAAGCCACTTCATAGCTGGAATCAATGTAGGCTGGTTGTTGTTTTAAGGCATGTCAACCCTTATTGGTTATTAAATTCCAAGTTAAATAAAGTCTCTTTTAATAGATATGATTTATGAGCGAATACTTTATCGGTAACTTCATTTTTAAATGTATTGGTAGAGCTCATTTCTTTGGACACATTTAAATGGAAGCCGAAACCCTGCTACGTAGTCTGGAACGAGCCGCTGCAGGTATCAGCCTCCATGTCAACGCACACAAGACGAAATATATGTGCTTCAATCAAACAGGCGACATCTCCACACTAAACGGTTGCGCTCTGAAACTAGTTGACAAGTTCACCTACCTAAGGAGCAGTATCTCATCAACTGAGACAGACATCGACTCATGACTAGCAAAGGCATGGACAGCTATCGATAACCTATCTGTCGTATGGAAGTCAGACCCGACCGATAAAATGAAACGCAGTTTCTTCCAAGCAGCAGTAGTATCGATACTGCTATATGGATGCACCACGTGGACGCTAACAAAAAGAAAAAACTTGACAGCAATTACACAAGAATGCTGCAAGCAATATTGAACAAGTCCTGGAGATAGTACCCGACAAAACAGCAACTGTATGGCCACCTACCACCTGTCACGAAAACTATCAAAATTAGACGAACCAAACATGCGGGACACTGCTGGAGAATAAGGGACGAGCTCGTAAGTGATGTACTCCTGTGGACCCTTTCACAAAGACGAGCAAAGGCAGGACGTCCAACTCGAAGCTACATACAGCAGCTCTGTGCAGATACTGGATGTAGCCCGGAAGACCAGTCAAAAGCAATGGACGATAGGGAGGGTTGGAGAGAGAGGGTCAGAAATATCCGTGTAGATAGTAAGGTATGGTGATGATGATGGTGGAGTGTTCGCCAATGGTCGGGGAGACCTGGGTTTGAAACCCCGGTCGGGTCATACCAAAGACTTTAAAAATGGTACTTGATACCTCCTTGCTTAACTCTCAGAAATATAAAGTACGTATCGAGGGTAGTAGCTATTGAAAAGGGAGCCTTCGGGTCACCCTCGACTACGGTCTCCAACTTTACTTTACAATTCCTATCCAACATGAATAGATTTATTTAATATCGGTCTTTTGTTTGCACACAGTTAAATGGTTTCAAGTATTCCTCTCTATCACAGATAATATCATTTATCTAGTATTCCTTAATAACTTTCAACGGGCTGTATGGTTTCAAATAAGTAACAACTATACGCTTACGTAAATGATTGAATAGTTCTATTTGGGCCATCGGTGGGACCCTAACAAAGAGGACCTGAGATTAATAGCAAATGAAGGGCTACTCCGAATCCTCTAAAGCTCCAGGACTTGAGTCTCACAATCAGATGCATTTTAAAGTCATACTCAAGAAACTTATTGGGTTGAGAGGGTCTCACCCCTCTGCAGAGGTGCGGTTGGTTTATTCTAAGGCCTTGAAAACTGCCCTAAATTAAATTCTAAAATTATTCATTTTCGTGTAAAAAAATTTAAAAAACAACCTGGAAAAATGTATATATCCTATTTACCAACCCCTCCACTCGGGCAAGATATGACTCAAGGTCAATTTTTTAAACGGAGTTTAACACGTTTAAATTCAGAGTTTTCCTTCTCCTAGACTAGTCGCCTCACCAAGGCTGAAGAACCTAGTCTGCCCTACTATTTACCCATAGCTGGAGGGAGAATAATTGGATTCATACCTTTCCCAAGGGTATTAGTGCTATGTGAAATGCAATCAATCTCGTCTTGGATTTGAACTCGTGTCACCGTGTCCATTTCCTAGGACGATAACCATTACACCACGGGCACCTCCACGGGCACCACGGAAAAATGTATAAATGAACGTACAGTGAACGCGATTCCCTAATCTCTTGGCATAAAATAAACCTAGACGTGTTGACATGCCGTTAAAATAAAAAAATCAAATCCATTTGTGCTTTAAACATTGATATTACAAAAAAGTATTATTTGTTTTCTATTTAGATTAATGAATTGTAAAAAGCTAATTCAAACCATTTTCTAGATTTTTAAAACGATATAGACTTCGACATTAACGATTGCCATGCTGTAAATCAAACAGACAAACAAACAACACTACGCATATCCATAATGGAGACGCTTTTAGTGTAGGGTATAACGGTTGTAGAGAAATGTACTTGGACGTGGCTGTTTAAATTTCACATAGCTCTAACAACCTCGTGGGGGGGGGTCCTCGTTGTGTAATAGTTAAAGCAATGGACTGCGGAATCGTAGTACGCGAGTTCGTACTCCAGTCGCGCTATTACGTTCACTTTCGGGCAAATACCTTTGGGAAAGGTATGAACCTCCCTTATCCTCCCAGCTATGGGTTAAATTGTACTACTACTGTTCTTCTTGGAGAATGGCTTTGGCATTAAATTACCAACAAAGGTTGATATGCCATTAAACAAAGAAACAAAACCATCTAACAACCTCGAGAAAGGTATTAATTTATAATTCTCCATTCTGGAAAGGATAGACTTTTTGGGCAGACTGGGATCTTTAAACCTTGGTGATGCGACTCGTTTAGGAAAAAGGAAATTACGGACGTAATAAAAATAACTTGGCGCTGCTGGCATTTACGCCTGCCTTAGCCGAAACCCTGCTACATAGTCTGGAACGAGCAGCTGCTAGCATAGGCCTATAAGTCAACATAGAAAAGACGAAATACATATGCTTTGATCAAAGAGGCAATACATCCACACTAAAAGGGGGGCCTTTGAAACTAGTGGACAAGTTCACCTACCTAGGAAACAGTTTCTCATCAACCGAGCAGACATCAACACGCGACTAGCAAAGGTATGGACAACTATTGATAGTTGGACAACTATCGATAGACTATTGGTCATGTAGAAGTTAGATATGACCGATAAAATGAAACGCAGTTTTTCAAGCAGTGGTCTTGTTGATACTGCTGCATGGATGCACTACATTGAGGCTAACTAAACGTAAGGAGAAAAAGCTTGACGGCAACTACACAAGAATACTGCGAGCAATATTGAACAAGTCCTAGAGCCAGCACCTCACAAAGCAGTAGCTGTACGGCCACCTACCACCCATCACAAAAACTATCCAAGTTAGATGAACCAGACATGCGGGACACGGCTGGAGAAGTAGAGACAAACTCTTGAGTGACATACTCCAGTGGACCCCTTCACATGGACGAGCAAAGGCAGGTCGAACAGCTCGAACCTACGTACAACAACTCTGTGCAGATACAGGATGTAGCCTTGTAGACCTACCGGAAGCGATGGATGATAGAGATAACAGGAGAGGGTCAGGAATATCCATGCTGATGGCGCGACATGATGACGATGATGATGATATTCCACTTAAGAATGACTATTTGTTGCATCCTGTTCATGTGAAGAGATTTGGTGTATATATATATATATATATAAACAAGGATCATTAATTAAGTTTCCAGACTTTTTTTGTATGGGTACTTTTATTGATAATACAATCATGAAACTCTAGCCCCCTTCGAAGTAATCTCCTCCAGCTGCAATGCACTTGTTGTACCGTTCCAACAACTTCTGGAAGGCCCCATGGAAGTAATCTTGAGTGATCATGTCAATGACCTTCGTCACAGCCTCTTTCATCTCCTCAATTGTCTCATAACGACAGCCTCTGAGCTTAGGGAATAAGCAAAAGTCACAGGGAGCAAGGTCTGGACTATAGAGAGACTGAGGAACTGTCTTGATGCCCATCTTGCTCAAATAGACCGTGACAAGGATGGAGTTGTGGACTGGTGTATTGTCCTAGTGGAAATGCCACTGATCCATTTTGAAGAGTGCTGGCCTCTTCCAATGGAATCTCTTCCTGAACTCTCTTAAAACCTCAACATAGTAACCCTAACCCAAACCCTTTGGCCAATCAACTCTGGTGTAATGACTTCCTTACTCCTCCCACACCTCTCATCATCCCTCACAGACTCCCTGCCTTCCTTGAATCTCTTATGTCACTCAAAAACTGATGCTTGATTCATGCAATATGGTTGAAAAGCACTCTGAAGCATTCCATACGTTTCTGTGGCATCTTGTCCAAGTTTAAAACAGAATTTTATTGCATATCGTTCTTCGATGTCAGATTGCATTTTTGAAAATCACCAGCTGTGACAATCAGGCTTTAGTAGGGTGTATTCAAATTGCTGCTGTAGCTGTTCATTTGAAGCTGAAATCATAAAAATTGGTCTGTCATCTGATAAGATGTATAGCAATAACATACTGAAATTTTAAAAGTCCACGACAATTTTAAATGCCTGTACAAAAAAAGTCTGGAAACTTATTGAATGCACCATGTAAGTGCTTCAATCTGACGACGTTACTTAAAAAGTGACCCGCCCGTTGGGCCAGAATAAAAAATAAGCTTAATGAGGAAGTAATACTCATCCCCAAAGAAGGGGACATCTTGGGTATGTCATTAAACAGCTTTCAATGGAGAGGCGCCAGTGCAGGAGATTTGGCAAGTGTGGAACATCCCTTCATTGCAGTTATTCCCAGCTCCACTTTTACCCGGAGAAGTAGTATTATTAGAGTCCCATCTAAGGGTTTTGAGAATTATTTCTATTAGATAAGAATAGTTGTTACCAAATAACTGTGTGTAGATTATTTGTATTAAGAATAGAAGCTATAATCGCTTACAGAGGATTATTAGTTATTAGCATATAATCATTTGCAAACAAATTATTAATATCATTTTACTACTTGAGTGTTTTTCACCTCAGCATTAGCTGGTGGTCTTTTAGTAGAGTTTGAGTGACAGCAAGTCTCCTCAAGTTTCCAGGACTCTTCCCAGTATTCTGGCTGTTCTCAATAATTCTGTTGTTTGGATGGTCTCCACTCGTCAACCAACTTCCAACTCCTCCAGTCCCTTTAGTAATCCTTTAATTACTGTACCAAAAGCACCAATCACATTTGGTATGATTGTCACCTTCATGTTCCATAGTTTTTTTTTCAATTCCCTAGCAAGGTCAAGGTACTTATCCACCTTTACACATTCTTTCAGTTTTATTCTGTGGTCAACAGGGACAGCAAAATCAACAATTGTGCAAATTCTCTTTTTTTGTTGATAATTATTAAGTCTGGTGTTCTGGCCGAGATCAGGTGAACTATTTGTATGTCAAAATCCCATAGGAGTTTATGTCATTCTTCAGGACAAATACAGGATTGTGCATATACCATTTATTCGTGTGGTCAAATTTAAATTTCTTGCACATCTCCCAGTGGATCACTTTGCTCACCCAGTCGTGTCTTGTCTTACACACCTTCTGTACTAATTTGTTGCATTCGCTTATTATGTGATTGATCGTTTCGTCTCTGTCACCACATAACCTCAATTTGCTCGTTTCTTGCGTCTTATCTATTCTCACTTTGATATGATTGATTTTTATGACGCTGTTTTGTGCTATTATTAAGAGATTCTGTTTCTCTCTTAATGTTTCCTTTTCTTAGCCAGGTCCAGGTTTTCTTGTGTGAGACATTGTTTATTAGTCGTTTAAAACGCCCGTACAGTTATTATTATTATTATTATTTGTGTTTTTCACATCAGCGTTAGCCGATGGTTTATTTTTGTTGATTATTACTTGGTCAGGTTGTCTAGCTAACGTTAAACGTTCTGTTTGCATCTCAAAATCCCCTAGAACTTTGTCTGTCTCATTATTATCACCATTTATCATTATTATTCAACAGAAAGTTACTTGAAACTAAATAATGGCTTATAAAATCAGATAAATGAAAATATCGGAGGTTATCGATAATCTTAACTTCTGTCTTTCTTTTTTTAACTAACAATATATATATATATATATTAAATTACCATGAAAAGAAAATCCGGCAAACACCCACATGGGACATACGGAACAACTGTTTCGACCTTATTGGGTCTCATCAGCAGTGCATACCGAGATCTCCACCACGACAGATCGAACCAGCAACACCAGAATGCAGAAACTGAACTTCTACCAATGGGCCACCAGTCCCTGCCACGCATAAGCGATGCCAAATCAACCAGTCATGGTAAGAATGCGCGACCACATGATCTAATGAAAGTACGTTTTTTACCTTTCAGAGGACACGACCACTTCTAGGGATACGTCTTCCCAAGTCGGCGTTATGCATCCGCATAGACTATAACCTCATATATATATATATATATATAGAGAGAGAGAGGGTGAGAGAGAGGAAGGGAGGGAGGGGGAGAGAAAGTGGATGTAATGGCACACAAAATTAGACCGGAATACTTTATATTATCTAACTACATGCAAAAAAAAACCTGCACAAATATATATATATATAAACGTACACTGAAAGTGATTCCTTACTCTCTGAGCATAGAATAACCCGAGACGAGTTAATATACCGTTAGAATCGATAAATTACAAAATCAATAAAATAATTAATACCCAGCCGATTACAGATATTACGAAAGACCATGTAGACATACGTAAAAATAAATCTTGCTGGAAATCAATTCTCACTATTACACATTCGTAGTTTCGTTTGGTTTCTTTGTTTAATGACATATTAACCTTCATGGGTTATTTCATGCCAAATCCATCCTTTTAGAAGAACAGTAGTGGTGATATATAACCCATAGTTGAAGGGATCAGAGGGATAAGGATACCCTCTACAAGAGTATTAGTCCAAAAGTGGGCCTGATTGTGCCACTGGGGTTTGAACTTTCTTACAATGATGTTGCAGTCCAACACATTAGCCACTGCACTTCAGGGGAGTCCTCCTCAAGCATTTGAATTATCATTTATACATCTGTCCAAAAATCCTTATATAATAAGTTTATTATAAATTGTCGGATTACTTAACCAGAGAGAAAAAATATATATAAGTTTAAATAATGACTAATCTTCATCAATATTAACCTTCCTTTATCTCATAATTACATTTAGAAATGTTACGATAATCTGAACGATGCTTTCATGTTCAGTGGTAGATTATATGAAAAGATGGAAAGATTTTGAGAATCTTAACTTCTGTCTTTCTTTTTTTAACTAACAATATATATATATATATATATATATATATATATATATAAGAGAGAGTGAGAGAGGGAGAGGGGGAGAGAGAGGAGGGAGAGAGTGAGCTGTATTTATGATCACTGTTTAATCAGTATTTCTGGGCATGCGCACTGGGTAATCAGTGTTTTGGGGCATGCGAAGAGACATCTTTACTTCAGCCACAAATCCTGCATTTAATGAACGGCTTGATCAATCAGAATTGAGGGAATCATGGGATTTGGAAAGTGGATGTAATTACGGCTCTACATACGAAAAGATTTTCTACACAGAAGAAGGCAAAGTCGATGATATTTATATGGATAAAGAAGTATTAAGTGACGTATGTATATGGATAGACCAAAAGACAGAAGGTAGATAGATAGATAGATAGATAGAGAGAGAGAGAGAGAGAGAGAGTGGGGGTGAAATAGATAGATAGATAGATAGATAGATAGATAGCGACAGACTGAAATAGATTGATAGAGAGAGAGAGAGAGAGATAGGGACAGAAACTGATAGATAGATAGATAGATAGATAGATAGATAGATAGGGAGGGACAGAAGTAGATAGATAGACAGATAGATAGATAGATAGATAGATAGATAGATAGATAGAGAGAGAGAGAGAGGGGGAGGGGGTGAAATAGATAGATAGATAGATAGATAGGGACAGACTGAAATAGATTGATAGAGAGAGAGAGATAGGGACAGAAATAGATAGATAGATAGATAGATAGATAGATAGATAGATAGATAGATGGAGAGAAACAGAGACAGAGAGAGGGACAGAAATAGATAGATAGATAGATAAGGACCGAATAAGATGGATAGATACTCGTCTAGCTATCTACTTCTTTCTATGTTTTCTGCTTTTTATTCTTCTCTTGGTAAAATAAGCTCGAACAAATCTTTTTGTATTCTCAAATTCCTTTCTTCCCCTCAGGGCGTCGTTTGCCTCACAGGCAGCGCAACCGGGAGCTAGCCTTTGGAACATTGATGGAAAATATGACCTCACACTTTAATCATCCGTGAGTCTCATCTACTTCGGGCCACCTAGACTATCAAGTTAATATCTAATTCCATCTTCCAAATTCGTAGACACATGACTTCAAAATCCCCGAATGTGAATAAACCTTACTGATTTCAGAGGCCACAAAATGTCAAGTAAACTCAGTTGACCTGAGCTAAGCGTAACAATCTCTCTCTCTCTCTCTCTCTCTCTCTCTCTCTCTCTCTCTGAGCACAATGTTTTAAGTCTCTTCAGATAATCTACACTTTGCGCCGAATAAAAAATTCGGCCAATCTATTATTTAACAGTGATATATACTAAAATATTCCGCTATAAAAGAACAATTATAAAAAAAAAAAATACTTATGTTCAGAGCTAAGTTACTATCCTCCTCACGAACTATCTTCCTCAACGAACTTTAAAATATTAAACAAGCCCTAATATTTATTTAAGGTATGCTGACGACATACACCTTCTTACCAGTAGCACTTATGAAATTAACACAATACAGTAGACCTTTCAAAAAATTTCTATTCTCAATTTTACACAAGAAATCAACATCAACAATAAAATTCCATTTCTTGCTGTTCTAATAGATACAAGCAATACTGACCGATTTATCACCTCCATGTATAAAAAAAAACCTACTTATATTAATCCTTGCTCCCTCAATTTCCAAATTGAATACCTCTTCCGTTATAAAAGAACAATTATAAAAAAGTACTTATTTCCAGAACTTAGTTACTATCCTCCTCTCAAACTATCTTCCTTAACGAACTTAAAAATATGAAACAAATCCTGATCAATAATGGGTTTCCCAACTACATTGTTGATACCGAAATCAAACAATTCATTAATAAACCTGAATAATCTGACATAGACAATAACCTAAACCATAAACAATCAATAAACCGTTACTACAAAAACCAATTTCATAATAATTATAAAATTGATGAACAAATAATAAAAAACCTTATCCAAAAAAGTTCTCGCAACTTATTATATACTATAAGAAATTTAAAACCTCCAACCTAATTATATCTAATAACACTCCTTGGACTTCTTAATAGGACCAATGTCGTTGCACATATGTTTAAATGTCCATTGGGAGACTGTGTCTCCAAAGAAAATAGTGTGTATATTGGTCTTACCTCTACAACTCTTTCCTGACGACTTACAATGCACACACACACACACACACACACAAACACACACACATATATATATATATATATATATATATATGACAGCAATATATGTTTCCCACTATCTCAGTTGATTTATTTGTGGTATACCAAATGCTGTATAATTTGGCGAAGGCTCAATATCTGTGATAGAGCTTTTATATTATATGATAATAAATGAATATGTATTAGTTTTCATATTTATTCAATTGCATGAATTCTTATCTGCTTTTGATATATATAAATAATAAATATTATATATATATATATATGAATTTTTTGTTGGTCCAATGAGAGAAAAAGGTAAATAATTTAAAATAAAAAAGGTTTACAAGAGGATTTGTTTTTTAAAGTTATTTGCTTTTCTTCCGCACGTATTTCTGACGTTTTACTTCGTTTCAGGAAGTAAACGATTTTTATATTTTCGAGGTTTTCTTGTTTTCCGTTATTATTTCGTCCTCCCGCAAATAATCCATGACAGCTGATATGTCACTAAATTAGACTGACCATCAATCTTTCTCCCCGACCGAGTGACTGTGTGTGTGTGTGCGTGCGTGCGTGCGTGTGAAAGAATCATATATGTTAATTATATATATATATATGCGTGTGTGAGTGTGTGTGTGTGTGTGTGTGTGTGTGTGTGTGTGTATTTAGATAGATAGATTGATAATCTACAGTTCGTGCCAAATAAAAATTCGGCCCATCTATTTAATTGTGTGCAAGCAATAAATAGCTATATTTAGAAGCATTTAACGGTGTACAAAGAAATGATCTATATTAAATACAATTATTAGTATTGGATAACCATACATAAAACCATTTACCTGTATAAAAAGAAATGGTTATTAATAAATATGATTATTAGTGTTAGATAATAATACTTTAAACCGAAGGAATTAACGGCTGCCATTCGCGTAATGCAAAGCTCTTCGTAGGAATTGAGTGTTCTGTTATCTGGTAAGGCAAAATGTAAACAAGCGATAGCTACTACAAAATGCCTTATTATTCCCGAGCTGACATATGTCGACTGATGGCTGAGCGGTATGATACTAAGTGTAATCTAAAGTTGGGAGGATTTCAATCCCAGCTTGAAGCGTCCAGCGTGTCTAGCCACACTGATGAGTTGTGATACAACGAAACAGTCTGTCTGTGGATGACTATATATATATATATATAGAGAGAGAGAGAGAGAGAGAAGATTTGGCATTAAATAACCCACTAGAATTGATATGCCTAAAAACACAACAAAACCAATCCTATCAATTATGTATGAATCAATTCGTTGAAGAGATCCATGGGCAGATTAGAATTCTAACAGGGTTTGATAAAAACACAGAGTGCAATATTTCCTTGCTTATGCAAGCAGGTTAGTTGATCTCGGGAAACCTGAGGTTAATATCGTTTTTGGCGTCAGTGAAACAGCGAAAAAAATTTTCTATTTACATATAAAATGATCATAAACATATACTCGTCTTCTTTTACCAACTACATATATGTATATATATATATATATATATATAACACACTTTGTCTGTAGGAAAGAGTCAGCATCAGTTTCCATCAGAATAACATCCTCATTAGGACAGGTGGGTAGTCTGTCTTAATGTACCGTCTCTTGTCTCCGAACTTAATCCCATTGGAATTAGCTGTCACTGCTTCGTAACCGGGGAGCTGTCAAACAAATTATTTTATAATAATATCCCAAAGATTAAAAAAAAGCAGAACTAAAGCTTCATGGAGACTTCGCAGTCGTTAAACATGAAAGTATGACTTCCGTCATCAACATATCATATTTATCAACCCCTCTGCTCGGGCAGGATGTGACACAAGGTCAATTTTGAAGCGGAGTTTAACAGGTTTGAAATCAGAGTTCTTCTCCTAGACTAGTTGCCTCACCAAGGATGAAGAAATCAGTCTGTTCTACTATTTACCCATAGCTGGAGGAAGAATACCTTTCCGAAGGGTATTAGTGCTATGTGAAATACAATTAGCCTCGTCCAGGATTTGAACTCGTGTCGCCGTGTCCATATCCTACAACGATAACCATTACCCCACGGGCACCTTCCGACATCAACATGTCTGTTCAATTACGTTCTGGCTCATCAGAATTACGCGAAATTTGACCATAGGTCATTTCTTTGATGGTATACTTTCTTTCTGTAGCGATGCTCAGTTGATTGTTTTCAGGATTTTTGAAAAGAGCTTTTAAAATTGTCTTGTGGTTTATGAGATGTTACGGTTAGTTGGTTCGTTGGTCGTGTTTTTTGGCATATCAATCCTTTAATGCTAAATCCTGTTTATACATATAAACCTGATATGATTTGGTGTACATTTTCTTTTTTAAGTCCAGGAATCATATTACAAATTGAATTGCCATTACCAGAAAATCCAACAAAGACTGCGTAACATATATCTATAAATTACAATGACTAGTTAATTTGGCATCGGCAGTCAGCGATGTGGACTAGTAGCTCAGTTGTAAAGTTTCGGCATTTCATTCTGTGGTCGCTGTTTCGATTTCCCGATGAGAAGATTACAGTATTCCCTGCTATTGAGAACTAATACGTTGGTAACAGCTGTTCAACATGCAGTACTTGCTGGATTTTCTTGTTATAATGATTTATAAAAAAATACTTTGTCGGTAGCATTTTTAAACGATCCAGATGTAACACAGCCAAATACGAATACGTGAAATATACGGATTTGTAAAGTGTTCATATGCATAGGAATCCCGAAATACTGACCACTTTCTTTAGTTCAGGTACGAAACTTTTATTACCTTCTTTAAGTTTAGGTTTTTCTACACGAGGAGAAAGAGACACAATTTTTACTATGCTGACTGTTCCATCTGACACAACAAACGTGCGGCGCATCCCGTAAACCCCATTGGACTGGCCTCGTCCAGGTCCAGAATTCAACTCGCTTCGTCCAGCGTCGGATCTCAACTCCCTGACCCAACAAACTCGCGAGCACCCTGCAGTCCCAACTGGACTCGTCTAGGTTCGGATGTCAACTAATTGCTCATTTTAAAAATCACCAAAATTCTCAGCCCATCGCTTCTGGGCATGACGTCATTCACATCCCCATTCCTATTTCCTATCCGGGGTTTGTATTATGACATTTGTGATTGTCACATCCTCCTCACGCGCGTGTGAACACCTGCACTCAATGTGTGCACCTACCCGTGCACTAAGCCGAACAGTTCTGAGCCTAACCAAACCGAAAGATAAGATATAACCAACGAAAAATGATAATATAAAAAAAAAATCCTTCCGCAGTTATATACCACAGAGTTCATTTGTTTGCACATAGTTGAATGGTTACAAGTATTGCTATTTAACAATAACAATCTATTTTAATAT
>OY757943.1:22170011-22200011 GCA_963585895.1 Sepioteuthis lessoniana
ATGGATGCCACCTAGAGGACCAATGATGACTGATGGCTTATAGGGATGGGTAGTTTGAGAGAGTCAAAAGAATCTGGACTGTTAACATGAGTTGATAATGACAATGAGTAGGAGGATTTCTTATTATTTGTATTTTTATTAATAATAACATATTTTTCAAGATAATAAAGAGAGAGAGAGAGAGAGAGAAAGAGAAAGCTGGAATCGAAACCCGGCTGACTCATACGCAAATTTATTCTAATAATGATTGTATGTCATAAATATTTCATTGAAATAATTATGCCTATTTTATAAATGTTTCTTCATCGTATTTTTAGGACCTTCATAAATGTTTCATTAAAGTAACCATTTGCACTTTTACAAATGTTTCATTATATTGTTTGTATCTTCATAAATGTTTCATGATAAGAATTGTCGGTATTTTCATGTTTCTTTGCAATAATTGTTTGTATTTTCATGTTTCGTTGCAATAATTGTTTGTATTTTCATGTTTCTTTCCAATGACTGTTTTTATTTTCATGTTTCTTTGCAATAATTGTTTGTATTTTCATGTTTGTTTTCAATAATTGTTTGTATTTTCATGTTTGTTTTCAATAATTGTTTGTATTTTCATGTTTCTTTGCAAAGGCTGTTTTTATTTTCATGTTTCTTTGCAATAATTGTTTGTATTTTCATGTTTGTTTTCAATAATTTTTTGTATTTTCATGTTTCTTTGCAATGGCTGTTTTTATTTTCATGTTTCTTTGCAATAATTGTTTGTATTTTCATGTTTGTTTTCAATAATTGTTTGTATTTTCATGTTTCTTTGCAATTATTATTTTTATTTTCCTGTTTCTTTGCAATTATTATTTTTATTTTCCTGTTTCTTTGCAATTATTATTTTTATTTTCATGTTTGTTTTCAATAATTGTTTGTATTTTCATGTTTGTTTTCAATAATTGTTTTTATTTTCCTGTTTCTTTGCAATTATTATTTTTATTTTCCTGTTTCTTTGCAATTATTATTTTTATTTTCATGTTTCTTTGCAATAATTGCTTGTATTTTCATAAATTATTATTAAAACCAGTTATTTATGTTTTCCTTAGTAATTACATCAATTTTTAATTATTTTCGTTAAAACAATAATTAAATTCAATACCGAATCAGAAATGAATGGGATTATATTTTTAAAGCTTTTATCTTAAAAAAATCTGTGATATATAAAAAAAGAATTTTTGTAATATATAAGGAAAAGAATTTTTGATATATATATATATATATATATATATATATATATATATATATATATATTAGTTTGTTAGCTGACGTATAATTGCATTTCTAATTTTTCTATGAAAAACATCATTGCATGGAAAGATATATATATATTTTTCTAATAGAAATAAATTGGAGGAAAATTTAAACCATTAAAATGATTTTGTGAAAAAAAATCCCATCTTTCAGAAAATCTACAAAAAATTGTAAAATGAAAAATGCATGAAAACTAAAAAATTTTTTTTATTTGGAAAGCTTTTCGTTTTATTTGAAAAAAAAAACTTTGTAGAAATATGTTTTTTAAGTCACTCACTCCTAAATCCCGAAAGGATTTTAGGAGTGTGAAACTTAAAAACGTTTCTATTATATTTTTGATGAAAATATATAAACTGCTTTATGTGATGTTACGTCCTCTTCATTTGACCAACGCCTCCACCACTGGCCGGATGCGGCACAAGGTCAATTTATTAGCGGAGTAAAGGTAATTTGAGTTCAGTTTTCCTTCTTTTAGATTGGTTGCCTGAACAAGGTAAAATAACCCAGTCCACCGAACTGTATAATTATAGCTGTGGAAACAAATGAATTCATACCTTTTTCAGGAGCCCTACAGCTTTATCTAGAATTTGAACTTGGGTTTCAGATTTTCCTTCTCCGAGACTGGTGGTCTATTTAAGGATAAACAGCCCAATCTGCCTTACAACATACCCATAGCTGGAGTCAAGGAAATGCAAAAAAAATTCGCGCCTTTTCGAAAGGTGTTAAAATTTCGTCTCAAATCTGAAGTCGTCTTCTAAGTTATTTTTTCTTGTAGACTGCTTAACAAAGGATAATAAACCTAGTCTTCCCTTCAATTTACCTATAGCAGCAGACAGGGAAAAACAGAATGATTCATGCCTTTTCCAAAGGTGTTAAAATTTCGTCCAAAATCAGAAGTCGTCTTCTAAGTTATTTTTTCTTGTAGACTGCTTAACAAAAGATAAAAAAAACTTGTCTTCCCTTCAATTTACCTATAGCAGCAGACAGGGAAAAACAGAATGATTCATGCCTTTTCCAAAGGTGTTAAAATTACGTCCAAAATCAGAAGTCGTCTTCTAACTTATTTTTTCTTGTAGACTGCTTAACAAAGGATAATAAACCTAGTATTCCCTTCAATTTACCAATAGCAACAGACAGGAAAAAACAGAATGATTCATGCCTTTTCCAAAGGTGTTAAAATTTCGTCTAAAATCAGAAGTCGTCTTCTAACTTATTTCTTCTTGTAGACTGCTTAACAAAGGATAATAAACCTAGTCTTCCCTTCATTTTACCTATAGCAGCAGACATGGAAAAACAGAATGATTCATGCCTATCTGGGGTTTTTATTATGACATTTGTTATTGTCACATCCTCCGCGCGTGAGCGTGAACGCCTGTATTAATAGCCGGACAGTTCTAAGCCCAACCAAACCGAATGATAGATATAATTAAGGAAAATGATTAAATAAAAAAATATCATTCCGTAATTATATAACAGTTGGAAACGGCAGAGACAAAATATTAACCATGGATGATGACGGTAGCTCCCCTTGCATCTATTTTATTCTGAATGCTTATTTCTTTGAATAAAAACGACGTACTGTTTTTCGGGTTATTTTCTCTCATCAGGATATGTAGTTATCTTTTTTGAAAAAAAAAAGTGCATTCCGGAAACATTGAACTTGCAAATACAGATATCTGCTTTTTTTTATACACTCGGCAATAATCTGTTTATTTGGAATTTTGCAAATAATGAATGACTAATAGTGGCAGTTAACACTTTGCTCTTTGCGTCAGATGATCGTCAAGATGTTAAGACGGAAAAGAGAAAAGGACTTCTCTTTTTTTTTAGAGAGGAAATTCGAAAAAGAAAGAAAGGATAATTCATATACAGTGAAAAGAAAGAAAGAAAGAATATCAAATGCAATGAAAGAAGAAGAAAAATGGCAAGAGAGACTGGTAGAAATATTGAAAATCTACGAAAAGAAAGAAAGAAAGAAAGAAAGAAAGAAAAAAAGAAAGAAAAAAGAGAGAAAGAAAGAAAAGTTATTGAAAGGCCGTGAAAAGAAAAAAAAAGGAAGAAATAATATCAGATGTAATTAAAGAAGAAGAAAAATGGCAAAAAAGACAGGTAGAAATATTGAAAATCTGCAAAAAGAATGAAAGAAAGAGAGAAAGAAAGAGAGAAAGAAAAAAAGAAAGAAATTATTAAAATATAATTAAATGAAAAAGAAAAAAAAAAGGAAAAGAGAATATAAAATATAAAGAAAGAAAAAGAGAAATATGAAGCGAGAAAAAAACTATAGAAAATCTGTCAAAAGAAAGAAAGAAAGAAAGAAAGAAAGAAAGAATTTTAAAAGGAAAAACTTCTACGAAATTCTATGAAAAGAAAGAAAGAAAGAAAGAAAGAAAGAAAGAAAGAAAGAATTGAAGAAATAGCCTTTGTTGATCTTCGGGATTGGTAAGCTATTGATGCACAAAATTAAGGAGACGAACGAATGTCTAAACAAAGAAGAGGTGGCGCTAGATAATTAGATTTGCCATGAGAGAACATGATCAAAAAGTCAACGAAAAATAAATAAATAAAGAGAAAAAAAGCGCGGGAGATAAGTGGACAAATCAGATCGCAGTTATTCTTGATCTCAATCGTTAGAGATAAGAAGCAGATAGACGGAGAGTAAGGGCGATAACTCGTACAGAACAAAAAAGAAATAAATAAATAAACAAATAAATGAATAAATAAATAAATAAATAAAACGTAAAACAATAAAATAAGACGTGAAAACAAATGCAGACACATCATGGCGCCAGTTGATTGTGTTCAATTCATGTTCGTTTTTTTGGCTTGCTTTTAACAAAAAAATAAATAAATAAATAAATAAATAAAATGAAATAAAATAAAAGTCAAATAAAATTAAAAAAAAAAAAAAACAATTTCAGATCAACGGCGCCGGAATTTTTGCTCTGAACATGACACTTGCTGATAGGTCCTCGTAGGGAGAAGTCGAACCTAACTGGGATTATTCTCGAGATTTCGAACAAATACCCATACCCCACACTCACCCTACACTCCTTCTCCTCTGAAACCCACGGCATCAGTATGTAACACAAGGTCAGTTTGATGCGAGGTACCCCATTAATCCCCCCCAAAGGTCTAGTTCCGTCGGTATTTCCATTATTGAGTACCCCTTAATTGCCATTATACCCAGTTTCACTCACTGCCCCCTCGGCAAGGCTGTAGAATAGACAGACAGTATCTCCTACAGAAGGTTAAGACCTACCCCCACTCCACCCTCAAGTTAATAGTGCATCTAGTGGTGAGGCTCCAGTTCTTAAGATTTGAAAAGTGTGAAGTAACCTTTCATTACAAGTACTCCCAGGTCAACTCTTAAGAGTAGAAACTGTTAAGATCGACTGTTTTTTGTATTTAATGGCATCTCAATCATCATGAGTTATTTAATGTCAAAACCATCCTTTTAGAAGACCAGTAGAGTTACTAATGAACTCGTGGCTGAGGTACCTTTTAGGGTCCCATCTATGGTTGAAATCGACCTGTTTAAACGTTATTCGTATTGGTAATGATCCTATGCAAAAAAAAAAAAAAACTCTAAAGAAACATGGATTGCTTCTTTGCAGATGGGTACGATTACCCCAACGGGTGTCCTGTATATGACACTAAGAAATCTCATGGTAAGACTCCAATAATGCGTAAGCTTTGGGGAATGCGGAGTGCCCCTTTCATTACCATTCCATTGTGTACCGGAGTTGTAGCACCTGAGAGGGTCCTATCGATGGGTCAAATAGAACTAAACAGTGTTCTTATGCTAAACAGAATTGCTTAAAATAGAACTGTTTTGACATTTAAATTGTGAAATTCAGCTCAATTGAATTGTTTGAAATAGAACTGTTTTGACATTTCAACTGCGAACTTATGCTATACTGAATTGTTTTAAATAGAACTGTTTTGACATTTAAACTGTGTAGTTAAGCTAAACTGAATTGCTTGATATGGAACTATTTTGACATTTACCCTCAAGGCTAAACTGAATCATATATACCCAATCTATGAATAAAGAGAATTTGGTATTTAGTAACCTACAATAGTTGATATGCCATGAAACCAAACCTCAACCAATCTAAAGAAACACCCGCACAAAAATTTCAATATGAAGATGCAATAAATGTGATTTCATTTAACACTATATAGAATATCATAAAAATTGATTATATTATATAGGAATACTTGAAACCATATAACTGTGTGCAAACAAATAATCATTACTATTAAATAGAAATAGTTTCTTGAAGCTACATAATTGTGTATCAGTCTTTAGTATAATAAAGGAATTCTTAAAACCATAAAAGTTTATACACGTAATTATTCTTATTATCATCATTATTAATATAGCACTAATACCCTTGGGAAAGGTATGAATCCAATTATTCTCCCTCCAGCTATGGGTAAATAGTAGGACAGACTAGGTTCTTCAGCCTTGGTTAGGCAACTAGTCTAGGAGAAGGAAAACTCTGAATTCAAACCTGTTAAACTCCGCTTAAAAACTGACCTTGTGTCATATCCTGCCCGAGCGGAGGGGTTGGTAAATAGTATCATTATTAATATTTTACTCTTTTGAGAGCTTTTCGCACCAGCGTTAGCTGATGGTTTCTCATTGGACCTTGAGTGACAGCAAGTCTCCTCAAGTCTCCAGGACTCTTCTCAGTATTCTGGCCGATCTTGGTAATGCAGTAGTTTGGATAGTCTCCACTCGTCCTCTTATTTCCAAGTCCTCCAGTTCCCGTATCAATCCTTTGGCGACAGTATCAAGCGCGCAAATTACAACTGATATCACACTCACTTTCACGTCCTATAGTTTTTTTTTTTTAATTCTCTAGCAAGGTCCAGATATTTATCGCTCTTTTAGCCTTCCTCCTGTTTTACCCTATGATCAGCCGCTACGGCAAAATCCACTATTCCTAGATTCTTGTTTTTTTTTTTTTTTTTGGTTGACTATCACTATGACCGACACATTAGCCTTGTGAGTAGAGTGTTCGCCAATGGTCTAGGAGACTCAGGTTCAATCCCAGGTCACGTCATACCAAAGACTTTAAAAATGGTACTTGATATCTCCTTGTTTAACCCTCAACATTATAAGGTACGTATCAAGGGTAAATGGGGCAATCCAGGGAAAGGAGTAGCACCCTCCCCTACATCTCGGTGTAGAAGCTATTGAAAAGGGAGCCTTCGGGTCGCCCTCGACTACAGTCGCCAACTTTAATTATTATCACTAGGTCTGGTCGTTTGGTTGAGATTAGGTGATCCTTTTTGTATCTCAAAACCCCAGATAAGTTTGTATCTCATTGTCCAGGAGGGATTCCGGGTTGTGCAAACGCCACTTGTTCGTATGGTCAGATTTAAATTTTTTGCTCAATTCCCATTGGATCACTTTGCCCACCCGATCGTGTCTAGTTTAATACTGTTTTGTCTCAATTTCCTGCATTTGCATATTATGTGATTGATCGCTTCGTCTCTATCACCACATTTGCTATTTTTTGTTTCTTATCTATTCTTGCGTTGATATAATTCCAGATTATTATTATTTTACTCAGCAGTGTTAGCTGATGGTTTTTCACAGGAGTCTGAGTGACAGCAAGTCTCCTCAAGTCTCCAGGACTCGTCTCAGGATTCTGGCCGTTCTTAGCAATGCTGTCATTTGGATAGTCTCTACCCGTCCGCCAACTTCCAAGTCTTCCAGGCCTTTTAATAATCCTTTAGTTATTGTGCCTAAAGCACCAATCACAAATGGCACAATCGTTACTTTCATGTTCCACAGCTTCTTTAATTCTCTAGCAAGGTCGAGGTACTTATCCTTCTTTTCACTTTCCTTCAGATTTATTCTGTGGTCCGCCGGGACAGCAAAGTCTACAATTTTGCATATTCTCTTTTTTTTGTTGTTGATTATTATGAGGTCTGGTCTTCTGACCGGGATGAGGTGATCTGTTTGTATGTTAAAGTCCCATAGGAGTTTATTCGAGTCATTTTCTAGGACAGGTGCCGGGTTGTGCATATACCATTTGTTTGTATGGTCAAATTGAAATTTCCTGAACATTTCCCAGTGGATCACCTTGCCAACCCAGTCGTGTCTCGCCTTATACTCCTTCTGTGCTAATTTGCTGCATTCGGTTATTCTTATCATTATTATTATTTAATAGGAATAGTTATTTGAAACTATATAACTGTGTGCCAATAAGTAAGTATTATTATTATTTCTTTCCTTGAAAGTTTTTCACATCAGGGTGTGTCTGAGTTACAGCAAATCTCCCTCGATCTACTGGACTACTCTGAATATTCTACCCGTTCTTAAAAAGTTTGTGGTCTGTATGGTATCGGGTCTTCCTCTCATTTTCAATTTCTCGGGTCTTTTTTCCAAGAATTCGCAGTCCTTTTCAAATGTACCAACTACAATTCTAATTTCTTGCACAGTTCCCGGTTGATCCCATTTCCCACCCAGTCATTTGGTAGTGTGGTCAGTTTTTAATTTCTTGCACGATTCCCAGTGTATCTTGTTCTCTTTTTCGCAAGTTTACTGCATTAGCTCATATAATAAAACCTTTCCATCTCTTTCTCTGTATAATCTGCATTCGCTTTTCTGTTGTGCGTTATAATTTTAGTTTTAATGGCAACAACAAGAACACTATTAATTTTTCATATTAGCGTTAGCTGATGGTTTTTCACTGGAGTCTAAGTGACAGTAACTGTAGTAGACTTTTATCTGTATTCTGGCCGATCCCAACAGTGATTTAGTCGGGATGATCTCGGCTCGTCCTCCGATTTTTAACGACTACACCCCTTAGCAAGCCTTTGGAGATTGGGTCAAGAGCACTATTATTATAATCCTTATACCTTTGGGAGTTTTTCACCCCAGCGTTAGCTGATAGTTTTTTCACCGGAGTTTGAGTGACAACCGAAAGATAACCATGACTAGTACTCAAACCAGATCCATAAACCGCATCGCTCTTCGCGCGGGTAAAAAAGGGGCGCGTCCTGCTGAGGTTGGAGCCCTGGCCTCGGTGTTCGAAAAATCAGCTACAGAGCTCAAACACAAACAAAAACTACTAAAATGCAAACAAACAATACAGATAGCGACATTTAACGTAAGAACCCTAAATAGAATAGGTCAACTATCAGAGCTAACTGCATCAGCCGTAGAGCATAAGATAGATATAATTTGCATACAAGAGCACCGATACACGCACACCGAAGATATCAAGTATCACGAAACTGGAAATGGATGGATGCTGGTGACTGTATCGGCATGGAAAAACTCTGTCAATGCATCGGTAGGAGGGGTGGGAATACTTCTAGGACCGAGAGCGTTAAAAACACTGAACAGCATTGAGAGAATACAACCTAGGATGATGGCCGCAACGTTTAATGGCAACCCCAAAGCAACAATTATCTCCTGCTACAGCCCTACCAATGTTAGCGAAGAAAACGAAATAGCCACCTTCTACGAAGATCTATCCTCCCTAGTACGTAGCATTCCGAAACACAACCTGCTAGTCATTGGCGGAGATATGAATGCACAAATCGGGAAAAACAGACACAACAAATACAGCCTACACTGCGCGTCTAACAGGAATGGACAGCATTTAATAGATTTCATGATAGAAAATAGATTAACCTGCCTCAATACAAACTTTCAAAAAAGGGAGGGGAAATTATGGACCTACACATACGCGAATAAGAGTAAAGCACAGATAGACTACGTCCTTATAAACAGGAAATGGAAGAATAGTGCGATGAATTGCGAGGCATACTCCTCCTTCGAGGGTGTGTCCTCCGATCATCGAATAGTTACGGCCAAAGTACGACTAAGCCTAAGAAAAAACGCCACACGTAAAGCGACGACCAAGCACTATGACTGGGCCCTACTCAACAACAGAGATATTAGAGATAAATATGCATTAGAATTAAGAAACAGATTCGAAGCACTACAAGAGAAGGTAGAAATAGACACCCCAAATGACGAATATGAAAATTTTGTAGAAGCGCACCTGGAGGCGGCAGAAAAGTGTATTCCAACAAAACCTAGAACTAAATATAGAGTCCCTTGGGAAACGCCAGCAGCTAGAGAAAAACGTGCACTCGTGAAGACTGCCTCCAAAAACTATCAACAGAACCCAACAAATACAAATGCACGAGAACTAGAAAAGGCGCAACATCAATTAACAGGAATATACCTAAAAGAACAGGCAGAATACGTACAAAATCAGATAGATAAGATTAGAGACTCGGTGGAAGATAGGCAATCCAGGATAGCCTGGCAAACAATAAACGAAGTAAGTGGAAGGAAGAGCACAGCCAAAGCAAAATTGAAAGCTGCAAGCCAACAAGAAAGAATAAAACTGTGGGAACAGCATTTCAAAAATCTACTAGGAAACCCACCGGAAATAACGGATGAGCCGATCACCAGAATTATTAGTAAGCAATTAGACGTAAAACTAGGTCCTTTCACCAAAGAAGAACTCGACACGGTTCTCAGAAGAATTAAAAATAGGAAAGCGGCGGGGCTAGACGAGATCCCCCCAGAAGTGTGGAAGACGAGACAATTCGACGATATACTGCTCCGCCAATGCAACGCAGTCTATAGTCAAAATAGGATAGAACGATGGACGAAGGGATGCATCCTTCCATTCCCTAAAAAAGGCGACCTCGGACTAGCCAAGAACTACCGAGGGATAACACTTACATCCATAGCAGCCAAAATCTACAATGCCCTACTACGAAACCGCATAGAACCCAAAATGGAAAACATCCTTAGGAAAAACCAAAATGGCTTCCGGAGAAACAGATCCACAACCTCACAAATACTGACCATCCGTAGAATCCTGGAAGGCGTTCGGGCAAAAAACTTACAGGCGACATTACTATTTGTCGACTTTACCAAGGCCTTCGATTCCATACACAGAGGGAAGATGGAGCAAATCCTACTAGCTTACGGCCTACCAAAAGAAACCGTAGCAGCGATAATGATTCTCTACAGAAACACCAAAGTAAAAGTACGTTCACCAGATGGAGACACGGAATACTTCGACATTGTTGCAGGAGTACTACAAGGAGACACACTAGCCCCGTACCTCTTTATCATCTGTCTAGACTATGTGCTTAGGACTTCGATAGACAAAATCAGAGAAAATGGCTTTGAGCTGACTAAGAGAAGAAGCAAAAGGTACCCCGCAAAAACAATCACGGACGCCGACTACGCTGATGACTTGGCGTTACTAGCGAATACGCCTAATCAAGCAGAGACACTACTACATAGTCTGGAACGAGCTGCAGCTGGCATTGGCCTACATGTCAATGCAAACAAAACCGAATATATGTGTTACAACCAAACAGGCAACATTGCCACACTAGACGGAGCCTCTCTGAAACTAGTCGACAAATTCACCTACCTAGGAAGCAGCGTCTCATCAACCGAGAAGGACATCGACACACGACTGACGAAGGCATGGACAGCTATCGATAGGCTCTCGATCATATGGAAGTCGGACCTAACAGATAAAATGAAACGCAGTTTCTTCCAGGCAGCGGTTGTGTCGATACTGCTATATGGATGCACCACATGGACGCTTACAAAACGGCTGGAGAGGAGGCTGGACGGAAATTACACAAGAATGTTGAGAGCAGTATTAAACAAGTCCTGGCGACAACACCCCACGAGACTCCAACTATACGGACACTTGCCCCCCATCACAAAAACTATACAAGTTCGACGAACCAGACACGCAGGACACTGCTGGAGAAGCAAGGACGAGCTCATAAGCGATGTACTCCTGTGGACCCCCACTCATGGATGTGCAAGAGTGGGACGACCAGCACGAACTTACATACAGCAGCTATGTGAGGACACGGGTTGTAATCCTGAAGACCTGCCGGAGGCGATGAATGATAGGGAGAAATGGCGAGAGACGGTCAGGGATATCCGCGCAGGCGGCGCGACATGATGATGATGATGATGATTCTCAGTATTCTGTCCAATCTTAGTAATGCTGTTGTCTGGATGGTCTCTGGTTGTCCTCTGATTTCTAAGTCCTCCAGTCTCTTTATGAATTATTATTACTTTACTTCTTTTTGAGTTTTTCACACCAGCGTTAGTTGATCGTTTTTCCCTGGAGTTTGAATGACAGTAAATCTCCTCAAGTCTCCAGGACTCTTCCCAGTATTTTAGCTGATCTTAATAATGCCGTCGTCTGGTTAGTCTGCACTTGTCAACTTATTTCCAAATCTTCCACTCCTTTGATAAATCATTTGGGGATTGTTACAACTCCATAAAAACGAGAGTTATTTGAAACTTTATAATTGTTTATAAATTATTCTTATTACTTGAAATTACCGATGTCTGCAAATGACTATTTGAATTGAAATCTTATAATTGCAAAGAAAAAAAAAAAACGAACCGACTTTAGTCTTAAACAATCAAACTATATTTGTTACATAATAAAACAAATCAATCAACCAACCATTCATAATTTTACTTTCCTTTCATAAAATTTTGCATTTCTTTATCAAATTTTGCTTTTCCTTAATAAAACTTAGTTTTTCTTTTATAAAATTTTACTTTTCTTTAATAAAATTTTGCTTTCTTTTATAAGATTTTGCTTTTCTTTCATAAAATTTTGCTTTCTTATTATAAAATTTTGCCTTACCTTAATAAAATTTTGCTTTTCTTTTATAAAATTTTGCTTTTCTTTTACAAGATTTTGCTTTTCTTTAATAAAAATTTGCTTTTCTTTAATAAAATTTTGCTTTTCTATTATAAAATTTTGCTTTTCTATTATAAAATTTCAAATTTCATTTATAAAATTTTGCTTTTCCTTAATAAATCTTTGCTTTTCTTTGATAAAATGTTGCTTTTCTTTTATAAAATCTTGCTTTTATTTTAAAACATTTTGCTTTTCTTTTATAAAATCTTGCATTTCTTTTATAAAATTTTGCATCATCATGTCGCGCTGGTAGCACGGACATCCCTGACCCTCTCTCGCCACTCCTCCCTATCGTTAATCGCTCTAGGTAGGTCTTCAGGACAACATCCCGTATCCTCACATAGCTGCTGAATGTATGTTCGTGCTGGTTTTCCTGCTTTTGCACAGCCATGTGTGGGGGTCCATAAGAGTACATCTCTTATGAGTTCGTCCCTGCTTCTCCAGCAGTGTCCTGCATGTCTGGTTCGTATAACTTGAATAGTTTTCGTGATAGGAGGCAGGTGGCCGTACAGTTGGTGTCTTGTGGGGTGTTGCCGCCAGGACTTGTTCAAGATTGCACGCAGCATTCTTGTGTAATTGCCGTCTAGCTTCTTCTCCAGCTGTTTTGTTAGCGTCCATGTAGTGCACCCGTATAGCAGTATCGATGTGACCGCTGCCTGGAAGAAACTGCGTTTGATTTTATCGGTTAGGTCTGATTTCCATATAATCGATAGCCTATTGATAGCTGTCCATGCTTTCGTTAACCTCGTTTCGATGTCCTTTTTGGTTGATTCGACGCTGCTTCCTAGGTAAGTGAATTTGTCTACTAGTTTAAGGGGGGTTCCTTCTAGAGTGGAGATGTCCCCCGTTTGATTATAGCACATATATTCCGTTTTGTGTGCATTAACATAGAGGCCTATGCCTGCGGCTGCTCGTTCCAAACTATGTAGTAGTGTTTCGGCTTGGTCGGGTGTATTTGCCACTATCGCTATGTCATCGGCGTAGTCGGCGTCGGTAATTGTTTTTGCGGGGTACCTTCTGCTTCTTTTCTTCGTCAGCTCGAAGCCATTCTCTCTGATTTTGTCAATTGATGTTCTAAGTACGTAGTCTAGACAAATGATAAAGACATACGGAGTCAGCGTGTCCCCTTGTAGTACTCCTGCTACAATGTCGAAGTGTTCTGTGTCTTCATCTGGTGATCGTACTTTTACTTTGGTGTTTCTATAGAGAATCGTTATTGCTGCTACGGTTTCTTTAGGTATGCCGTACGCTAGTAGGATTTGTTCCATCTTTCCTCTGTGAATGGAATCGAAGGCCTTGGTAAAGTCGACAAATATTAATGTCGCTTGTAGGTTTTTTGCCCATACACCTTCAAGGATTCTACGGATGGTTAATATTTGTGAGGTCGCGGATCTATTTCTTCGGAAGCCATGTTGTCGATTTTGGGTTCTATGCGGTTTCGTAGTAGGGCATTGTAGATTTTGGCTGCTATGGATGTAAGTGTTACACCTCGGTAGTTTTTGGCTAATCCGAGGTCCCCCTTTTTAGGGAAGGGGAGTATGCATCCCTTCATCCATCTATCTATCGGATTTTGATTGTATACTGCGTTGCAGTTTCGGAGCAGTATGTCGTCGAATTGTCTGGTCTTCCATACTTCTGGGGTAATCTCGTCCAGCCCTGCAGCTTTCCTATATTTAATTTTTCTGAGAACCGAGTCGAGTTCTTCTTGTGTGAACGGTCCTAGTTTAATGTCTAATTGTTTACTAATTATTCTGGTGATTGGTTCATGTGTTATTTTCGGTGGGTTTCCTAGTAGGTTTTCGAAGTGGTGTTTCCACAGTTTTATTCTTTCTTGTTGGTTTGCTGCTTTCAGTTTTGCTTCGGCTGTGTTCTTTCTTCTACTCACTTCTTTTCTTTTATAAAATGTAGCTTTTCTTTTTGTAAAGTTTTGCTTTTCTTGAATAAAATGTTAATTGTCTTTTATAAAACTTTGCTTTTCTTTAATAATAGTTTGCTTTTCTTTTTTTAAAAATGTGCTTTTCATTAATAAAACGCGAATGCTAAATCAAGCAAAGTTGAAGGAAGACATATAAACCATCCCAAAAGTGTTTGAATATGATATTAAGTCGTTTTAATAAGAAGTGTCGCGCTGAAAGCAAGCCTCCCGAAGGGCAATGTCAAAAAATATCCAAATTCTACTGGCATTCCACTTGAAGAGGCACCTTAGAAAACGGGCTATAAACCCAGTACTAAGCCCTTGTAGACGAAGGGGCAAGTGCTACCTGGTTGGGAAGAATCCCCCCACCCAGGAACTAAATTGTTCCTGTACAGAGACAACGAGGTGCGGGTACCAGGCGTGTGATCTCCCGCAAAAATTTCCACAAAAATCTACCTATTGTTCCCCTTTCAGCTAAGTTTAATAATTCCTAGCTTGGTCATTCGAATTTGACCAGGAGGAACCAACACTTAAATATTACTTCATAAAGCTCAAGGTTTCCATTGTAACGGCTATCCATGATGATATTGGTGCTTCTATTTAGGCAGATGTGGAGAATTCTAATTAGCATTTCATAGTTACTAGCCATCCATGATGATATCGATGCTTCTATTTAGGCAGATTTGAAGAATTCTAATAAGGTCTTCATAGTTACCAGCTGTCCATGATGATATTGATGCTTCTATTTCGGGAGGAGTGAAGGTTTCTAATTAGCATCTCATAGTTAAAATCGTTCCATGATGATAATGATACTTCTATTTAGGAAGACTTTTGGTTAGGTTTCTGTTGTGGCGGAATCACCTACTAATGGACTCAACCACTCTCCATAATACCGGAAGACGCAGCAATTCGAAGTCAGTCTAGATCCGGAAGTTAACCTCACCCCCGTGCGGTCATGCCTACTAGCTTACCGTCCTATGTTCTAGTAACCATTCATTGTTCTTGTAAATATATAACTATATTATAACCGTAGTATTCTGTTCTCTTTGTGACCCCTTCCAGTGCCATAACAGGTTTTTTTTTTGTTTAATGGCATATAATCCTTCGTGGATTATACGAGGATCATTAAATAAGTTTCCAGACATTGTTCGTATGGGCACTTTTATTGATAGTACATACATGAAACTCAAGTACCCTTCGAAGTAATCTCCTCCGACTGTAATGCAATTGTTGTACCGTTCCAAAAACTTCTGGAAGGCCCCATGGAAGTTCACTTGTGTGAGCGTGTCAATGGCCTTCGTCACAGCCTCTTTCATCTTCTCAATTGTCTCATAACGACAGCCTCTGAGCTTAGGGAATAACAAAAAGTCACAGGGAGCAAGGTCTGTACTTTAGGTAGGATGAGGAACTGTCTTGATGCCCATCTTGCTAAAATAGTCTGTGACAAGAATGGATTTGTGGACTGGTGTATTGTCCTGGTGAAAATGCCAATGACCCGATTTGAAGAGTGCTGGCCTCTTCCGATGGAATATCTTCCTGAACTCCCTTAAAACTCAACATAGTAACCCTAACCCTAAGCGTTTGGCCAATCAACTCTGGTGTATTGACTTCCTTACTCCTCCCACACCTCCCATCATCCCTCACAGACTCCCTGGCTTCCTTGAATCTCTTATGCCACTCAAAAACTGATGCTTGATTCATGCAAGATGCTCCAAAGGCAGCCTGAAGCATTCCATACGTTTCTGTGACATTTTTTCCAAGTTTAGAACAGAATTTTATTGCATATCGTTCTTCTAAAGTGTCCTCACGTCCAGATTGCATTTTTGAAATTCACCACCTGTGACAATGAGGCTTTAGTAGGGTGTATTCCAATTCATTTGAATCTGAAATCATAGAAATTGGTCAGTCATCTCTTTTATCTATCTAGTTAGCCAGCTAGGTAGCTAGCTAACTAGATAGATAAAAATAATTTTCTGTGAATGTTGACCATCCAAAATTACAATTCAATTGCAAATTAAACTGGAAAGAGGCAAAAACATTTCAAGGGTATTGCGCTAATACAAATCTTGTCATGCTTTCTCTCTCTCCCCCCTCTCTCTCTCTCTCTATATATATATATATATATATATATTGGAGGTGCCCGTGGTGTTATGGTTATCGTCGTAGGAAATGGACACGGCAACACGAGTTCAAATCCTGGACAAGACTGATTGTATTTCACATTGCTCTAATACCCTTGGGAAAGGTATGAATCCAATTATTCTCCCTCCAGTTATGGGTAAAATAGTAGGGCAGACTAGGTTCTTCAGACTTGGTGAAGCAACTAGTCTAGAAGATGGAAAACTCTGAATTCAAACCTGTTAAATCCGCTTTAAAAAAAAAATTGACCTTATGTCATATCCTGCCCGAGCGGAGGGGTTGGTAAATATATATATATATATATATATATATATATATATATATATATAGCTGTTTGTCTGTCTGTCTATTTCTCTCTTTCTATCTCTCTACAGTGACTGAAGCTTTAACTTTAAAAAATCTAAATAAAGACGCTTGCACAGCTTAACAATTGCATATGCATAGAAGCGAATTTAAGTGGCGACTTTCCCACTCCTAATATAAATCTTGCCATGCTTTCTCTCTCTCCTCCCTCCTCTCTCTGTCTCTGTCTCTCTCTCTCTCTCTATATATATATATATGTCTGTCTGACCTAAAACACCTTAAGCCATTGATACGCATAATAAATATCCAAAGCGCATTATATGTAAAAACAAATGGCGTTCATCACTGTCATCGGATACCTAACAAGTATAATGATTTTCAATGCTTGGTTTGAATAAATAAATGTCATGTCCAACTGATTTTTGATTTTATTTATTTGGCTTAGTTTCTTTGCTTAATGACATATCAAACCTGGTGGGTTATCAAATACCAAAGCCATCCTTGTAGAAAAAAACAGTAGTGGAGCTATGTAACCAATAGCTTGGGAGATAAAATTTTGTTTTGGTTTCTTTGTTTAATAGCATATCAACCTTGGTGGGTTATCTAATGCCAAAGCCATCCTTGTGTAAGGACAGTTGTGGAATTATTTAACCTATTAATGAAGAAATAAAGTTTGGTCTTGGTTTATTTTTTAATTAGATATTGTTGCGTCCTGGTTAGTGAACGCATGTAATATTAAATAAAGGACAAACTACGATATGGGAGGATATAGAGATATATTCTCAGGAAAAAACTATATACAATTTAAAGACTGTTAGTAGACAAGAACATAGGATTAGTGAATACAGAATAAAGATATAGTCCAACGATAGTATTGACTTCCGTTATTACAGTAGCAAGTAAGGTGATCTAGGGCGATCTCCAGTCTCTAACGCTCTAATACTATTCCTATAAGAAGCTGCTCTTCACCTTCTAGTCTGCCCTGGTATTAGTAGCTACTGCTATATATGGCAGATGGACTATTTCATTGTGTGGAGAAAGGTGGGTAATACCCAACACATATCAACCTTGGTGGGTTATGTAATGCTAAAACCATCCTGTAGAAGAACAGCTGTGGTACTATTTACCAACTCCTCCGCTCGGGCAGGATATGACACAAGGTCAATTTTTAAGCGGAGTTTAACAGGTTTTGAATTCAGAGTTTTCCTTCTCCTAGACTAGTTGCCTCACCAAGGCTGAAGAACGTAGTCCGTCCTACTATTTACCCATAGCTGGAGGGAGAATAAGGGGGTTCATACCTTTCCCAAGGGTATTTGCCCGAAAGTGAACGTAATAGCGCGACTGGAGTATGAACTCGCGTACTACGATTCCGCAGTTCATCGCTTTAACTATTACACCACGAGGACAGCTGTGGTACAATACAGTACATTGCTGGGGTAGTGTGGGCGTTCAAACACTTAAGAAATGTCATAATCCGAAAGTTGATATAATCGCGCAATTGGCGATCGAACTCGCTTACTACGCCGAAATTCTGCTGCTTTAAAGGCTATACCAAAATTTATCCGTCTTTACAAAATAATAATAATGTTGCTTGAATTTAGGATGATAAAATTATCTTAATTTTCTCTTAACTATGTAATTTGCATATATCAATAAACCTTAACTTTTATAGAGATCTCAAATAGTAATCGTAACTATTTTTAATGTTCGATTCCATTTCTTTTTTCAAATTGCATTTATTTTGTCTGCCCATTAATATTCATTTGTTCATAGTTACATGGTTTAGAGTACTCCCAACCAAGCCAAAACACTACTGCATAGTTTTGAACGAGCCGCCGCAGGCATTGGCCTCTATGTCAATGCACACAAAACTGAATATATGTGCTATAATCAAACAAGTGACATTTCCACTCTGAAACTGGTAGACAAATTCACCTACCTAGGAAACAGCGTCTCATCAACCGAAAAAGACATCGACACACGGCTAACGAAGGCATGGACAGCCATCGATAGGCTCTCGATCATATGGAAATCAGACCTGACCGATAAAATGAAACGCAGTTTCTTCCAGGCAGCAGTCATGTCGATACTGCTATACGGATGCACTACTTGGACGCTAAACAAACGGATCGAGAAGAAGGTAGACGGCAATTACACAAGAATGTTGCGAGCAATATTGAACAAGTCCTGGCACCAACACCCCACAAGGCACCAACTATACGGCTACCTGCGTCCCATCACGAAAACTATCTAAGTTAGACGAACCAGACATGGAGGACACTGCTGGAGAAGCAGAGACGAGCTCATAAGTGATGTACTCCTATGGACCCACGCATATGGCCAAGCAAGAGCGGGACGACCAGCTCGAACATACATACAGCAGCTATGTGAGGATACGGGATGTAACCCTGAAGACCAGCCAGAGGCGATAAATGATAGGGAGAAGTGGCGAGAGAGGGTCAGGGATATCCGTGCTGGCTGAACGACATGATGATGATGAAGTACTCCTATCTATGACGAATTATTTATATACAATCATATGATTTCTATATGATGATAATAATCATTTGTTTGAATATGGCTATATGTTTTTAAGTAACTCTTCCTATTTGATAATTTGTTTGCATAAACGGGTCATTGGCCTAATAAGTAGAGTGTTTGCCAATGGTCCAGGAGACCAGGGTTCAATCCCAGGTCGAGTCATCTCAAAGACACAAAAAATGGTACTTGATGCTTCTTTGCTTAAGACTCAGCATTATAGGATACGTTTCAAGGGGAAAATGGAGCAATCCAGGGAAAGGAGTGGTGCCCAACTTGGTGTAATAGCTATTGAAAAGGAAGTCTTCGGGTCACCCCCAACTAAGGTCACCAAATACTTACATGGTTTAAAGTGCCTCTTCTTATTTGATTACAATAATCAGCTGTTGGCACAGAGTTATTTACTATCTGGTGTATCTATCTAATACGAATTATCATCAAACTGATCAAACTGGAGGTGCCCGTGGTGTAGTCGTTATCGCCGTAGGAAATGAACACGGCGATACGAGTTCAAATCCTGGACGATACTGATAGCATTTTCACATAGCACTAATACCCTTGGGAAAGGTATGAATCCAATTATTCTCCCTCCAGCTATGGGTAAATAGTAGGACAGACTAGGTTCTTCAGCCTTGGTTAGGCAACTAGTCTAGGAGAAGGAAAACTCTGAATTCAAACCTGTTAAACTCCGCCAAAAATTGACCTTGTGTCATATCCTGCCCGAGCGGAGGGATTGGTAAATAGTATCATCAAACTGATCTATTTGACCTGGAAATGTATTCGGGACACACACACACACACACACCTGGAAATGTATTCGGGACACACACACACCTGGAAATGTATTCGGGACACACACACACACCTGGAAATGTATTCGGGATACACACACACACCTGGTAATGTATTCGGGACACACACACACCTGGAAATGTATTCGGGATACACACACACCAGGTAATGTATTCGGGACACATACACACCTGGAAATGTATTCGGGATACACACACACCAGGTAATGTATTCGGGACACACACACACACACTCACACCTGGAAATGTATTCGGGACACACACACACACCTGGTAATGTATTCGGGACACACACACACACACACATATATATATATATAAGTAAAGTTGGCGTCCGTAGGCTCCCTTTTCAATAGCTACTACATCGAGGTGTAGAGAAGGGCGCTAATCTTTTCACTGGATTGCTCCACTTTACCCTCGATAAGAATCTTATATTGCTGAGTGTTAAGCAAGGAGGAATCAAGTACCATTTTAAAAATCCTTGGTATGACGCAACCTGGGATTGAACCCAGGTTTCCCGGACCATTGGCGATCACTCAACCCATTAGGCCAATGTGCCCATAAATTTCTATACCCGTAACAATGTTTAAATAAAAAGTTATGTTTTAAATAAAAAGTTAATTTCATTTGTCTAAATTGCTGAGACTAACTTTTAAAATTTTTATCACTTACAATATTTGGACTATTGTCTTTATCTTCATTGTTATATTCACAACGTTTCGGCCGAAACATCCTTCAGTGTTTCAGCTAGACACATGGCGTAGTGGATAAGACGTTTGGTTGTAAAATGCTTGAGTGAATTCATCTGGAGGTTGCAGGTTCAATCCCAACTACAGGTAAGATAGCAAAGAATTCTTACTATAGTTTAACTCTTGCACCCGGTTATAGTTAACGGAATTAGAAATATCTACCCCAATGAATTAGATAAAGGGTTTAGTTCAAGGTTCTGTGCCAGCTCCCAAGTTCAAATTGAAACACCCGAACAAAGCCGAAGAGTGTATCGACCGAAACGTTGTGAATATGATAATAAAGCTGAAGACGATAGTCCCAATATTCTAAGTGATGAAAAGAGCTAATTTTCTTGTAAAGCAAAGATACCAGGTTTTTGTTATTTCAATAGCAACAGGGAAAACGGATATTATTTAGAATTCTTTACAACTCAAATTTGGTCCTTGTTTTCGGACTGTTACGTGTTTATATTATTGATACTGAGTTTTAGTGCAGTAGAGTTTGGTAATAAATTGGCCTGATGGTCTAGAGCGTTTCCCAATGGCCCGGGAGACCGAGGTTTAATCCCATGTTAAGTCATACTAAAAACTCAAAAAATGGTACTTGATACCTCTTTGCTTGACCCTCAGCATTATAAGGTACGGATCAAGGGTTAAGCGGAGCAATCCAGGGAAAGGAGTAGTGCCCTCCACTACGCCTAGGTATAGTAGGTATTGAAAAGGAAGCTTTCGGGCAAACCGCAGCTAAGGTCACAAATTTTAGTTTGGTGTATAAGAATTATTTAATATAATTAAAAGTATATATATAAAATTATAATAATGATATTATTACGCCAATAGTCCGAGAGACGGATCAAGGGTTAAGTGGAGCAATCCAGGGAAAGGAGTAGCACCCTTCTTTACACCTCGGTGTAGTAGCTATTGAAAAGGGAGCCTTCGGGTCACCCTTGACTACGGTCGCCAACTTTACTTACATGTATAAGAATAATGAAATATGATAAAGGTTTATATATAAAATAGTAATAATGAGATTATTACGCCAATAGTCCGAGAGACGGATCAAGGGTAAAGTGGAGAAATCCAGGGAAAGGAGTAGCACCCTTCTTTACACCTCGGTGTAGTAGCTATTGAAAAGGGAGCCTTCGGGTCACCCTTGACTACGGTCGCCAACTTTACTTACATGTATAAGAATAATGAAATATGATAAACGTTTATATATAAAATAGTAATAATGAGATTATTACGACAATAGTCTGAGAGACGGATCAAGGGTAAAGTGGAGCAATCGAGAGAATGAAGTATCGCTCTTACTTACTCCTTTTTTAGTAGCTATTGAAAAGGGAGCCTTCGGGCCACCCTCGACTAAGGTCACCAACTTTACTTACATGTACAAGAATAAATAAATACGATAGAAAGTATATATATATATATATAGTCATCCACAGACAGACTGTTTCGTACTATCAGAACTCTTCAGTGTGGCTAGACACGCACGACGCTCGAAGCCGGGATCGAAACCCATCCAACTTTAGACTAAGTCTCAGACCACTCGGCCACCAAGCAGACCTCGTTGGCAAAGTGAATTTTAAAGGTATTTATGCAGCAACAGCAGCAGCGTCCGTTTGTTTACATTTTTATACCCTATAGGCTACCAGGGTGCTCAATTATTTCGAAGAGCTTTGCATTATGCGAGCGGCGGCCGACAATTCCTTCGCCAGAGTGCTCAACCCCCACGGGATATATATATATATATATATATATATAATAGTAATTATGAGATTATTACGCTAGTAGTGCGAGAATCGGATGATGGGTAAAATGGAGGAATCGATAGAATGGAGTAGTACCCTCCCCTACACCTCGGTGTAGTAGCTATTGAAAAGGGAGCCTTCGGGTCACCCTCGGCAAAGGTCACCAATTTTCCTTTTTTACTTTATCTATTTGTGTGCACGTCTGCATGGGTGGTGAATGATGTCATTGTCCAGCGCTTTAACCACTGCTTTCCCTCGTTTTTATCAACTTTTTGATACATATTATGAATAACTGTGAATGTGTGTGTGTGTGTGTGTGTGTGTGTGTGTGCGCGCGCGCGTGTTTGTGTGTGTGCGTGTTTTTGTGTGTGTGTGTGTGTGTGTGTGTGTACGTATAACTTTTATGTAAAAGTCAAAAAGTTATATATTAAGTTTGTGTGAAGAGTTGACATTTTAACTGTGCAGTAATATTTCGGCCCTTTTTTTATTGCTTTTGATAAATATGTCACATATGCATCTTTGATTAAGAAGAAAATAACCTTTTTATCTAAAAATTGTTTCAGATAAAAATATCTATGATCGATACTGAATATATATATATATATATATATATATATATATATATATATATATATATATATATATATATATATTCAGTCCGATAATGGCATGTGTTCAGGCATTGTTTCGGGGCCTAAGCATCATCACGACTAACCTATTTGATAATAGGTTAGTAGTTGAGCGCCCCAGCCGACTATCAGACATATATATATATATATATATATTCATTCTCTTGTCTTATAAGTTTCTGAGATAAATCGGGTATGGAGAAGTTGACTTGATGAGAATATCGTCGCATCCTCTCTTGATAGGAAATATATTTGTTATCCAACCATTGCTGATTCATTGATTTCCCGTATCTTCATATTTTTCAACCTTACTCAGAACTGCCCAATTGAATGTTTTCCTCAAAAGAGATCGTTAATTCGATAAATTATAATGTATATATATATATATATATATATACATTCATACATATATATATATATATAATTGGTCGACAAATTATAATGTATATATATATACATTCATACATATATATATATATATATATATATATATATATATATATATATATATATATTTGGTCATCGTAACGCAAATTAAAGCAAACTCTTCTCTTACTCTCTCCTCTTCTCTTTTTTTTTCTCTCTTCTTTTCTCAATAATAATGAAATGTTTGCCATGGAAACCAATTTTGGAACTAAATAACTAAGAACTTGAGATGCCGTTAAATAATGTAAATCCAAACGAAATTTTCTCTTTCTTCTATTATACTCAAATAAATTCCGACAGAAATTTATCCACAAGGAGTTGAGATGCCGTTAAACAATATAAAATTTTTTATAGAATTCTCTCTCACTCTCCTTTCCTATTTTCTCTCTCTCTCTCTCTCTCTCTCTCTCTCTCTCTCTCTCTCTCTCTCTCTCTCTCTCTTCTATTATACTCAAATTAAATTCCGACAGAAAATTATCGACAAGGAGTTGAGATGCCGTTAAATAATGTAAATCTAAACAAAATTTTCTCTCTGACTCCCCTTTCCTATTCTCTCTCTATCTCTCTCTCTCTCTCTCTCTCTCTCACACACACACACACACACTTATTATACTGAAATGAATTAAATTCCGACAGAAAATTATCCACAAGGAGTTGAGATGCCTTCAAATAATGTAAATCAAAACAAAATTTTGTCTCTCACTCTCCTTTCCTTTCTCTCTGTCTCTGTCTCTGTCTCTCTCTCTCTGTCTCTCTGTCTCTCTCTCTCTCTCTGTCTCTCTCACTTATTATACAGAAATGAATTAAATTCCGTCAGAAAATTATCCACAAGGAGTTGAGATGCCGTTGAATAAATAAATGAAACCAAACCAAATCAAGTATATATAGCTATGAATCTAATCAAACAATTACAAATTAATCAAATTCCAGGACTGAATAACTCTTAAAGGGTTGATATTCCTTTAAAAACATTATCTAATTGCCTCACGTAGAAAGGTACGTCAACTTGTGGAGAGTAAAATTGATTTGAAAAAGTTTTACTGTTTCTCTCATGGAATCCAACTTGAAATTATCTTTGTTCGAAATATATGGATATCTCTTACTAATGAATAAATGTTCTTTTGGCAACTTTTACGCACCAGAATATCAAGTAAGTGGGAAAATATACGGATTTTCGCATAGTAAATTATTTGCTTCGCAATTTAAAAGAACAAAAAACAGATAAGGTTTTTTTTCTTTTATTCAGTTAACGTTAACTCTCACATTTCTTAACAAAAACAAAAATAAAATCTAAAACATCTCCGCCATTTTGTTTTCTTTTTGCAATATGGCTGACGTTCTTTTCAGACATAGTAAAACTCAAACTAAAAATAAATAAATTAACATTACTGTTTATCCCAGCTTCTCTTTCAGGTTTCATGAATATAAAACATTTTTTTTTATTTTTCATATTATTATCTTTTCTTTTTTTTTTTTTTTTTAACTCTCCGTCTCATATTGCCGTATTCAGCTGGCCAATTCGAACCGCATCAAATCTTACCTGCTTTTGTCTAATTAATGGCGCCATATTGGCGAATTTGTTGGGGATTCCAGGTGGCGCTCCCGAAGCTGTTTGCGATAAGATATCAGCGCATGCGCAGTCTGCGGCCAGCCAGTTTACTCTTTCTCCGAGCGGCGTTCTTCCTGTCCGGTGGCAAATTGATCGAACAGTCGATGGTGGCGCCCCCTTCAATACAACTCCCGTTACTAGCGTTATTTACTCTGATATCTCCGCACCCCTCTTTATTTTCGTTTTTTTTTTGTTTTTGTTTTTGGTTCCGCTAGCGTCATCTCCCCATCCATCTACCAACCTGACGTATTCAGTTCATCTCGTTTCTCCAGTTCTACTACCGACCTCTGTATCGGAAAAAAAGGTAGACGTCGAGTCGCGAATGATTTTCTGTGAAGCTTACGCCAAGTTGCTGGTTGATGTTCCTTCGACGCCTCATTTCTACATCAGTAAAAACTAATGCATACATTTGACCTGAAGCGACCCAGGGGATTATATATTGTATGATGTATGCAGAGGGATTGATTTGAGAAGAGAAGATGAAAGTGAGGTTATGGGAGAGGGAGAAACAAGGGGCACTAGAGAGGGCTCAAAACTAAATAAAAAAAAAGAAAGAAAAAGTGTCAAAGTAAGAGAAAGAGAGTGAAAGAAAAATGAGAAAGAGAGAGAGAGAGAGAGATTAAGATAATATATAAAATAAATAAGAAAGAAATTGAAAGAAAGATACAAGTAAATAAAAGAAAGAAACAAGAATTTTTGAAAAAATGGTAACAGAAGATATTCGTTAATATTTCAAAGTTCGACACAAGGCCACGTCACTAGAGCATCTAAAGGCGTCGTATGATATCACCATCACTTACAGCAATAACTTGCAATCTATATATGTATCCTGACGTAGTCGATCGGGCTTAGAATTTCCTACTTAGTTATAAACATCAGTTTTAATCCAACGAATTTACACTAATATTAATAAAATCCTTCAAATAATTAGCTCAGTCGACTGGTGCTGTAGAATACAACGACTGCATCTCTGCAGAAAGGTAAGACCCCCACACACCCAATGGGTGCCCTGTATATGACACTAAACTGATTATGAGGCTTCAGTAACGCTGGAGCTTTGGGGAATGCTGAGTACCCCTTTATTGACATCGCTACCAGGTCCACTGTGAGTAGAACCTGATAGGATCCTATCTATGGGTCAAATAGACAAACTGCGTAATTACGCTAAACTGGATTTTTTTAAATTAACTGTTTTTATATTTCACTGTATGTTTTAACTGAGGAGTTATGCTTAACTAAAATGTTTGAAATAGAACTGTTTTGGCATTTAAGTGTGTTTAAACAAAAAGTCATACTTATACTAAACTGAATTGTCTGAAATAGAACTGTTTTTATCTATAAAAATTGATTCGGCATTAAATAAACTACGATGGTTGAGATGCCATAAAACCAAACCAAACCATTCCAAACCTTGAAATAATAAAATCTAAATCTTTGCTCTAGAAGAAAATTAACTTTTTATTGAAACAAATAATCGAGATGAACTTATATATGGACAGTCATGTATACCTGACGAAGGTAAATAATTGTTTGAATTTAACGGCATGTCCAAAAGTCTAAGGTTATTTCATGTGAAAAGGTTAGGGAATCGCGTTCATAGCACATTCATTTTTACATTTTTGGTGTAGTTGTCAGTTAACATATTTTTTTGTTCACAGTCTTATCGAATAATTTCTAAACAGATCTATTTGTCTAAGAGATGAAACCCTGCCTGACATAATCACACCGTGTCAGAATCAACCTGGGAGTAATGGCAATGAAGGACTTCTCCATACACTCCAAATTACAGCCTGGTATCTTTGGTCGGCAGCAGCGTCTCATTCGCTGAAAGTAACGTCAATATGCACCTAGCGAAGGCGTGAACTACTGTCTATCTACTGAACTATCGATTATATAGAAGTCTGATCGATCCGATAAAAAATGTCCTCCAATCAGCGGTTGTATCAGTACTACTGTATGTATGCATCACATGGACGCTAAGAGAGAAAAGGCTCAATAGGAACTGCGCAATAATGTTACGAGCTATATTAAACAAATCGTGGAAAACAACAGCTGTACGGCCATTTACCTCCCATCTCTGAAAACATCCAAGTAAGACAAATAAGGCATGCAGGACACTGCAGTAGAAGCAAAGACGATCTAATTAGTGACGTTTTTCCCATGGACCCTTAAAACATCGGACAGTGTTAGCTTTGTGCGGACACAGGATATAGCTAGGAAGAGAAACTGGGAGAGATGGATGATAGGAGTAGATGGGGGGGGAGAGAGAGAGGGAAATCTTTGGTAGCAGAGTGACTTGATGATGATGATGATGATGATGATCGTTAGTTACGAAGAAAATCAAGTTAGTCTTTAAAGAATGTTAGACCTGTACTTATTTATGGGCGATGTTATATACTTGATGAAGACAGAGGAGTTCAACTGGCGGAACATTTGGTCCCATATTGCTTTCGGCTAGAATAGGAGTTGAAAAAAAATCTTTTTGATTTCTTAAATGAATTTATATATATATATATATATATATATAAGTATTATTTGGTCCAGTTAAACCGGAGTTGGGAGTAATTCCATCAGGACAAAAAAAAAAAAAAAAAATTAACAGTGAATGCAATTCTATCAAGACAAAATAAAAAAATTCAACATTATCCATAAGATCTGAAGAAGTCCTGTTATTTTGGTGTTTTTGATTTATATCAAAACCCATAACAGGATGGAAATAAATTTATAATCCTAATGTGACCGGTTTTTGTTTTTTCTTAAAGAAATATATATATATATATATATATATATATATATATATAAGTGTTGTGGTATCATCCGTATTTTCGATGCAAAATGGACTCTTCCCATAAAGATATAACAATTTGACTGTAATCCAATCAGGTAATAGGTAGCAAAAGTTTCACAGGGGACATTGTATTACTTGTTTACTGTATTATATAACTTTTATTATTCTCTCTAAGAATGTGTTTGTCTTATTTATTTTGTGTCCTTTTCCAAAAGATATAATTGTTTATCAAGGATTATTATAATTACTTATTTGAAACTATATAACTGTCAGCAAACATATGATAACTTATGAAGACTGTATTTCCACCGCGGCCAGAGCCTTGTGAGACTCAACGAAGACTTCAGGAGCAGTTAAATTGCTGGCTATATTATCAAAACTCTTTACCTTCACACAATTTGACCATTTTGATCTCTTTGTTAATCGGGCACTTTAACATGTGCATCGTTTTGTTTTGTTTTGTTTTTTTTGTTTTGGATACGCTTCTTCTAAGTATGAAAAATCAAAAGAAAACAATCTAAACGTTATCAGTTTTTTTTTCATATGTATTGATTAATCTTTTTTTCATTTTCTGCATGATGCAACATTTTTTCAACAGATAATATTTTTCGTTCAATTTCTAATCAGTGATATATTAGTTGACGTCGAAGACCGTGTTGACGTTTAGCTCATTTCTTTCCCGTTTTTATGAAACCAGTTTTTTTATCTGTCATTTTGTCATTTCCTGTTAGATTTCATCCAACTTCCTGTTTTCGATTGTCTTTTCTTCAAGGAATAAACAGGCGCAAAAGTCTTCACACACACACACACACACACATATATATATATATATATAAACTCATCTTACGCACAAATGTATATAGGAAAAAGTGTTTATTGGTTTAATATTCGTTTCTCATTTTACTGTGTGTCAATGATATATATATATATATATATATATATATATATATATATGTGTGTGTGTGTGTGTGTAAAGTAGAAGTAAAGTTGGCGACTGTAGCCGAGGGTGACACGAAGGTTCCCTTTTCAATAGCTACTACACCAAGGTGTAGGGGAGGGTGCTACTCCGTCCTCCGGATTCCTCCTGTTTCATCATCATCATGTCGCGCTGGTAGCACGGATATCCCTGACCCTCTCTCGCCACTCCTCCCTATCGTTCATCGCCCCAGGCAGGTCCTCAGGACAACATCCCGTATCCTCACATAGCTGCTGAATGTATGCTCGTGCCGGTCGTCCTGCTTTTGCACGGCCATGTGTGGGGGTCCATAAGAGTACATCTCTTATGAGTTCGTCCCTGCTTCTCCAGCAGCAGTGTCCTGCATGTCTGGTAAGACGAACCAGACATGCAGGACACTGCTCCTGTTTAACTTTGATACATATCTTATAATGCTGAATGTTAAGCAAGGAGATATCAAGTACCATTTTTTAAGTTTTTGTTATGACGCGACCTAGGACGGAACCCTGGTCTCCCGGGCCATTTGCGAAGACCCTACCCACTAGACCAATGAGCCAGTTTATATATATATATATATATATGTATACACACACACACACACACACGTATATATATATATATATATATATATATATATATATATATATATGGTTTTTTTTTTGCTTGTCTCCTGAAATGCAAAAGAAATGTTTTCATATGCACAGCAATCCTATTATACATGTATATATATATAAAGTAATGATGAAAAATATTATATATATATGTATATATATATATATATGTGTATGTGTGTGTGTGAATTTAAAATTAATATATACACCTCCATATAAATTAAACACGTTATATATTATTAGATATTACAATTGAATAACTCATAGAGGTTAATTTGTTATTAAACAAATAAATCAAAAACAAAACAACATTTATTTTACGTGTATCTGAGTATATTGTAAATGCAAGAGATATTATTCTTTGCCAATGGCCCGGGAGACCTGGGTTCAATCCCAGGTTGAGTCATATAAAAAACTTTTAAAAACGGTCCTTTACGCCTCCTTGCTAAACACTCAGCATTATAAGGTATGGATCAAGGGTAAAGTGGAGAAATTTAGGGAAAGGTGTAGTGTCCTCCCCTTTCCTTGGTGTAGTAGCTATCGAAAAGGGAGCCTTCGGGTCACCCTCGACTATGGTCGCCAACTTTACTTTACATACATATATATAAAGGTTCCGGGCAAATGCTTCATTCGCAGTTCTTTGAAAGCACAATACTAGATACATATTGTACATACAAGTTTTGGTTTACAAAAAAAAAACAAAAAAAAAAAGCAGGAATTTTCGTACACACCCAATATATATATATATATATATATTGATC
>OY757943.1:22205011-22432511 GCA_963585895.1 Sepioteuthis lessoniana
CCTTTTCTCTTTTTCTCATATATATATATATTTTCCAATATATATTTTTCCCCTTGACAGTGATTCTTTGTATATTTTCATCTTCAAATCACTTGCCGTTTTTTTCTTGTTTTTTTTAACCATAAGGGCTATTATTTAACATCTATCTATCTATCTATCTGGTGTCAACCCATTTATATGATAATAATTTATTACTGACTCAAGCGCAATGGCAGTCACATAGAACACGTCCTGTAAAGTAAAGATATCAAATGAATATTTTTTAATTGTTATATTATCAGCTACCAGTACATACAATATTTTTTAGTTTCTTGGCTCAGTAAGAAATCATTATTATTATAATGGGTTGCATATATTTTGAGACAGTTTTGAATTATTTTGTCTCCAAGTAGATAGTGACGTAAATATTTTTCCTCTCTTGCCCAAAGCATTCTAATCAAGGATTAATAGTTGTTATTGTATCATCATCATCATATCCTGTCACTAGCCAAGATTTCCATGGCTCTCTCTCTCTCTCTCTCTCTCTCTCTCTCTCTTGCCAGTCGTCTCTATCGTCCATCGGATTCGGCAGGTCATCTAGACTACATCCTGTGTCCATACAGAGCTGTTATTGGTAAGGTCTAGTTGGTCGTCTAACACATGATCGTCCATGTAATGGGGTCCACCGGTGAACGTCACTTATGAGTTCGTCCTTACTCATCCAGCAGTGATCCAGATGTTTACTTCGTCTGATTTGGATGGTTTTAAAGATGGGAGGTCGGTGGCCATACTGTTGCTGTTTTGTGGAATGTTGCTTCCAGGATTTGTTCAATATAGTTCGTAGCATTCTTGTGTAACTGACACCAAGCTTTTTTGTGGAGGTGCCCGTGGTGTAGTCGTTATCGTCGTAGGAAATGAACACGGCGACTCGAGTTCAAATCCTGGACGCGACTGATTGCATTTCACATAGCACTAATACCCTTGGGAAAGGTATGAATCCAAAATATTCTCCCTCCAGCTATGGGTAAATAGTTGGACAGACTAGGTTCTTCAGCCATGGTGAGGCAACTAGTCTAGGAGAAGGAAAACTCTGAATTCAAACCTGTTAAACTCCGCTTAAAAATTGACCTTGTGTCATATCCTGCCCGAGCGGAGGGGTTGGGTAAATAGTACCAAGCTTTTTGTCAGTACTCTTAGTCAGCGTCTATGTAGTGAATCCATACAGTAGTATAGATACAACTGCTCCTTGGAAAAAAAATTCAGTTTTATTTCATCGCATAGGTTTGACTTCCAAATGACCGATAACTGTTTTCAAAACTGAAACAAAAAAAAAAACACAACAGTCACAAAAGTCCCATATACAGTAGCGTCCAAAACTAAGGGACAAAATTTTAAAACCTAATATTTGTTAGAAATAACAACTGTGAAAAGCAGAAATTTTGACAACTGGTAGTCGTTATCATCCATAATAACATACTAAAATTTGAATCATTTGCAAAGGATAAAAAAAGAATTATAACAATTATTTGTCTATTTTCAAAATAGGATCGTCCAAAAGTAAGGGACAAAATTGAGAAAACAATGTAAACAGAATAATATATTCAAATTTTTTGATTTCCTCTAAAGAATAAGTCTTACTTAGTCATTTGTAAATGTTGCATCAGCCAGCACCATGGCGAAACGCCAAAAACTTGATTACTCTGTGAGACAAGTTATTGTGAAGCTACACGAGAAAAAGCACACCATTAGAGAGCTTTCAGAGAAAGGAAAACGTTCCAAGAGTGTTTTAGGCAGGTTTGTTAAATCCTACAATGATACTGGCAAAATAGTTAGTGCTTTTAAATCCGGCAGACCCCGCAAAACTTCGGCAAGAGAAGATCGAATAATGCAGCGTATGTCATTAAAGGACCGTTTTAAGTCTTGCACAGAAATTAAAAGGGTTATGAATAGTACCTCATGTGTTAATGTGTCAAGACAGACTGTTTCTAGACGACTGCAAGAAATAGGGCTGTTTAATCGAACCCCAAGGAAGAAACCACTTGTTAGTTCGAAGAATAAGAAGAGATTAGAGTTTGCAAACAGGTATGTAATTTGGACATATGAAAATTGGGCAAAAGTATTTTTCAGTGATGAAAGCAAGTTTAATTTATTTGGAAATGATGAAAAAAACATTGTAAAGAGACGTATTGGTGAAAGATTAAGTGCAAAGTGTACTTAGAAAACTGTCAAGTTTGGGGGCGGAAGCGTCATAGTATTTGGAATGTTTTCTAGCCAAGGTACAACGCCTCTTGTCCGGTTACAAACTCGTGTAAACGCGCAGATCTATAAAAACATTGTTCAAGATCATGTTGTGCCAATCATAAAGAATTCAGGTTTCGATAGGGCTACCTTTATGCAAGTTAATGCCCCATGTCACAAGGCAAAGGTGGTAATGAGTTATCCTTAGCGAGCAAGATTTCGAAATTATGGATTGGCCACCGCAAAGTCCTGACTTAAATCCAATAGAAAATCTTTGGAAGACCTTAGGATTGAAAGTTATGGAAAGAAATCCCACTAACACAGAGGATTTGTGGGTGAAGCTTCAAGAAGAATGGTCTAAAATTAGTATCGAGGATTATCAAGAACTGATTCGTTCTTGTAGTCGAAGATGTGCAGCTGTCATTGAGAGCAAGGGTTCATTTACTAAATATTGATTGTACATGTATTTTTATTGTTTTTTGGCTGTTTACATTGTTTTTCTCAATTTTGTCCCTTACTTTTGGACGTTCCAAATTTGAAAATAAATAAATAATTGTTATAACTCTTTTTCTATCCTTTGAAAATGATTCAAATTTTTGTATGTTATTATGGATGATAACGACTACCAGTTGTCAAAATTTCAGCTTTTCACAGTTGTTATTTCTAAAAAAAATATTAGGTTTTAAAATTTTATCCCTTAGTTTTGGACGCTACTGTATTTGTGACTTGGTTTGGTTGGGTTTCATGGCATATCAACCATTGTTGGTTATTTAATGCCAAATCCCTTTTATTCATACATATCAAATAAATGATTTAGCTTGGTTGGGTTTTATGGCACATCGACCATTGTTGGTTATTTAATGCCACTCCCTGTTTTTACAAATATATTAAACATATGTAATTTGTAAACACATTTTATAGATACACACAGCTAAAGCATCAAACAGTTCTATTTCTAACAATTCAATTTAGTATTGAGAAGTACCTATGTGGTACCGACGAGAATTTGGACTCCGTTTTAACCACGCCGTTGTAACAGTGGACGAATGCAAGAAACTCTGAATAACTAACCAAAGGTTTATTGACTAATGCACTTATAGGTAACCGCTGGGAGTTTGATTTGGTTTGGTTCGGTTGTTTGGATTTTATGGCATATCAACGTTTGTAAGTCATTTAACGCCAAATTCTGTCTATATATATACATATTCAACCAAAGATTTCAAACCGAATATTAAGGTAGGTAAAATTTTCTATTAGCAGGATTTCATTTGTTTGGACGAGATTAACCAGTTTTAAGTTGTCATATTTTTGGTACAACTCTGTCTCTCTCAAGAAGGACAGAATGTCATCTATTTTGACATTCTCGAACAGATCGGTTAAGTTATTTACTTTGAAAAATCGCTTTCTGATAACAGCGAATGTTCTGCATTCTATAAGAATGTGTTTAACCGTGCAAGTTGTCTGGCAGGTTAAACACTGTGGTTGTGGTTCCTGTTTCAAAATGAAAGAGTGAGTAAGCTTTGTATGACCAATTCGCAATCGGGATATAACAAATTGTTCTCTTCTTGATTTTCTCGATGTTGGTCTCCACTCTCCTAAGGCGGGCTGAATTTGGAAGAGTTTATTGTGGATGTTATTGCTCCATTGTTATAGCCATTTTGTGTGAAGGAATTTATTAATTGTTGGTTTTAGGTCAGTATATTGGATCCTGGATTCATCGGGTGTCAGATCTAAGGCCGATTTGGCTGCCGACCGCGTCTGCTAGACAAAGAAAAGCAAAATGTCCTGGTGAGAAAAAGATGAGAAGATACAGACCTTGAATTTTTACCTGATTCTAACATACTTTTCCGCTGGTTCGTACCTAAGGCTAACGTTGCCTTTGGAACGCACCCCCGAAATTGGGATTCGTAAACTTTCGTCTCCTTACATCATCGTGGCCGGTTTTCAACTATCCGTTTTTACCCCATTACGTCTTGCCATCGACTCCTCAAAAACGTGGTGTAATGGTTAAAGCGATGGACTGCGGAATCGTAGTACGCGAGTTCGTACTCCAGTCGCGCTATTACGTTCACTTTCGGGCAAATACCCTTGGGAAAGATATGAACCCCCTTATCCTCCCAGCTATGGGTTAAATAGTACCACTACTGTTCTTCTAGGAGAACAGCTTTGGCATTAAATAACCTACAAAGAGTTGATATGCCACTAAACAAAGAAACCACAACCACAACCTCAAAAAACACCACCTGTTATGCGGGGGGCTGAAATATTCACTTCCGCCGATCTCAAATAAGCGTGCAAGAATTTTGGGGACCTCCAGTTTTACTAAGTAATTTTTAAGAACATGAGACGTGGCCTGGCCATTCGGAGACAGTCAATTTTTTTATTCATTTATTCATTTATTTTTTCGATTTCAATTTTCTATGAACCATTCAATTACATTTCAAGACACCAGATAGATAGATAGATAGATAAAATATCTGAAAGAATGGAAGAAAAATAAGTCGATAACACTAATCCCGTGGAGTGTTTATGTATTTATTATAATGTATAATCTAACTTCATCAGTAGTTGATTGGGATGTTTTTTTAAAAAATTGCATAAATTTTTAAAGATTGTCACTATTGTTTAGCCCGTTGCCATGGTAGCGTAATCAGGAATTCTCTCGTTATAAAAAAAATCTAAAAAGTAGGAAACAAAAAAAGGTTCGAAATTATTTAAGCTATAAATTTTATGAAACTTAGAAAATAGTCTTGATTTTAATCAAATTTACAAATGAAACAAAGTTTGGCATAATCCAGTAAAAAAGTTGATATCCCATTAAATTCCACCCCCTTAAGATTATACCATTATATACCATTAAATTAACCAAACAACCAAAACAAACTAAACTAAAAGAGTTAATCCCATTGATGGAAGAACTTTTTCATTGTACTTTCGAGACTTTCTGAACAATGTATTACGTTCTATGAGGAAGCCAAATTATAAAATCTGCTGAATATGTGTGACCGTATCCTGGAGGATGGCCTTGTGGGGTTGTTTGCTGGATATTTTCTCCCACAATTTATGGTGGCTTATTATAATAAAGCAAACGATGTAAACGCTGACAAAAGAAGATTCAAAAGAAAGCAATACAAACAAAAATAAATTTATATAATAATAAGTACATAAAAAAGAAACATCACAAAACATTACGAATGTTCTGATATAGCTTCTTAAATATTCCTCTCTGTATGTGCGTCTGTGTGTATGTAACTAACACGAATATTATGGTGAAAAACTATATATTAAAAGTGTCCTGTAGATTATAAATGTATTTTAGAAAGACGAGTTTTCTCCCGTGTTTTCTCCCGTGTTGGTCGTTTGTCTCTTTCGGGATTTGACGAAATGTCTGTGACTGTGTTCGAGACTGGAACAAGTCTTGCCGAAAAGGCAGAACAGGAAAGAAAAAGTCACAGAGTATACTGAGTAGTGTGTGACTAACTGGCAACGTCAACATGTAAGAGAAAGAATGCTGTCACTGGAAGTCAAAATGTGAGAGAATGAGTTATCGGAAGTCTTGAGTATATATAATTAATCCTTGTCACGTGGTTGGCTCCATACACACAGTTCACTTTGCGCGGGATAAAATCAAAGGTGCGGACGTATTTAGGAGCATTTGGCATTAAATAACCTTCAATGGTTGATATGCCATAAAACCCAACCAAACCAAATCATATATATTTAATATATCTGTATAAATAACCAACAATGGTTGATATGCTATAAAACCAAACCAAACCAAACAGAAAAATTTATTCCAGTGTGTTTTCATAGTAAATCAATTTCAATGCATTTCTGTTTTAAAAGATCAATACATTTTTATATTAAAATAATTTCTAAAAAGATACGATTTTTTAAAAAATCTATAAATTATTTCATTTCTATAATGAAATCATTTTCCCTGCAACATCATTTTTACTGCATTTTATAATAAAAACATTTCCATTGCATTCTTAAAGCAAAAGTCTTTCCTTTCAAATGCATTTTTGTAGAAACATTATTTCCAATGAGCAATTTAGTTTTATTCCCAACACAGGTAACCTTCTTCTTCTTCTTCTTCTTCTTCTTCTTCTTCTTCTTCTTCTTCTTCTTCTTCTTCTTCTTCTTCTTCTTCTTTGTTAATATAATTTTTTCTCCACGTGACCGCTCCTTTTCATTAAAATTCCACCCGCGTTAGATTGGTAATTACTATAAAGCGTCATACCGGGGACTACAAACCTTCAGACGATCGTGAAACTTATCGTCATGAGCAGTTTATAAAATACTGAGTCTTCTTCTAATTTAAAAATATCTATCTATCTATCTATCTATCTATCTATCTATCTATCTATCTATCTATCTCAGTCTATTCATATCTATCTATATCAATCTATTCATATCTATCTATCTATCTATCTATCTAAATGTGAGTATCATCTTTCCATATTAACAAAGACTGTTATACCAATATGTGTCAGAAGTAATGTTTATCGATCAAACAGGAAAATCCGATCTTTTCTCATCAGGTGTTATCGATATGGGAGAAATCTTATAAAAATTACTTAGAAATCATCCTGCAACCCCCCACCCCACAAAAAACTAGAACCAAGCAGAAATCGATCAAATTGGCAACGAAGCATCTTCCTATATTGAAAAAGATCCACCCTCAAAGATGTGTCTAGTATTGGAGACGGGAGTGGGTGTTGGCCAATAATGAAAGTGTTTGATTTATGGTACAATTAACGAGATGGTGATTCGACTATTTGTTGAGATCGGATTACATAGAAATTGCACTCTTCTCTCAAGGGTGGATTCAGTTTGAATTTTTAATGTTTTTTATTTTATTTATTTTTGTGGTGGGGGGTCCTCGTGGTGTAATGGTTAAAGCAATGGACTGCTGAATCATCGAAAGCGAGTTCGAACTCTAGTCGCGCTATTACGTTCCCTTTCGGACAAATACTCTTGGGAAAGGTATGAACCCCTTTATCCTCCCAGCTATTGGTTAAATTTGTACCACTACTGTTCTTCTCGGAGATTATCTTTGGCATTAAATAACCAACAAAGGTTAATATGCCATTAAACAAAGAAACCCAACTCTTATTTTTTATTCTATTTAATTTTCATTTTTTATTTTTTATTAATTCACTTATTTATTTTTTATTTACAATGATTTGGCGGTTGGGTGTTTCTGCAGATTGTACAAAAATGTGTCCTTGGGAGAAAATTTGAAAAAAAACAAAACTTTGCTTCAATTCATATACGACAAATGTTGATTCAATCTGTCAAAGTTAACAATAATTATAGCAGCCCATTTACTGTCACATTCAATGAGGGATACTATCGTTTATTTTTTTTACCACATTACAGTACAACTGATATTGGGTTGATGAAAAAAAACAAATTAAGAAGATTGTTTTATCGCACACACACACAAGCACCCCACCGCCCGCACACACAAACACACACACTCATGCGTCCACACGCGTACACACGTATTTGCCAAACTATTTACACATATACGTATACATGTTCATAAATATTCATATCATTCTATATATATATATATATATATATATATATGTATATAATAATAACAACAACAACAATAATAATAATAAATTGATGTTCTTGGTACAGTTACTAAAGGATTGGTAAAAGGACTCAAGGACTTGGAACTAAGAGGGCGAGTGGAAACTATCCAAATTCTAGCATTGCTGAGAACAGCTAGAATACTGAGAATAGTCCTGGAGACCCGAGCAGACTTATTGTCGCTCAGGCTCCAGTGAAAGCACATCAGCTAACGATGATATGAAAGACTCTCAAGGAGTAAAAATAATAATGGACGACATTAAACTGTTTGCTGAAAATGAAAAAGAATTGGAAACCCTAATACAGGCAGTGAGAATTTACAGTCAGGATAAAGGGATGGAATTCGGCATAGAAAAAAAGGACAATACTAATTATAAGAAGCGGGGAAACGACACATGACAGTTAGTAAGTAAAGTTTGCGACCGTAGTCGAGGGTGACCAGAAGTCTCCCTTTTCAATAGCTACTACACCGAGGTGTAGGAGAGGGTGCTACTCCTTTCCCTGGATTAATCCACTTTACTCTTGATGCGTGCCTGATATTGCTGAGTGCTAAGGAAGGATACATCAAGTACCATTTTTAAAGTCTTTGGTATGACGCGACCTGTGATTGAACCCAGGTCTCCCGGACCATAGGCGAACACTCTACCCACTAGGCTAAGAACGACCATATTGAGAAAAGGAAACTTACAAATATTTGGAAATATTTGAAGCGGACACCAGCAAAGAAATCGAGATGAAAGAAAAAGAAATTTAAAAAGAGTATTTCAAGAGAACGAGGAAACTACTCGGAACCAAACAACATAGTTAAAGTCTCACCAGAGGGATAAATACCTGGGCTGTCTCCCTTGTGAGATACTCTGGACCCTCTTGAAATGGACGAGGGAGGAACTTAAACAAATGGACCAAAAAACATGAAAACGCATAACGATGCTTAGGGCCGTACATCCCAGAGATGACGTAGACTGTATGTATCAAGAAAAGAAAGAGGAAGAAGACTAAGAAGCATTGAAGATAGCGTCGAGGCCTCGTTTTAAAGATTCGAAGATTACTTTTAAAATGCCGAGAAAGACTGATTACAGTGACCAGAAACAATTCAAACAACGCAAGCATCAACAGAACAACAAAAAAAAAAAAATAACTAGTTAACAAAAAATAGAAGAAAGCGACAAACAATCAAAATCTTACACGAGAAAACTTGACCATGGCTAAAAATGGAAAACTTAAGAGAGAAACTGGATCTCTTCTGATGACAGCACACAGCAACGCCTTAAGGATTAATTATGTCAAAGTAAGAAAAGACAAGACGCAACAGAACAGCGGTAAGTTAGCGCAAAAAGAGTTGAAAACTCGATACAACTGGATGGGGAAGGTGATCCACTAAGAATCGTGCAAGAAGTTTAAGTTTGACCAAACGAACATATGGTATAATCACAACCCAAAATCCGTACTGGAGTATGAGACGAACAAACTTCGCTGGGTTTTTGAGATAGATAGATCACCTAATCTCAGCTAGACGACTAGACCACATGATAGTCACAAAAAAAAGAATAGTTGACTTTACTAATTCCAGCTGACCACAGGATAAAACGGAAAGAAAGCAAAAAGTGAGATAAGCTAGAGAACTGAAAAAAATATGGAACATGAAAGTGACGGTGAAGCCAATTGTAATTGGAGCACTCGATACAGTCACCACAGGATTGGTACAGGGGCAGGAAGACTTTAAAATAAGAAGGCAAGTGGAGACTATCCCAACTACAGTATTGTTGAGATTAGCGTGAATACCGAGAAAAATCCTGGAGACTTGAGGATACTTGCTGTCACTCAGACTCCAGTGGAAAACCATTAGCTAACACTGGAGTGAAAACTCTCAAAAGAATATAATAATAATAATAATAATAATACACACACGCACACGCACACATATAATAATATATATATATATATATATTGATGTTTTCCTCTTTCTCTGTCTTCCTTTCTCAATATTCCCCCTCTTTCTTTCTTTCTTTCTTTCTTCATTTATTTATCTATTTTCTAAAATATCTATCTATCTGTCTGACGTTCTGCCTTCATATTCTTTCTTTCTTTCTTTCTTTCTTTCTTTCTTTCTTTCTTTCTTTCTTATCTATCTATCTTTCTATCTATCTATCAGACTATTTCAGTTATTTCAAATTTCCACTCCTCTTCCAACCCCCTCTTTTCTCCCTCTCTCTCTCTATATATGTTTTTTTATATTTTATTCACACATATAAAACACTATATATATATATATATATATATATATTAAGAGCAGTCAAAAAACCCGTAATGTTCAATCTAAATAATAATTATTAATAAATATTGATATTATCATCACAGCATTTAGCTTGATCTTTTTTACAGGTGTATTCATTTGGAGATGTCATTAAACTTCCATTGTTTGTTTGAACAACGAAACATTTTTTCTGTTGCAGATGCTATTTGCACAACTCGTTCCATTCTCTTGCTTTCTTTAAGAGAGACGGATAGATATGAACAACATCAGATAGATTGATTAACATGAAGAGACTAGATTGATTGATAGATAGATACGACCACTCTCTGATAGATAGACAGATAGACAGATATGAACAACTTAAGAAAAATATACATGATCAGACTGAGATAGATAGATAGATAGATAGATAGATAGATAGATGCCATTATCACTTTAAATTGTATAGGGACAAGTTAAGCCTTTCTTTATTAACCTGATGACGCTGTCACTTATGTTTCAGGTGACCTTATTCAACAGACTTCTTCGGATGTTTTTCATTGTCTCTAGCATTAAGAGGGGTCATCATTAAGAGACTTGTTCGGAAAATGAGATTTTTTTTGCTTTTGTTTTTGCTGCTAATGCTGTAAACACAACATTTTTAAATCAATATTGTCCACTCTGCAGAAGTCGATGAACATAACTGTTATATAATCGATAAGAAAATCAATAAGAAATCAGACACTAAAAGATATTTATTTTCTCACCCAGAGAGCAAAGCACCTTTTTTTTTAAAGAAAAAGAAACCACAGGGAAATCAAACATTCGTAAATACATATGGCCTTCTTAAACATATAATATATTAAAAAATTCTTCTGTAAATGACATATATATATATATATATATATATATATATATATATATATATATATATATATATATATATATATGTATAAGTTGCCAACTTTACTACTTTATATATATATATATATATATAGAGAGAGAGAGAGAGAGAAAGAGAGAAACAAAGTCAGTCGACACTATAGCGTTTCGGTTCTGCTGAACCATCATCAGGTCTGTGAGGGGTTTTATTAGTGATGTTAAGTTAACGATGGATGTATAAAAAGTGTAAAAATATATAAAAAATTGGAAAAGTTGTATAACAAGAAAAGTTGGCTGTTTATGACAAGAAAAATTGGCCGTTTGATCAATGAATCAGCGTTCGTTTCTTTAAAATACGTCACCTGATATTAGAAACATTGTGCAGAATCCACGTTCCGTTAGTTCATCGAGAGATTTCGAACCATTCCTCGTTTTCGACGAAATTCAAATCATATAAATCTGTTTTTTTTTGTTTTTGTTTTTTTTTTTATTAATATTAATGTATATGCCTAGGAAAATCCTAAAATATGAATATAAGTTTCAAGACACTGATTTATGCAATCCAAGAAAATGTTGAGATGAATGAAAAACGCTGGACATTTAGGTAGGACTGATTTTTCTTGTGTAAAGTTGGTTATAGGAAGTCTTCTTGTTTTTGAGTAGGTCTCTGCATCTGCGAAACATCTTGATGTTGTTGATGTGAGATATTGGGGTGGGAGAATGGGTCTGGATCATGTTAGTCAATGGGACAGAATGGAAGAAAATAATGGATAGTAATCCGACAATTTGTGAAGAAAAATTCACAACATATATATATCATTGGTCTAGTGGGTAGAGTGTTCGCCACTGGTCTGGGAGACCTGTGTTCAATCCCAGGTCGTGTCATACCAAAGACTTTAAAAATAGTACTTGATACCTCCTTGCTCAACACTTAGCAATATAAGGTACGTATCAAGGGTAAAGTAGGGCAATCCAGGGAAAGGAGTAGGGCCCTCCCCTACACCTCGATGTAGTAGATATTGGAAAGGGAGCCTTCGGGTCGCCCTCAACTACGGTTTCCAACTTTACTACTTTATATATATATATATATATATATATATATATATAGCCCCGTCTGCTGGTGCTGTAGAATACGTCGGTTGTGTCTCTGCAGAAGAGGAAAACCCCGCTCTAACGAGTGTCAGCAAACCATCTGATGGTTAGATTCCAATTTTGGAGTTTTGATTGGTTTTGTTTGGTTTGTTCTAATGGTTTTTTCTTGTGCCAAATCCTGTTTTGACATATATATCAAATATATATGTGTATACGCATATTGTAGATACACATAGTTAAGTGATAAAACAGTTCTATTTCTAACATTTCAATTTAGTATAACTCAACAAAATTAAATGGTAATAAGTATTGCTATGTCTCACTCACAATTCTATTAAAAATCATTCGTTTACACAGAATTAAAGGTTAAAACAGTTCTACATCAAAAAATTCAATTTAGCATAAGTCAACAAAGTCAAATGGTTCCAAGTATTGCCATGTATTACAGACAATTTAATTAAACATCAGTCATTTATTTACTCACAGTTGAATGATCAAACAGTTCTATTTCTAACAATGTAATTTAGCATAAATCATTTGTTTGCATGCAGTTGAAATGTCAAACAGCTTTATTTGATCCATTGATAGGACTCTTTCAGGTGCTACCACTTTGAATGAGAGTGGGCCCGGGAGATATGGCAATAAAGGGATACTCAGCATTCCTCAAGACTCCAACATTACTGAACCCTCACTATCAGATTGTTTATTGCCATAATCAGGACACACGTTCAGAGGTCTCTACCCTCTGCAGAGATGCAGCCGACTGACTGCTGGAGCTTGGCGGAATGCGAAGTACCCCTTCATTATCAACATTCTTAGGTCTATTAGGCTATAATCTAACGGTCAAACAGAACTCTTTAATTCTTTAATCATGAGCAAAAAAGTGCTTGATATTACATTTTTTAAATTTTACGTGGTGCATTGAGAAGATTCCAGACTATTTTTGTTACAGGCATTTAAAATTGTCGTAGACTCTTGAAAATTCAGTATGTTATGGCTCTACATCTTATGAGATGACTGACCAATTTTTATGATTTCAGGTTCAAATGAACAGCTACAGCAGAAATTGGAATACACCCTACTAAAGCCTGATTGTCACAGCTGGTTAATTGCAGAAATGCAATCTGACATCGAAGAACGATATGCAATAGAATTCTGTTTTAAACATGGAAAAAAGGCCCCAGAAACGTATGGAATTCTTCAGACTTTTTTTCGACCATCTTGCATGAATCGAGCATCAGTTTTTGAGTGGCATAAGAGATTCAAGGAAGGCAGGGAGTCTGTGAGGGATGATGAGAGGTGTGGGAAGAGTAAAGAAGTCAGAACACGAAAATTGATAGGCCAAAGGGGTAAGCATAGGGTTAGGGTTACTATGTTGAGGTTTTGAGGGAGTTTAGGAAGAGATTCCGTCGGAAGAAGCCAGCACTCTTCAAATCGAGTCAGTGGCATATCCACCAGGACATTACACCAGTCCACAACTCCATTCTTGTCACAGACTTTTTGACCAAGATGGGTATCAAGACAGTTCCTCAGCCTCCCTATAGTCCAGACCTTGCTCCCTGTGACTTTTGGTTATTTCCTAAGCTCAGAGGCTGTCGCTATGAGACAATTGAGGAGACGAAAGAGGCTGTGACGAAGTTCATTGCCACGCTCACACAAGAGGACTTCGATGGGGTCTTCCGGAAGTTGTTGGAACCGCACAATAAGTGCATTGCAGATGGAGGAGATTACTTCGAAGGGAACTAGAGTTTCATTTGTGTACTGTCAATAAAAGTGCCCATACGAAATAAGTCTGGAAACGTATTTAATGATCTCGTTACATAGCAAAACGCTTGTAAGTTTTACATAGCAATACTTAAAACCATTTAACTGTGTGCAAATAAAACCATTCTTGTTACTTAAAGTTATGTATGAGCTCTGGTTTGTTTATAATGTTATTTACAATTTGTACACTATTTATATATAAATTCAATATGTATTTATGAACAGAGTTTGACATTAAATAACCTACAAGGGTTAATATACCATAAAAGTCAACAATCACCCACCAACTAACCATATATATGCGATATATAAGCTCAAATATACATACATATATATATATATATATATATATATATATATATATGAGCTTATATATATATATATATATATATATATATAACTTTTTATGTATATATTTCAATCATACATCTTCGATGCATCAAGGAGGTCTTCAGTGATGCAACTGTCTTCATTACCGATTTCGGGTTATTTCTGCATCATATCGGCTCCGTCAGTAACCCCGGCATGACTCTGGAAGAGCCAAGTCGCCTCCGTGATCGGTACGTGCTACGCTCGTGCCTCTACCAAAGCAAAGAAAGATTTTTTATGAAGGCCGGACTTCGGCCGTTCTTACAGACATCTGTCCTTTAGAAAACAGCCAATGAAAATAGGGCATTCCACAATCCTCTGCAATATATAATACCATCTGTACCTCATCCGGTTTCGGCTAGCTACTTCCGGAATCGGTACCGAGGTAAGATGTTATTTTAATACTCGTCCGCGTCCATGAGATATATAAGCTCAAATATATATATATATATATATGAGCCTGTATATATATATATATATATAACCTTTTATGTATATATTACCTACTTATATATGATAAAACTTTCTTTAAAATAAAGCATATATAAACATTATAGACTTCATTTATATAAACTTCATATATGCAACATATATTACCTTACAGCTATAACATATATATATATATATATATATATATATATATGAAGGTAGCAGGAAAAAATATAATCCAAATAGGTGAATATATCATGATGTGAAGTCGACGTTAACGTTTCGGTTATAATAACCATCGTCAGGACTTGGATATAAAATGGATGATTCCTAATGATCTATCCATATGAAAACTTATTTGTTGCGTATTTCTCAATAAACGGGAGGTTTTGTCTCGTTTCTTTGAAAAATCCTACATTTTCTAATATTTTTCCACGTGCCAAACACGTTCTGATGACTTTTGAATTTTGAACGCTATGTGCATGTTTATCTATCTTTTCGTTGTATATTTCTCATTTGCTCCTGTCATCTCAACAATCACCCATCTATATTGTTGAACTATTTTATATCCAAGTCCTTACGATGGTTATTATAACCGAAACGTTAACGTCGACTTCACATCATGTTATATTCACCTATTTGGATTATATTTTTTCCTGCTACCTTCATACTGTCGAATTTTATCCATATTTACTTTCATATATATAAATATATATATGTATATATCCTTCTTATATATATATATATATATATATATATAGAGAGAGAGAGAGAGAGAGAGAGAAGGAGAGAGAAAGTGATGACAAGGTAATCCAAATAAAAAGAGAGATTTACTGGAAAGCGTCGTCGACACTATAGGGTTTCGATTCTAATAAACCATCATCAGCACTGTGTGGGACGATATTGTGATGTTAAATCAACGATGAATATTTAAAAATACAAAATACAAAAAGGAGAAAACAAATACAAGAAAAAATTGTCAGTTTAATTATTTCTTTTTTTTTTTAAATTAGGTAATTTGACAAATTAGGAATATTGTATAGAATTTATGTTTCGTTAGTTTATCAAAAAGATTTCGAATCAAACTGAGGAAGAAAAAGAAGAAAGACAAAACGAAAAAGAGAAAGTATGAAATTATTATATATAAGGATTATATTAACTAAAGATGGAATATATTGAAACCATTTAAAATGGATTTGCTCGAGTACGGAGAAATATAAAAAGCCCGGACGAGTATTTACGGAATTACAGAGTGAAATAGCACCAGCCCCCCAAAGTCTTAATCTTTTATTGTTAATGTAAATTAGCATCTTTTCAGAATTGAAACGGAAGTTCTTAGATTGAGGTATGTGTTGAAGAAGTTCATTGTTTAAGTCACCAATTCTAATGTCTATTTTGTGTTCTTTTAAGCGAGCGTGAAGGTTCCGAGATCTTTCACCAATATATTTTAATTTACAATTCTTACAAGGGATACAATAAACACCGGCGTCTGAAAATTTCTTGGATTACAAAATTTACCTTGTTTTTTTTTGTAATTCTAAACATCCATCGTTGATTTAATATCACTATCATCCCTCATAGCCCTGATGATGGTTCATTAGAACCGAAACGCTATAGTGTCGACGTTGCTTCTCAATAAATCTCTCCTTCTACTTGGATTACCCTGTTATCAATTTTCTCTGTATATTGTCGGATTACACTCCACTATTTACTTCCATATATATATATATATCATAACTGTGATGGTTGTCATAATCTCACTTCGTGTCTTTGTAGCAAACCAAATGCGATATATGTGCTCATTATCTGTGACAGAGGTATTATATAATAATAATAAGTAAATATATATTAATTTTTATATATATTCAATAGCCTGAAAGCTTATTTGCGACGTCAGGTTTCATAACACTTTATAAACGACAATTATCAGGCAGATGATTGTCGTTTATAAAACGTCATGAAACCTGAGGTCCTTGACAAGCTTCCATGCAATTAGTTACGTATAAAAACTAATATATATTTACTTATTATATATATAATATATAAATGAATGATATAGTTTTCTAAAAAGTAGAATTTTTATAAGTTTGATAACAGATTGAATCCCAGGTGCCCGTGTGAGTTTATGTATTTACCACCCCACCAGACCAATCTTCATATAAATACCATTTTAATTTAAGTAAAGTTGGTTTAAATTCGCATTTTTCCTTTTCCTCGCCTGGTTTCATGGCTAAGGTTAAAGAAATTGTCTCGTCCAGGATTTAAATTCGAATCGTCAATTGTAATTTCTACGATAAAGATTACGCTGAGCACGTTTCTCCTTTTTCTTTATTCTTACCTACCAATATATATATATTGTCATTCACAGACGGACTGTTTCGTTGGGTCACAACTCTTCAGTGTGACTTGACACGTAGGACGCTTGAAGCTGGGATCGAAACCCGCCCAACTTTACGTTAGACTTAGCATCAGACCGCTCGGCCAACAAGCGTATCACGTTGGCTAGGGAATTATAAGGTATTATGTAGCAACAGCAGCAGCAGCAGCAGCAGCAGCGTTCGTTTGTTTACATTTTATACCTTACCGGATACCAGAGTGCTCGATTGATTCGAAGAGCTTTGCATTATGCGAGCGGCAGCCGAAAATCCCTTCGCCAGAGTGCTCAACCCCCATGGGCGAGGGTATATATTGTCATCCACAGACATATGTTTTTACCAACGCCTCCACAATTGCAGGATGTGACACAAGGATAATTTTTAAGCAGGGCTTAACTGGCTGGAGTTAAGAATTTTCTTTTTCCCTGACTGGTGGCCTAACCAAGTTTAAAGAATCCAATCTGCCATATTATTCACTCATAACCAGTGGAAGAACTGTTGGATTCATACGTACCTTTCTCAAAGGTATTTGAGCTATGTAAAATGCAAATAGTCTCTCCAAGGATTTGAACCTGTGTCTCCGAGTCAATTTCCTAGGACGATAACTATTAAACCACAGCACATGCCTACCAATATATATCTATATCTACATAGTTTAAAATATAGATAGATAGATCATCATGTCATGTTGCTAGTACGGGTTTCCCTAACTCTCTCACGCCGTTGGACCAATCGTCCATCGCTTCCGGCTGGTCTTTTAGACTGCATCCTGTGTCCGTACAGATCTGTAGTATATATCATCATCATCATCATCATCATGTGCTGATAGCACGGATTTCCCTGACTCTCTTTCTCTCTCTCTCTTTCTCTCGGTCATCCATCGCTTCCGGCTGGTCCTTTAGACTGCATCCTGTGTCCGTACAGATCTGTAGTATATATCATCATCATCATCATCAGATTTCCCTGACTCTCTCTCTCTTTCTCTCAGTCATCCATCGCTTCCGGCAGGTCCTCTAGACGAAATCCCGTGTCCATTCAGAGCTGTTGCAGATAAGTTTTTGTTGGTCATCCAACACTTACACGTCCCTGTGAAGGGGTCCATAGGATGACGTCGCTTATGAGCTCGTCTTTACTTATCTAGCAGTTTCCCGCATGTCTTGTTCGTCTTATCTGGATTTTTTAGAGATGGGTGATACCTTGCCGTACAGCTGCTGTTTTGTGGAACGTTACTTCATGTATTTTTTCAATATAGCTCGTAGCATTCTTGTGCAATTACCGTCTAGTTTTTTTTCTATGTACGTTTAGTCATCGTCAATGTGAGTCCAAAATAAAACTTAATACTTCTCAAACAAAAGCAACAATAGAGAACTAATTATATGGTATTAATCTAAAAGAAAAAACAACACAAAGCAACCTCTCACATAAACCAAATTAAGCCTTAAAAATATACATGAAAGCTAAAATATGATTATGAAATAAGCGGACAAGAGAAGTGATATAGTAATTTTAGATAAAACATATTACTGAACAAAAAGTAAAGAAACACTAAGAAAAAGAAAAACACAAACGAGAAAAAGAGAATCAACATCTGCCTAACGGTCACCCAATCATGGCGGTCGTCACTATATAAATCAAATACGATACCACCAGACGCCATTATTACTCCCTGACGAAAGCGATAAGAGCTAGAAACGCTCATTGGAGTAAGATGAATATTTCTAAAAAAATAAGTCGCTATGTAGACCGATATATATATATATATATATATATATCATCAACATCATGTCATGCCGCTAGCACGGATATCCCAGACTCCCTCTCACCACTTATCCCTATCGTTCATCGCCTCTGGCAGGTCTTCAAGGCTACATCCCGTATCCTCACATAGATGCTGAATGTATGTTCGAGCCGGTTGGCCTGCTTTTGCTTGGCCATATGTGGGGGTACATAGGAGTACATCACCTATGAGTTTGTCCCTGCTTCTCCAGCAGTGTTCTGAATGTCTGGTTCGTCTAGCTTGGATAGTTTTCGTGATGGGAGGTAGGTGTCCGTATAGTTGGTGCCTTGTGGGGTGTTGCTGACAGGACTTGTTCAATATTGCGCGCAGCATTCTTGTGTAATTGCCGTCTTGCTTCTTCTCGAGCCGTTTAGTTAGCGTCCAAGTAGTGCATCCATACAGCAGTATATATATATATATATATATATATATATATGTATATAAGACAGTATTTAATCCAGTAAGTCCATTTTTTTTTAAGTTTGAATGTTTAGTCATGTAATTTTGTAGCTGTAAATTGTTCCTAAATTAAATTTGAGGTCCGATGAAACCGAATTTTCCTTGACATGCCAAAATAAGGTGATACTTATTGTTACTTGAATTGGAAGGGCTACTTTTATATAGGAGAAATAAGTTTGTTTGTTTCTTTTTTTCTAGTCTGGTAGTGAATGTGCAAAAGATTTTTCAATCTATTTAATTGTTTGATCTGAAGAAGTTTTGTTAATTCAAAAAAAAAAACTATTGACTTATATCAATGCTTTTTAACAGGATAGAAATGAATTGATTATCTTAATGTGACCGATTGTTGTTGTTTTTTTAAAGATATATATAGTCATCCACAGACAGATCTGTTTCTTTCTCTCAGAACTCATCAGTGTGGCTAGACATACTAGTTTCCCGAAGCTGGGATCGAAACCAGATTGACTCAAATGCCAATCCGAGACTCTACTTCTCATCCACGAGGAACTAATAGCAGCGAAGTAAATTTTAAACGGTTATAAATCACAATTACTATTGTTTACGTACATCCGCTTGACGAGTACCGAGAACTCAATTCATATATATATATATATATATATATATATATATATATATATATATATGTATATATATATATATAGATAGATAGATAGATAGATAGATATATGAAGAGCCTTTCAACAAACGCTAATGACAACGCGATTATTTCATTCGCTAAAGAACTCAACCTTACGAGGGTAGGGGAGTATATATATATATATATATATATATATATGTAGTCATACTGAAGAGTTATTATACAACATCACTGTCTGTGCATGGTAATATATATATATATATATATACTCTAGCAAGATACGTCTCTGGATGGCCCGGACTTACATGTTTGATGCCACATCTTTTGAAATATAGGGTGTCTCAATATACATGGGACCCATGTGTCAGATAATAACTCTAGTAATAATAATGTTGTGTTCTTTTATACTATAACAACTATTAATCCTTGATCACAATGCCTTGGACAAGAGAAGTGAAAATATTTTGCCTCACTAATTATTTGAAGACAAAATCATTCAGAAATATTTAAAAATATGAATATATGTTTCAAAATATTAATATGAAAATGATTTATTACTGAGACAAGAAACTAAAATGCATGTCCTGGAAGCTGATATAATAACAATAAAAAAACATGGATTTGATATCTCATGCTCAAAGGATGCATTTTTTTACAGAACTTGTTCCATAGTGCTTACCTCAGTAATAAATTATTTTCATGTTTATAGGTTGCATTTGTCTTGAGATATATTAGATATATGTGTATATTCTAAAGCAAGATACGTCTCCAGATGACCCAGATGTACATATTTGATGAGAAGTTGATAGATAATAAATTAAATACTACGTTATTTTCAACACCTGATCAGACTGAAACGAGCCCATATAAATAACTCCATACAAACAGACATTCTATTGATGACATCTCAATAGTTTCTTCATAGTCATTGTCTTCGTTAATGAGGGAAACTTTAAGGTAATTCTTTTCACATATACGTAATCGGTTACCGGGAGTGCTCAGTTCATGAAAAGACCTATTGTGTTTCAGCTGATGTGGTAACTGGCAAATTACCCACTAGATGGCTCAAAGCATGTGGTGGGGGAGCATATATTGTCATCCACCGACAGACTATTTCGATGTATCTCAACACTTCAGTGAGGCTAGACACGCAAGATGCTTAAAGCTAGGATCGAAACCCGGTTTATTTTGTGTCAGTCAGATATCTTACCCCACAGCTATCTCGCATATTTTTATGTTGTCATTATGTTAACATTATCAATACAAACGGGTCATTGGCCTACTGGTTAGAGTGTTCGGCAATGGTTCGGGAGACCTGGATTCAATCCCAGGTCGCGTCATATCAAAGACTTTAAAAATGGTACTTGATACCTCCTTGCCTAACACTCAGTAATATAAGGTACATACCAAGGGTAAAGTGGAGCAATCCAGGAAAAGGAGTAGCGCCCTCCCCTACATCTCGGTTTAGTAGCTATTGAAAAGGGGGCCTTCTGGTCGCCCTCGACAACAGTCGCCAACTTATTTAACCATATCGATTTACTGGTGGTGAGGTCCCCGTTGAGCAGTGGCTAACGTGCTCGTCTGTGACATCGTAGTAAACGAGTTCGAACTCCAGTCGCGCTATAACGTTCCCTTTTGAACTCATACTCTTGGGAAAAGTATGAGCCCACTTACCCACCGCCAGGTATGGGTTAAATAATAATACTGTTGTTCTTTTAGAAAGTTGACTTTGGCATTAAATGTACCACGAAGGTTTATATGCCATTTTAACAAAGAAACAAAACTATAATATTCTTACGTGTTATAATTCTGCGCACTTTTGTGAGTTCCATTTGCACCGGTATTACTACATGGAAAAGGCATAAAACCATCTCTTTAAACCCTTTAGTTATGGGTAAATAGTAGGGAAGACTGAGTTCTTTAACCTCATGTAAGACAACCAGTCTCAGCGGAAAATATTTCAAACAAGCTTTTATCCTTTAAAAAAAAATCGACCTTGCGTCACATGCTGCTTTTGGTGGACTGGTTGGTTAAATACATTTAACACTCCCTCTTTATTAAATTCACCTCTACAGTTTTTTTTAACTTCCTGTTTTGCGCTATGCACTACATTGTTTCTGTCAGTACTGCGCATAACCCTCTTATATATAATAGTTGATCTTGTCATGAATTATATAAGAACATCTTACAAGTTCCTGTCTGAAGATTGTGTTTTAGCTGCTTATGAACCTTTAAGTTACAGAAATGGAAGAATAGTGATTTGAATATATATATATATATATATATATATATATATATATATATATATATATATATATATATATATAAATGGAGATTGCATTTTATTCCACATTCCTTCCATAAGAATTCATAAAACTGTAAAGTAATGGAGAAGCCAAAGAGAGGTAAATAAACTACGTTTATTTAAGGTTTAATCCTGCTTTGTCGGTATTTTCTCACCTGTAAAATACAATTTTTAAAAAAAGATTGCTCATTCTGATATATATATATATATATATATATATATAGGCCTATTAAGTAGAGTGTTCGCCAATTGTCCGGAGGAGGGGGTTCAATCCTAAGTCGACTCATACCAAAGACTCAAGGAAATGGTACTTGATGCCCCCTTGCTTAACACTCAGCATTATAAGGCACGGATCAAGGGTAAAGTGGAACAATCCAGGAAATAGAGTAGTGCCCTCCCCTACACCTCGATGTAGTTGCTATTGAATAGGGCGCGTTCGGGTCACCCTCGACTACGATCACCAGCTTTACTTATATATATATATATATATATATATATATATATATATATAAAGAAAAAAATGATTTTAAGGTAATCCAAGCAGGAGAGATTTATTGAGGAGCAAAGTCGATACTACAGCGTTTCGGTTCTACTGAACCATCATCAGGACAATGGGGGATGATATTAGTGATATTAAATCAACGATGGATGTTTAAAAGTGCAAAATATAAAAACCTAGGAGAAATTTGTATAACAAGAAAAAGTTGGCCGTTTAATTAGTGAATCAGCCTTTGTTTGTTTTAAATTACGTCATTTGACTCATAAGAAATATTGTGTAGAACTTATGTTCCGTTTGTTTATCGAGAAAGATTTCGAATCAAAAGGAGGGAGAAAGAGAAAGACAAAAAGAAAAAGAGAGAGCATAAAACTATGATACACGTATGTGTAATATATTAACTAAAGATGGAATATATTGTAGCTATTTAAAATGGATTTGTTCAAGTAAGGAGAAATATTACTAAAGCCCGGGCGAGTATTTTGGAAATTACAGAGTATATGTAGGCGGGTTTGAAAATGTATAGAGAAATAGGGGCTATAATAACTTACACACCCTGATGAAGGTCTAAAAAAACCGAAACGTTTACCACTCGCAAATGTTTCTCCAAATAACATCATCCTCTGAAAACCTTGTGAATTTTTTCATCTCTACTCATTTTTATACTGTCGGATTTATTTTCTGTTTTTCCTGGGTATATATATATATATATAGGTATTATTCGGTCCAGTTAAACCAGAGTTGGGAGTAATTCCTTCAGGACAAGAAAATCATTCAGGAACTGAACATTTAAATTTTCCTGGTGGAGAGCTCAATGTAATTTTTTACAGAGCAATATTTCTTTAAGAAAAAACCAAAGACCGGTTAATTTAGGATTATAAATTTATTTCCATCCGGTTTTTCAGTTTCTGGTGTAAACCAAAAAAAACGAAGAAAAATATAACAGGACCTCTTCAGATCCAATGGATAAATAAAACAGACTAGACACGTGGGGTGGAATGGGAGGGGGAAGAGATTAGTCTTTTTTATTTATCCATTGGATCTGAAGAAGTCCTGTTATATTTTTCTTCGTGTTTTTGGTTTACACCAGAAACTGAAAAACGGGATGGAAATAAATTTATAATCCTAAATAATTAACCGGTCTTTGGTTTTTTCTTAAAGACACACACACACACACATATATATATATATATATATATATATATATAACTTAAATTAATGACACTTTTTTTAATAAGACAGAAGTAAAAAAAAAAAAAAAATTGTTGCCCAAATCCCCCGAGTGCATCTTCCGTGTATGTGAATGTGTGTATTTGTTTTCCACGCACACGTTTCCGCATATCGACCTGTAATGACGTAGTTGAGTACACAAGTATACACGTTTAACAGACCGACACATAGACAAGTAAAAAAAAAAAAAAAAAAAAAAAAAAAAAAAAGAATGATTTATACGCTCCTCAAGTAAAACATACCAATGTATAGAATAACAAGTGTCGAAAACTTTTTTTTTTTTGTTTTCCAATCGTCTTATTTGCTTGCTTGCAAATCAATCCAACCGTTTCGTTTACTCTCCGATTCGTTTTGACACGAGCGACAAAAGATGATGTCCTGTCGATCTGTTGGTGATCGGGGTTCGATTTCATGTTGAGTGTGTTTGCTCGGTTTGACAATGTCCGTTGTTTGTTGACTCGGACCAAGCAGACCACAAATGGACACCCCGAGACCGTAATTTGTTTTCGCGCCAGAGAAAAAAAAAAGGATAAAAAAAGAAAAAGAAAATGATGGCGAAAATGCGTCGTTTCCCTTATTTTTACAAGCTGTAGGAAAGCTTAGGAAAACACTGTTAAACGATTCACAGGTCTAAGGCCGTTTACAATTATTTGTCGAAGGTCCCCGGGTGAGATTCAGTAACCACCTGCTTTACTTCCCGCGGTCAAAATGGAATAGAAAGGGTGGATAAATATTTCTATGTTGGTTGACAACCATAAAGTTTGAAAGCACTGTGAGATATTCTTTACCAGTATTACGTTTCGAAATTTTACTTTAAAACGTTTTCCTTACACACACACACACACACAGACATATATATATATATATATATATATATATATATATATATATATATATATATATATATATATATATATGTCTCTAGAAGCTTTGGCTTGGCGTTTGAGTCAACCGGGTTTCGATCCCAGCTACGGGAAGATACTGTCTAGCCACACTGATGAGTTCTGATAGAACGAAAACAGATCTGTCTGTGGATGACTACATATACTCCCCTACCCCCGTGGGGTTGAGTTCTCTGGCGAAGAAGTAATTGTGTTACCATTAGCTTCTATTGCAAGCCTCTTCGTAGATGAATTGAGGTCTCGGCAGCCGTTGAACGGATGTATGTAAACAATAGTAATTGTGATTCATAACCGTTTAAAATTTACTTCGCAGGTAATATCTCCTCGTGGCTGAATGGTTAGAATCTTTGGCTTGGTGTTTGAGTCAACCGGGTTTCGATCACAGCTACGGGAAGATACTGTCTAGCCACACTGATGAGTTATGATAGAACGAAACAGATCTGTCTGTGGATGACTATATATATATGTGTGTGTGTGTGCGTAAAGAAAAGTTTAGGAGGCGTTAAAGTTCTAATGGTTATTGTCATAAGAAATAGACACGGCGATCAAAGTTCAAATCCTAGACGAGGTTATTTGCTTTTCTCATAGCACTCATCCCCTTTGGAAAGCTATGCATTATACTATTCTTCATCAAGTTATAGTTAAATAGAAGGGTAGACTTTGTCCTTTAACTTTGGCAACCGGTTTGGAAAAGGGAAAAGTGCACAGACTCGGTTAGTTGGTTGGTTTTATGCATATCAACTTTTGTTGTTTTATTCAATGCCGTAGTCAGTCTTTCTTACGTGCAATTATAAAAAAAAGTATTTCCGTCTATGCTCTTTTTCCTTTTCTAGACCGGTTTCCAAACCAAATTTTAAAGGGTACAGCCTATCCTACTATTTATCTATAGCTTGATGAAGAATAGTTGGAGGCATAGCTTTCCGAAGGGGAAAAGTGCTATGTGGAAAGCAAATAGCCTCGTCCAGGATTTGAACTTGGATCGCCGTGTTTATTTCTTATGATAACAACCATTACACCATTACGCCACCTGAAGCTTTCTTTACGAACACACACACACACACACACATTTCTATATATATATAGAATGTTGATATCTGTGTGTATGTGTTGGTGGGGGAAATAATTATTTGTGAGCAAAAATAGCTTAGAGTGATTATTGATGGATTGGATGATTTTAACGGCAAATCAATCCGCCTGGAGCTATTTCAGGCTGAGAGGTTAGGGAATCACCCACATGGTACCCTCATATTTAAATTTTTGATGTAGTTTCTTAGGGAATTTTTTTTTCAATATTTGCATACGGTTCTATCGGAAACACAAAAAAACTTTAAACGGATCGATTTCACCCAAAGATGAAACCCTGAAAGGTATTACCTCTACGAGTCATGGTGGTACTGGGAGTAATATCAGTAAAGGAGTACTCAAAATTTTCTTGAGCTGGAGCCTCACCACGAGATACGGTTTGGAGTCATTGCCTGGATACTTTAGTTTTTTATAAGATTTCTGGCTCTTATTTTGATTCTTGTATTTGGAATTTATTTTTTTGCTATGTGTATGCGTGTGCGTGGGAAGAAGAAAGAAAGAGAGAGAGAGAGAGAGAGAGAGAGAGAGAGAGAGAGAAGGAAAGAGAATTACAGAAAAACTATGTTTCGCTATAGGTCTTGCACCATCAGAATATAGATGATTATATTAAGATTATTATTATCTTTGTATTTTCGAAAAAAATCATCTACTTTCTAATTACGTTGGATTTTCTTTACAAACTCTACTCATATATATATATATATATATATATATATATATATATATATATATACCTTCATCATCATATCTCGCTGCGAGCACGGATATCCCTGACCCTCTCTCGCCACTAGTTTCCATCGTCCATTGTTCCCAGGAGGTCTTCAAGGCTATATCCTGTATCGGCACAGAGCTGTTGTATTTAGGTTCTAGCTGGTCGTCCTGCCTTTGCTCGTCCACGTGAAGGGGTCCACAGGAGTATATCGGTTTTCAGTTCGTTCTTACTTCTCCAGCAGTGTCCCACATGTCTGGTTCGTCTAACTTGGATAGTTTTCGTGATGGGTGGTAGGTGGCCGTACAGCTACTGCTTTGTGGGGTGCTGCCTACAGTACTGATTCAATATTGCTCGCAGCATTCTTGTGTAATTGCTGTCAAAATTTTTCTCTATACGTTTAGTTAGCGTCCATGTGGTGCATCCATATAGCAGTATCGACATGATCGCAGCAACACGCAACTAGCAAATACATAGGCCTCTATCGATAGCCTATCGGTCATATGGAAGTCAGTCCTGACCGATAAAATAAAAATATATATCTATTACTATATATACATATTTACCAACCCCTCCGCTTGGGCAGGATATGACACAAGGTCAATTTTTTAAGCGGAGTTTAACAGGTTTATACCGGACATTGGCCTAGGGGTTAGAGTGTTCGCCAATCGCCCGGGAGACCTGGGTTCAATCCCAGGTCGAGTCATACCAAAGACTCAAAAAATGGTACTTGATGCCTCCTTGCTTTACACTCAGCATTATAAGGTTCGGATCAAGGGTGAAGTAGAGCAATCCAGGGAAGGAGTAGCGCCCTCCCCTACACCTTGGTGTAGTAGCTATCGAAAAGGGAGCCTTCGGGTTACCCTCGACTATGGTCGCCAACTTAACAGGTTTGAATTTAGAGTTTTCCTTCTCCTAGACAAGTTGCCTCACCAATTCAACTATATACAGAGAGAGAGAGAGAGAGAGAGAGAGAGCGTGTGTGTGTCTGAGAGAGAGAGAGAGAGAGAGAGAGAGAGAGAGAGAGAGAGAGAGTGGTAAATAGGCAAGGAGAGAAAAAATATTGAAATATTAAGTAAACATTTTTTTCCTTCTTTTTCTGTATATATAGCTTTCTTTCTTTCTTTCTTTCTTTCTATCAATTATTATCACATCCTTCATCTTTCTCACTGGCTTTCCTTTATTTTTTTCTTAATTGACAAGCGTACGATGGGTAGCATCATCGCTCATCCTCTCTTTCTTCCCGGCTTCCTTTTCATTTTCCTTTGTTTTTTTTATTCACCTCTATTCTCCTTCTCTTTTTCCATTCCTCTGGCGTAAACGGTAAATTTATCATGTATAGCATCATTGCTTCATTTCCCTCCCTCTCTCTCACTCACTCTCTCTCTCTTTCTTTCTCTCTCTCTCTCTCTCTCTTTGCCCTGTTGACTAAACTGAATACCTTGAAATAGAATTGTTTTTGACGATTAAACCATATATTTATATTTAAACTGCATACTTAAGCAAAATTGATTTTTTTGAAATGGAACTGTACTTCTGCTAAACTGAATTGTTTAATATAGAGCTGTTTTGACCCTTAACTGTGTGTAAACAAAATCTATACTTATACTAAACTGAATTGTTTGAATTAGAACCTTTTGACTAAACTGAATGGTTTGAAACAGAAATATTTACACAATTAAACTGTGAACTTTTGCTAAACTGTGTAACATTCTCATATGCATGCAGAAATATAGTCAACACAATAAAGACGAACGAAACACAGTTCTTTAGAAAAAATAAACCTCTCACACTTTATTCGAAATGGTACGAAAGGGTTACGAAAGGGTTATTGTGTGAGTGGTGAGTTGGAGACTGTACAAAGCTGCAATATATTCCCCCCCCCCAGCTCTTCTTTCTCATTCTGCCGGGCTGCTCAACCAGAACCCCAAAGGGCCCAGCTCTCTGCTGGGTTTGGTTCTCACTGCTTCGAACTGCAAAAATTGACTCCAAACTCTGATCTCCAACTCACTCGAACTTCCTGTGGCACCGGGCTATATAATTGTTTGATATCCACCTGCTTCAGTGAGCATCGCATCTACACTCAATTCAACCCGTCCACACTCAAGGTTATCCCCTGATATCTTCGACCGGATGCACCTATTATTTACACAGGTGCATTTCTTATTAGACAGCTCAGCCGGGTCGGAGATCAATATGTTACAACTGGACTGCTTGAAATAGAAGTGTTTTAACATTGAGACTGTACTCATGCTAAACTGAATTGTTTGAAATAGAACTGACTATTTGCATAAAATGGATTTGGCGTTAAATAACCAACAAAGGTTGATATGCCATTTACCCAAACCAACCAAACAACCAACCATCCCTCCATCTCTCTCTCTCTCTCTCTCTCTCTCTCTGGCTTCTTTATTTATTTATTTATTTCTTACTTAGATTTTGAGGTATAGCATATTAATTGTCTTTCCTTTTTTTTCCCACACAATCAAAACTGAATGGTCTATTATTTGCATAAAATGGTGACGCTAAGATGATTCAACGAAATACCCTAAATACATTTTTTCAAAATCCTAGGCCACTTAAAATTTTTTCTTCTTTTTCTTTTTTCTATGATTTGTTATTAATGACCAACCAGATAAGCTTATTAACTCTTAAGTAAAGTGCCCTAAAATATCAAACAATTAATAGATTTTATCTTAAACGAATTTAATATCAGAAACGAAAAACAAAGTTTATATATCTATTGATCTTCTTTTTTTTTTCTTAAGGTTCATATCTAAAGTAAATTGACTAATCAAATAAAAACAATTGATTCGATTAAGAAGAGATAGTGTTGCTTTATTTTTCCTGTTATTGACGTATCTTTCACCTCTAACGACTTTGAATATTAGTAGAGAGTACATCATAGATTATCTTCATTTACCTATTAATATCATTAGGAAATCATAAATTTGTTTCCAGCTTTCGTTGTTTACAACTTTTTGATCGTACGATGTGCGTCCAAAATGTAAGGGTACCGATGACACGAATAATTCATTTCAATCTCAAACAACAAACAACTTAGTTTCTCTTTCGACGTAATTCCTCCTGTGTTTAATACACTTTCCCATCTTTCTCTACTGCCCTTCTTAAATACACTGCGGGAGATATTCTTCTGGGATGCTCCTATTTCCGTCGTTACGGCTCTTTCAACGGTCTCAACACCTTCAAAAAGCAGGATCATCAAGGGGACCCCTTGATGATCCTGCTGTGCTTGGGGAAAAGAAGAAATGTCACACGGGGCAAGATCAAAATAATTATGTGGTTGTTCCTCTACTGCAATCTTACCCTCGGTGATAATCTTTCAAACACTGTCCTTTTTTGGTCCTGCTGGATTGAGATCATTCGACCATTGTCACACACTACCTACCTTTCTCGCTTGACGTTAACATCAGTCCTGATCGTTGAAGGCCTCCCGCTCCTAGAATCATCTTTCACATATTTGCTACCTTTTTGAATCTTTTGAGCTTCTCAAGAAAACGTGTGGGCAACATGGTGTTATTTCCATACACTTGCTGAAGTATTTCAAGTGCTTCGATTGAGTTTTACCCGACCTAAGTGTTGGGTATCACGCACCTTTTCCCACACAATGAACTAGTCCATCTGTCATATATAGCAGTAGCTACTAATACCAAGGCAGACTAGAAGGTGAAGAGCAGCTTCTAATAGGAATAGTATTAGAGCGTTGGAGACTGGAGATCGCACTAGATCACCTTACTTGCTACCGTAATAACGGAAGCCATTACTATCGTTGGACTATATCTTTATTCTGTATTCACTAATCCTATGTTCTTGTCCACTAATAGTCTCTCTATTGTATATATTTTTTTCCTGAGAATATATCTCTATTTCCTCTCATATCGTGGTTTGTCCTTTATTTAATATTACAAGCGTTCACTAACCAGAACGCAACTAAAAATTTCACGTTTTTTTGTTTCTCCGTGATAACATTTGTACGATCTGAAAAAGAATAGGTACAAACAAAACCTAGTAGAAAAAAAATTCAATTATTGCAGAAAACTCTGGTGGTGTAACGGTTAGCAAGCTAGATTAGCAAACCTACACGAGTGAGTTCTAGTCTCACTGGGCGCCCCATTCATTCGGCCTTGTGCCAAATCGAAACATAGAGCTTTGTAAATTACCTAAGGAGGTGCCCGTGGTGTAATGGTTATCGTCCTAGGAAATGGACACGGCGGCTCGAGTTCAAATCCTGGACGAGAATGATTGCATTTCACATAGCACTAATACCCTTGGGAAAGGTATGAATCAAATTATTCTCCCTCCAGCTATGGGTAGGATAGACTGGGTTCTTCAGCCTTGGTGAGGCAACTAGTCTAGAAGAAAAACTCTGAACTCAAAACTGTTAATCTCCGCTTGAAAATTGACCTTGTGTCATATCCTGCCCGAGCGGAGGGGTTGGTAAATAGTATTATTGCAGAAAACTAAGATGACAGTTATATCCTCCTAAAATGTCTTCTTCTATGATAACAGAACACACTTATGTATCTTTCACCCATAGATCACGGCTGCAACACCATTTCCATTAGTTTTCAAACAGACCTCATTTATAAGTAGATACAAAAGTCATTTAAGTGGCAACGTGATTTTTTTTTTTGAAAAAGCAATATATTTTTCTTTCTTTTCGACTAAGACTTTTAAGTGGCAACGTGATTTCTTTCTTTTCGACTAAGACTTTTAAGTGGCAACGTGATTTTTTTTTTTGAAAAAGCAATATATTTTTCTTTCTTTTCGACTAAGACTTTTGTCTTCATATTCACAACATTTCGGCCGATCCATCCTCCGGCATATGTATCATGTTGAACTCTCGAGCTCACTCAGAACTATCAAACCGAATCTTTTATTTAATCACGCGTGGGTAGATTGTTCTAATTCTATAAACTATAACTATTGTAAGAATTATTCGTTATTTACCAGTAGTTGGGATTGAACGTCCAACTTCCAGAAGATTTCTCTAAGAAGAATTTTTCAAACAAACGTCAATCAGGAGCTATCACTCTGGATCAGAGTAGAGCTGGGAACGAAGCCAATGAAGGGGTACACTGCATTCCCCGAAGCACTAAAATCAGAAACCTCACCACAGGATTTTTTTAATGTCATATCCAGAATACTTGTTGGAGAGGTCTTACCATTCTGCAGAGATGCAGTCAGTGTAAGTTCCAGCTAACTTGGCCACTGGACACTCATTGGAGGGATCTTACCACTCTGCAGAGATGCAGTCGGTGTATTCTACAGCCGCAGTCGACTGGGCCACTGGACACTCGTTGTATGGCTCTTACCACTCTGCAGAGATGCTGTCAGTGTATTCTTCAGCTCCAGCTAACTGGGCCACTGGACACTCATTGGAGGGGTCGTACCACTCTGCAGAGATGCAGTCAGTGTATTCTACAGCACTAGCCCACTGTGTTGGCATATTGTAACGAGATTACTGTAAAGACATTTTAAAAAGTAAATCACGGTATCAACTTCATTAACAGCACAGTCAGATGGTACAATAGAATAGACCGAATGCATTTTTGCAGAGAAGTAGGACCCATGCTCAATGACGTTCCTGGATATGATATCAACAAAATGCGTTTAGAAATCAGATATTTAATATATATGTATCAAGAGGATTTGGCATTAAATTACCTAAAATGATTGATATGCCATAGATTCCAAGCAAACCAAATCATTTATATTTAATATATATGTATAAAGAGGATTTGGCATTAAATAACCTACAATGGTTGATATGCCATAAATCCTATCAGATAAAAATCATATATATATATATATATATAAGGTAGCAGAAAAAACATAATCCAAATAGGTGAATATATAATGATGTAAAGTCGACTTCAACGTTTCGGTTTCAGTAACCATCATCAGGACTTGGATATCAAAATAGTTCACATAGCGAGGGATCCTTGCTGAGATGACAGGAGCAAATGAGAAATATACAACGAAAAGATACATAAACGTGCACATAGCGTTCATAATTCAAAAGTCGTTAGAACGTGTCTTGCACGTGAAAAAATATTCGAAAATGTTGGATTTCCCAAAGAAACGAGACAAAACCTTCCGTTTATTGAGAAATTACGCAACAAGTTTTCATATTGAAATCATCCGTGTTAAATGTTATGTAAGATTGTATTTGGTATTATATATGGGATTTGGTATTAAATAACTAACAATGGTTGATATTCCATAAAAGCCAACCAAAATACTCTTGATTGATGATCCAAATAGAGTCAAATCTCTCTTCTCTGTTTAATTTATCATTGTTGGTTTTTATTACATTTTCACATCAAGGCAAAAATTTGAATACAAGAAAATAGCTGATACTTCAGAGACAAAACGGTGGATGCGGAAAAAATGATCAAATAAAACATACAGAAGTAGACTTGACAGGGTAGGAATATTGTTTTTCTTGGTATTATGCAAATGACCGAGTATTGGTCTTAAAATATATATATATATATATATATATATATATATATATATATATATATATATCAGTATGAGTCATAAACTGTCGTTAATATTCGAAAAAAATTAAAATTGTTTTTTTGATAAAAACTGAATGTGGCAGATTTAGCAAAAAAAATCTATTCAAACTGTCAATGTTCAACAAAGTAAAAATAGATAAATAACAATTGGTTGGTTGGTTGGCTGGTTGGGTTTATGGCATATGGTCGAATTTTATGGCATATCAACAGTTTTAGGTTATTTAATGCCAAATCCTCTTCACACATATATAATAGATAAATATGATTTGGTTTGGCAGGGTTTTTGGCATATCAACGATTGTAGGTTATTTAATGCCAAATCCTCTTTATACAAATATATCAAATATATTTGATTTGGTTTGATTGGGTTTTATGGTATATCAACTATTGGATGTTATTTAATGCCAAAACCTCTTTGTACATATATATTTAATATATATGATTTGGTTTCGTTGCTTTTATGGCATATCTATCATTTAATGCCAAATCCATTTTTCAACAAATAATCAATTCTATTTCAAACAATTCAGTTTAACATGAGTACACAGTTTAATTGTCAAAAACATTTCTATTTCAAGCTATTCAGTTTATTTAAATTGTTCTAACTCAACAAATTCAGTTTAGTATATGTACAAATTTTGTTTAAACCCAGTTAAATGTCAAGTTCTATATTAAACAATTCAGTTTAGTGTAAGAACTGTTTCAATGTCAAAAACAGTTCGATTTCAAACAATTCAGTTTAGCATAAGCACGCAGTTTACATCTAAGAACAGTTTAATTGTCATAAACATTTCTTTTTCAAGCTATTCAGTTTTGTCAAATAGTTCTAATTCTGTTTAGCATTAGTATGCAGTTAGTTCGATTTGACCCATAGATAAGGGCCCTATAAGGTGCTACTATTCTGGGCCAGAATGGACTTGGGAGCGATGGCAATGAAGGGTTACTCTGCATTCCTCAAAGCTCCAGCATTACTGAAACCTTACCATCAGATTGTTCTGTGTCATATTCAGGAAACTCGTTGTTGGGGGTCTTACCCATCTGCAGAGAAGCAGTCGGTGTATTCTACAGCCCCAGCCGACTGAGCGAAGTTAAATATATATATATATATATATATATATATATATATATATATATATATATATCAGATATTTATATATATATATATATATCAGATATTTATCTTTTATATATATATATATATATACATGTGCGCGTGTGTGTATGCGTGAGTGTGTGTGTGTGTGTGTGTGTGTGTGTGTGTGTGTGTGTGTGTGTGTGTGTGTGTGTATGTATATATATATATAAGCATGTTTGATTAAATAATAAAGACACATTTTGTCCTTATAATTTTATTAAGATCCTTTCAAGTTTCCTGATAAGTGTCTTAGTTTCAGGTTGGAATTGATGGATAAATTTACCAAAATTGTCCACCAATTCCAATCTGAAACCAAGACACTTACCAGTGTACTTGAAAGGGTCTTTATAAAATTATATAGACAAAATGTGTCTTTATTATTGAATCAAATATATATATATATATGAAAATATATAGAGATGAAAAAAAAAAAAAGAACACAAAGTATTCAGAGGATGAGCACATTATGATCTTAATAAAATTATATAGACAAAATGTGTCTTTATTATTGAATCAAACATATATATATATATATGAATATATATAGAGATGAAAAAAAAAAAAAAGAACACAAAGTATTCAGAGGATTAGCACATTATGATCTTAATAAAATTATATAGACAAAATGTGTCTTTATTATTGAATCAAATATATATATATATATGAATATATATAGAGATGAAAAAAAAAAAAAGAACACAAAGTATTCAGAGGATTAGCACATTATGATCTTAATAAAATTATATAGACAAAATGTGTCTTTATTATTGAATCAAACATGCTTAAATGAAAGACCGCTACCTAACCATACGCACACACACACACACACACACACACACACACACACACACACACACACAAATATATATACATGTGTGTGTGTATATATATCTATATATATATGCATATATGTATATACATAATATAATATGTATATATTAATCGCACTTCAGGTGTCTCTGTGTTGTAATGGTTAAAGCGCTGAACTGAAAGTCTTAGTACACAAGTTTGAACTCCCTTCGCGCAATTACATTCACTTTCAGACAAATTCCCTTGGGATAGGTATGTACTCCCTTATCCTCTAATTTATGGGTTAAATAGTATCAATAATGTTCTTATAAAAGGATGGACTTCGCATTAAATAACCCGAGAAGGTTGATATGCCACTGAATAACAAACAAACAATCAGTCGTTCTACGGAAATGTTTTAAAAGGAAAAGATCAAAGTATATAATATAAATTTATCGTGTTAATTATTACTTTCAGCAATATGACAAAAATCTGCTTTTAATGTTCTTTGAGATTTAACGATAGTTACATTTTTTCGCGAGATTTTACGCTAGTTTTACGACGTTTGGTTTCACTTTAAGATCGGTTAGCGTAAAAAAGCGGATTTCATAAGTTAAAGGTTGTGTTTATCCTATTTACCCAACCCCTCCGCTTGGACAGGATATGACACAAGGTCAATTTTTTAAGCGGAGTCTAACAGGTTTGAATTCAGAGTTTTCCTTCTCCTACACTAGTTGCCTCAACAAGGCTGAAGAACCTAGTCTGTCCTACTATTCACCCACAGCCGGAGGGAGAACAATTGGATTCATACCTTTCCCAAGGGTATTAGAGCTATGTGAAATGCAATCAGTCTCGTCCAAGATTTGAACTCGTGTCGCCGTGTCCATTTCTTACGACGATAACCATTACACCACGGGCACCTCCATAAGGTTAAAGGGTTGTGTTTTTCTCTTATAAAGATAATCCCCTACAAAACCAAGCAAAATTTTACTGTTAGTTTACAGATTACAAAGATAAGTCAATTTTTGGTAATATTTTGATACTTGCTTATGTGCTGGGCGTACATCATATGATCAAAGCAGTTCAAACTGTTGTAGAGAAGCCGCTGTGGTTGGTAGTTTCAAGGTAGTCGTCAGTATGCTGATATGGGAACTACTTCCCTCCATGAGTAACTTGAAAGTCTCACAAATGAACGTACAACGTAATCTAATTCGGTTAGTTATGCCTTACGAGTTTAAAGTCAGCCATAACGCTGCCGAAGCAACCAAAAACCATTTATTGTATGAAAGGTGAAGGCGTAGTTGATCACAGTACAGTAACCAGATGTTTCAAGAAATTTCACTCGGGTTGTAATAACCTTGATCACCGATCAAGATTATGTAGTTCTAAAACCATAGATTCCAAATCTGAGCTATAACCATAGGGATAAAGGCTGTGAATAGCCCTCGAAGAGTATCGGGCCAATGTAGTTCGTCTCACTTCACAACCTCCGGAACTGTTGAATTCTGCCTGACGTTATCAAAATATGGCAAAACATTTAACTCATCCTAGTTTAGCTTAATGGCATATAAACCTTCGTGGGTTATTTAATGCCAAATCTATCCGTGTAGAATAAAAATAGTGGTACTGTTTAATCCATTGCTGGGGGAAAAGTATAAGGAAGATTATACCTTTCCCAAAGGTATTAGTCTAAAAGTGATTGTAATAGCGAATTTTGAACTTGGTTTCTACGTTGTCGTAGCCTAGGACGTTAACAACTTCGCCGCGGGGAATCATTTTTAGGTATTCATAATAATATCATATTATCATTAATTATTTTTACGCTTTTGTCTGAACGAATTTATGGAATTTTTTTTTCTTTTGTGTCATTCAAATTTTATTTAGTATTTTTTTGTTTTTTGTTTTTTTTACATAAGTTTTGATATGCGAGAAATTATCAATTTAAAACTGGTCCTATCGCGCATTGCACATGTCAAGAGTAATGAGAATAAAGATCTAATCTAAGCAGATAGATTTTTCCTTTAATGACATTGACAGAAACAAATGATTTAGACACATTTGTAATGATAGTTCATCAATACATCAATCTAGAAACGGTGGTAATAAAGTTGCAATAATTTTATGAAAACTGTTTTCCTTCGCAAATTATCGAAAGTCTTGTTCGACGATGAAAACAAAAATGATTAAAAAACAAAATAAAACTCGAATCAAATTCATCGGGAGTAATAAATTTAATGAATTTATTTCACATATTCACGCATATGTCGCTTTGTCTTTGAAAGTTTTTCTAACACCTCTGGCTGTCTATCAATCTATCTATCAATTATTAATCAAATCTATTCTTTATCCATCCCTCTCTCTCTCTCTCTCTCTATCTCTCTCTCTCTCTCTCTCTCCCTCTCTAGCAATCTATTTATCTCCATACATTCTTCATCTAGCAATCTAGCAATTGTTATTCAAATCTATTCTTTCTCCGTCCCTTCTCTCTCTCTCTCTCTCTCTCTCTCTCTCTCTCTCTCTAGCAATCTATCCATCTCCATACGTTCTTCATCTATCAATCTATCAATTGTTATTCAAATCTATTCTTTCTCCGTCCCCCCTCTCTCTCTCTCTCTCTCTCTAGCAATCTATCTATCTCCATACATTCTTCATCTAGCAATCTAGCAATTGTTATTCAAATCTATTCACTGTCTGTCTTCTCCTCTCTCTGTCTCTGTCTCTGTCTCTCTCAATCTTTTTATCTCCATACATTAATTATCTATCTATCTATTGTTGTTGAACTCTATTCTCTGTCTCTCTCTCCCACGCTGTCACTCACTCACTCACTCACTCACTCTATCCCTCTCTCTCTCTCAATATATCTATCTCCATATATTCTTCATCTATCTATCCATCTTTCAAATGTTGTTCAAATCTATTCTCTCTCCAACGCTCTCTCCAGCTCTCTCTCTCTCTCTCTCTCTTTCTGTCAATCTATCAATATTCATAAATTCTTCATCTATCTATCTATCTATGTAAAAATATATTCTCTCTCTCTCTCTCTCTCTCTCTCTCTCTCTCTCTCTGCTACTCTCTGTCCCTCGGTCTGTCTCTATCTCTCTCAATCGGTCTATTTATCCCCATACATTCTCCATCTATCAATTAATCGTTGTTCCAATCTATTTTCTGTCTTTCTCTGTGTCTCTCTCCTTCTCTCTCTCTCTCTCTCTCTCTCTCTCTCTATCTATCTATCTATCTATCGTTATTGAAATCTATTCACTATCTCTCTTTCTCTCTCTCTATGTATATATCTCTCTCTCATTCTCTCTTTCTTAATCTCTCTATCAATCTATTTATCTATTGTTGTAGGAATCTATTGTCTGTCTCCCTCTTACCCTCTATCTATCTATCTATCTATCTATCTCCATACATTCTTTAACTATCTATCAATCTATCGTTCAAATCTATTCTTTCTCTCTCTATCTCTATCTCTATCAATCAATCTATCGCAATTCATATCTATCTATCTCCCTTGGGATCTATCTATCTATCGATCGATCGATCGATCTTTCTGTCTATCTCACTCGGTTCTTGGAGGAGTTTCCGTTTTGTCGTGCTAACTGACATCTGACATCGTAGTAAGCGATTTCGAGCCTTGGTCACGCTATAACATTCACTTTCAGACTATCACCTTTCAGACTATCACCCCCTAATTCACACAACTGATAGTTAAATAGTACCACTACTGTTCATCTATGAGGATGTCTTAGGCATTAAATATCCCATAAAGTTTGATATGCAATTAAACAAAGTAACCAAACCACGCAGTTTATATCTATCTATCGTAGAAATTAGACACCATTTTTCTATTTAACGCAAAAAATAAATAAATGAATAAATAAATAAAGAACTGATTTTTTTTTAATGATCGTTGATGGCAAGCGTTTCTCCAGATAAGAAATCAGTTGATTGATATGTTCCTGCAAATATTTGGACTGGTATCAGCTGGGGTTTTTATTGGTGTGAAGTCGCGGGCGACAGTTCTTGACGGCAATGACCGTTCAGTGTGACCTCTTGATCAGTGATAATACCACACATTCAAACATTAATTTGAGTACTTAATTTAAATGTCATTCTTATAAATATACCCTGATCAATTTAGTTGATGAGTCGAGCAATTTGCTAAATTTGGATTGGTGGTAATTCCTTTTTAGGCGACGTCCGGAATTAAAATGTTCCTGATTTTTATCGCTAGATTTTTAGACATCGCTGTGTTAGGATTTTAACGAGGAAATATTGACATAATGATTGTTTTTGGGTGTCTGCACAACACATACCATCCGTATACAGCACGGATGTCTGCAACTACCCTTTCTAAGCAGTACATTTAGTGAGATTTCTAAGGGACTACTTTGATGAAGACAATGATATCTCGTTGCTGGTGGGTGTATTGACTGTTCGATCACAAGGAGGATGTGACCCCAAGCTCAGTTTTTAAGTGAAGTAAAACTGGTTTAAATTCAGAGTTGTCCTTCACTCTGTCAGAAGGACTCAGAATACCCTGACTGCGTCCGTCAGCAACGGGTCAAACCCTTCGCCAATGACGTGTCCTGATGCGATAGTAAACTGAGAATAATGGCCAGGTTCCAGTTCTAGAGATCTTAGGAGTGTGAAGTACCCCTTTATTGCCATTACTCCCGGGTCCACACGGGCCCACATCGGTAGTATCTGCTAGCATCCCTTTTGATGAAGGAATGAATGACTAGAATTTTTTCGTTACAAAATATATAGCCTTTTTAATATTTCTTGAAAGGTTCAAAATTCTGTGAGCGTGCGTGCGAGAGAGACAGAGAGACAGAGACAGACGGAGGACTGCTATATTGACCTTTTCTTAACCTACGTTGTGATTCCATATTTAGAGCTTTATGTCATTGCTTCTTTGATAAGTCCTCAACCTGGGTCAAGCATGTGCCACTTAGCCCCGCCTTCTCTAGGCACTCGCTCGCCATGACTGACCGAATCCCTCTGACTAACGACAGACTATCTGAAGTGGGTACCGGTGTATATATAATTTCATAACGTCTACACGTTCTTTCCGGCCCGCTTGTCAACCCGCGTGAGCTGTTTTCTTGTTTATACCGCTGGAACATCCAGTCCCAGAAATTCCTGATTGACTGCTCTGTGAAGGGTCAACAAGCAACAACCCATCTATGGATCACATCGAACTCGTGCCCTGGTTATGACACTAAACTGCTTCTGACGGTGAGGTTACAATCCAGGAGCTTTGAGGGACGTGGAATACTCCTTCTTTGCCATTACTACCAGGTCAACCCTGACTCGAACTGATGCATATATATTGGATTATATATATAAAAAATTTTACTGTGAAAAGTTACGATGCTAGTATATTGAGTGTGTGTATGTGTCTGTGTGTGTAGTATTGCCCAGACATAATATACTTTGTTATTATTTTTATAGAAAGTTATTTCAACTGGTAGGGGGTTTCCATGCGGTATAATGGTTAACGCGCCAGACTGCGGGATGATAGTTAGCGAGTTCGAACTCCAGTCGCGCTATTACGTTCACTTTCGGACAAATACCCTTGGGAAAGTTATGAACCCCTTACCCTCCCAGCTACGGGTTAAATATTACCACTATTGTTCTTCTAGAAGGATAGCTTTGGCATTAAATAACCTACAAAGGTTGATTTGCCATTAAATAACGAAACGATGCAGTCATATCAACTGCAATATCATACTGGTTATTATTAAATATCGCCCATGAATAATTGCATGCTAATTTTTAAATAAAATGTTAATTTTCTTCTAAACCAAACATCCCTTACTATATAATTTCTCGTCGAATATCATGCCTTCATGACGGGTATAATTAAGTATTTCAGTCTTGCCCATAAATAAGTACACCCTAAAATGTCTTATAAGAATAAAGCGAATCTTCTTCTTAACTAAAGATATTAGAACTTTATTATACGTAATGGAACTTCAGGCAATCAAAACGAATATCATTAGGTATTATTTATTACCAAATTCTACATTATTAAAACACCGTAACCAACAATAACTATATAGCTAATGAAAAATAAACGCTACCTCTTATATATATTTAATTAATTTTAATCTTTTGTTCCAGAGTTGATACAGAGGAGCTGGCTAATAAACAAAGTTGATGCAGAGTAGTTAACTAATAAACAATAAGTTGTAACTCTTCCCACTGGCTCAGTCGGCTTGGGTTGTAGAATACACCTGTTACATAGCCATACATGAATACGTGAAATGTACGTATAATGTTCATAACGTCCATAACGCACATTAAGATAAACACGAAAAACACTTGACGACTTCTAAGTTCAGGTACGAAACTTTTTATTACCTTTGAGTTAACAGGTTTTTCGACATAAGGAAGAGAGAGGCACAATCTTTCTATGACGACTTTTCCGTCTCCCCCCCCAAAAAAAACACTAAATGTACTGCTTAGAAAGGGTAGTTGCAGACATCCGTGCTGTATTCGGATGGTATGTGTTGTGCAGACACCCAAAAACAATCATTATGTCAATATTTCCTCGTTAAAATCCTAACACAGCGATGTCTAAAAATCTAGCGATAAAAATCAGGAACATTTTAATTCCGGACGTCGCCTAAAAAGGAATTACCACCAATCTAAATTTAGCAAATTGCTCGACTCATCAACTAAATTGATCAGGGTATATTTATAAGAATGACATTTAAATTAAGTACTCAAATTAATGTTTGAAGGAAGGAAGGCCTCGGTGAGCTCTGAAAGTCAACCTTCTTCTTCGGAAGCAAAGACTCGACTCTCTCTCTCGTTCGGATGCTAGAACCCAACTCACTCACTTTTCTCAAATCACCAAAATCCTCCGCGCACGCTTCCGGTGCATGACGTCATTCACATCCCCCGGTCGCAGTTACTATCTGGGATTTTTATTTTGACGTCTGTGAATGACACATCCAACCCGCTCGCGCGTAAACACCTGCGCTCCTGTTGCACCTAACTAACCCATGCGCTAAACGAAAGGTTCTCAACCAAACTATACCGAAAGGCAAGATATATAAAACGAAATCCCTCGGCTATTATATAACACACCGACTGCATATCAGCAGAGGAGTGAAACTGCCCCAGTGAGTGTCCTGGATGTGACACTTAATAATCTATTAGTGAGGCTCCACAAATGCAGGAGCTTTGGGGAATGCGGAGTACCTCTTCATTGCCATCGCTCCCAGATCCACTCTGGCCCACAGTGGTAGCGCTTGATTGGGTCCTATCTATGTTTCAAATAGAACTGTCTGACGTTTAAACTATGTACTTAAACATCTAAAATGAGCTCAAACAAATGACATCTGCTAAAGTGAATGGCTTGAAATAGAACTGTTTAATCATTAAACTGATGTTTGATTGAATAGTTTGTGATACATACCAGTATTTGGAATCCTTTAACTTTGGTGACATGCTAAACTGAATTGTTTTAAATAGGACTTTTTGATCATTTAACTGTGTGTAAACAAATGTTTGATGTTTGATTGAATTGATTCTTTTATTTATTGCGGATTTTTTGTCCTCATCTTAGTAGTTTTTGTGTTGTTTCTTCTTCACTGCGTTTCGGCCAAATTTCACCTCTGGCCTTCTTCAGGTGATTTTAACCGCGACCTCGGATCGGAATGCTGAGTCTTGTAACCGTTTCCCCAGTAATTACTGCCTTCCGTAGTGAAGAAGAAACAATACAAAAACTACTAAGATGAGAACAAAAAGTCCGCAATAAATAAAAAAAATTAATTCTCAGATTAAGAAGCCTCATCTCATAATGATTCCAATTAAAGACAATTTAATTGAATTATTTGTGAACATAAAACTATCTAACTTTGTTGACTTGTGTTAACAAATCATATATATATATATATATACATACCGGATTTATCATTAAATAATCTACAATGGTTAATATGCCAGAAAATGTAACCAAATACTTCCCTAGTCAAAGATTATTGAATTATCAGACTTACAAAATGTTGACTTTTTTTTTTATTTAGCAGTAAATCAACTAATAACAATCGCAAAACAGTTTGCATTTAATAGCTGAACATTTTGGCTTTATAATATTATCATATAATATCATTAAATATCTAGATTAAATTATTTAAATTGTTAGAAGGGTTCTTTTTTTTCATTTTTTCATTTTAATACTTTCCTCTATGTAGCTTGGAAAAAGCATTTACAAATAAATAACATTTCGATATTATATAACCCATAAGGGGTTGACATGCCTTTAAACAAAAAGTCAGACTAAACAAAATCAAATATAAACAGTGATGATTATGATGAAACTAAACAAAACGTCTCTCTCTCTCTCTCTCTCTCCTCTTCTTTTCCTTTTCTCACTCTCACTCTCTCTTCTTTCATTCTATTTCACCCTCTTTTTTTCTCATTTTCTCTTTCTTTTTCTCTATTACGATCAATCAATTACGAATGAATCAGACTTCGTTATTGAAAAGCCCATAAGGAGTTGAAATGCCGTTAAACAAATAAATTAAACCAAACCAAATCAAACCCAAATTTTCTATCTCATTCTTCCTTTCTTTCTGTTTCTTTTTCTCTCTATCCTCCCCTCTATTTCTCTCACTCCCTGTCTCTCTCACACGTCTTCTCCCTTTCTTCTTCGACTCTTTTTCTCCTTATCTTCTTCTTCTTCTTCTTCTTCTTCTTCTTTTGCAATCAAGCAATTACAAATGAAACAGATTTCGGCGTTGAATACCCCCTAAGGAGTTGATATGCCGTTAAGCGAATAAATCAAACCATCGTTCTTCTGTACGTGAGGATTCGTTCTCGGTTACCTAGTTCACCTGTTATGTGCCGTCCAAGTCATCGAATGTCACTTGGATGCCGTAAATCTGTGACTCAAAGAAAGGTGAAGTTGGGGAAGAACATATATTAGACATACAAGTCTTAAGAAGCTGGGTTTTATTCATTTATTTATTTATTTATTTTTCTTGTTATTCATAGAATCTGGTTTTGGCGCCGTAGTGTCTTCCTAATTCTCCTTGTCTTGTGTAGTTTGTTTGTTAATACAATCTACGTCGAGTACGATATATATATATATATATATATATATATTCACATTATTTTCCAGCCAGCAAGAACAAATAATGCTTTCTTAGCTTTCAGCTCTATTGATCGACTCTCGTCACCCAGAGACTTCGCTTGATCACCAGCAGAATACGAATTACATTTTCACAGACATTCTCCATCGGGAATGACTTTTAACACCCCCTTCCATTCCCCCTCAATGCCCCCTCCCTCCCCCTCTCTCTCTTTTTGCCTCTTCGCCCTCATCTACCTGCTGGCCACTGATTCGAAATCTCTCCTATCTTCAGTGATTAGGTTTGTCTCTCTTTCGAAAGCGCCTACTGGCTCGGGGCCAGTTTATCAGGGGCTTATCATTAATGACAATAGAAATGGCATATGTTAGCGATATTTAAGTTACAGTAACGCGAAGAGCTATTAAAAATCTGGGAATACACACTTATTGTTGGCTGCTGATATTAATCACATAAAATTCATATTAAGTTCTCGATAGTCTAATCACGCGGACGAGACGAGACGAGACCTTATCAAGCTTGGCATCTTATACTTACCTTTGAAGTGTTCACAAACTTACGCATAGCTTCGTTCGATTCGGCCGAGTAGCCAAAAAGAGATGTGAAGCCCTTATTGGATTGCTACCAGAAGTGACGGCCTCATCTTTTTATTGCAACAACCACGACTACGGCGAACGTGTATAATCATTTGGACTATATAAGTTTTTTGTTTTTTTTTTCTCTCGTGGATTTTAGCGATTTACTTACTTGATCTGATGTATGGCACTTTGAACTGATTCCAGATTGATATTCTATCGGCATTGCAATATTAATGGCCGCCTCTAATCAAGGTCATTGCTACAACTTACTTTCTCCAGTGTGACATGCAGTTAGTCAATTATCGTGTTAACATAGAATCTAATATGGCATGAAAAGTTGCTATGCTCATCGTAAGTTATATGTAAAACACTAATACACACACAAACACACACACACCCACACACACGCACAAACAAACGAACATACAATATACATACGCAAATAGATCAACAGTTGATGACTCGGGTAAATCTGATAATGATTATTGAACTGAGAAGGCAGAACATTCTGAACACGATTCTTACTGGGTGCCCCATATTTATGACCGTTGCCAAACGAAGCTTAACATAGAAAATAACAACATCCCCCCGTCTCTCTTTCTCTCTCTCTCTTTTTCTATCTATCGATTCGTCTGTCTGTTTCTTTCTATCATTCTGTAAGTCTCTTAACACATCTCTCTCTCTCCCTCTTTCTCTCTCTCTCTCTCTATCTATCTATCTATCTATCTATCTGTCTGTTTGTCTCTCTGCACATTTATCTCTCTCTCTCTCTCTCTCTTTCTTTCTTTCTTTCTTTCTATGCCTGTTCTTTATCGATCAATCGATCTATCTATCTATCTATTTGTCTGTCTGTTTCTATTTATCTCTCTGTTTGTCTCTTTGCACCTCTCTCTCTCTCTCTCTCTCTCTCTCTCTCTCTCAATCTATCTATCTATCTGTTTGTCTCTCTGCACATCTCTCTCTCTCAATCTATCTCTATCTCTCTTTCTTTCTTCCTTTCTTTTTGTCTCTCTGTACATCTATCTATCTATCTATCTGTTTGTATCTATCGATCTATCTCTCTATCTTTTTTTCCCAATCATGCTTGTTCCGGATTTGTTTATTGATTTAAAGGCATATCAACTCCGAAACTTGATTCATTTCTAAATGTTTGATTATAGACATGACTTTATTGTTTTCAATGTTACATTGCAATACTTTTTAAAGACGTCTTTAGTTGACTATATCGATCATTTGTTGGAATACAGTTCAATGGTATCAAAAGGTACTATTTACCAACCCCTCCGCTCGGGCAGGATATGACACAAGGTCAATTTTTAAGCGGAGTTTAACAGGTTTGAATTCAGAGTTTTCCTTCTCCTAGACTAGTTGCCTAACCAAGGCTGAAGAACCTAGTCTGTCCTACTATTTACCCATAGCTGGAGGGAGAATAATTGGATTCATACCTTCCCCAAGGGTATTAGTGCTATGTGAAATGCAATCAGTCGCGTCCAGGATTTGAACTCGAGTCGCCGTGTTCATTTTCTACGACGATAACGACTACACCACGGGCACCTCCTTAATGGTATCAAAAGGTATCAAATATTCCTATATGGCACAAATAATCTATACACGGTTATACGATTTAAAATAACTATGTGTTGTTGTATTTTGGCCTTCGACCCGGCCAAAAATGGCATTCCAAGGTGATGCACCGGAAGGAAGTGACACATTCTAATGGCAGTTATGAGAGGAAATCGCATGGGCGGAAATTGGCTGATGAAATGGGACGAGGTAAAAAATTCCCATGGTACACTCATAGACTGATGTAACGGAAGAGAGTGACCTGTGAACTGCATGACAGTTATTTCCGCTTGACGACGGTCCAATATGCGATTCCAAAGATCGAGTAGGCCACTGAGTGGGCGTGGAACTATTATATAACTCAGTCAAGACAGAAGTCAGACAGTTCCAGTTAGAGATCGGACGGAGTTATCGACGAGATGTGGTAAGGAAAGCCACACCAGGCCGAAGGGGCTCAGGGCCCCCGATTGAGTTGGGGTCCAGAGAAGTTGCTGAATAAGACTTAGTAGAGAAAGCCAGCAGATTGAGCCCCTGGGCCTCCGATTGAGCAGCCCTGGAGAACGAGAAAGACATAACGTTGACGGCCATAAGAGTGGGGGTCAAAATATTGCAGTTCTGTTCGGTCTCCAACTCCCTCTCACACACAAACGTTCCAATAAAATGAGAGGTATATATTTTGTTAAAGAAGTCTTCCTGCGTCTGTCTTTATCATTGTGTCATTGTGAATTATTCTACATATATATGTGCATGTATATAGATATGAATCTGCATATGTGAGTTATAACATTGTGGCTTGTTAGGGACCAGAAAGAAGAGTAAGTAGATAGAACAAGTTTATTGAATAAACGGAGAATATATACAAAATAAGAGTGTTAGCACAGCAGGTAGAAGAGTCACCAACCGCCGGGAGTCTCAAGCTGAAGCCCAGACACACCCAGCGGCTCCAAAAATGCCCCGGGCTCCGTCGGCATTTCCCTTAAAAGTGGCGACTCAGGCGCCGGGCGATAAACCTAGCCCCTCCAATGAGGGTTAGAGCCAGAGGAGACGGCTTCCTGAGGCTCAAGGATGCCGATCAAGACGCACCTCGAATGACAGCCACTGGAACCAGGACACACCCGACCCAATTGGCGTAACGACCAACGCGGTCGACCAAAGTGTGTCCCATCCTAGCACCTCTGAGAGATTAGTAGACACGCTGCACTTTGCTAGGAGGAAATCTCGATATTTGTCTCTGCCTCCCACCATACAGGACTTGACACAAGGTCAAATGACCCGAAGGTTGAATTATAGAGGGGATTAGAGGAGGGGAAGGTCGGGCACGAGCCGAGGCACGAGCTTTGGTTTTCTATGCTGATCATCGGCCCACTTAGTACAATGTGGGCCTGATGAGCCTAGCTGGACTCCCACCCAAATCTTGGTCCAGTCACGAATGCCTGATAATAGTTTAAACTAGTGCTATACACGAGTGACAAAAGTGTCAGTGATGCAGCTTGCCCACCCGAAGGTGGCCTAGCCAAAACTAGAGATCTTTCGGCCTCAAGTCTGCCATGGAGCATAGACGGTTTGGCACGGATGCCAGACGATCGATTGAAAAGTCTCTGCACAAAGCAGCGACTGATCGTGCTTCCTATACTTGTCTTTGCTTCCAACCATACAGGACTTGACACAATGTCAATGACGTTTAGGGAAGGAGAACGCCGTGTACGAGCCAAGGCTGGAGCTCTGCTTAACTATGCTGGTCATCGGCCCACTTAGTGCAATGTGGGCCTGATGAACCTACCTGGACATGGACCCAAACTTGGGTCCAGACACGTATGCCTGGTTATAACGACTGATTGCGCTTCCTCTCTAGGAGGAATATTTGTCTCTGTCTCCCACCAGACAGGACTCGACACTAGGTCAAATGATCCAAAGGTCGAATATACCAGGGATTTAGGGGAGGAGGAGGAGGTCAATTACGAATCGAGGCGTGAGCCCTGCTGGACTATGCAGGTCATCGGGCCACGTAGTACAATGAGGGCCTGATGAGTCTAGCTGATCATGGACCCAAATATGGGTCCAGGCACGTATGCCTAATTATAGCCCAAACTGGACAGCAAGGTCCAGAGCGATACGAGGGTGACAAAGGTGTCTGTGATGCAGCTCACTTACCCGAAGGTGGTCCAGCCAAAGCTGGGGCCTTTCGGCGTCAAGTCTGTCCTGGTGCATTGACCGTCCGTAACGGATGCTAGACAGTCCGCTGAAAAGCCTCAGTACGAAGCAGCGGCTGATCGTGCTTCCACGCTGGGAGGAATGTTTGTCACTGTCTCCCACCAGACAGGACTTGACACAAAGTCAATGACCCGAAGGTCGATTTTATCGTGTAGCTATGTCATCATAACACTATTGCATTCTGTTTATAAATATTTGCTTGCACACAGTTACACGTTTTAAATATCTGATCATAATAATCCTTTGTAAAAAAAATGTAACTACCAATAACTATCCTAAGGAAAAACAATTATTTATGCAATTAGAGGGTTTCAAGTTTCAAGTATTTCTGTCAAACATTAAAACTTCTATTATTCTTTATATTAGTTTGCAATTTTTTTGTGTTTCAAGTATTCCTATCTAATACTAATAATTTCTATACACATTTGATACGTAGATTGGATCCGAATAGATATTATCAGTATGGGTCAGGGTGGATCTAGAAGTAATTCTAATATTCCCTAAAGTAATTCTAGTATTCCCAAAAGTTTCGGAAATGTAGTCTCACCGCAGAATAGAAATTACTAGCATATAACCCTATTACTGTGTGCAAACAAATTGTTATTTTTCAAAAGATGTACATATTTCAAAAATATATATTTGAATTGTTTGGGTTTAGTTTTGTTTAATTTTATGGCTTATCAATAATAATTGGTTATTAATGCCAAATCCAGTTTTATCCATATCATCATTATCATCATGTCGTGCCGCAGGCACGGATATCCCTGACCCTCTCACGCCACTTTTCCCTATCGTTCATCGCCTCTGGTAGGTCTTCAGAGCTACATCCCGTATCCTCACATATTCCCGGCCATATGTGGGGGTCCATAAGAGTACATCACTTATGAGCTCGTCCCTGCCTCTCCAGCAGTGTCCTGCATGTCTGGTTCGTGTAACTTGGATAGTTTTCGTGATGGGAGGTAGGTGGCCGTATAGTTGGTGCCTTGTGGGGTGTTGCCGCCAGGACTTGTTTAATATTGCTAGCATCATTCTTGTGTAACTACCGTCAAGCTTCTTCTCGAGCCGTTTAGTTAGCGTCCAAGTAGTGCATCCATATAGCAGTATCGATACGACCGCTGCCAGGAAGAAACTGCGTTTCATTTTATCAGTCAGGTCTGATTTCCATATGATCGATAGCCTATCGATAGCTGTTCATGCCTTCGTTAGCCGTGTGTCGATGTCCTTTTCGGTTGATGAGACGCTGCTTCCTAGGTAGGTGAATTTTTCAACTAGTTTCAGAGGGGTTCCGTCTAGTGTGGTGATGTCGCCTCTTTGATTATAGCACATATATTCCGTTTTATCCATATAAACAATTCTATTTCAAAAATTCAGTTTTGTATAAGTATATTTTTTGTTTACACACAGTTAAATGTCAGAAAAGTTCTATTTCAAACAATTCAGTTTAGCATTAGTACACAGATTAATTCTATTTGAGCAATAGATTGGACCCTAACAGGGTCAGAGTGGACATGGGAGCGATGGCAATGAAGAGGTACTGTGCGTTCCCGAAAATTCCAACATTACTAGAGAATCACCATCAGAATGTTTATTGTCATAACCAGGACACTCATTGGCGGGGGGTTACCTCACTGCTGAGAAGCAGTCGGTTTATTCTACAAGTCCAGCCCACAGGCAATATATAATTGACAATAAATTATCATTATTAGACTGGAATACCTTATACAATATAACTGTGTGCAAACTAATAATTATTATTAAACAGGAATAGTTAATTTAATTTAATTGAGTATAAATTATTAGTATTAGATAGGAATAGTTGATACTATTTAACTATGTGCAAGCAAATACTCTTTATTCTTAGATGAAAAGAGTGATTAAATGAATTGATTGCAGTCGAACAACAAAAATATAATTATTTATGATTGTAATTAGACATTAAGAAATTAACCGGATTTTAGTTGTCTAAATTTCTGAGACGAGGCTTGATGATTTTTTTATGAGTTTTCGGACTATTGTCTTCATCTTTATTGTTATTTCTACAACGTTTCGTTCGATATGTCCTCCGGACTTCTTCAGGTGTTTGTCGAACTCGGGAACCTACACGGAACTTTGAACTAGGTCCTTTATTGAATCCCCCGACAAAAAAAAAAATCTGAATATGAGCAATTGTAAAAAAATCATACATAATAGTAGTAATCCTTGTAAAGTAAAAGCATTAAGTTTAGAAGTCCCAAAAATTCACTCTAAAACTGTCCAGAAGGACACATAGCGTAACGGTTATCGGCGTTGGTTCCCTAAGCTTCTAAGGAGACAATCATCTGGAGGCTGCAGGTTTAAGCCTGACTGCAGGTGAGTAACAATACAGGAATACTTAACACTTGTACCCGGTTATGGCTAATGGAACAGGCGACCACCGTGGATTCAATAAGGATTTGATATGCCATTAAACCAAACCTGTGTATCTATTATTTCTATCTAAAATGATTTTTTTAAACGGATCTATTTTGCCCAGAATTGATATTCTCACCACACGACATCAGATATTACTTCTCTGGGACAGAGTGGAAATTAAAGTAATGGCAATGAAAGCGTATTCTACTGCTCCCGGGCTAGAGCTTCTTCCCTTGATGCATTTTAGTGTTATACCCAGGATATCACTTGAGGGAAGGTCTTACCTCTCTGTACCGATACCAAGGGCTCACTCGCCCTTGTTTTACGGGGGAGGGGTCCCCTGGCGGCAGGTGGGTGTTATTAAGCTGATTTTTTAGTGTAAGGGAGGCCTTTTCTCCGAGGCAATACGTTCTTGGCAAGACTGATTTTATCACATGCCGACTGAGGCGCCCCAAAATGAGTAATGCTTATGAAATAAAATAAAAATGTGACCCCCCACCTACACAAAAACACTGCAAAAGTTTAAAATCAAACTTAGTAGGAAATCGGATAAATGTCCCCATAATCTGCAGGGAATAAAGTCAGTGTATTTTCGGCCCCATCATCAGGGCAGATTCGTCTCTTGACAAAAAACTAGCAAACCACATTCGCTGATTAAAAATTGTCAGTAACAAGTTCGAAACTCATAAGCTGTTCTATGGAGTTTGGTTGTAAGTAATCGCTAATCAAATCCGTTTCAATTGTATAATGTTCAAACTTAAGGTTTTTCTTTTTCTAAATAGGTTTTAGTTTAGTTTGTTTTCTTTTATATCATATCAACCATTGTAGGTTATTTAATGGCAAATCCATTTTATAGATAAAAACGGTTGTCTTTCAAAAAATTCAGTTTAGCATAAGCACGCAGTTTAACGGCCAAAAACAGTTCTATTTCGAACTACTCAGTTTAGTCAACAGAATTAAATAGTTCCAAGTATTGCTATGTCTCACGAACAATTCAGTTAAACATCAGTCATTTATTCACACACACTTAAATGAAAAACCGTTCAGTTTATCATAAGTACGTTGTTTAAATATCACAACTGTTGGATTTCAAACAATTCAGTTTAGCATAAGTACATTGTTTAGTTATATTTGACCCATAGATAGGGCCCTATCAGGTGCTACCACTCTGGGCCTAAGTGGACCTGGGAGCGATGGCTATAAAGGGGTGTTCCGCTTTCCCCAAAGCTCCAGCATTCGTGGAAACTCGCTATCAGATTGTTTAGTGTCATATTCAGGACACTCGTAAGTGGGGAAAGTCTTGCCCCTCGGCAGAGATCCAGTCAGTGTATTCTACAGCACCCTCAACCGACTGGGCCATTCTAAATACGTCAAAAATTTGTAATATTTTGGTGCTTGCTAATTTGTGAAGTGTATATCACGTGAACAATGCAGTTCAAGTTACAGCAAGGTACATGTGGATGGTAATATCGTGGTTGTAGTTGGTGTGCTGACACGTTCTGCATTGCTTCCTTCCGTGTGTGATTTTAAAGCGAAAGAAAAAAGTGCAATCTGGTCTAATTCTGGAACTTTATCATTAGGAGTTCGACCTGGGCCATAACGCCTCCAAAACAATCAAAAATATTTCTTGCGTGAAAGATTAAGGATTTGTTGTTCATAGTTCAGTAATGAAATTCGTTTAGCTTTTAATCGGGCAAGATCAAGTAGGCATAAAACCTGGGTCCTAACGACTCCAAAAAAAAATTTTTCTAAATCGTTATGCGAAAGCTTAAGGCACTGTTGTTCATAGTACAGTAATGAGATAGTTAACGAAAATTCGCTTAGCTTGTAAGAACATTGATGATCGGGCAAGACCAAGTAGGTATAAAAGCTGGATCCAAGCGCCTCCAAAACAAAACAAAAAAATTGTTGAACGAAAGCTTAAAGTGCTGTTGTTCATAGTACAGTAATGAGATCGTTAACGAAAATTCGCTTAGCTTGTAAGAACATTGATGATCGGGCAAGACCAAGTAGGTAGAAAAGCTGGGTCCAAGTGCCTCCAAAACAAAAAAATTGTTGTACGAAAGCTTAAGGCACTGTTGTTCATAGTACAGTAATGAGATCGTTAACGAAAATTCGCTTAGCTTGTAAGAACATTGATCATCGGGCAAGACCAAGTAGGTATAAAAGCTGGGTCCAAGCGCCTCCAAAACAAAACAAAAAAATTGTTGAACGAAAGCTTAAAGTGCTGTTGTTCATAGTACAGTAATGAGATCGTTAACGAAAATTCGCTTAGCTTGTAAGAACATTGATGATCGGGCAAGACCAAGTAGGTATAAAAGCTGGGTCCAAGCGCCTCCAAAACAAAAAAATTGTTGAACGAAAGCTTAAAGTGCTGTTGTTCATAGTACAGTAATGAGATCGTTAACGAAAATTCGCTTAGCTTGTAAGAACATTGATCATCGGGCAAGACCAAGTAGGTATAAAAGCTGGGTCCAAGCGCCTCCAAAACAAAACAAAAAAATTGTTGAACGAAAGCTTAAAGTGCTGTTGTTCATAGTACAGTAATGAGATCGTTAACGAAAATTCGCTTAGCTTGTAAGAACATTGATCATCGGGCAAGACCAAGTAGGTATAAAAGCTGGGTCCAAGCGCCTCCAAAACAAAACAAAAAAATTGTTGAACGAAAGCTTAAAGTGCTGTTGTTCATAGTACAGTAATGAGATCGTTAACGAAAATTCGCTTAGCTTGTAAGAACATTGATCATCGGGCAAGACCAAGTAGGTATAAAAGCTGGGTCCAAGCGCCTCCAAAACAAAACAAAAAAATTGTTGAACGAAAGCTTAAAGTGCTGTTGTTCATAGTACAGTAATGAGATCGTTAACGAAATTTCGCTTAGCTTGTAAGAACATTGATGATCGGGCAAGACCAAGTAGGTATAAAAGCTGGGTCCAAGCGCCTCCAAAACAAAACAAAAAAATTGTTGAACGAAAGCTTAAAGTGCTGTTGTTCATAGTACAGTAATGAGATAGTTAACGAAATTTCGCTTAGCTTGTAAGAACTTTAACGCTCGACCAAGTAGGCCCAAATCCGTAGGTTTCGTAACCGTACTCCAAGCCGTTGAGGCAAATGTGCTGAGAAACACTCGCAGAGTATGAGTTGATCAAAACATTTTACATTCAAGTGCGGTTTTTCTCCTTTATGATCTCTGCTAAATTATCCAAATCTGTCGAATTATGTCACATGTTACGCAAATAGTACAAAATATTTGACTTCCAATAGTACCTTTGATGGGGGAGATTCATCTTGGTTTATTGTCCAACGTGCTAGTCTGCGATATTGTAATAAGCAATTTTAAATTCTGTTCATGCTATAACGTTCCCTTTCGGACTAATATTCTTGGGAAAGGTATGGACTCTCTCATTCTTCCAGGTATTCGTTGAATTGCTCCACTTCTGTTCTTCTTCAAGAGTGACTTTGGCATCAAATAAACCCTGAAGGTTGACATACCAGAAAGTAGACTAACCTAAACAAAATGAATTTTAAAGGCTTTTCATTGTATGTTAAGATTTGTATTTTACGCCAAAGTTTCATCAAATAATATTTTCTCAAGAAGAAACAATTGATGGCTAAGGCAGATATTCACGAATTAACTCTCTGGGAATCGATTGGATACCTGAAGCAATAGAAGCTTCTATTTTTAGTTGTAATTGGAAATAATAAGTAAAAAAAAATGTATATATGCAGTTTGTCTTCGAGGTAAAGTCAAGTAATTATATTCGGGTAAAATTTCTGACTACTGGGATTTGTTCTTTTGATATTCTTGTCGTCTGTGTTTTGCCGAGCGAAAAGTCTGTGATTCTTTGAGACTGGTACCCAAGATCGACCAAATTTCAAACATTGCAGACTGTAATTCTTGGAGTCGCAAGAGAATATTTCCTGTTGTCTGCATTTAAAACTAATCAGGAATTTGATATTGAATTCTTCGTTAATTTATTTTTCTTTTTCGAATGTTCTTCAGTGGAGGAAGCAATCGCTGATCACTAAAATTAAATAACACTTTAAAAAATGGTTTACATTATGGGAAATGTTCTAAGTTTATTTATTTATTTATATACTTATTTATCTATTTGTGTTTTTTAAATCGGTATTAGTCGTTTGTATTAAAATGTTTTGTGTTTTACAAATCTTTTCTGCAAAATCCATTTTATGTAGACATCTCCGACTATAGTTTTATTTAAGCCCTTGTAAGCTTTTCACACAAAGTGACTTTACGTTGGAGTCTAAGCGACAGCAAGTCTCCTGACATCTGGCCTGCTAGAAACGACAAATTCCATTTTATGACAAGATCTTTTTATTTTGTTAATTAACAGTTAGTGTGGGCTTCTCTCTTGGATTTGGTAATCCTATTTGTATTTCAAATTAATTTAGTTCTTGCCAGTTTTTCATATCAGCTCTAACGGGTATTTTTTCACTGGAGACTGAATGAAAACTAGTCTCCTCAGGCCTCCAAAACTCTTCTAAGTATTTTTAAAAAATTCTATGCACTGTCCTTAGATTGACATTCAGGCTCTCTGAAATCTTCGTATTGGACTTTCCAGCATGAATATACAGAATACGGTTTCTAAATTTCTGGAAGAATGATTGGCGTCTGGTGTTGCTTTCCTCATAGGCAGTGCCCAAATAATTCCAGTTTGTTGCACAATAGACAAAATTTATAAGAAAGCACATGCGTGAATTTAACAATTCAAAATAGCAACAATTTACCTATTACATCCGCTGTGAGTATATATATATATATATATATATATATATACCTTTAAGAAAAACAAAAACCGGTCACATTAGGATTATAAATTTATTTTCATCCTGTTTTGGGTATTGATATGACCCATAACAGGATGGAAATAAATTTATAATCCTAATGTAATCCGTTTTTGTTTTTCTTAAAGGAATTATTGCTCTGTGATGTCCGTTACTTTGAGCACTTTACTAGGAAAATAGTTGAATAATTTTATGGTTATTCCTGACTCCGGTTTAACTGGACTGAATAATATATATATATATATATATATATATATATATATATATATATATATATATATATACGTGGTGCCTTCAATAGGTTTCCAGACTTTTCTGTACAGGCATTTAAAATTGTCGTAGACCCTTGAAAATTAAGTATGTTATTGCTATACATCATATGAGACGACTAACGAGTGTTTATGATTTCAGGTTCAAATGAACAGCTACAGCAGCAACTGGAATACACCATACTAAAGCCTGATTGTCACAGCTGCTGAATTTCAAAAATGCAATCTGGGCGTGAAGAAACTCTAGAAGAACAATATGCAATACAATTCTGTTTTAAACTCGAAAAAATACCAGAGAATCGTATGGAATGCTTTAGACTGTTTTTTGACCATCTTGTATGAATCGAGCATCAGTTTTTGAGTGGCATAAGAGATTCCAGCAAGGCAGGGAGTCTGTGAGGGATTATGAGAGGTGTGGGAGGAGTAAGGAAGTCAATACACCAGAGTTGATTGGCCAAAAGGTTAGGATTCAAGTTAGGATTACTATGTTGAGGTTTTAAGGGAGTTTAGGAAGAGATTCCGTCGGAAGAGGCCAGCACTTTTCAAATCGGGTCAGTGGCATTTCCACCAGGACAATACACCAGTCCACAACTCCATCCTTGTTACTGACAATTTGACCAAGATGGGCATCAAGACAGTTCCTTACCCTCCCTATAGTGCATATCTTGTTCCCTGTGACTTTTGGTTATTCCCTAAGCTCAGAGGCTGTCATTATGAGACAACTGAGGAGATGAAATAGGCTGTGACGAAGTTCATTGACACGCTTACACTAGAGGACTTCCATGGGGCCTTCCAGAAGTTGTTGGAACCGCACAAGAAGTGCATTGCAGCCGGAAGAGATTACTTCGAAGGGAACTAGAGTTTCATGTGTGTACTATCAATAAAATTGCCCATACGAAAAAAGTCTGGAAACTTATTCAATGATCCTCGTGTATATATATATATATAAAGTTAGGATGTTTACAATGTTGTGATCAAAATTACTCCTCTGTTTTCCAATTCCTATACTGCCCTTTCTAAGCCCTTGGAGACAGTTCTATGCTCACCAACTACAGTTGGTTCAACGTCACCTCCATATTCCACTGATTTTTCTGCTCTCAGACAAGATCCAAGTATTTTTCGTTTTCTTTTCATTTCACTGTAGTCTGCAGTATGTGCAAAATCCACAAGATGACACTTTTTTATTCCTGGTTAATTAGCACAAAGGTCCAGCCTTCGGTTCGGGATTCTGTGATCGATTTCTATCACAAAGGCTCTGAAAATTTGGGACTTCTTATTTTCTTAGAGAGATCCTGGTTTGTACTTACACCATCTGTCAATATGCTCAAGTTATAATCTCTTGCAGAATTCCTAGTGGATCGACTTACCCACTCAGCTGTGCCTGGTCTTTTGTTCCCGTTTGATGCATTCATTATAAGATTATCTATTTCATCTTTATCATCACATAACAAATTCTTGCTAGTCTTCCATCAATTATTAGTTTTGTCTTTGTCATAATTGGTTCTTAAATCATTATCATGTACTACTATCAAAAAAGATTTAGTGTCTCTTTTCAGGTGACCTTCATTTGTTATCCTCTTTCTCTTTTGAGAGTTTCTCACGCCTGCGTTAGCTGATGGTTTTTACACTGGAGTCTGAGTGACAGCAATTTTTCTCAAGCCTCCAGGACTCTACTCAGTATTCTGGCCGATCTCAACGATGCTGTAGTTTAGATAGTCTCCATTCGTCCTGTTATTTCCATGTCCTCCAGTACCTGTATGAATCCTTCGTTGACTGTACTGAGTGTACCAGCTACCATTGGAATCACTGTCACTTTCATGTTACATATTTCTTTTCAGTTCTCTAGCAAGGTCTAGGTACTTATCTTTCTTTGCGCTTTCTTGTAGTTTTACTCTGTGTTCGGCCTGAACGACAAAGAATCACTATCTGTTGACTATCACTATTATCATTATTATCATTGCTCAACTTTACCCTTGATCTTTACCCTATTTTCAAACAAAGCCTCATTCTTGAAGATAGCTGGAAACACAGAGCTCAAAGTCTTGAATGGGTAAAGTGGAGCAATCCAGGGAATTGGGTTGCGCCCTAATTTAAACCTCGGTGTAGTAGCAATTAAAAAGGGAGCCTTCGGGTCACCCTCGACTAAGGTCGCCAAGTTTACTACTTACTCCTTTCGAGTTTTCCCACCAGTATTAGTTGATGGTCTTACACTAGAGTCTCAGTGACAGCAAATATTCTCATCTCCAGGACCCTTCTCAGTATTCTGTCTAATGTTAGAAAAGTTATAATTTGGTTGATCTCGGCTCGTCTTCCGATTTCCAACTCTTCTAGCTTCTACCTCCCAATTATTATTATTATTGTCATTAGTTATTAGTAGTTAAGAGGTGCTCGTGGTTTAATGGTTATCCTCGCAGGAAATGGACACGGTGACACGAGTTCAAATCATGGACGAGACTGATTGCATTTCACATAGCACTAATACCCTTGGAAAATGTGTGAATCCAATTATTCTCCCTCCAGCTATGGGTAAATAGTAGGACAGACTGAGTTCTTCAGCCTTGATGAGGCAACTAGTCTAGGAGAAGGAAAACTCTGAATTCAAGCATGTTAAACTCCACTTGAAAATTGATCTTGCGTCATATCCCGCTCGAGCGGAGGGGTTGGGTAAATATGGGACTATTATTAGTTGTAGTACTTGTAGTAATTGTAGTAGCAGTAGCAGCAGTAGTAATTGTAGTAGTAGTATTTTATTTGGCAGTTTGTTGCACAATTCCAAGTGGATTATCTTTTTTATCCAGTCGGGCTTATTTTTGTATTTCATTAGTGCCAGTTTATTGCTTCGTTCACGGTGGGATTATTCGATTCCCCTCTCTCACCACATAAACTACATAGCCAGGCTGGCAGTAAAATACGCCGACAGCAACTCTGAGAGAGGTTATCTCCTCCCTAACAAATATTTCTGAATAGGAGAATAGGACACTAAACTAAATGTGATTGTGAGGCTCAAGGCCTGGGACTTTGGGGAATGTGGAGTACCCCTTCATTGCCATTACTGTCAGCAATACTTTTAAGTGTGTGTAAACAAATAATTAGTTTTCTATTAGATAGGACTACTTGATAAACAGAATTACTAATGTTAAGCAGGAATACTTGAAACCAATTAACTGTGTGCAAATAAAACTATTTTTGTTAAATATTGATATGTGAAACCATTTAAATTTGAGCAAACAAGTGATTAATATTAAATCAAATCATTCTAGTTAAATAACAATACTTGAAACCAATTAACTGTGTGCAAATAAAACTATTTGTGTTAAATATTAATATGTGAAACCATTTGAATTTGAGCAAACAAGTGATTGATATTAAATCAAATCATTCAAGTTAAATAACAATACTTGAAACCAATTAACTGTGTGCAAATAAAACTATTTGTGTTGGATATTTATATGTGAAACCATTTAAATTTGAGCAAACAGGTGATTTATATTAAATCAAATTATTAGTGTTAAATAGCAATACTTGAAACCATTTAACTGTGTGCAAATAAAACCATTAGTATTGGATAGCAATATTTGAAACCATTTAAGTTTGTGCGGCCAAATGATTAATAGTAAATGAAATTATTAACCGGCTCAGTGGCCTAGTGGGTAGAGTGTTCGCCAATGGTCTGGGAGACCTGTGTTCAATCCCAGGTCGCGTCATACCAAAGACTCTAAAAATGGTACTTGATACCTCCTTGCTTAGCACTCGGCAATATAAGGTACTTATCGAGGGGAAAGTGGAGCAATCCGGGGAAAGGAGTAGCGCCCTCCACTACACCTCGTTGTAGTAGCTATTGAAAATGGAGCCTTCTGGTCACCCTCGACTATGGTCACCAACTTTACTTTCTATTAGTGTTAAATAGCAATACTTGAAACTGTTTAACTGTGTGCAAATAAAACTATTTGTATAAGATAGCAATATTTGAAACCATTTAACTTTTATACGAACAAATGATTAATAATAAATTAAATCATTAGAGTTAAAAAATAGCAATACTTGAAACCAATTAACTGTGTGCAAATAAAACTATTTGTATTAAATGGTAATATTTGAAACCAATTACGTTTGGTTGAACAAATGATCAATATTAAATAAAATTATTAGTGATTAATAGGAATGCTTAAAACCATTTAACTGTGCAAATAACAAATATCACTACATGAAAATATTTAACTAGGTACAAAGAAATGATGAATATTAAATTGAATTATTAGTGTTAGCATTATTAGAAATCGTAAAACTGTTAGCAAACAAATAAACAGAGGCTCGTCTTTTAATTGGAATCATTTTGAGATGAGGCTTCTTAATCTGAGAATTAATTTTTATTTATTGCGGACTTTTTGATCATTTAACTGTGTGTAAATAAATGTTTGATGTTTGATTGAATTGATTCTTTTATTTATTGCGGACTTTTTGTCCTCATCTTGGTAGTTTTTGTGTTGTTTCTTTTTTCACTACGTTTCGGCCAAATTTCACCTCTGTCCTTCTTCAGATGATTTACCGCGAGCTCGGATAGGAATGCTGAGTCTTGTAACCCTATCCCCAGTAATTACTGCCTTCCATAGTTGTTGTCTATCGCACCACGTTTTTTGACCAAGTAAACCTCTGGCCGGCTTGGGTAGGATTTGAAACCGCTATCGTCTGACAATGCTCACCTGGAACCGTAGAGACTCAACGCCTCTACTACAAAGTAATCACTTAAAAATCATGCATGATATCTGTATAAAGAGAATTTGGCATTGAATGACCATCAAAAGTTGATATGCCATTAACCTAAATAACTAAATGGAGGTGCCCGTGGTGTAGGCGTTATCGTCGTAGGAAATGGACACGGCGACACAAGTTCAAATCCTGGACGAGACTGATTGCATTTCCCATAGCACTAATACCCTTGGGAAAGGTATGAATCCAATTATTCTCCCTCCAGCTCTGGGTAAATAGTAGGACAGACTAGGTTCTTCAGCCTTGGTTAGGCAACTAGTCTAGGAAAAGGAAACTCTGAATTCAAACCTGTTAAACTCCGCTTAAAAATTGACCTCGTGTCATATCCTGCCCGAGCGGAGGGGTTGGTAAATAGTATTAACCTAAATAACTACACCGGCTATTATTTGTATTATCAATTTTTGCTTTGATATAATTTGAAATTATGAATTCATTTTTTTGCTGCAATTAAAAGGTATTCAGTATCTCCTTTCCGCTTTCCCTTTCTTAGAAATGTCCAGGGAATCTCTACTGCAATTTCTTAAGTTTGTCGCTTGAAGTATCCATTTAGTTATTCTCTTCCCGCTTTTTTTATTGTTTACCTTTTTGTCCATAAGATATTTCTCTTTTTGGCTTCTGTAATTTGTTTCCTTTTTTAAAAAATTATCTAATTAAGTTTCTAAATTGTTGTATTAATACTGGCCTTAATATTGGCCAATTATCTGATTCATAATTTTGCTTTTTTGACGGATCAAATCTGCTTATGTTGTCTCTCGGATTTAGGGTCTTGAACATAATAATCAATATTCTATTAATCATAGGTCTAAGTTCATCTCTTATTTATTTTAGGAAGGGTCCAGAGTATCTTACAAAGGAGACTGCCCACGTATTTATTCCTTTGATGAGATTTCTGCTGCAGAATTTGGTTTCGTGGAATTTTCTTGTTCTTCTGGGGTGCTCTTTGATTACGTTTTCTTTTAGCTAAATGGTTTCTGTTTCTATCATCTCCCAAAATTGTAGCTTTCTTTTACTCCAAGAATTCTGATTGCCAAGTCGGCTGGGGCTGTAGAATACACCGACTGCATCTCTGCAGAAGGTTAAGACCGCACCTCCACAACGAGTGTCCTAGATATGACACTAAACAATCCGATGGTGAAGCTCCAGTGACTGGAGGTCTAGAGAATGTGGAGTACTCTTTCATTGCCATCACTCTCAGGTTCACTTAGGCCCAGCGTGGTAGCACCTAATAGGGTCCTATATATGTCTCAAATAGAACTAATATATTTGCTGAATTGTTTGAAATAGAACTGTTTTAAACATTTAAACTACATTCTTATGCTAAACTGGACCGTTTTTCATTTAACTGTGTGTAAATAAATGACTGATGTTAATTAAATTATTCGTAACACATAGTAATACTTGGAAACTTTTAATTTCGTTCACTAAACTGAATTGTGTGAAATAGAACTGTTTTTGACTTTCAATGTGTATACTTATGCTCAGCTGAATTATTTAAAATAGAACTCTTCATACGAATAAAAATGGATTTGGCATTAAATTACCGAAAACGGTTGATATGCAATAAAACCAAAACAAACCAAATCATATGTATTTAATATATACGTAAAAAACGGGAATTGGTATTAAATAATCTAAAATGGTTGATATAAAAGCCAACCAAACCAGATCATATATATTTAATATGTATGTATAAAGAGGATTTGACATCAAATAACCAACAATCCTTGATATGCCATAAACCCCCAACCAAACCAAATCATATATATTCAATATATATGTATTAAGATTTGGCATTAAATAATCTACAATGGTTGATATGCCATTAAGCCAAACCAAAGGAAGAGTTCTGATGCTTTCCTGATTAGTCAGTTCATAATGCTTTCGTTGTTTTTCTATCCATTTTTATAAGCATAGCAAATTTTTCAATCCTAAATTCCGTCCCAATTACTTTGTTGCAGAGTTTAATCGTTTGTACGATAGTTTCTTGTTCGTTTTCATTCTTGACAAATATCTCAATATCATCCATATACATTAGATAGTTAATCATTTCCATGACTTTGTGAATTTTTAACCATCTTTGTATAATGTTCTCCTCCTCCTCCTCCTCCCCCTCCTCCTCCTTCTTCTTCTTCTTATTATTATTTACTCATTAGAGTTTTTCACATCAGTTTTACATGATGGTCTTTCGCTGGAGTTTGAGAGAGAGCACGTTTCCTCAAATCCTATTATTATTATTATTATTATTAGGTTACTGTTTTAAGAGTTGTTCACCCTCGCATTAGGTGGTAGTCTTTCACTGGAGATTGAGTGACAGTAAGTCTCCTCAAGACTCCAGGACTCTTCTCAGCATTCTGGCCGTTCTCAATAATGCTGTAGCTTGGATGGTCTCCACTCGTCCTCCAACTTCCAATTCCTCCAGTCTGTTTAATAATACTTTAGTTACTGTACCGAAAGCTCCAATCACAATAGGTATAATTGTCACCTTCATGTTTCATAGTTTTTTCAATTCCCAAGCAAGGTCGAGGTACTTATCCTTCTTTTCATATTCTTTCAGTTTTTATTATTATTATTATTATTATTATTATTATTATTATTATTATTATTATTATATACTCCTTACGAGTTCCTCATACCAAGGTTCGCTGATGGTCTTCTACCAAGGTCTAAGTTACTACAACTCTCCTCAGGTCTCCAGGACTCTTCACAGTTCGTCCTTAAGTTTTCAGCCTTTTGAGATCGTTACAAGCCTGCCTATTATAAATGCTATGGAGTCCCAAGCCAGCCAATTAGAATTGTTATCGGGTCACTAGCCAGCCAATTACAATTGCTATCGAGTGCCAAGCCAGTCAATTGCAATTGCTATCGAATCACTTGTCAGCCAATTACAATTGCCATCGAGTGCCAAGACAGTCAATTACAATTGATATCGAGAACCAGGGCGTTTTTGTTCTCTAATACGGCCCAAGTACTTATCAGCCTTTTAAAAAATTTTGATGTTCCAGTATGGTCCGTCGGAACGAGAAAGTTTTCTTTTTTTTTTTTTTGTTAACCAACACTAGATATGGTTTTGTGGCCGGGATTGAGAGATCTGCTTGTATCTCAAAATCCCAGAGAATTGATACATATCATACTCAAGGACCGATTCTAGTTGGTGCATATAATTATCATCATCTTGTCGCGCTACCAACACGGATCTCCCTGACCCTCTTTCGTCACCCGTTTCTACTGCCTATTGCTCCCTAGAGGTCTTCAAGGTTACATCCTGTATTGGCACAAAGCTGGTGTATATTGGCTCTAGCTGGTCGTCCAGTATTTGCTCGTCCATGTGATGGGGTCCACATGAGTATGTCACTTATGAGTTCGTCCTTACTGCTCCAGTAGTGTCCTGCATGTCTGGTTCGTATAATTTGGATAGTTTTCGTGATGGGTGCTAGGTGGCCGTTCAGCTGCTGCTTTGTTGGGTGCTTCGTCTAGGATTGCTCGCATCATTCTTGTGTAGTTGCCGTCAAGCTTTTGCTTCATACGTTTAGTTAGCGTCCATGTAGGGCATCCATATAGCAGTATCGACACGGCCGCTGATTGAAAAAAACTGCGTTTCATTTTATTGGTCATGTCTGTCTTCCATATGGTCAATAGTCTATCGATAGCTGTCCATATCTTTGCTAGTCGCATATTGACATCTTTCTTGGTTGATGGGACACTGCTTCCTAGGTAAGTGAACTTGTCGACTAGTTTCAGAAAGCTAACATTGAGTGTGGAGATATCGCTTCTTCATGAATTTCGTCTTATCCACGTTGATATTGAGGCCTATGCCACCAGCTGCTCGTTCCAGACCATGCAGCAGGGTTTCGGCTCGGGTGGGAGTATTTGCCAAAAGCGCGATGTCATTGTGCAGGGTATCTTCTGCTTCCTTCCTTTGTCAGCTTAAAACCGTTATCTTTCATTTTATCAATAGAAATTCTAAGCACGTAGTCTACGCAGATGATAAACAGATATGTGTAGTATATTGACCTCCGACCCGGCCAAACATGCCATTCCAAAGACGGCGTAAGTGCATATTCTATTGGTGTGGGCGAGCTTGGCTGACAATATGGGACAGGGTTAAAATCCCACGGTACAGTCACAAACTGATGCACCGGAAGAGGGTGACCTGTGAACTGCATGACAGTTATTTCCGCTCGATGACGATCAAACATGCCATCCCCAAAACGGCGGAAGTGCATATTCAGATGGCCAGTTATGGGGAGATGTTGAGTGGGTGTTGAACTATTATATAACTCAGTGCACAGAAAATTCAACCAGTTTGGAGATCGGTGAGTTTGGAGACAAGATGTGGTAGAGAAAGCCAGCACCCAGCAGAGAGCAGGGCCTCCGGGCCTCCGGTTGAGTAGCCCTGGAGAACGGGAAAGAAACTCTGATGGCCATTACAGTGGGGGTCAATATGTTGCAGTTCTGTTCGGTGTCCAACTTCCTCTCACACACAACCCTTTCAAATAAAGTGAGAGGTACATATTTTTCTGTGTCGTCGTCTTTATTGTGTCGCTCGTCATTATTGTGTCGTTGTTATGATTTCGCATGCATATGTGTTTGTATAGTTTGTCATGGCTATACAATATATGGAGCTAATGTGTTACACCTGCTACAATGACTAAGTAGACTGTGTCTTCATCCAGTGAGCGGACTTTTACTTTCGTGTTTTTATATAGCATCATTATGGCTGCGACTGTTTCTTTGGGTAGGCCGAAGGCGAGTAGTATTTGCTTCATCTTCCCTCTGTTTATGGAGTCAAAGGCCTTGGAGAATTTGACAAATAATATTGTTACTTCAAGGTTTTTTTTTGCACGTACACCTTCTAGAATTCGACGGATTGTCAAAATTTGTGATGTCGTGGATCGATTTCTTCGAAAGCCATTTTGGTTCTTCCTAAGTATCTTCTCAATTTTCGGTTCTATGCAGTTGCGTAGAAGAGCATTGTATATCTTGGCCGATATGGATGTAAGGGTTATACCTCGGTAGTTCTTGGCTATTCCGAGGTCACCCTTCTAAGGGAAAGGGAGGATGTATCCCCTGTCCATCTGTCTATTGTGTTTTGATTATATACGCCATTACCGTGTCGGAGCAGTATATCTTTGAATTCCCTGGTCTTTCATACTTTGTGGGTATTTCATCAAGCTCTGCTGCTTTCCTATTTTTAATTTTTCTTAGTACTGAGTCGAGTTTTTCTTCTGTAAACTGTCCTAGTTTGATTCTAATTGGTTACTAATATTTTCGTGATTGTTTCATGTTTAACATTTGGAGGTTTTCCGAGTAAATTCTCGAAATGTTGTTTCCACAGGTGTATTCGTTCTTCTTGGCTGGTAGCTTTCAGTTTAGCTTTTGCAGTGTTCTTCCTTCTGCTCACTTCGTTTATCGTCCGCCACACTATCCTAGATTGTCTATCTAATCTCTAATCTCTCTAATCTCATTGATCTGATTTTGTATGTAGTCTGTTTTTTTCTTTTAAATATATGTTAGCTAATTCATTGTGTGCTTTCTTAAGTTTCAGGGCATTGATATTGATTGGGTTCCTCCTGTTGCTTTTGAAAGTGGTTTTCACATCTGCACGCTTTTTTAAACCTCTAATGTCTCCCATTGGACTCTAGGTCTACCTGTTGGTTTAGTTGGCATGTATTCTGCTGCCGCTTCTAAGTGGGCATTGACAAAATTCTCATATTGGTCGTTCGGAGTAGGTGTTTCTGATATCTCCTGAAGTGCATCAAATTTAGATTTCATGCACAATTCCGAGTGGATCACTTTACCTAATTAGTTGTGTCTAATCTTATACTCCTTTTCTTGTACAGCCACGACCATACAACTGCACCTATACGTATACAAATACATGGGGAACATAATCAACAATAATGACGAACTTCAATGAATGAACGAACGAACAAACTTCTTTAGGAAAATGTAATCTCTCACACTTGATTCTTGAAAGGGTGATGTTGGTTGTGTGTGAGAGATGAGCTGGAAACGAGAACAGACTGCTATATTGACCCCAAGTTCTTCTGACCATAGCAGCACTTCCTTCTCATCTTGGCTGGAGTCGCTCAACCGTTTGTCACTGAGGGCCCAAAGCCCTCTGTCTGCTGCTGGCACTCACTTCGGCATTTTCTCTCCAACTGACTCTAACCATTTGTGCCCTGGTTATATTATTGTTTAACGCCTACCTGCTTCCGCTGTTCTTCCGCTTATTTACACAGGTGCATTTCTTGATTGACGGCTCGGTCGAGGGTCAATATATAATACTTTTGCTACATTCACTTATTATATGATTAATTGTAACGTCTCTATCAACAGATGACCGACACTTGGTATTCAGTTAGGCATTGTAAAATTTGACTTAAATATAATTGGTCTTTATGGCATTGTTTTGTGCTGCTATTAAAAGAGATTCAGTTTCTCTTTATTATTGATAAATTATTTATTTAAAATCAAAAGAAAGCAGAAAAAGAGATGAGTACCTAGATTATATATAAACATTTATATATATATATATATATGTGTGTGTGTGTGTGTGTGTGTGTGTGTGTGTATGTGTGTGCGTGCGTGTGTGTGTGTGTGTGAGAGAATCTGGTATCTACTTAGACGTATTCCAAGATTGAATAATACACACACACACGCATATATATATATATATATATATATATATATATATATATATATATATATATATATATAAACGCTTGAAAAATTGCATGAAAATTATTCATATAAACAAATATATATATATATATATATATATATATATATGAAAGAATCTGATATCTATCAAAACGTATTCCAAGACAGAATGATACACACACACACACACACACACACACACACACACACACACACACATATATATATATATATATATATATATATATATACGCTTGACATAAATTATATGAAAATTATTCATGTAAACAAATTAATGTATGAATCTGATATCTACCTAGACATATTCTAAGAGAGAATAATACGCACATATATATATGTGTGTGTGTTTGTGTGTATGTGTGTGTGTTCTTGACATAAATTATATGAAAATTTTTCATATAAACAAATATATATATATATATATATATATATATATGAATGAATCTGATATCTACCAAAACGTATATTATCTTATCGTATTTTACTCTTCCAGGTTGATTAAATTTTTTTCTGCATTATAATGTATTTTATCATTTCAACAAAGTTGGGCAAGGCAGCAAATCAGTCAGTTTTCTTCATTTCGTTATCATTTCATCTCAATAGTGAAGAGCAAAAAGAAAAAAAAATGCTTCAAATTTTAAATCTTTATAAACATGAGTAAAAACAAGTAAAGAAAATCGGTAAAAAAAAAAGAAAAAAAATCATCTGCTATGTATCAGTTGTTTTCAGTCATTTAACGAACAGTGTGAGAGATAACGTAAGATAATAGCGGTTGGGGGTGGGGCGATAATTTCCTGACCGAGATTCCATCAGGTCGTGGAATAATGGATTCACTTTTGATCATCATTAAAAAAAAAAAAATAGGTGAATAAACCATTATCTTTTCATATGACGTTAAACCAAAATTTATTAAGTAAGAAAAATTTGTATGTATGCTTGCAGAATTCTTCCATCTAAGATGAAACATTTTGTTCTATTTCCTCTGCTCCGGTAAGGGTGTCCTCGTGGTGTAATGGTTAAAGCGATGGACTGCGGAATCGTAGTTAAGCGAGTTCGTACTCCAGTCGCGCTATTACGTTCATTTTCGGGCAGATACCCTTGGGAAAGTTATGAATCCCCTTATCCTTCCAGCTATGGGTTAAATAGCACCACTACTGTTCTTCTAGGAGAATAGCTTTGGCCTAAAATAACCTACAAAGGTTGATATGCATTAAACAAAGAAACCAAACCAAACCAATCTGCTACGGTAAATTACTCTAACTTAATTCAGAAGACCTATCAATGAATCTATCTATATATCTCATAGAGGCACTTGCACACACACACACACACACACACACATACACACACACATATATATATATATATATATATATATGTACCACCTCTCTGACATAAGTGTCATAAAACAGCATTTAAACGACAAATCATAACAAAGACGCTGATGAACTCAAATCCCCCATTATAAGAAAGTTCCTAATTAATAATTCAAAAATTATAAATAAAAACAGCATTACAAACAGCTTACAAATCCTCGAAGCAATAACCGTAGAAGATAAAAAAAAAACTTTCTATAAATAAAGTAACATAGGTATTAATATGATAATTAACCCGAACATTCATCCTAAGAGAATGAGCAAACAACATATAAAAAAAAAAACAAAAGAAAAATACTCCAAATAAATATAAAAATAAATCACAACACGTCCGTGAAACTAACAACCTACCACAACCCCAGCGAAATGGTCAAAAGCGCTTAACTACCTTGACTCAGCCATAAGAAATATAATAAGACTTGAACGTTTTAACTTAAAGATCTTCAAAAGAAAACACTCCGCGGTCTATACCGGAAGATGCTTAGATAACGACTTGAAGCCAAAGTACACAATATACATATAGTCATCCACAGACAGATCTGTTTCGTTCTATCAAAACTCATCAGTGTGGCGAGACAGTAGCTTCCCGTAGCTGGGATCGAAACTCGGTTGACTCAAACGCCAAACCAAAGGCTCTAACCAGTCAGCCACAAGGAGCCATTAGCTGCGAAGTAAATTTTAAACGGTTATGAATCACAATTACTATTGTTTACATACATACGTTCAACGGCTGCCGAGACCTCAATTCATATACGAAGAGGCTTGCAATGAACGCTAATGGCAACACGATTACTTCTTCGCCAGAGAACTCAACCCTACGGGGGTAGGGGAGTATATATCTATATCCTTCCAAGATGAAAAATCAATTAAATAAAAACCTTAGTCCACCGTGCCTTAATGATCTGCTCCAAATCAAAACTTGCCGATGAACTAAAGTTTATAGAGAAAACTTTCTTGAAATACAGATACACTGAAGATGTAATCACCCACACCATTAAATATAAATCGCAGCAATTCTTCACAACCAAAAATTTACACCAGAGAGGTGCCAGGTATATCTAAAATTACCGTGGATCAGTAACATCTCCATGCATTTAATAGAACAAATTAAAAGATCCATGAACCGTTGGTAAAATTGAGATTCGTTCTTACTTTTAGCGTGTTATTTCCCCCTAAACACAAAAAAGGAATCACAACTCGGGAAAAAAATTGTCTCATTTAGGCCGCTCTACTAAACGTTTAGAAATTAGAATGAACATATTCCCTCGAGTATCCGAACATATACCTTCGACTACAGTGACGCCGAGCAGTTAAAATTCAACTTCCGCCATTGGTCGTCATCTATTGGCCAATCAGACATGCGCATGCGTATACAGTCCGACTTTGTTTACTATCCTGGAGACATCAACAAATCAACTGCAGCTGTCCGTCCTGGAAGCATTATTTATGAAAAAAAAATACAAACCGGTATTATGTATCCTAATTCTATACACCATTGCATTTTAATAACCTACTCCAACCATCAGAAGAAAACAGCAATACCAGTATCAACTCTTACAGTAATTTTTTTACCAGCGTGTTTTTCTTCACCCCTCCTGAATATTTACATGGGTTACAATCCCATGCTTACTTCATCTTGTAAAAAATTGGTTGTCATTGACAATTCTATGAAGAGAATTGACCAAAAGAAGGGGCCCTCTTTTTTAGGATTTTATTTCGTTTTTATGATTTTAAAACGTTCATACGAGGATCATTAAATAAGTTTCCAGACTTTTTTCGTATGGGCACTTTAATTGATAGTAAGTAAAGTAAAGTAAAGTTAGCAACCATAGTCGAGGGTGACCCGAAGGCTCCCTTTTCGATAGCTACTACACCAAGGTGTAGGGGAGGGCGCTACTCCATTCCCTGGATTGCTCCACTTTACCCTTGAACCGTACCTTATAATGCTGAGTGTTAAGCAAGGTGGTATCAAGTTCCATTTTTAAAGTCTTTGGTATGACTCGACCTGGGATGAACCCAGGTCTCCCGGGCCATTGGCGAACACTCTAACCGCTGGGCCAAAGTCGACTTTGAAGTAATCTCCTCCGGCTGCAATGCACTTACTCTACTGTTCCAACATCTTCTGGAAGGCCCCATGGAAGCCCTCTTGTGTGAGCGTGTCAATGACCTTCGTCACAGCCTCAGTTGTCTCATAACGACAGCCTGTGAGCTTAGGGAATAACCAAAAGTCACAGGAAGTAAGGTCTGCACTATAGGTAGGCTGAGGAACTGTCTTGATGCCCACTTTGGTCAAATAGTCTGTGACAATGATGGAGTAGTGGACTGGTGCATTATCCTGGTAGAAATGCCACTGAACCGATTGGAAGAGTGCTGGCCTCTTCCGACGAAATCTCTTCCTGAACCTCAACATAAAAACCCTAACCCTAACCTTAACACTTTGGCCAATCAAGTCGAGTATATTGACTTCCTTACTCCACCCACACCTCTCATCATCACTCACAGACTCCCTGCGTTCCTTGAATCTCTTATGCCACTTAAAAACTGATGCTCGATTCATGCAAGATGCTCCAAAAGCATTCTGAAGCAATCCATACATTTCTGTGGCATTTTTTCCAAGTTTAAAACACAATTTTATTGCATATCGTTCTTCTATTCACCAGCTGTGGCAATCAGGCTTTAGTAAGGTGTATTCCAATTGCTGCTGTAGCTGTTCCTTTGAATCTGAAATCATAAACATTGGTCAGTCATCTCATAAGATGTATAGCAATAACATACTGAATTTTCAAGAGTCTATCACAATTTTAAATGCCTGTATAGAAAAAGTCTGGAAACTTATTGAAAGCACCACGCAACTCCATTCACTCACTTTTACAGCAATATTTAGATTCTGTACGTACTTCATATATATATATATATATATATATATATATATATATATATATATATATATATATATATAATAAATGAATATATGTGAGCTTTTATGGATATTTAATAGCATGAATGCTTATCTGCGACCCAACTTTTCATGCCATCTTATTACGCCACTCTGCCTGATGATTGTCGTTATAAGACGGTATAAAACCATTGATCACAGATAAGCTTACATGCTATAAAATATATCTAAAAACTAATATATATTTATTTATTATTTTATAACAGCACAATCATATTCATTAAGCACTCTCCAAATTATACCGAATTTGGTCTGCCACAAACCCACCGACTGAGATAGTGACAACTATACACTTTTATAAGAAATATATATAAATGGAAGATTTCGAGGTGTAATGTTTATCGTTGTAGAAAATGGGTACCGTAACAGATTATCCTAGATTAGCCGTTTGTATCACACACTCCTTGGTAAAGTTATTCATTCAACTATTCTTCAACCATCTACGCGTAAAATCTTGGGTAGACTAGGGGTGGGTCTTCAATCTTTGTATTGCAACTGGTGTAGGAGAAGGAAAACTAAATCAAAACCTAGAAAACACGAGCAAAGGAGTTTATTTATATATATATGAAAATGAATAGAAATGAAAAATACAAGGTCTTCAGAAGATGAATTTTGATTAATTCTCCAACGCTAAACGTTTTCGTTTTTAGACCTTCCTGATGAAGATGAAGGTGAACTATCAAATGAAACGAAAAAGATGAGGAAGTTTTTAAACATTCTGTTTCTGTTGGAAGCTTTCCGTTTCACATTTGTGTGACGCAATTTGCGTTCAAAAATATTTTTTTAAATCAATATCGCATCAGTCCACATATATATAGAGAAAGAAAGAAAGAAAGAAAGAGAAAGAGAAATTGAAAAAAAAAGTAATCCAAAGTGAAGAACTTCATGTGAAAGAAAGTCGACGCTTTAACGTTTCGGTTTTAATAAACCATCATCAGGACGTAGAAAAAATGACATCAAGTGTTGTTACATCACCAATGAATATTTAATCTAACGCCACTCAATATAATCTTATCTAAGTCTGGGTAATGGTTTATTAAAACCGAACCATTAAAGCATTGACTTTCTTTCACATCAAATTCTTCACTTTGGATTACTTTGCTTTACCATTTTTCTCCATATTGTCCGATTCTTTTCCACTATATATATATATATATATACACACACACACACACACACACACATATATATATATATATATATATACGAGCGTGTTTGGTTTGGCTTCTTTGTTTAATGGCATATCAACTTTCGTAGACTATTTAATACCAAAGCCCACCTTCTGGAACTGTAGTGGTACTATTTAACAGATAGTTAGAAGGATAAGGGGATTTTTACCTTTCCCAAGGGTATTTGTCCGAATGTGTACGTGATAGGTCGATTGGGGTTCGAACTCATTTACTACGATTCCGCTGTCCATCGGTTTAACCATTACACCATGAGGACACCCACTGCCCAGTCGGCTGGGGCTGTAGAATACACCGACTGTTCTATGCAGAGGGGTAAGACCCCCCGCAACGAGTGTCCAGGGATGACACTAAGCAATCTGATGGTGAGGTTCCAGCAGTGCTGGAGCTTTAGGGAATACAGAGTACCCCTTCATTGCCATCGCTCCCAGGTCCACTCGGGCCCGGAGTGGTAGCACCAGATAAAGGCCCTATCTATGGGTTAAATATAATTAACAGCATACTTATGCTAAAATTAATTGTTTGACTAAACTGAATAGTTTGAAATAGAAGTGTTTTTGACAATTAAACCGTTCTTACATTTAAACTGCATGCTTATGCTGAACTGAATTATTTGAAACAGAACTGTTTTCGATATTAAAACTGGATTTACACTTAACTGAATTGTTACATATAACTGCTTGAATAGTTTGAAATGGAAATGTTTTTGACAATTAAACTGTGTACTTATGCTAAACTGAATTGTTTTGAATAGGACAGATTATTTACATAAAAATGGATTTGGCGTTAAATAACCTACAAAGGTTGATATGCCATAAAACCCAACGAACCAAATCAAACCAAACCATGAGGACACCCAGCTGTCAATTTATCTGTCTGTCAGTGTGTGTTAAAATTTATATCATTTAGTTTATATCAACCGATTGTATAAAATTCGATGACATATCCATCTGCCTTTACCAATGTTAACCTTCTTTCTGTCTTGGTCTGTTTAATTCAAGTATCTCTCTCTCTCTCTCTCTCTCTCTCTCTCTGTGTCTCTCTCTCTCTAAATATATATATATGTATTAGTAGTAGTAGTAGTTAGTGACTGTAGCCAAGGGCGACCCGAAGGCTCCCTTTTCAATAGCTACTACAGCGAGGTGTAGGGGAAGGCACTACTCCTTTCCCTGGATTGCTCAACTTTACCCTTGATACGTACCTTAGATTGCTGAGTGTTAAGCAAGTAAGTATGAAGTACCATTTTTAAAATCTTTGGTATGACGCAACCTGGGATTAAACCCAGGTCTTCAGGATCATTGGCGAACATTCTACCAACTAGGCCAATGGGATATATATATATATATATATATATATATATATATATATATATATATATATATATATATATATATAACAATGAAGACAATTTATTTATGGGGCTGCAGAATACACCGACTGCATTTCTGTAGAGGGTTAAGTCTCCCCCAACGATGGTCCTGATATGACACTAAAGAATCTGATGGTGAGGTACCAGTAATGCTGAAGGTTTGGGTAATGCGGAGTTACCCTTTATTGCCATCACTGCCAGGTCCACTCTTGCTCAGAGTGGTAGCACTTGATAAGGTCCAATCAATCAGTCAAATAGTGCTAAACTGTGTACCTATGCAAAAGTGAATTATTTGAAATAGAAATGTTTTGACATATAAATTGTTGGTGTGGTTTGGTTTCTTTGTTTAATGGCATATCAACCTTTGTAGGTTATTTAATGCCAAATCTATTCTCCTAGAAGAACAGTAGTGGTACTATTTAACCCATAGCTGGGAGGATAAGAGGGTTCATACCTTTCCCAAGGGTATTTGCCCGAAAGTGAACGTAATAGCGCGAATATAAATTGTGTACTCATACTAAACTGAATCGTTAGAAATGGAACTGTTTATTTGTATAAAAATGGATGTGGCATTAAATGACCTACAACGGTTGATATGCCATAAAAACAACCAAAACCGCACTTTTCCAAAGAAAGGGCATTAGTCTGAAGGTGAACGTAACAGACAGAATGGATTTCGAACTTGCTTACAAGAATATCATAGGCTAGCTCGTTACCCACTGTACCACAAAGGCTCTCTGCTTATTCAGCAAAATATATCCTCTATAAAGCAAAAAATATTTATTTATTTTTTGTAATTTACCTTTGTTAATTTTTATCTGCTTTGTTATTTAAATATATATTTTATTTATTAAAATATTTAGAGTTCACCTATGGTCCGGACGACTGGTGTTCAATCCTCGGTCAATTCATACCAAAGACTCAAGAAACGGTACTTGATTCCTCCTTGCTTATACTTAGCATTAAAAGATGTGGATCAAGGGTAAGTGGAGTAGTCCTGGCAAAGGAGTAGCGCCCTTTCTTACACCTTGTGTTATCGCTATTGAAAAGGGAGCCATCAGTTCGCCCTCGACTAGGGTCGGCCAACCAATTTTCTGATTACCTATCGTCTTTTTTCTTATTTACTGGCTCATTGTACAAGTGGGCAGAGTGTTCACCAAAGGTCCGGGAGACTGAGCTTCAATCCCAGGTCAATTCATACCAAAGACTTAAAAAAGGGTACTTGATACTTCCTTGCTTAACACTCAGCATTACAAGGTACCGATCAAGGGTAAAGTGGAGCAATCCAGGGAAAGGAGTAGCGGCCTCCTCTACACCTTGGTGTAGTAGCTTTTGAAAAGGGAGCTTTTGGGTTGCCCTCAATTACACTCGCCAACTTTACTTACTTACTTTTTATTTTATTGTTTATCATTCGATATTTCTTTATTATTCATCTTAAAGCTCACCAGAGAGACTCAGAATACATCATTTATAGACTAGTTTAAAAGTGTTCCCCAATGATGCCTGCATCAAGAAAAATAAACCCTAAAATGTACAGTTTCGGGTAACCTTTATCACCTGCTTTTAACCTGGACAATTTTATATTTAGCCAAAAGTAAAGCATTACTTGTTTATTCAATCCCTTAAGGATAGTTATCAATGCGAAAAATAGGTCTGGTGTTTCATACCGACATTTTCTTCGCAGACATCCACAAGAAAAACAAACACTCATTTCTTTTCTATGAAAAGAGGTCTTTTTTTTTTCGCAGTGGGTATTTAACGTGTGAGTATAATATTCTAATGTTATTATAATCAATTAAATGTCTATCCGTCCATACCACTGAAGCTTGGCAATGTTTATTCCACCTCATCCTTCAGAAGACCTTCAGAACAGGTCAGGATCATTCCGAAACAACTTAAAGTATATTTGGATTGGTTTATTCTTGCTGATCTTGATAATGCTGAAGTCTGGATGGTCTTCAGCTGTCTTCTTATTTCCAAGTCTTCCAATTCTTTTACCAATTCTTTGGGGACTGTTCCGAATTGCTCCAATTACAAATAGTATCAATGACATCTTCATGTTCAATAGTTTTTTTTAGTTCTCTCGCAAGGTATTAGTACTTATGTCTCTTTTCACTTTCTATTATCATTATAGTTTTTTCACATCAGCTAACGCTGGTGGTCTTTCACTGGAATTTGACTGACAGCAAGTCTCCTCAAGTCTCCAGGACTCTTCTCAGTATTCTGGCCGTTCACAATAATGCTGTAGTTTGGATGGTTTCCACTCGTCCGCCAACTTCCAAGTCCTCCAGTCCCTTTAGTAATCCTTTAGTTACTGTTCCAAACGCACCAATTACAATTGGTATAATTGTCACCTGTAGGTTCCACAGTTTTTTTTCAGTTCCTAGCAATTCATATTCTTCTTTTCACATTCTTTAAGTTTTATTCTGTGGTCAGCCGGGACAGCAAACGGAACCTCTCTGAAACTGGTAGACAAATTCACCTACCTAGGAAGCAGTGTCTCATCAACCGAAAAAGACATTCGCACACGGCTAACGAAGGCATGGACAGCTATCGATAGGCTATCAATCATATGGAAATCAGACATGACCGATAAAATGAAACGCAGTTTCTTCCGGGCAGCGGTCGTATCGATACTGCTGTATAGATGCACTACTTGGACGCTAACTAAACGACTGGAGAAGAAGCTAGACGGCAATTACACAAGAATGTTGCGAGCAATATTGAACAAGTCCTGGAGGCAACACCCCACAAGGAACCAACTACACGGCCACCTGCCTCCCATCACGAAAACTATCCAAGTTAGACGAACCAGACATGCAGGACACTGCTGGAGAAGCAGGGACTAGCTCATAAGTGATGTACTCCCATGGACTCCCACATATGACCGAGCAAAAGCGGGACGAACAGCTCGAATATACATACAGTAGCTATGTGAGGATACGGGATGTAGCCTTGATGACCTGCCGGAGGCGATGAACGATAGAGAGAAGTGGCAAGAGTGGGTCAAGGATATCCGTGCTAGCGGCACGACATGATGATGATGATGATTATTTTTATTAGGACTGGTCTTCTGGCCGAGATTCGGTGATCCGTCTGTATGTCAAAGTCCCATAAGTGTTTATGCGTGTTATTTTCTAGGACAGGTGCTGGGTTGTGCATATACCATTTGTTTGTATGGTCAAATTTGAATTTCTTGCACATTTTCCAGTGAATCACCTTGCCCACCCAGTCGTGTCTAGTCTTATATTCCTTCTGTGCTAATTTGCTGCATTCAATTATGATTATTATTATTCTCATCAGAGAGTTTTCACACTAGCGATAGCTGATGGTTTTCCACAATAGTCTGAGTGAATGCAAGTCTCCTCAAGCCCCCAGGACTCTTCTCAATATTCTGGCCGATCTCAACAATGCTGTAGTGTAGATGGTCTCCACTCGTCCACAATTTTTATCATTATTATTATTATTATTATTATTATTATTTATGTATTTTTTCTTTCTCTTTTTATTTTTTTTATACTTCTTTAGTCATATACTTCTTTAGTCTCTTGAGTTGTTAGTGTGCAGGTGGCTTCGTAGGAAATTGTTTTGCTGCTGGCATGCGTCTGTCAACAGTGTATAAAGAGATACTCACCATGTAGGAACCACTTGATCGGATGATTCTGTTGGCGTGAAACTGACTGGTATCAAACGCCGTTGACTTTGTGTCCTTGCCAACCTTACTTAGATCTGCGTATGCTCTGTCGTCGATATTGAGGACTCTTTATTATTAATAAAACAAACTGATTTAAACAAATGTCGAAGAATTGAAAACTGCTTTTTTTTTGAAGATTGGGCAAAGCGTAGAATTTTCAAGAGACACTTATCTTCGACGCTGACAGCTTCGATGCTGTTTCTGCAAATGCCATTCCTTGATGGAATAAACTGGAAACGCAATGCCACATTTCCATTTCTCGGAATCAGAAACATAATTTCCTTTCTGCTGCATTCTTCAGGATTCCTTTCGCAAGGTGACTAACGGCATTCGCTTGAGACTTCACGATTCTTTCTCTTTTTCTCGTTCTCCTCCTCTGATTCTTTCTCTCTTTCTCTCTCTCTATCGCACAAGCACACCCATCCACCATCACATACACACACAGCCAATATGATTAATCATTAAAACAGATGAGATCAAGGATTCGATTCTATCCCCAATCTTTATATTTCATTTCGTAAAGGTAGATTTTATCAGCATGTTGTCTGTTTTCAGCTAATTCAAGTTTTCCAACTATGAAGACGTTTTTCGAATCAGTCTCTTACAATGATATGGCAGAGCATTTGTACGAATTTAATCTCACAGTGTCTTCTATAATAACATTCGGAAGTCTTTGTTTGGCTTGCTTGGTTCTTTGTATACAAGTACTGTGACGATGATGTTTTCTTGTTAGTCGGCTTGTTTCTGTCTTAAGCTTATTAATATAAACTTCATTCCTTGCGTCGCGATCTATGGGCGTATCCGTGACATTACCTAATCATAAACACCTCATTCCAGATAATGGTGCTGATCCTTATTTATGTGTAGCAAGAAATCAGTTTCATTCCTACGAATTTGGGCATATAATTTGCAAAGAACACCGGAATCGAATAGTTTTACGTGTCTCATTCAATAAATAAGGTGAAATATTGCATAAGGAATTGGCAAAGGAAATCAATAGTGGTGGGTCCTTCCAGGCTCCAAAAGACGATTAGAATTATTTCCTTAACTGATCACTGAGCCCAGAAACTTGTTCTTTACCAGAATGGCAGTGTAGCCCATTTGTAAAGATTCTGGGGCTAAAATATACTTATAATTACTTTGAATATTCGGACTGTTGACTTCATCTTTATTTTTATAATCAAAACGTTTCGGTCTTGCCCAGTCGGCTGGTGCTATAGAATACACCAACTGCCTCTCTGCAGAAGGGACCCCCCCCCCAACGAGTGTCCTGTATATGACATTAAGCAATCTAATGGTGAGGCTCCAGAATTGTTTGAGCTTTGGGGAATGTGGAGTACCCCTACATTGTTTTCGCTTCTAGGTCAACTCTGACCCGGAGTGGTAGCATCTGATGGGATTTAATCTGTACGTCAAATGGAACTAAACTGCGTGCTTATACTAAACTGAATTTTTGAAATACAACTGTTTTGACATTTATACTGCGCACTTATACAAAACTAAATTGCTTGAAATAGAATTGTTTTGACATTTAAACTACGTACTAATGCTAAATTGAATTGTTTGAAATAGATATGTTTTTGACATTGAAACTGAACTTACGCTAAACTGAATTGTTTGAAATAGAACTGTTTGATATTTAACTGTATGTAAACAAAAACTATATTTATACCAAACTGAATTGCTTTAATTAGAACTGCTTGATTAAACCGAATAGCTTGAAATATAAATGTTTTTGACAATTAAACTGCTTACATATGTTAAACTGCATTTTCTCTATCTTCAGGTCTCTCTCTTGGTCAGTCTGTCAGTCTGTCTGTCTGTCTGTCTTTATCCCTTTCTTTCTCTAACTAAACTTTCTTATTTATTATTTCTTTTGTTATTTTTCAACGCATTTGTTCTTCCTCTGCGTTTAATTTACGATGAATCTCTCTCTCTCTTTCACGCTCTCTCTCTCGCTCTCTCGCTCTCTCTTGATGAATGCATTTTTCTTTCTCTCTTTCTCTTTCTCTCTTTCTCTCTTTCTTTTCTCTCACTCTTTCACGCACTCACTCTCTCTGTCATTTCTTGCTGAATGCATTCTTCTCTCTCTCTATCTCTCTCTCTCTGTCTTCTCTCTTTCTCTCTCTCTCTCTCTTTCTCTCTCTCTCTCTTTCTCTTTGTCTTCTCTCTTTCTCTCTCTCTTTTTCTCTCTGTCTTCTCTCTGTCTTCTCTCTCTCTCTCTCTCTTTTTCTCTCTGTCTTCTCTCTGTCCTCCCTCTCTCTCTCTCTCTCTCTCTCTCGCTCTCACTTTCTCTCTCTTATAATTATTCCTAATTTTCGCTATTAATTTCCTTCTCTAGCTGGCTCTACATTTTTTTAATATTCCAAACCATTCCTTTCTTTAATTTTCCTTTTTTTCAGAAATTTTCTACGGTTATAATCTATCTATCTATCTATCTATCTATCTATCTATCTATCTATCTATCTATCTATCTATCTCATTCCGTCATATCTATCTATCTATCTATCTATCTATCTCATTCCGTCATATCTATCTATCTATCTATCTATCTCATTCCGTCATATCTATCTATCTATCTATCTATCTATCTATCTATCTATCTCATTCCGTCATATCTATCTATCTATCTATCTCATTCCGTCATATCTATCTATCTATCTATCTATCTATCTATCTATCTATCTATCTATTTCATTCCGTCATATCTATCTATCTATCTATATATCTCATTCCGTCATATCTATCTATCTATCTATCTATCTATCTATTTCATTCCGTCATATTTATCTATCTATCTATCTATCTATCTATCTATTTTATTCCGTCATATCTATCTATCTATCTATCTATCTATCTATTTCATTCCATCATATCTATCTATCTATCGATCGATCTATCTATCTATCTATCTATCTATCTATCTATCTATCTATCTATCTCATTCCGTCATATCTATCTATCTATCTAACTATCTCATTCCGTCATATCTATCTATCTATCTATTTATTTCATTCCGTCATATCTATCTATCTATCTATCTATTTCATTCCGTCATATCTATCTATCTATCTATTTCATTCCGTCATATCTATCTATCTATCTATCTATCTATCTATCTATCTATCTATCTATTTCATTCCGTCATATCTATCTATCTATTTCATTCCGTCATATCTATCTATCTATCTATCTCATTCCGTCATATCTATCTATCTATTTATCTATCTATCTATCGATCTATTTCATTCCGTCATATCTATCTATCTATCTATTTCATTCCGTCATATCTATCTATCTATCTATTTCATTCCATCATATCTATCTATCGATTCCATCATATCTATCTATCGATTCCATCATATCTATCTATCGATCTATCTATCTATATATCTCATTCCGTCATATCTATCTATCTATCTATCTATCTATCTATTTCATTCCGTCATATCTATCTATCTATCTATCTCAAGTCCATTCTGACCCGTAGTGATATTACTTATTAGGATCCCATTAATCATTTACTAAAGTTTTCTTTTATAATCCTTTTTACCCAACCCCTCCGCTCGGGCAGGATATGACACAAGGTCAATTTTTAAGCGAAGTTTAACAGGTTTGAAATCAGAGTTTTTCTTCTCCTAGACTAGTTGCCTTACCAAGGCCGAAGAACTCAGTCTGCCCTACTATTTACCCATAGCTGAAGGGAGAATAACTGGATTCATACCTTTCCCAAGGGTATTAGTGCTATGTGAAATCCAATCAGTCTCGTCCAGGATTTGGACTCGTGTTGCCTTGTCCATTTCCTACGATGATAACCATTACGCCACGTAAGTTAGTTATTTGAAACTATACAGCTGTGTACAAATTGTTTAGATTTGATAAAAATACTTGATAAAGAGTATTACCATGTTGTTACTGTACAGTGATCAATTGGACTTTCACCTTTTGAACAAATATTTTTAGTTGCTGCCGTGGCTTTATCGTCCAGTTCGAGCATAACTTCCTCTAATGAGTCTACATTTCACGTTCATCTTTGCGGCTTTCAAATCACAAACGGAGTGAAGGAATACACAACATGTCAGCGCACCAACTACTACCGTGATGCAACCAACCTCAGAGAATACCTAGTCACGGCTTCGGTCTCGTGATATACGCGCGGCAAACGTTTGATTTACCCAAGTTGAATATGTATGAGCTAATGATACGGTTTTATTTTGTAAGTAGTTTTCAAATTGTAAATCTTCATACGAAAAATCTAATATTCAAGACATCTGTAGATGTTACCTTAATTATCTATCATCTACAATTGAAAATCTAGCTTTTTCTATGACGATTTGTGTTTTCAAATTCCATAGAATTTGCTGATCAGAAGGGAATGGCACTAGAAGTTGATTAGATTAGAATAATTACTAATTGTTTCAAGGATTATGAAATTACGTTTTCTTACGTTAGAGTGTTTATAAATAACTCAACGACAGCTGTTGGCGGTGTCAAGCAAATTAGAAAAACACGCAGCTAGATCGTATGAATATGATTTAACCTCTTGGATTTGAAATTAACATTAAGAAAGATAAGGAAAATCCTCTTGTTTTTCTTGTCGAAATTATTAGACCTGATTTTTTAGCTAAGGGCAATGGAAGATACAAAACTGGAAAAGGGAAGGTTATGCCGAAAATTTACATTGGCATGCTTCCTATCCTTATACGGTCGGTGAGGGTTATAATACGTTAATTCTGCCCACTGCCATCGGATAAGACTTTCACCCCAAGGAATGTCCTGGGTATGAGGCTAAATTGCATTTGGTCGTCGGAATCCGGTTTTAAAGAAACGAACTAACAAGATTCTGTTCGTCGAGCTCTGTTTTCATCCTGTAGCTTATAATACTCTGACAATATCCCCTGCCATGTGGTAAGACCCCTAAGTGTGGTCCCTGGTAGAGCATTGTGGTGAACATTCCTTTCCCTACACTTGCCTTTCGTTGTAAAAAGGACTGCATATGATTATAAGTAAGTCCTATTTATGCTAAACACTCACATATGCGGAATAAAGGAGACCACACGTATTCTTTTCGGCTCGGTTCAGTTCGTCAGTCAAGGCTCCCTAACATGGGTGCAAGGGAAACCCAGCATTCGTGTCACATGACGAAGACCGATGCTCCTTGGGTCTTAGAAGGCCGTCCTTTCGCCAGCTTCCGCAGGGTTTGATTTATCGCCTGGCGCCTGAGGCACCCCTGTTTGGATGAATGCCGACAGACTCTTAGACATTTTTGTGTCTGGATTATGGCCCTGCAGCTGAGTCCCATGTTTCGTTTTTCTCAGGTACTGAATAAATACATATATGCTGAATAAAGCCTAAATAAGGTTCCTCTGTTTCGTATCTTTTATTCATTAAAAGTATTAAACATTAAGCATTAAATCTGTTGGTAGGGTTTCAGTTCTGAAGATTTGCGGAGTGTATAGATCCAATTTATTTCCATTGTTACATGGTCCACTCGAAATCGAAGTGATAATATATGTTGGGGTCCCATTAATGAGCCAAATAGATCTGTTTGCAAATTATTTAATATTTGATAGGAATACTTGACTTATAATTGTAGATAATTTGTAATAATGTTTCTGCTTCTTTATCTAATGGCATACCAAACTTCGTGGGTTATTAAAAGCCAAAGCTATTCTTATAGAAGGAGATTAGTGGTACTATTTATCCATCTGCCGAAAGGTTAAGGGAATTGAGACGTTTTCCATGGATATGAGTCTGAAAGTAAAAGTAATAGTCTTAATGGAATTCCAGCTCGCTTACCACGCTGTCGCAATCTGGCGTGTCAGTCACTGTACTACGGTGACTCCCTCATTTGTACCGATTATCGGTATTTGAAGCTATAATTGTTAGACACTGTGCTACGGTGACTCCATCATTTGTAGTGATAATTGGTATTTGAAGCTGTAATTGTAAGTCCCTGTGCAATGGCAACTCCTCCATTTGTAGTGATAATTAGTATTTGAAGCTGAGCTACAGTGACTTCCTCATTTGTAATGCCTAGTGGGAATAGTGTTCGCCAATGTCCCGGGAGACCTAGGTTCAATTCCAGGTCGATTCATACCAAAGACTTTAAAAATGGTTCTTGATACCTCCTTGCTTAACACTCAGCATTATAATGCAAGGATCAAGGGTAAAGTGGAGCAATCCAGCGAAAGGAGTAGCGCCCTCCCATACACCTCGGTGTTGTACCTATCGAAAAGTGAGCCTTCGGGTCACCATCGACTACGGTCACAAACTTTACTTACTTACAAATCAGTGTGTAAATAAACGTTTTAATTAAATACGAATAATTACTTTAAACTATAATTTTTTTTAGAGATTACTTGAGTTATATGAAATACTTTATACCGTCTATTTATAACCATTTAACTGTGTGCAAACATTTAACTGCAGTTAGCAAAAGCAGGACGACCAGCTCGAACATACATACATACAGCAGCTATGTGAGGATACGGGATGTAGCCCTGAAGACCAGCCAGAGGCGATGAAGGATATCCGTGCAAGTGGCACGACATGATGATGATGATGATGATGAAATTAAATTGCTAGTGTTACATAGTAATAATCTACATCTCCCACCATGATTTATGAGAGGGATCAGAGTCCCCAATATGCTCTACACCGAAAAAAAAGAAAGTTAAACATATATTGGTCGATTGTGTAAAAAATTAATCAAGCGCGGGAAAAAAATTAGCAAACAAGCAATTTACGAAAAGGACATCAAGCTGAATAGTTTGTTTTATTAAAGAAATTGGAATGTACTCAAAAGTAGGAGTGGCTGAACATTGTATACATATAAATATATATATATATATATATATATATATAATTTTGGATGGAGGAATTGATATATTATGTTAGAAATTACCATGAAAAGGAAATCCGGCGAACACCTACGAAATACGGAGCCCTGAACAGCTGCTTCGACCTGATTAAGTCTCCTCAGTAGTAGACACCGCGATCCCCACCAATGGAGATCGAACCAACAACCTCAGTATACATAAGCCGAAATTCTACCACTGGGCCACGATGCCGAAGAAACAAGTCACAGTAAATTGCGCAACGACTTGACCTAATGTGTCTTTTTTATCGGTATGTATTCCCTACAGCGGACACGGCCACCTCCGTGCCCATGTCCGCAGTAGGGAATATATAAATTTGTTAAATATATATAGTAGGGGATGTCCGTGTCCGCTGTAGGAAATATAAAAATTTGTTAAATATATATAGTAGGGGATGTCCGTGTCCGCTGTAGGAAATATAAAAATTTGTTAAATATATATAGTAGGGGATGTCCGTGTCCGCTGTAGGGAATATATAAATTTGTTAAATATATATAGTAGGGGATGTCCGTGTCCGCTGTAGGGAATATATAAATTTGTTAAATATATATTGTAGGGGATGTCCGTGTCCGCTGTAGGGAATATATAAATTTGTTAAATATATATAGTAGGGGATGTCCGTGTCCGCTGTAGGGAATATATAAATTTGTTAAATATATATAGTAGGTGATATATATAATATATATGTAGGGAATATATATAAATACATATGTAGGGAATATATAAATTTATGAAATATATATGATATATATAATAAATATCTAGGGAATATATATAGATATATATGTAGGGAATATATAAATTTGTATAATATATATATATATATATATAAAATTAACTTAAATCGCGAGTCGGAAATCTCCTACTAAAGTTTCACCTTAACGGATCATCAGGAAGTCTAATACCGGTTGGTTATTAGACTTCCTGATGATCTGTTAAGGTGAAACACTAGTAGGAGATTTCCAACTCGCGATTTAAGTTAATTTTATAATTGGCTCCACTCGTGTTGAGCACTCTTGTAATAGTAGCATTGCAGCGTTTACAGAGGGTTTTAGCTTTCTTTTGACCAACTGACTGCATATCTCTTGATTTTTTTCAACTGGTGTGACGGAGTTGGCCTTTTCTTTCTTTTTGTCCTATGTTATTTTTTTCTTTTTTTCCCCGGGCGGTGATTCGAGATATTTTTATCTCTTGTTCCTGGCGGTTTTTTTTCTTTTTTTCTAGTAACCGTGAAGGCTGGTAGATATTAGATTAGTAAATATATATATATATATATATTTAACAAATTTATGTATTTAACAAATGGACCCCGTCATATGGCCGAACAAAAGCAAGACGACCAGCTCGAACCTACATACCACAGCCCTGTGAAGATACGGATTGTAGTCCAGAGGACCTGCAAGAAGCGATGAACGATAGAGAGGAGTGGCGAGAGAGGGTCAGTGATACCCGTGGTGGTGGCACGACATGACGATGGTATATATAACAGATTTTTAATTTTTAAAAAGTCGTTTATAAAAATTTATAGTATATATATTTAATTTGGCTGATTAGAACAAAGTTCAAGAATGAATTTGTTGCATATTTCGGTACTATATATATATATATATATATATATATATATATATGTGTGTTTGTGTGTGTGTGTGTGTGTGTGTATAGTACCAAAATATGCAACAAATTCATTTCAAAACTTTGTTCTAATCAGCCAAATTAAATATATATAGTATACATTTTTATAAATTTTTTTTCCAATTCAAATTTTGTTAAATATATAAATTTCTTACATACATTAAATGTATCAATTTGTTAAGATCATTTTAAACTTTTTGCCAATTTTTAAAAATTTTGATTCGGCAGTAAATAAACCAAAATGGGTTGATACACCGTAAAACAAACCAACCAAACCAAATTGTGTGTAAATAAATGAGGTCTGGTTCGTTTAAAAACGTAACAAACAAACCAGCTGTTTATAAATCAGAGATAAGTAAAGACGGGATTTGGCGTTTAAAAAATACAAGGTTTGATATGCCGTAAAAACCCTAACATGTGATTATTATTTGTGAATTAAATTACCAGAAAATCTAGCAACCACCTACGCATGACATATGGAAACACTGGAGAACTGTTTCGACCTTTTTAGGTCTCATCAGCAGTGTATACCGTGATTTCTACCTCTGGAGATACGAACCAGCTACCACTATTTGTAGAGCTGAAACTCTACAACTGAGCCAACAGTTCATATCGCACACAGGTGACGCCGAATAAACTAGTCATGCTAATTGCACTAATAAGGTTGAAACAGCTGTCCAGTGTTTACGTATGTCATGCGTAGGTGTTCGCCGCACTTTCTGGTCATGGTAATTCAATTCACAATATAATTCCTCTGCTTAAAAGAAAAATAAACGATTGTTATTTGGTTTGGTTCGGTTTGGTTTTGTGGCATATCGCCCATTGTTGGTCTTTTAATGCCAAATCATCTTCATATATATATACATATATATATATATATATATATATTGAGAGCAATATTGAACAAGTCCTGGCGACAACACCCCACAAGACACCAACTATACGGCCACTTGCCTCCCATCACGAAAACTATACAAGTTAGACGAACCAGACACGCAGGACACTGCTGGAGAAGCAAGGACGAGCTCATAAGTGATGTACTCCTATGGACCCCCACATATGGCCAAGCAAAAGCAGGACGACCAGCTCGAACATTCATACAGCAGCTATGTGAGGACACAGGATGCAACCCTGAAGACCTGCCGGAGGCGAGGAATAATTGGGAGAAGTGGCGAGAGAGGGTCAGGGATATCCGTGCTGGCGGCGTGACATGAGGATGATGATATATATATATATATATATATATATTGTTTCGATTAATTTTTATGGCATATCAATTTTTGTCGGTTATTTGATGCTAAATCGTGTTTATACATATATATTAAATATATATGATTTGGTTTGGTTGAGTTTTATGGCATATCAACCATTGTAGGTTATTTAATGCCAAATCCTCTTTATACATTTGTATCGAATGTATATGATTTGCAAACATTTTCGATAATGGTATATTAGATATAAATGATTTGATTTGGTTAGTTTTGAGGGCATATCAACCATTGTAAGTTATTTAATGCCAAATGCACTTTATATATATATCAAATATATATGATTGTTTTAGTTGGGTTTTATGGCATATTAAAAATTGTAGGCTGTTTAGATGTCATATACTCTTAACACGTATTAAATATATGATTTGTACATATATTTTGTTGATAACGTTTTTTAAATGAACCTAAGCTCATTCTTTTACACATAGTGAAAAGTATTTCTATGAATCACCAACAATTCAATTAAAATATCAGTTACTTATGACCACAGAGTTAAATGATCAAACTGTTCTACTTCTAACAATTCAATTCAGCTTAATCATTTGCTTGCACTCATTTGTAACAATTAAAATTACAATTTTTGACGACAATAATTATAGCTCCGACTGTATCTCTGCCGAGGGGTAAGACCTCCCAAAATCGAGTGTCCTGGATATAATCCTAAACATTCTGGTGAGTCTCCAGTAATACTGGAAAATGTGGAGTACCTCTTCTGTTGTATAGTCACAACCATACAACTATACGTATACAAATATATGGGTAACGTAATCAAACACGACGACGACTTCAATGAACGAACGAACGAACACACTTCTTTATAAAGATATATCTCTCACATTTTATTCTCGAAAGGGTTGATGTTGGTTGTTTGTGAGAGGTGAGTTGGAGACGGGGACAGACTGCTACATATTGACCCAAGTTCTTTTGACCATAGCAGCACTTCTTTCTCATCTTGGCTGGGGTTGCTCAACCGTGGGTCACTGAGGGCTCAAAGCCCTGTGTCTGCCGCAGGCTCTCACTTCAGCATCTTGTCCCCAACTGACTCCAACTCCCCCTGACTCAAGCCGTCTGTGTCCTGATTATATTTTTGTTTGACATCCACCTGCTTCCGCTGTTCTTCCGCTTATTTACACAGGTACTATTTACCAACCCCTCCGCTCGGGCAGGATATGACACAAGGTCAATTTTTAAGCGGAGTTTAACAGGTTTTAATTCAGAGTTTTCCTTCTCCTAGACTAGTTGCCTCACCAAGGCTGAAGAACCTAGTCCGTCCTACTATTTACCCATAGCTGGAGGTGCATCTCTTGATTGAAGGCTCGGTCAAGGGTCAATATGTTACACTTTCTTGCCATCCCACTCGGGGCTACTCTGACTTGGTGTGGTAGCACATGATAGTGTCCTGTCTATAGGTCAAATAGAACTGCTTGACATTTAAACTGAGTGAAAACAAATAACTTATGCTAAATTGAATTGCAAGAAATAGAACTGTTTAATCATTCAACTGTGTGTAAACAAATGACTTATGTTTAATGGAATTGTTAGAGAAACATAATAATACTTGGAACTATCTAACTTTGTTGACTTATGTTCATATATATCTAATATATTTATATAAACCGGATTTAGAATTGAATAAGCTATAATGGTTGATATACCATAAAACCAAACCAGACCAAACCAATCAATAAATTTTTAGTATTAGAGAAGAATATGTGATATCATATATTATTGCATGAACTATTAGAATAAGATTGAGATATTTGAAACTATACTACAGTGTGCAATTATTTGTATAAGATAGAAATGCTTCATGTAATGTTATCGTCTGTGTATAATATATTAAATACAAAAAAGAGAAATTAAATAAATAAATTAAATGCTATTTTACGGTATTAAGACCTCCCAGTGATGTCATTGTTATTGTCGTTGAACATGGACACTGCGATACGAGTTCAAATTCTCGGTGCGACTGATTGCATACCTTTGGGAACGGTATGAATCGAATTATTCTCCCTCCAGATATAGGTAGGGTAGACAGTGGTCTTTAGACAACCAGTCGAGGAGAAGGAAAACTCTACATTCAAACCTGTTATTCCCCGCTTGAAATTAACTTTGTGCCACATCCTACCCCTGCGGAGGAGTTAGAAAAGACATAGATGTCATAATACATTTCTATCTAGCCCTAATCATTTTAAACAGATCTATTGAAGTCAAAGGACCTTAGCAGATACTGTCACTCCGGTCAGAGAAGAACTGAAGTCAAGGGACCATAGCAGATACTGTTACTCAGGTCAAAGAAGAGCTGAAGTCAAGGGACCTTAGCAGATACTGTCACTCCGGTCAGTGAAGAGCTGAAGTCAAGGGACCTTAGCAGATACTGTCACTCCGGTCAGAGAAGAGCTGAAGTCAAGGGACCTTAGCAGATACTGTCACTCCGATCAGAGAAGAGCTGAAGTCAAGGGACCTTAGCAGATACTGTCACTCCGGTCAGAGAAGAGCAGGAATTAATGGCAATTAAATGGTACCCGACTTTTTCCAAATCTCTTTGGCCCAGTTTACTAGAATACACCGACTGCATCTCATAAGACCCCCACCTCCCAACGTGTATCATGGATATGACATTAAACAATCCGATGGTGAGGTTCCTGAAATCCTGGAGCTTCGAGGAATGCGGAATACCCATTTATTGCCATCGCTCCCATGTGCACCGTGGCCTGGAGTGGTGGCACCTGATAGGGTCCAATCTATGGGTGGAATAGAACTAAACTGTGTATTACGCTAAATTGAATTGTTTGAAAATAACTCTTTTTACACTTAATTGAACTTTTTGAAATAGAACCGTTATGACATTTAACTGTGTATAAATAAAAAAATAACTGTACATATACTAAATGGAACTATTTAAAGTTTTTTATCAAAATGATTTAATTTGGCATTAAATGACCCGAAAACGGTTGATACACCGTAAAACAAACCAACCAACCCATCAACCAAGAAACAAATCTATAAAACATCAGATGCATATTAGTGTCAACCAAGAAACTCCCATTTCAGGAGATAGCATATTCTAAGCTTCAACTCGGCAGATGATTGTTAGAAAGCTAGACTAACATATCTTTGTTTGATTCTAGATAGGTACTCAATATGCACGACCTTGTTCCAAACTAAGCTACGTCCGCGGTAATGGTTGATAATTCTTCTTTTAATATAAAAACAAATTCAAGATAATATCGCCTGTATAAGATTCGCACAAATTATAGTTTATGAAACAGCATGTTTCATCGAACAATAAATTACTGCCTTGTATTACCTTACTTATAGGGAAAGTTTCTCTATTTACTTATCTCATATTGTATCTTGCGTTCTCTTTCGGAGCCAATGACTATACATAGACAAAGATCAGCGTTTACCCACTGCCCAAATGCAGAAAACGTTCTTCCAAATCCTCCCCATCTTAAAAAAAGTATTTATATATATATATATATATGATGAAAATAAAAAACATATAAAAAGGGTCTGAAAGCAAAACGGTAGGCTTGAAAAACATAAAAGAGGCTGTTTTCTCAACTGCTTTTCCGGATCTATTCACGATAAAGGCCAGTGCACTCAAGAATGAATCCTCCAAGGGCCAGGCGAAAGAGCTGGGGACGACAGAAGGCCATATTTTCAAACGACTTATTTGTAAATCACGCAAGTTATTGGACTAATTCTTCATCTACGTATCCGATATATTGATAAACAGCAAATACTGGACGCAAGGCACATCTGACAGATATAAAGTCTATAAAATGGAAAGATAGATGTTTCAGATAGAGGCGCGGATAGAAGAAAAGATAGCCAGATAGATAGACTGATCCACGATACTAAGAGGGCCCCGCGCAGGTCAAGAGTCAAGAACGGCATTGAGTCTCGCTATCAGACCTTTAATCGTGGTGTTGTTCATTATGAAGGCTTCCCATTCGATCAAACAGCCATCAACCTTTTGCTTAGATCACCGACTTGCTCCTCCTGTCCATCAGGGCGGATTGGTGGCGATTTTGATGTCATCAGGAATGATATATCTTTCCTATATCAATCTTCGCCAAGACAATATCAATGGACCATCTCTAAGGACGTAAACCCACTTCCCTGCTCAACAGATTATCTCTCTCTCTCTTTCTCTCTCTCTTAATCGTTGTCTCTCTCCTTTTAATTGGACTTTGGGTCTCTCTCTCTTTCGCTCTCTGTTTCTCTCTCTCTTCTCGATGAACTTCTTCCCTCTTCTTCTCTTTTAAACCTTTCTTATTTCACTTCCTCTTCAAGCAATTCTTACTTTTGATACCTTTGTAAGTATCTCTCTTTTTCTCTCTCTTTCAGGTTCAACTTTTTCTTGATTTCTTCGTTTCCATTTTCAAGCGTTTGCTCTATCAATCTCTCTCATTCTATTTCTCTCTCTCTCTCTCTCTCTCTCTCTCTCTCGCTGGTTCTCTCTGTAGGTCTCTCTTTGACAATCTCTCAGTCTGTGTTTTATGTCTCTCTCTCTTTCTCTCTCTCTCTCTTTCTCCCTCTCTCTTTATCTCTTTCTTTCTCTAATTCGTTTTTCTTTTTCTGTATTTCTTTGTTACATTCTCAAGTATTTCCTCTATCTTCGGATCTCTCTCTCTCTTGGTCTCTCACTGTGTCTCTCGGTGTATCTGTCTATCTCTTTCTTTCTCCAACTAACCTTTCTTTTTTATTATTTCTTTTGTTATATTCCTAAGCATTTGCTCTTTCTCTGCGTTTAATTTATGATGCATATCTATCTATCTATCTATCTATCTATCTATCTATCTATCTATCATTTCTTCATGAATACATTACGTTCTCTCTCTCTCTTTCTTTCTCTCTCTCTCTCTCTCTCTTTCACTCTCTTTCTCATTCTCTCTCTTTCATTTCTTGAATGCATTCTTCTCTCTCTCTCTCTCTTTCTTTCTTTCTTTCTTTCTCTCTCTCTCTTTCTTTCTTTCTCTCTCTCTCTCTCTGTCACTCTTATTTCTTGATGAATGCATTCTTTCTTTCTTTCTTTCTTTCTTTCTTTGTTACTCTCATTTCTTGATGAATGCATTCTTCTCTCTCTTTCTTTCTCTCTCTCTATCTCTATCTCTCTCTCTCTCTCTCCCAGCCACTCCCATTTCTTGATTAATGCATTCTTCTCTCTCTCTCTCTCTCTCTCTCTCTCAGTTACTCTCATTTCGTGATGAATGCATTCTTCTCTTTCCCACTCTCTCTCTCTCTCTCTCTCTCTCTCTCTCTCTCTCTCTCTCTCTCTCTCTCTCCCTTATAACTATTCTAAATATATGTAAGTAATTTCCTTCCTTTTCAAGATAACCCTATATTTTTTTCCGACGTTATGTTCCTAACCATTCCTTTCTTTTATTTTCCTCTCTTCGGGGAATTTTCAACTGTTATAATCTATCTATCTATCTATCTATCTATCTATCTATCTATCTATCTATCTGCCACATATCCAATCTGACCCAGAGGGGTAATTCTTGTTTGGGTGTCATCAATGGGTAATAAAGAACTGTCCAATCATTTACTAAAGATTTTTATTATTGTTGGATATTTGAAAACATAAAGATAATTACTAAATACAATTCTTGAAACCATTTAAATGGACAAAAAAATAATATGAAATAGAATGATTTGTATCAGAAAGCAACACTTTAAACTATTTAACTGTATATAAACAAATTAATAATATTTACTAGAATTATTAGTATTAGATATATTTAAGCTATTTAACTGTGCTAACTACTGGTTAATTCTGAAAAGAATTATCAGTGTTAAATTAGAATACTTGAAACCATTTAGCAATTTAAACTAATGACCAATATTAAATAGAATTATTTGTATTAAATAGCAATACTTGAAATACTAGAAAAATAGATAGATAAATAGATAGTCTAATTAAACCGAAGTAGAAAGAAGATCAACACTGATAAAGACGGATAGATATATAGTTTGGTTGTGTTGGTTTTATGGCATATCAACCATTGTAGATTATTAGATGCCAAATCCATTTTTAAGCTTATAAAAAGTTCTATTTCAAACAATTCAGTTTAGCAATTGCAAGTTAATACACAGTTTAAATGTCAAAATAATTATGTTTCAAACAATTTAACTTAGGATAAGTACGCAGTTTAAATGTCAAAACATTTCTATTTCAAACAATTCAGTTTAGCATATTTACACAGTTTAGTTCTATTCAATCCATAGATAGGACCCAAACTTCTGCTACTATATCTGCCGTATAAGTAATTGTTAAAGAATGTCAACAAGCGTTTAATTTGTCAATATCAAAAAAGAAAACAACCCCCCCCCAAAAAAAAAACAAACATCCACTGAATTGCAATGTCTACTGTGATTCTTAATTAACCTCGATCTAATTCCGTCTTCTTTATATTTTTAATATCCCAATACTCTTGACAATGAAACGCTGTACCATTAAATATTTCCGTCTCTCTCAGTAAATATTTTCGTGTAACATAACCAGCGCGATTTTTTAAAGAAACCTTTCATTCATTCTTCAGGTATACGAGTATTTAAATCTCATCAGTGATCAAACGTTAGGCATGTCACATTGTCCTCCACCGCACCAAAAAAATCTTATTTTGCACAATTTTATCCTGAATTAAATCTTTATTGTTTAACATCATCTTTCAATGATTCTTCGTAATAAGTATAGATGAATCGGTTGGGTTTCTTTGCTTAATGGCATATCAACTTCCTTGGTTATTTAATACCAAAGCCTTCCTTGTTGAAGAAAAGAATTGCTACAATAAACCCACGGCCGGATGGATAAAGAGGTTAATACCTTTTCCTCGTGTATAAATCCGAAAGTCAACCAAAGAGCACGTCTAGTTCGAACTCGCTTACTAGGATCATCAACATCATCATCATGTCGTGCCGCTAGCACAGATATCCCTGACCCTCTCTCGCCACTTCTCCCTATCGTTCATCGCCTCCGGCAGGTCTTCACGGCTACACCCCGAATCCTCATATAGCTGCTGTATGTATGTTCGAGCTGGTCGTCCTGCTTTTGCTTGGGCATATGCGGGGATCCATAGGAGTACATCACTTATGAGCTCATCCTTGCTTCTCCAGCAGTGTCCTGCATGTCTGGTTCATCAAACTTGGATAGTTTTAGTGATGGGAGGCAGGTGACCGTACAGTTGGTGTTTTGTAATAAGTTAATTACTGAAGAACAGATTAAAGTCGATAGGTAAAACTTTTTGCAAATATTGTAGATTGGTAGTAATTTAGCCTACAAAATGCCGACTTAACGGTAAGGAATCACGTTGCATGGTTTCCAGGCCTCTACTAGGTAGAACATTTTGTTATCTAACGAGATACTTTTTTTTATCATTTTTCACTTATTATTTTCTTATTTTATTTATTTGTTTTTCTTTTCCTTTCATTCATTCATTTGCCCTTTTCTTTTTCTTGCATTCTTGTGTTCATCCTTCTTTTTATTTACTTTTTCTTAGCATTTTTAAATTAATTCTTTTTTATATATATATATTTCTCGCTCATTCCTTCATTTTTTCATTCATTGCATTTTCTAATCACTCTTTCAATCTAACTTCATTAACTTCTTAATGATTCACTTATTCCTTCTTTTATTAACTTTTTAATTTTTTTCTCTTATTTCATTCTTTTCATTCATAATTAGTTCCTTCTTTTTATTCGTAATTATTTCCTTCTCTTTTCATTTATAACTATTTCCTTCTTTTCATTCATAGTTATTTCCTTTTCATTCTTAATTATTTCTTTCTTTTTTCATTTATGATTATTTTCTTCTTTTTTCATAAATGATTATTTCCTTAATAATTATTTCCTTTTTTTCATTCATAATTTTTTTTTTCATTCATAATTCCTTTCTTTTTTCATTCATAATGATTTCATTCTCTTCATTCAAAATTATTTCCTTCTTTTTTATTTATAATATTTCCTACTTTGTCATTCATAATTATTATCTTTTTTCATTCATGATTATTTCCTTCTTTTTTCATTTATTATAAATGAAAAAAAGATGGAAATAATAATGAATGAAAAAAGGTTTCATTCTTTTCATTCATAATTATTTCCATCTTTTCATTCATAATTATTTACTTTTTTCATTCTTGATTTTTTCTTTCTTTTTTATATATAAGTATTTTATTCTTTTTATTTATAATTATTTCCTTTCGCCATTCTTAATTCTTTCTTTCTTTTTCATTTATAAACATTTCCTTTTTTCCTTTCTTAATTATTCATTGCCATTCGTAATTATTTCCTTTTTTTAATCATAATTATTTCCTTTTTTTCTATATTATTTGATTTTTTAAAATAATTATTTACTTTTTTTCATTTATAATTATTTCCTTCTTTTTTCATTTAAAATTGTTTCATTCTTTTCCATTAGTAATTATTTCCTTCTTTTTTATAATCGTTTCTTTCTTTTTATTCATAATTATTTCTTTTATTTTTTATTTATAATTATTTCTTACTTTTCATTCATAATTATTTCCTTTTTTCATTCTTAATTCTTTCTTTCTTTTTTTTTATTTATAATTATTTTCTTTTTTTATCTTTATAATCATTTTTTTCATTTATAATTATTTCCTTCTTTTTTCATTTAAAATTGTTTCATTCTTTTCCATTAGTAATTATTTCCTTCTTTTTTATAATCGTTTCTTTCTTTTTATTCATAATTATTTCTTTTATTTTTTATTTATAATTATTTCTTACTTTTCATTCATAATTATTTCCTTTTTTCATTCTTAATTCTTTCTTTCTTTTTTTTTATTTATAATTATTTTCTTTTTTTATCTTTATAATCATTTATTTCTTTTTTCTGTCATAATTTTTTCCTTTTTTTAATTCATAATTTCTTCCCTTTTTCATTCATAATTATTTTCTTCTATTTATTCATAATACTTTCTTTCTTTTTTCATTAATTATTATTTCCTTCATAATTTTTTTATCTCTTTCTACATAATTTCTTCTTTTTTCATTCATAATTATTTATTTCTTTTTTATTCATAATTATTTTCTTCTCTTTATTCATAATACTTTCCTTCTTTCTTCATTAATTATTATTTCCTTCATAATTATTTATTTCTTTTCTTCATAATTTCTTCTTTTTTTCATTCATTATTATTTCCTTCTTTTTCTCATTCACAATTATTTCCTTCTTTTCTTTCCTAATAATTTCCATTTTTTATTGTTAATTATTCTTTTTTTTATTCATTATTATTTCCTTCTTTTACTTTATAAATATTCTTTCTTTTTTCTTCTTTGATTATTTTACTTCTCTTTTCATTCATGATTATTTCCTTTCTTTTTCATTCGTAATTATTTCCTTGTTATTTCATTTATAATTATTTCCTTCCTTTTTCATTTATAATTTATCATTCTTTTCATTCATAATTATTCCTTTCTTTTTATTATAATTATTTCCTTTCTTTTTCTTCCTAATTATTACCTTTTTTTTTCTTTAGGAATTCTTTCTTTTTTTTCTTTCATAATTATTTCGTTCTTTTTTCATTTATTATTATTTCCTTCAAAATTATTTCATTTTTTCATTCATAATCATTTCATTATAGTAAGTTGCAGCGTATAAATCAATCTTTACATGTTAGCTGACTCCAGATTTTTAACTAAATTTTCTACAAGGTGGAACGATAAAATTGTCGTCCTAAAGAAAACAACACTACAGCTTTATTTTTAAAAAATTATTGAAAAAATAACTTTAGGTAACTTGATTATGTAGTAGAGCTGACAACTATTCAATGTAGCCGCCGCCTTCAGCCTCAATAACCGATACGGATCCGGAACTAGGAGCATTCCTTTTCCACAAGTGCCGACGAGAGCTCGGCGAATACTCGGCGGATGGCGGCAAGCAGGCTGGCTTTGGCGTTGTGGGAGGTCATGTTGGGGATTTTCTTGACGTATGACCAAATGAAGTAGTCCAGCGGGTTCTGGTCGGGGCAGGAGGTAGACAAGTGAGAGAAGGGTACAAAGTCGTAGCACTCCTTCTGAAGCCAAGCCTGGGTCTCTTTGGACTTGTGGGCCGGCACCAAGTCCTGCTGCCACACCAAGAGTCTGCCACTGGAGTACGAACTCGCGTACTACGATTCCGCAGTCCATCGCTTTGACCATTACACCACGGGGACACCCCCCTTAATGAGTAGAGTATCTACCAATGGTCCGGGAGGGCGGGTTTTAATCTCAGGTCGAGTCATACTAAAGACTCAAAAATGATACTTGATGCTGCCTTGCTTAACATTCAGCATTGTAAAGCAAGAATCAAGTGTAAAATGGAGCAATCTAAAGAAAAGAGTAGCGCCCTCTCCTATAACTCAGAGTAGTAGTTATCGAAAAGGGAGCCTTCGGGTCATCCTCGACTAAGATCGCCAACTTTACTTATTTTACTTCATTTCATTCATTCTTTCTTTTTTTCTTCTCCTCGTTCCTTTTTCTTGATTATTTCATTCATCAATTCCTTCAAATTTCATTCATTTTTTTTTCACTTTCCTTTTCTCCCCTTTAACCCTTTCTTATTCATTCTTTCTTTATTTCTTCTACCTTCCTTTAAATATCAACTCCCTCTTCTCCACTTATTTCTTCTTTCCTTCTCATTTCAGCCCAATTCGTCTTTCTTTTATTCTTATCTCCGTTTACATATCATCTTGATTTATTTGGTAACTGTCCGCTTCCTTTCACCATCTTCGATTCCTTCATCTTCACAAGACATCGCCTCCTCTCAGGACTACTACAACTACTACCACTACTACTCCAATTCTTCTTTACTTCTTTCCTAATACGTTTTCGCCCTTCCTTCCACTCCCTGATTTCCAATCTCCACTCACCGACGCCGCCCTCCCACCACGTCTGTCCAGACCGACACTCGCATTTGCTTAATAAATATGTATCTCTGTATCGTCATCGCCATGGTCGTTAGCAAGGCAAGCATCGGTTCATTTTCGGCTTGAGGGTCTTAAGCACCCCCTCCTCCAACCTTGTCCCAAATATTATTGGCCACTCTAGATAGATCCAATTGCTGCAAACGATAATGGCGATAGTAATCGGGAAGTGATGAAACTGATAAAACTGATGAATAAGGCAGTAGTGTATGGGGGTTGAGGGGGAACGATGCCGTTGGAACGAGCCACCGTCCACCCGGGCATATGGACCCTTAAACGAAATGAAGCCATCGCTTTTTAATGCACGAGATCGACTTGATGTCGACTTATTTCTTTCTTTTTTTTTTTTTTTTGTTAGGATGTTTTCACCTCCAAAGAGGCACCGTCGCCTTGACCAAAGAAAAACGAAGTCAGCACAGTTGGCAAAGGCTGACTGCACCTCTGTAGAGGGTTAACGTCCCCTCCTCAACTTGTGTCCTGGATATAGCACTAAACCCTCTGATTGTGAGTCCTCAGTCCTGGAGCTTTGGGTAATGTGGAGTATCTTTTAATTGCCATGAATCTCATAACACTCTGACCCGGAGTGGTAGTACCTGTTAATATCCATTGGTTCAAATAGAACTGTTCGCTCCTATACTAGGGCTTGAATTGTGTGCAAACAACTGATTAATTTCAAATAAAATTATTAGTGTTTAATCGAAATACTTGAAACCCTTTTACCATGAGCAAAGCAGCGATATCTAGCTTGCTAAAAATTAACGATACCTACAAACTAAACGCTTACAAATTATATATATATATATTCAGTCATCCACTGACAGACTGTTTCTTGCCCAGTCGGCTGGTGCTGTAGAATACAGCAACTGCACCTCTGCAGTGGGGTAAGACTCCCCCCCAACGAGTGTCCTGGATATGACACTAAACAATCTGATGGTGAGGTCCCGGTGATGCTGGAGCTTTGGTGAATGTGGAGTACGCCTTTATTGCCATCGCTCCCAGGTCCACTCTGCCCCGGTGTGGTAGCACCTTATACGACCCTATCTGTGGGTTAAATTGAACTAACGGCATACTTATACTAAACTGAATTGCTTGAAATAGAAATGTTTCTTGACAATTTAACCGTACTTGCATTTAAACTGCGAGCTTATGATAAACTGAATTATTTGAAATAGAACTGTTTTTTTGACATTGAAACTACTTACACTAAACTGATTTGTTTAACATAGAACTGTTTTGACATTTATCTGTGTGTAAACAAAATCTCTACTTATACTAAAGTGAATTAGCTGAATTAGAACTGCTTGGCTAAACTGAATAGGTTGAAATAGAAATGTTTTTCACAATTAAACTGGACTTACATTTTAACTGCGTACTTATCCTAAACTGAATTGTTCAAAATAGAACTATTTTAATAAAAATGGATTTGACGTTAAATAACCTACAAAGGCTGATATGCCATAAAACACAGACAAGCAACCAACAGACTGTTTCGTTGTATCACAACTCTTCCTTATGGCTAGACATGCGAGATGCTTCAAGCTGAGATCAAAACCTGACTGACGTAAAATCAGTCGGACATCTTAAACTAGAGCCATCATCATTCTCAGTGTAAATGAAGGAATTTTTACGTTTATCTTAATACATATGGGTTATATATATATATATATATATATATACAATCCAACTATGGGTAAATAGTAGGACAGACTGGGTTCTTCAGCCTTGGTGAGGCAACTAGTCTAGGAGAAGCAAAACTCTTGAAATTCAACCTTGTGTCCTATCTTGCCCGAGCGGAGGGGTTGGGTAAATAAATATATATATATATATATACAATCATTCAGAGAGGAAGATCAATAATCAGCTAAACCTTATGGTATATCAAGATTGTTTATGGAGAAGGTTAATAAAGGTTTTATTTGTCTCTGCCTCCCACCAGACAGGACTTGACACAAGGTCAATGACCTGAAGGTCAGCTTAAAATCGGGATTAGGAGAGGGGAAGATCGGGCACAACTCAATTTGGAATCATGGATGCACACCGATTGGCTGAAGGAAATCACATGACCAGAAAGTTGGAAAGAATAAAATCCGATTATTTTTTCTTCATTTGCATTTTTGAGAGTGACAGAAAGAGTCAGACACATTTTAAGGGTCTTACTGTTTAGAATCGATATTTGTCTCTGCCTCCCACCTGACAGGACTTGACACAAAGTCCATAACCTGAAGGTCAGCTCATAGTGGAGGTTAGAAAGTGGGAAAAGTCGGCACAAGCCATAGCTTGAACCCTGCTGGACTTAGCTGGTTATTGGCTCACTTAGTGCAATGTGAGCTTGATGAGCTTAGCTGGACATAGACTTAAACATGAGTCCAGGCACAGATGCCTGATTATAGCTTAAACTGGACAACTAGGTCCAGTGCTATACTTGCTAGTCAATGGCCGTTGCGCGCCCATCCAGTCTAAAGGCCGAGAGGCGCGCAAGAAGGTTAATAAAAGAGAACACAGAAACAAACGGAAGTATATTGACATACATGGACACAAACACGAACCCAGTCAGGGAAACACACAGAATACACACATGTAAAAGAAAAAAGAAGGTAAAAAAAGAAGAGAAATAACGTCTGCAGAGATGAAAATTTGTCATGCACAATTAACTTAACCTGAATATATAGAGGTGCCCGTGGTGTAATGGCTATCATCATAGGAAATGGACATGGCGACACGAGTTTAAATCCTGGTCGAAACTGATTGTATTTCACATAGCACTAATACCCTTGGGAAAGGTATGAATCCAATTATTAATTAATAGGATAGTCAACAATAATGACAATTAATAGGACAGACTGGGTTTTTCAGCCTTGGTGAGGCAACTAGTCTACGAGAAGAAAAAATCTGATTTCAAACCTGTTAAACTCCACTTAAAAATTTACCTTGTGTCATATCCTGCCCGAGCGGAGGGCTTGGTAAATATGATTAACTTAACCTGAACATTCACATACACAATATCCTGGAATTAAAAAGAACCACAACCTTATCAAAACAGTCGCCACTACAGAAACCAAATGGAATACTAGAACAAACCATTTACTTCCTGAAGACAACCTGAAACGCCAGAAACACGCATTGAAAAATACAAATTCTATTGTTGACATATTCATGTTAAAGTCATTGGCATAATAGTTAGAGTGTTCGCAAATGGCTCAGGAGACTGGAGTTCAATCCCTGGTCGAGCCATACCAAATACTCAAAAAATGGTACTTGATGCGTCCTTACTTAAATACTGAGCATTTTAAGGAAGAGATCAAGAGTAAGTGGAGCAATCCAGGGAAAAGAATAATGCCCCCCATCACGCCTCAGTATTATATCTATTGAAAAGTGAACCTCAGGTTGCCCTCGACGACAGTCGGCTAACACACACATATATATATATATATACTCCCCTACGCCTGTGGGGTTGAGCTCTCTAGCAAGGGAGGTAAATGGTTTCCACTAGCGTAAAGCAATGCTCTTCAAATGAATTGAGCTCTCGGTAGCCGTTAAGCGGATATATGTAAGCAAAACAAATGTGATACATAAGCGTTTAAATTTCCTTCGCTTGCGCTGGTAGAATCTTGGATTGGTGTTTGAGTCAACCAGGTTTCGATCCCAGCCTCTGGAATCTAGCGTGTCTAGCCACACTGAAAAGTTGGTGATACAACGAAACAGTCTGTCTGTAGATGACTATATATATATATATACAAGCGAGATTTCGCATTGATTAACACACAATATCTTCTGGAAAGCAACATGGGGCAACCACTGAAAATGTATCTACCCAACCCCTCAGTCAAGGGCAGGATGTAACATAAAGTCATCATTTAGGTGGAGTATAGTTGGTTTGAATTCGTAATTTTTCTTCTCCTAAGGGGGTCTCTGTAAAAAAAGAGTTCAATCTGGATAACTAATTTACCCATAGCTAGAGAGAGAACAGATTATTCATGGCTTTTCTGAGGTTAATAACACGAAATGAAACGCCAACAGCTTCGCCCTACATTTGACAAAAAAAAACAAAACTTCACGGTGAGGCGCCAGTTCCAGAGTGCTGGGCAGTGTGTTGTGCCTCCTCATTGCCATTAATCCTAAGCCCACTCTGACCAGGAGCAGTATGGATTTATCTGATTTCCCACAAAGTCAGAGCACAGTCTACTCGGACTGTAGAATATACCGACTGCATATCTGCAGATGATGAGCAAATGACTGATGTTTTATTGAATTGTTAGTGATAAATATCAGTACTAAGAACCATTCAACTTTGTTGACCTATGGTAAAGTGAATTGTTTGAAATAGAACTGTTTGATCGATTAACTGTGTGTATCGGGAAATCATATATTTAATAGATATGTAAAAATAGGATTTGGTATTAAATAACTTACAATAGTTAATATGTCATAAAACCCAACCAAATCAAATCATATATATTCTACATATATGTAAAAAGAGGATTTAGCATAAAATAACCTACGGTAGTTCCCCCCCCCCACCAATGTTAGTGAAGAAAATGAAATAGTCACCTTCTACGATGAGTTATCCTCATTAGTGCGTAGCATCCCGAAACACAACATGTTAGTCATTGGCGGAGACATGAATGCACAAATCGGGAAAAACGGAAACAACAAATACAGCCTCCACAACACGTCAAATAGAAATGGACAACATCTAACAGATTTCATGATAGAAAATAGATTAGCATGCCTCAATACAAACTACCAAAAAAGAGAGGGCAAACTATGGACATACACGTACGCAAACAATACTAAAGCTCAGATAGACTACGTCCTTATAAACAAGAAATGGAAGAATAGTGCATTGAATTGCGAGGCATACTCCTCTTTTGAGGGTGTGTCCACCGATCACCGAATAGTCACAGCGAAAATACGGTTAAGCCTACGAAAAAACGACAAACGAACAGCGACCACCAAACACTATGACTGGGCCCTATTAAACAACAAAGATGTCAGAGATAAATACGTATTAGAATTGAGAAACAGATTCGAAACACTACAAGAAAAGACGGAAAAAAGTACACCAAACGACGAATACGAAAATTTCGTCAATGCACACCTTGAGGCAGCAGCAAAATACATTCCAACAAAAATTAAAACTAAATATAGAGTCCCATGGGAAACCTTAGCGGTGAGAGAAAAACGTGCACTAGTGAAAACAGCCTCCAAAAACTATCGAAAAAACCCAACAAACACAAATGCCTTAAAACTAAAAACGGCACAATATCAATTAGCAGGCATATATATAAAGGAACAGACAGAATACATTCAAAATCAGATAGATAAGATCAGAGACTCGGTAGAAGATAGACAATCTAGAATTGCCTGGCAAACAATAAACGAAGTGAGCAGAAGAAAGAACACAGCCAAAGCAAAACTTAAAGCAGCAAACCAACAAGAAAGAATAAAACTGTGGAAACAGCACTTCGAAAACTTACTTGGAAACCCACCAAAAATAACGCATGAACCAATCACCAGAATAATTAGCAAACAATTAGACATTAAACTTGGACCGTTCACACAAGGAGAACTCGACTCGGTTCTCAGAAAAATTAAAAATAGGAAAGCTGCAGGACTGGACGAAATTCCCCCGGAAGTATGGAAGACCAGACAATTCGACGACATACTGCTCCGACACTGCAACGCAGTATACAATCAAAATCCGATAGATAGATGGACTAAGGGATGCATACTCCCCTTCCCTAAAAAGGGGGACCTCGGATTAGCCAAAAACTACCGAGGCATAACACTTACATCCATAGCTGCCAAAATCTACAATGCCCTACTACGAAACCGCATAGAACCCAAAATCGACAACATACTTAGAAAAAACCAAAATGGCTTCCGAAGAAATAGATCTACGACCTCACAAATACTAACCATCCGCAGAATCCTTGAGGGTGTACGGGCAAAGAACCTACAAGCGACATTAATATTTGTCGACTTTACCAAGGCTTTCGACTCCATTCACAGAGGAAAGATGGAACAAACCCTACTAGCGTACGGCATACCTAAAGAAACCGTAGCGGCAATAACGATTCTCTATAGAAACACTAAAGTAAAAGTACGATCACCAGATGGAGACACAGAATACTTCGACATTGTAGCAGGAGTACTACAAGGGGACACGCTGGCTCCATATCTCTTTATCATTTGTCTAGACTACGTACTTAGAACATCGATTGACAAAATCAAAGAGAATGGCTTCGAACTGACGAAGAAAAGAAGCAGAAGATATCCCGCAACAACAATTACCGACGCCGACTACGCCGATGACATAGCGATACTGGCAAATACACCTGACCAAGCCGAAACACTTCTACATAGCCTGGAACGAGCAGCAGCAAGCATAGGCCTCCATGTTAATGCACACAAAACGGAATATATGTGCTATAACCAAACGGGGGACATCTCCACTCTAGAAGGAACCCCTCTTAAACTAGTAGACAAATTCACGTACCTAGGAAGCAGCGTCGAATCAACCGAAAAGGACATCGAAACGAGGTTAACGAAAGCATGGACAGCTATCAATAGGCTATCGACTATATGGAAATCAGACCTAACCGATAAAATGAAACGCAGTTTCTTCCAGGCAGCGGTCACATCGATACTGCTATATGGATGCACTACATGGACGCTAACAAAACGGCTGGAGAAGAAACTAGATGGCAATTACACAGGAATGCTGCGTGCAATCCTGAACAAGTCCTGGCAGCAACACCCCACAAGACACCAACTGTACGGCCACCTGCCCCCTATCACGAAATCTATTCAAGTTAGGCGAACCAGACATGCAGGACATTGCTGGAGAAGCAGAGATGAACTCATAAGAGATGTACTCTTATGGATCCCCACACACGGCCGCGCAAAAGCAGGACGACCAGCACGAACGTACATTCAGCAGCTATGTGAGGATACAGGTTGTTGTCCTGAAGACCTACCTAGGGCGATGAACGATAGGGAGGAGTGGCGAGAGAGGGTCAGGGATATCCGTGCTGCCAGCACGATATGATGATGATGATGAGTTGATGTGCCATAAAACCAAATCAAACCAAATCCTATATAGTTAATATATATGTATAAAGAGGATTTGGCATTAAATAACCTACAATTGTTGATGTAACATATTGACCCTCGACTGAGCCGTCAATCAAGAGATGCACTTGTGTAAATAAGCGGAGGAACAGCGGAAGCAGGTGGATGTAGGACAATATATAACCAGGTGCCACAGACGGCTTGAGTCAGTTCCAGTTGGAGTTGGAGTCAGTTGGGGACATGATGCCGAAGTGAGAGCCAGTGGCAGACAGAGGACTTTGGGCCCTCAGTGACCCACGGTTGAACAACCAAGTTGAGAAAGAAGTATTGCTGGGTCAATATGTAGAAGTTTGTCCCCGTCTCCAACTCCCCTCTCCTACACAACCAACATTAACCCTTCGAGAATAAAGAGTGAGAGATATATTTTTATAAAGAAGTGTATTCATTCGTTCATTGAAGTCGTCATTATTGTTGACTATGTTTATGCATATATATGTATATGTATATGTATGCGGCTATACAGCAGTTGATAGGCCATAAAACCAAATCAAACTATATTATATTTATTTGATATATATGCATAAAGAGAATTTGGCATTAGATGACCTACAAAGGTTGATATGCAATAAAACCAAATCAAACTATATCTTATATATTTGATATATATGCATAAAGAGAATTTGGCATTAGATGACCTACAAAGGTTGATATGCCATAAAACCAAATCAAACTATATCTTATATATTTGATATATATGCATAAAGAGGATTTGGCATTAGATAACCTACAATGGTTGATATGCCATAAAACCAAATCAAACTATATCTTATATATTTGATATATATGCATAAAGAGGATTTGGCATTAAATGACCTACAATGGTTGATATGTCATAAAACCAAATCAAACGCAATCCTCTATATTTAATATATATGTATAAAAAGGATTTGGCATTAGATAACCTACAATGGTTCATATGCCATAAAACCAAATCAAACTATATCTTATATATTTAATATATATGTATAAAAAGGATTTAGCATTAGATAACCTACAATGGTTGATATGCCATAAAACCAAATCCAACGCAATCCTATATATTTAATATATATGTATAAAAAGGATTCGGCATTAGATAACCTACAATGTTTGATATGCCATAAAACCAAATCAAGCGCAATCCTATATATATCTAATATACGTGCATAAAGAGGATTTGGCATTAGATAACCTAAAATGGTTGATATGCCATAAAACCAAATCAAACAAAATCCAAGTCAGATTTGATAAGAAATCATTTAATTGTGGTTAGCCACGCACGAATCAAGACTCATGCGTTGCCGTAAAAATGGTTGATCGTCTCGGCATTCCCCTTTCGGGGCACGTAAAGGAACAAAGCAATGAACCCGACTCAACTAAGAAGTTTGTACCTGAGAGTAAGGGCTTCTGGCGCCAGGTGATTTACTTTGAATGGCTCACAAAACACGCAAACGCCAGGTGAAACCTTCCATTAAGTAGTAATAATGTAACGTTACGTTTCTCTAAAAGACGTTTGTAATTCTTCTACATAGGCGATTGTACCATAAAAAGTTCTAAAGAATGAAGCATTACGCCTTAAGGTAGGTGTCCGTGTGGTGTAATGGTTTAAACGCTGGACTGCGGAATCATAGTAAGCGCGTTCGAATTCCAGTTGCGCTATTGCATTCATTTTCGTACTAATACCCTTGCGAAAGGTATGAACCCCCTATCTTCTGTGCTATGGGTTAAATAGTCCCACCATTACTGTAATGGTTAAAGCGATGGACTGCGGAATCGTAGTACGCGAGTTCGTACTCCAGTCGCGCTATTACGTTCACTTTCGGGCAAATACTCTTGGGAAAGGTATGAACCCCCTTATCCTCCTAGCTATGGGTTAAATAGTAACACTACTGTCCTTCTAGGAGAATAGCTTTGGCTGTAAATAACCAACAAAGGTTGATATGCCATTAAACAAAGAAACCAAACCAACCCAAACCAAACCATTACTGTTCTTCGAGAAGGATGGATTTTGCATAAAATAAACCAAGATGGTTGATATGCCATTAAACAACAAATCAAACTGCGCTTAAAGTTCCAATCGGACCCCCGCAGTAACCTTGCTGTGAGAAAAAGTGACGAACACAAGAAACACCCTCTTGGTTTGCTAGAATAAAAGGTTAATCGCTACTACACAATGGATAGAATGTTTGCCAATGGTCCGGTAGACCTGGGTTCAAACTCAGGTCGCATCATACCAAAGACTTTAAAAATGGTGCTTGATCCCTCCTTACTTAACACTCAGCAATATAAGATACGTATCGAGGGTAAAGTGGAAAAATCCAGGGATAGGAGTAGCGCCCTCCACTACACTTCGGTGTAGTAGCTATTGAAAAGGAAGCTTCTGGTCGCCCTCGACTACGGACGCCATCTTTATTTTACTCACACATCTTAATGGACGTCGAGAAGAGAGAAATTGAGTATGAACTGAGTTGACCGATTCAGAGAGACGGAGAGAAATAAACCATCGGGAAAAGCGTGAGAAAGAGAGAGAGAGAGAAAAGAGAGTAAGAGAGAGAGAGAGAGAGCAGACACAGCCTTTGATTTTATCTTTTTCGTTTTCTGTTGTTGCTTTTGCAAGTGTTTGCTTGAGGGTCTTTCTTCACCTTCCTAGTTTCAGGGTTTCAACTTTTTCCTGTCCACTTTCACAGCTCTTCCGTTTGAGTTTCTTTTTACTAATCACAGCCAGTGGCCAATTTACAACTAAAACATTTTTATTTTTTATAAATTGGGCATATGCTGCTATCCCGGCCTTGACTTGGTGAACCTCTAAGTCTACCTAGGAAACAACTTATGACTAAAACAATCACACAGCATCTCTAATTATGCTATAGTAGAAGGACGAGGATCATTAAATGTTTCCAGACTTTTTTCGTATTGGCACTTTATTGATAGTACGCACATGAAATTCTACTTCCTTTCGAAGTACTTATTGTACCGTTCCTACAACTTCTGGAAGACCCCATGGAAGTCCTCTTGTATGAGCGTGTCAATGACTTTCGTGACAGCCTCTTTCATCTCTTCAATTGTCTCATAACGACTGACACTGAGCTAAGGGAATAATTAAAGTCACAGCCAGAAAGGTCTGGACTATAGGGAGGGTAAGGAACTGTCTTGATGGCCATCTTGGTCAAATAGTCTGTAACAAGGATGGAGTTGTGGACTGGTGCATTGTCCTGGTGGAAATGCCACTGACCCGATTTGAAAAGCGCTGGCCTCTTCCGACGGAATCTCTTCCTGAACTCCCTTAAAACCTCAACATAGTAACCCTAAGCCTAACCCTAACCCTTTGGCCAATCAACTCTGGTGTATTGACTTCCTTACTCCTCCCACACCTCCCATCATCTCTCACAGACTCCCTGCCTTCCTTGAATCTCTTATGTCACTCAAAAACTGATGCTCAATCAATGCAAGATGGTCGAAAGGCAGTCTGAAGCATTCCATACGTTTCTGTGTCATTTTTCCCAAGTTTAAAACACAATTTTATTGCATATCGTTCTTCTAAAGTGTCCTCACGTCCAGATTGCATTTTTGAAATTCCCCAGCTGTGACAATCAGGCTTTAGTAGGGTGTATTCTAATTTTTGCTGTAGCTGTTTATTTGAAGCTGAAATCATAAAAATTGGTCAGTCATCTGATAAGATGTCTAGCTATAACATGTGAATTTTCAAGAGTCTACGACAATTTTAAAAGCCTACAAAAAAGTCTGTAAACTTATTGAATGCGCCACGTACCTGTTAGGGTTCCAGGAATTGGTCAAATAGATCTTTTTAAAATATACTTGTATTCGTCTGAAAAAAGACCTTCTTATGAAACAACTATAAAATAAAGAACCTAAAGTGAACCTAATAGCGCGACTGAAGCTCGAACTCACTTACTTCCAGGCCACGATCCAATGCTTGAATCATTACACACCGTTCCATCAAATTACAGACGTTCAATAACGCGATTCCTTAAGTTGAGCTGCTAGAAAACCGAAATCATATTAGAATTATGAATACGTCCGTTACGTAAAGTTTCACGCTGAATGCACAACCATCAAATTGATATTATAGATATATGATTTACCAATGTTGTAGCAAACCCACACACACACACACATTGACAAGCGTGCACATACACAAAAAGACACAAGCACATACAAATGCACACACACACAAGCGCATACACTCACATACACAGACAGGCACATACACACACACACGCTCAAATAAACACAAGCACACACACACACACACACATACACGAGCACGGAAACCCACGCACATATGGCTGTGATTCCAACAAAACCTTCATAAGATTATGACACTGTAGTCTACCGTTATTCCCAACCCATAACGCCCCAGCAGTACCTTGCGATATCACTTTGGTTTTCCATTACATTTTGTGAAGGCCCGGGTCGCCAGAAATCGACTGAGAAAACAGTTTTGTCCCAATAAATAAAAACAAAGTTATCTATAAAACAAAACCTTCCCCTCTATCCCTTTTTTATTTTTTTTTACTTTTTTATTCCATTTTTTTCTTTCTATCATGTTTTATCTTTTCATTGTTTTATTCTTTTTTTTTCTTCATTCAACTTTATTTTTCTTTCTTTCTTTCTTTCTTTCTTTCTTTCTTTCTTTTACTTGTATTTTTGCCTTCATTTTTATTCTTTTTTGATATTTCTTTTATGTTCTTAAATATTTTCATTGTTTCATCCGATTTTTTATTCACTTTCTTTCTTTCTTTCTTTCTTTCTTTTAAATATATTTTGCTTTCATTTTCATGCTTTTTTGATATTTCTATCACGTTTTATTGTATTTTCATTGTTTTATTATATTCTTTCTTTCTTTCTTTCTTTTACTTGTATTTTTCTCTTTCATCTTCATTCCTCTTTTTCTTATTTCTATCACTATTACTATATTTTTAATCGTTTTATTTTGTTTGTTTTTCTTTTTTATTCAGTTTCTTTGTTTCTCTGTTTCTTTTTTTTTCTTTGTTTCTTTGTTTCTTTGTTTCTTTTACTCGTTCTTTTTCTTTTGTTTTTATTATTATTTTTTTTATTTTTCTATCATTTTTGACTATTTTTTCATTGTTTTATTCTATTTTTTCATACTTTTTCCAATTTTTCTTTTTTACTTATTTTTCTTCCTTATTTTCTGTCTAATCAATTGACTTTTATTACATTTTTTTCATCAGTTCATTTTTTCATTTTATTATTTTTTCATTTTTTTAAGGGTTTTTTTTTCGCATTTTCATTCACTGAATTTTTTCTTTCTATTCCGTCTTGTCTTTCTATAACTTTTATTTATCACTCTTTTTTTTTTCATCTCTTTCAACTTTTTTTTATTGCTTTTTTCTTTCTTTTCTTTGCTTTTCCTTTCTTTTTTAATTTTTATTCCTTTTTTTCTATAATCTTACTATTCTTCTTCTTCTTCTTTTTACCTTTTCTTTCTTCCTTCCTTTATTTCTTTCTATTGGCTTTTAATGTCTATATCTTTACGTTTCTTTCTTTTTATTTCATTGATGAGTGCCGTTACACGGCAAATCTATTAGGTTCATGAAGTGATTCAAAAGTCTTGTAATAATTTGGTCACGTGAGTCCCAATTCGGCAGCTTTGGGTGCTTTTCCGAAAAAAGTTGTGGAAGGGACGAATCCCATTCGACTATGAGATGATGAACTCGCTTGATACTATCCAAATATTGCACACACGAATATGTGACTTACAGTACGGCACAGGAATCTACGGATTTACGACTATCTGAACTTACCAGATGATCAAGCTTTTTGCAACGCGAGTAAAATTTTTGGAACATCTATTTAATGTGTGACATATTGACCCTCGACCGAGCCGTCAATTAAGAGATGAACCTGCGTAAATAAGCAGAGGAACAGCGGAAACAGGTGCATCCCGTCGAAGATATCGGAATATTACCTTGAGCTGTGGACGTGGTTGAATTCGGAGCAGATGCGTACGCCCACAGGAAGCAGGTGGACGACAAACAATTATATAACCAGGTGCCACAGACGTTTTGAGACAGTTGTAGTTCGAGTTGCAATTCCAGTTGGAGATAAGATGCCGGAGTGAGAACCAGCTCCAGACAGAGGACTTGGGTACACAGGACCCACGGTTGAGAAGCGAATGCGAAAGAAGTGCTGCTATGGTCAGAAGAACTTTGGGTCAATATGTGGCAATCTGTCCCCGTCTCCAACTCACCTCTCACACACAACCAACATCAACCCTTGCGCAACCCTTTCGAGAATAAAGTGTGAGAGGTAGATTTTTCTAAAGAAGTGTGTTCGTTCGTTCATTGAAGTCTTCATTATGTTTCTGCTTACATCTACAAATCCAATGAGATTTACTAATATATTTTGTAAAGCAGGTTTGAAGTCCAGTCGCAAGATTGCGTTCATTTTCGGAGAAATGATTTCAGGGAAGACAGGAACTCTCTTATCTCACCTACTATAGGTTAAATTGTATCAATGCTGTTCTTGGGGTGTCCTCGTGGTGTAATGGTTAAAGCGATGAACTGCGGAATCGTAGTACCCGAGTTCGTACTCCAGTCGCGCTATTACGTTCACTTTCGGGCAAATACCCTTGGGAAAGGTATGAACCCCCCTTATTCTCCCTCCAGCTATGGGTAAATAGTAGGACGGACTAGGTTCTTCAGCCTTGGTGAGGCAACTAGTCTAGGAGAAGGAAAACTCTGAATTAAAACCTGTTAAACTCCGCTTAAAAAATTGACCTTGTGTCATATCCTGCCCGAGCGGAGGGGTTGGTAAATAGTATCAATGGATAGTTTTGGCATTAAATAACCCACTACGGTTCTTCTAAAGAGATGGCTGTGGCTTCGAATCACCTATGAAGGTTGTATACCATTAAACCGAAAGCAAATCAAATGGTATTTGTTGCTTTTGTGACTTTATGACTCGACCCGAACGCATAATGCATGTGTCAGCGCAACAACAAACACTATACTACCTACCGCAAAAGGTTCCAACGACCGCTTACATGCCATAATTTCACACGCACCAAAGTATTACGAAAAGTTTGACCCACCCTAATATGTGTATGAGTATATATATATATATATATATATTGTTTTTAATGCCCTTCTGATGAATCTAATCTCAGTCGGGTGCGGCAGTAGAATACACCAACTGCACATCTGCAGAGGTGTATCCCTCCCCACCACAAGTATCCTGATTTGACACTAAACAATCCGATGATGATGCTCCAGTAATGCTGGAGCGTTGGGAAATGCAGAGTATCCTTTCATTGCCATTGCTCCCAGTTCCACTCTGACCCGGAGTGGTAGCACTTGATATGGTCCTATCTATCGGTCAAATAGAACAGTCTGATAGCACACACACATATACACTACTATAAACATATCAAATATCAAAGACGGGTAAAGCAGACCAAAGTAAACACACTCCAAGAAAGAGAAACAACGACTCCTATACAAACCAACTTGACTAACCAAAGGTCATTTATATTGGAAACAAGAGTGAGTTCAAGTCTCATTGAGTGCCCCATTAAAAAGGTCTAGTGCCCCATATGTTCTCTGACGAAAACAACAAGCAGGAAACATACATATATATAACACGTATGTAAGAACAAATAAATTTAAAAAATACAAATCTCTTCGTGGACCTTCTTATTTTAAAATATATCCTTATGCTTTCTTTGGACCTATAACAACCATCTTTATATATATATATATATATATATATATATATATATATATATATATACACAAAGAGGATTTGGTATTAAATAATCTATGAGTTTTGATATACCATAAAACCAAACCAAGCCAAATCATATATATCAAATATACATGGATTTAGAGGATTTAGCATTGAATAACCGACAATGGTTGATAAGCCATAAAACCCAACCCAACCATATCATATATATTTAGTGTATATCTATGAAAAAGAATTTGGCATTTAATAACCTGCAATGGTTGATAGTCCATATAACTCAACCAATCCAAATCATATATATTTGATATATATGTATTAAGAGAATTTGGTAATAGATAACCTACTATGGTTGATAAGTCATAAAACCCAACTCAACCAAATCATATATCTAATATATATATATATATATATATATATATATATATATATATATATATATATAATGTAGATTTGGTATTAAATAACCTACAATGGTTGATGACATATCATCTAACCAAACCAAATCATATATATTCAAAATATATGTATAAAGAGGGTTTGGCTTGAAATAACCTATAAGGGTTGACATGCCTAAAAACCCAACCAAACTTATGATAAATTCAAGGACTCTTTCATAATTAACCCAATTCCACGATGGAAAAAAGAACTTTGGCTATTTTTGACCGTTCAACGTAGTCTTTTTAATTTTGTTTTATCTTTTTGTTTTTTATTTGTTTGTTTTTTTGTTTGTTTGTTTATTTGTTAATTTAAAGCCTTTTGAGACAGAGATGTAAGCATAATAAAGCGTTTTTGCCTTCTTCCTTCGGTCGAGATAGAGACCGCCCATTTGTCTAACAGTCGTTGGGCCACAACAGACGAAAACTACTGAATTTTGCCGACAGAACTGGGATAGGACAGAAGATGATTTGGGCTTGATAGGGAACGGTACTGGACAGCGGCAACCCAAGGGATGGAGGGTGTCTGCTGGGAATCAACCGGCAATCTCCGATAAGAGAGAAGAAATTTAACGGCTCACCAACGTATCTATCAAATATCAGTTTTTGTGGCATTAGTCATTATTGCATTCAAATCGAGTCTCACTTTCTCCCTCTTTTCCGTCGTTCTGCAAACACACACGCTGATTTAAACCGAAAGCGCCACGCCATGGAGCAGTGGCTATCAAGCCAGTCACGGAGATCAATTACTACAATTACGCTAAGGATACATATAAAGCTGTTTGAGGCATCCTTATCTGTGGGGAGGAAGACCCCGTATTGCAGTGGTTGGTTGGTTGGTTGGTTGGTTAGGTTTTATGGCCTATCAACCTTTATAGGTTATTTAACGCCAAATCCATTTTTATGTAAATAATCTGTTCTATTTAAAACAATTCAGTTTATCATAAGTACACAGTTTAAATGTCAAAAACATTTCCATTTCAAACTATTCAAACAGTTATATGTAACAATTCAGTTAAGTGTAAATACAGTTTTAATGTCGAAAAACAGTTCTATTTCAAATAGTTCAGTTAAGCATAAGCACGCAGTTTAAATGTAAGTACGGTTTAATTGTCAAAAACATTTCTATTTCAAGCTATTCAGTTTAGTCAAACAATTCATTTTAGCATAAGTATGCTGTTAGTTCTTTTGAACCCATAGATAGGGCCCTATCAGGTACTACCACTCCGGGCCAGAGTGGACCTGGGAGCAATGGCAATGAAGGGGTGCTTCGTATTCCCCAAGGCCCCAGCATTACTGGAACCTCACCATCAGATTGTTTAGCGTCATATCCAGGACACTCGTTGGGGGGGGGTCTTACCCCTCTGCAGAGAAGCAGTCGGTGTAATCTACAGCCCCAGCCGACTGGGCAAGTATTGCAGTGGGTAATGTGTTGGACTAAGAGATCATAGTGAGTGAGTTCGAATTCTGGTTGTACCACTGGATTTGTTGTATAGCTGTGATACAGCTATACGTATACATATACATGCGGAAACATAATCAATAACGAACGAACGAACACAGTTCTTTAGAAAAATGAACCTCTCACACTTTATTCGAAAGGGTTGCGAAGGGGTTGTGTGTGAGAAATGAGTTGGAGACAGAACAGACTGCAACACATTGACTCCAAGTTTCTCTGACTATAGCGGCACTTCTTTCTCATTCTGCTAGAATGCTCAACCGGGGGTCCTGAGGGCCCAAGCCCTCTGCTGGGAGCTGGTTCTCACTGCCTCCAACTGCAACTCGAACTCCAACTAACTGACTCCAACTAACTCAAACCGTCTGTGGCACCCGGGTATATAATTGTTTGACATCCACCTGCTTCCTGTGGCGTCGCAATTGCACCAAATTCAACCCGTCCACGGTCAAAGTGATACCCTGATATCTTCGACCGGATGCACCTGTTTTTTTACACAGGTGCATCTCTTAATTGACAGCTCGGTCGTGGGCCAATATGTTACAGATTCACTTTCTAACAACCACGAGAATGGTATGAACACCTTTGCCTCCCCAGTACCTATAAAGTCCACAGTTTTCAGTTAAATAAATCTGTTTAGAAATTATGTGTAACCAATGGGAGAAGTTCCCATGATGCAATGCTTTAAATGCTGGAGATAAGCGGATTCGAACTCCAATCGCGCTATTGCGTTCATTTTCGGACTTTGACTCTTGGGAAATGAAAGAATACCCTTATTTTCACAGCTACGGGTTAATTAATTCCACTACTGTTCTATACGTATGACTTTAGCAATAAATACTCTATGAAGGTTGATATGCCATTTAACAAAGAAAGCAAAAGCATAACCAGTCCATTGAGTCAATGTATCAACACATTCATCACGGCACAGACACGAGCAAACCTCAGTAGGAGAGTTACAGTTGCCCATGTGGTAGATCTACCTCTCTTCAAGACACGGTGTTATATATTGACCGTTGACCGAGACGTCAATCAGAGATGCACCTATGTTAATAAGCGGAAGAAGAAGTGGAAGCAAGTGGACGTTATGAAAGATTATAGGCAGATGCTGGGGCCGTTGAGTCTTGGCATGGTTATTCCAGCAAGGATTTTCATAACGAGTCTGAATACAACGTCGGATTGCTTCAGGGTTTCCAGCTTTGGTTTCTCCAACTCTACCCGGGCGAGTTACCCATCCCCTTCGCTATCGGTAGGATCTTACACAAGGTCAAATTTTAAGCAAGGCAATACTGGTATCAATTCAGAGTTTTCCTTCACCAAGACTGGTTGCCTAACCAAATTTAATTAAACCAGTATGCTCAACTATTTACGCCTAGCTGTAGTGGAAAAAGAGAATTGATGGATCCAAGAATTTTTATGGACAATACGCTGAAATGTAAAGCAAACAGAAATCGAAATCAGCTTGCCGAGTTTATTATCTATAACGATAAACATTAACTATTTGATTGATTTCTACGGCACATCAACCCATCTGGGGACATTTTATTCTATCCAGCAGTTAAGGAATTCCGTATATTATACGTATATATCGATATTTTTTGTAGTCCTGTGAGAGTTTTTTTGCACATGGTTATTTGATGGACAAAAAGCTTGACAGCAACTACACAAGAATGCTGCTAGCAATATTAAACAAGTCCTGAAGCAGCAGCTGTACGGCCACCTACCACCCATCATGAAAACTATCAAAGTTAGACAAACCAGACATGCGAGACACTGCTGGAGAAGTCGAGATGATATCAAAAGTGATGTACTCCTGTGGACCCCTTCATATAGACGAGCAAAAGCAGAACGACCAGCCCGAACCTACATACAGCAGCTCTGTACCGATACGGGATGTAGCCCTGAAGATCTGCCGGAAGCAATGGACGATAGGGAGGGGTCGCGAGAAAGGGTCAGGAATATCCTTGCTGATAGCGCGACATGATGATGATGATGATGATGATGCCTATCAAAAACTAAAGTTATCGAATGTAGTTGAGGGTTACCTGAAGGTCGCTTTTTCAATAATTAACAGTGCGAGGTGAATGGGGGAGACTATACTCTTTTCCCTGGATATCGTCATTTTAGACTTGATCCGTACCTAATAATACTGAGTGTTAAGCAAGAAGGAAGGTAGTCCTATTTTTTGAGTCTTTGGTATAATTTTGTATAGCCACCTAATACGTTTACATCTGCATGCAGAACACAACGACACAATAAAGACGAGCGACACAGTTCTTAGAAAAATATACCTCTCTTTTATTTGAAAGGGTTGTGCGTGAGAGGGAGTTGGAGACCGAACAGAACTGCAACATATTGACCCCAATTCTTCTGGCCGTAATAGCGTTTCTTCCCTGTTCTCCTGTGCTGCTCAGCCGGGGGTCTGGGGGCCCACTCTGCTGGGTGCTGGTTTTCTCTACCGCATCTTATCTCAAACTGGGCTAATCTCCAAACTGATTGAATTTCCTGTGCACCGCGTTATATAATTGTTCAACGGCCACCTTCTTCTTGTGGGTGTCACAAATCGTACTCATTCAACCCGTCCACGGTCAAGGTTATATTCTGACATTCCTCGACCGGATGCACCTGTTATTTACACAGGTGCATTTCCTATTTTGACAGCCTGGCCGGGTCGGAGGTCAATATACAACAATAACTCGGCCTGGGATTGAACCTAGGTCTCTTGGACCATTAGCGACAATTTCGCTCAGTTTTATAATTTTAGGTAGTTCTATATAATAATAATGAGTATTTTGTTTCAAATATTTTTTATGCAATAATAGTCATTTGCTTGTATACTGTGGTGTAGTTTCAAGCTGTTAATAATCTTTAGTTAACAATTCCACAAACTATTCTTAATGCAGATAAAACAAGGTCGGCGGGGGCTGTCGAATACACCAGCTGTACCTTTGCAGAGGGGTAAAATCCTCCCAATGGCTTGAGAAGAAGCTGGACGGCAATTACACTAGAATGCTGCGAGCAATATTGAACAAGTTCTGGCAGTAACACCCCAGAAGTCACCAACTATATGGCCACCTGCCTCCCATCACGAAAACTATCCAAGCTAGACGAACCAGACATGCAGGACACTGCTGGAGAAGCAAGGACGAGCTCATAAGTGATGTACTCCTATGGACCCCCGCATATGGCCAAGCAAAAGCAGGACGACCAGCTCGAACATATATACAGCAGCTATGTGAGAATACACGATGTAGCTCTGAAGACCTGCCAGAGGCGATGAACGATAGGGAGGGGTGGCAAGAGAGGGTCAGGGATATCCGTGCTAGCGGCACGACATGATGATGATGATGATGACCGCAACAAGCGTCCTGAAATGACATTAAAGAGAATGATCGTAAGGCTCCAGATTTGAAGATTTGAGGAATATGGGGTACCCCTTCATTGCCATCACTCCCAGGTCCACTATAGCCTAGATTAGCAGCAGCTGATAGGCTCCTATCTATGGGTCAAATCAAACAAACTATGTGTACAAACAAATGATTGATGTTAAATTGTGACGGTTATATAGCAATACGTGAAACTATTTAACTGCGATCAACAAAAAAAAAGCGCTGAGGCTCGTTTGAGAATGTTATCAACTAAATATGTCTACAAATCCTATATATTTAATAGGCATGTATAAGTATATATTTAATATGTATGTATATAGGTGATTTAGCATTAAATAACCAACAATAGTTGATATGCCATAAAACTCATCCAAACGAAATCATATATATTTAATATATATATATATATATAAAGATGATTCGGCATTAAATAACCTACGAGAGTTGATATGTCATTAAACACAAGCAAACCAAATCCTGTATATTTGATATGTATACACAAAAAACATCTGACATTAGATAACCCATAATGGTTGATATGCCATAAAACCCAACCGAACCAAATCATATATATTTTATATATATGTATAAAAAGGATTTGGCATTAAATGTCTTAAAATAGTTGATATGCCATACAAGCCAACCAAACCAAATCATATATATTTTATATATATGTATAAAAAGGATTTGGCATTAAATAACTTACAATGGCTGAAATGCCATAAAACCCAACCAAACCAAATCATATATATTTTATATATATGATTAAAAAGGATTTGGCATTAAATAACCTACAATAGTTAATATGCGATAAAACAAATCAAAACTAAATACAAGTCATTTTTAATTTTGTTGTATCAAGTATTCTTACCTAATACAAAAAATCTTGAAAAATATCTATTCCACCAAAAGATGGAACCTAAACAGGACTACCACTTCGGGTCTAAGTCGACCTGGGAGTAATGGTAATGACGTGATAATCTACAATCCCCAGTGCTGCAGAACTGAAGGTTAACTTTAGATGCATTTTATCGTCATACGTAGGACATTTTTGTCGTGGGGTTGTCTTACTCCTCAACTGGGGAGACAGTCAACATATTCTAGGACTCACCGACTTTGTGTTCAGTTAAATTTAGCCAAGGTTCAGTAGTATAAGACACCTAGTGGCAACTGAATAAACTACATCCTCTGGAGAAAAAAAAATTAAAAATAAAAACACCCCTGATCCTTGCAAGAGAAATGAAAACGCTACAGAACCTGAAAGTGACGATGATATCATTCATAGATGGGTCCCAGAACTAGAGCCCTACCATTAGATGCTGATTGATGTCATACCCAGGTACCTTTTTTTCAGCGGAGGTACCCCTATGCAGTTTTTAGCTGCCAGCTTTTCGTAGCCCCGCTGACAAGGGGTATTGTTTTAAGGAAACCTCGATTTCTTTTTGTGTGGACAATGTACCTTTAAACATTGTAAAGTGTTCTGTTCGTGTATAATTTAATCGTGTAATCTTGTGTAAGTGTAGATTTAAGCCCCGTAAAGTTTTATATAAGTGTAGATTTAAACCCAGTTAAGTGTTTCGTAAGTGTACATTTAAACCCTGTTAAGTGTTATGTAATTGTACATTGAAATCCTGAAGTTTTATATATGTGTAGATTTAAACCATGTAAAGGGACATGTAAGCGTATATTTAAACCCAGTTAAGTGTTTCATAAGTGTACATTTAAACCCTGTTAAGTGTTATGTAATTGTACATTGAAATCCTGAAGTTTTATATATGTGTAGATTTAAAACCTATAAAGTGGCATGTCAGCGTATATTTAAACCCAGTCAACCGTGAAGTAAGAGTATATTTAAACCCTGTTAAATGCTATATAAGTATAAGTCGAAATTCTGAAGTTTTATGCAAGTGTAGATTTAAACTCTGTAAAGTGTCATGAAAGTGTATATATAAATCCTGTAAAGTGCTGTGTTAGGTGTATATTTAAAGTCGATAAATAGTTATGTAAGTGTAGATTTAAACCCTGTTAAGTGTTATGCAAGTGTTGTGACCGCGAATCCCTGACCTAAGAACTTGGAATGTTTGTTTAGTTTTTCATTCAAGGTATCAAAAGCGTTTCCTGATAATATAAATTCTTGAAACAATAAAACTCTTAGAAAATTCGCTCTTCATTGAAAGAGACTGAAAAACGCAGCTTCAGATCTAGCACAACAGGATTATAATGTCACGTCCGTCGACAAAATACGAACATTTAATCGGAATTCATTTAATGAAATAGGAATTGGAAAAAATTCTGACGGAAATCATATCATAAAACAGAAGAGGTTTAGGTGTCATCATTTAAATAAATAAATAATTAATTTTTTTTTAAATTCAAAAAAAAAAAAAAAAAAGAATATCGCGTGACTTTCTATGTTTATTATGAGAAAAATGCCTAGAGCCGATCATGGGTGTTGCTCAACTGAGTTACTTCCCCCTTTTTTTTTTTTTTTCAGAGTTTTGGCTTCTTTGCCTAATCCATTCAGTTGATAGTGCTTTACGTAATGTACAGAAACCATTATCTCTGTGTGATGAGAAGGGAAGCCATTAAATTTTCACGGGCATTATTCCTTATCTTTACTTGCAGACATTGTTTGCTGCTTTTCTCATTGTCCTTACGAGATTTTACAAGTTCTTTTTTTCTTTCTTTTTTTTTTGGTTTTTTTTTTATTATTTTCTTTTTGTTTTTGTTTTATTATCAAAATGAAATTTTGATTAAATTGATGGTACGGCTATTCTCTTCGTATTCTTTTTTGTTTTGTTTTGTTATGTTTTACCTATTTTAATTTTATTTTCCCAGCATTAAAAATAATTCAATTTGATGATTACAAGTTATATCAGAAGTTTGCGAAGTTGTATGGCTGTGTTTTCAAAAAAAAAACAAAAACAAAAAAAAAACAGTTCTTTTATTAACAGTGGGAAAAGCAAAAGTAAAACAGGAACGTCAATAGGTGACGACAAAAGCGAATTGAACTAAATTAATCAAAACAAATAAATAAACAAATAAATAAACAAATAAATAAACAAATAAATAAACAAATAAATAAACAAATAAATAATGTGTTCTGGTTGACAACAAAATTGGAAGCGATGAAACTAAAGGCTTTGTTGTTTGTTTGCTCGGTGGGTGGGTGTTTAGGTGCGTGCGTGTGTGCTGGTTCTTTAAATTTCTTTTTCGCAATCAATTATACAAAACGAAGATCTGCAGTCTGGAAAAGACTCGTCTTCAAACACATTATAGCAACTACTGTAATGATACTGATGACAAGTTGAATCTGGATTCGTCTTTCACTTTCACAATATCGGTGCCATGCTTTAAAAAAGACACGCTGCATGGGCAACTGTCGCTAGAACGCATAACATGGCCAAGGCCGCCATCAAGATTCCCACGCAGTTTCACGTTCTTGCAAGCGAACAGTATCTATCTATCTATCTATCTATCTAAATTCATTTATATATACATATACATATATATGTAAAAATATGGACACACACACACACACACACACATATATATATATACGGTATTCTTCAATCCAGTAAATCTGGAGAAGGGAACAATTCCGTCCGGACAAATTAATTATTCAAATTTCTAGTATTCAAATATTCCAGGTAAAAAGCTCAAAGTAAATAAATTCACAGAGGAATCAATGCTCTTAAGAGGATGGAAATAAATTTATCATCCTAATGTGACCAAACATTCTTTTTTTCTTGAAAATATATATATATATATATATATATATATATATATATATATATATATATATAAACGCAAACATGTACATACAGACTCTATAAAAATATATCTTGGTCTAGTCGGCCGGGGCTGCAGAATAGGCAGTCTCCTTCTCTGCAGAGGAGTGAAAATCACTCAACAAGTGTCCTAGTTTTGACCCTAAACAATTTGTTGGTGAGGCTCCAGTTATGCTTCAGCTTTGGGGAACACGGTGTATCCTTTCATTGATATTACTCCCAGGTCCACTCTGGTCCCGGAGTAGCAACACCAGATGGGGTCATATCAATGGGTCAAATAGAACTGCTTGTCATTTAGACTGTGAACTTATATTAAACTAAATTGTTAATAATAGAACTGTGTTTACATTTTAACTGTAAATAAACAAATGACTGTGTAAACAAAAAACTGTGCAACAAAATGAATTGTTTGAAATTATGTGAAACCATTAAATTGTGTGCAAAAAAATGAGTTCAGGGTTGTTTAAGAATTTTATGAATAAAGTGTATTGAGAAATAATATTTGATATATGTATAAAAAAGGATTTGGCATGAAACGACCTACAATGGTTGATATGCCATAAAACCAAACCAAATCAAATCATACATATTTAATATATATGTATAAAAAGGATTTGGTATGAAATGAACTGCAATGGTTGATATGCCATAAAACCAAACCGAACAAAACAAAACCAAGTCCTATATATTTATTATATATGAATAAAAAGGATTTGGCTTTAAATATCTTAAAATGGTTGATATGCCATAAAACCAAACCAAACCAAACCAAACCAAAACATATATATTTGATATATATGTATAAAAAAGATTTGGCATGAAATGACATTCAAATGTTGATATGCCATAAAACCAACCCAAACCAAACCAAAACCTATATATTTATTATATATAAATACAAAAGATTTGGCATTAAATGTCTTTAAATGGTTGATATGCCATAAAACTAAACCAAAACATATATATTTAATATATATGTATCAAAAAGCTTCGGCATAAAATGACTTTGCAATGGTTGATATGTATTAAAACCAAACCAAGCCAAATCATATATATTTAATATATATGTATAAAAAGGATTTGGCATGAAATGACCTGCAATAGTTGGTATGCCATAAAAATAAACCAAACCAAATCCTATATATTCATTATATATGAATACAAAGGATTTGGCATTGAATGTCTAAAAATGGTTGATATGCCATAAAACCAAACCAAACCAAACCATATATATTTATTATATATGTATAAAGACGATTTGGCATTAAATAAGCTGCAATAGTTGATATGCCATAAAACAAAACAAAACCAAATGATATTTATTTAATAGGTATGTACAAAAAGGATTTGGCTTTAAAAAACCTACAATGGTTGATATGCCATAAAACCCAACCAAACCAAATCATATATATTTAATATATATGTATAAAGACGATTTGGCATTAAATAACCTGTAATAGTTGATATGCCATAAAACTAAACAAAACCAAATGATATCTATTTAATAGGTATGTATAAAAAGGATATGGCATTAAATGACCTAAAATTGTTGATATGCCATAAAACCCAACCAAACCAAATAATATTTATATAATATATATATATATATATATATATATATATATATATAAAGGATTTGGCATTAATAAAGCTACAATAGTTGATATGTCATAAAACCCAACCCAACCAAATCATATATATTCAATATATATGTATAAAAAGGATTTGGCCTTAAATAAGCTCCAATAGTTGATATGCCATATAACCCAACCAAACCAAATCATATATATTTAATATATATGTATAAAAAATATTTGGCATTAAATAACCTGTAATAGTTGATATGCCATAAAACGAAACAAAACCAAATGATATTTATTTAATAGGTATGTATAAAAAGGATATGGCATTAAATGACCTAAAATTGTTGATATGCCATAAATCCAAACCAAACCAAAATAAAAATATATCTATGACACATTCAACTTACAGAGGAAGAGAGAGAAAAGAAAGAAAAAGAAAACAATTACCGGATAGACATTAAATACATATTAATACGTTCTTACACACATTCACCATTCAGAGAGGAATAGAAAGAGAGAAAAAACAACAACAACCACAACTACAACAACCGGAAGTACATACATGGTGCGAAAATGCACCCCCCACACACACTCATGCACACACACCCTCATTTACATACATCCACTCACTTACACACATTCACTCACTCACGCACACTCACTGTCACATACACAAAAAGTTGATAACTGACTACATTCAGGAAAAAAAAATGTCTTAAAAAGAGTCACACCCCTAACAAAACTATCTTCACTGTAAAAACCTGAAGCAGCCATAACCCAAGCCATTACTAGTCTACCAAAGAGGACGTGGTGTAATGGTTATCGTCACCGGATATGGACACGGCGATACGAGTTCAATTCCTGGACAAGACGAATTGCATTTCACATAGTACTAATACCCTTGGGAAAGGTATGAATCCAATTATTCTCCCTCCAGCTATGGGTAAATAGTAGGACAGACTAGGTTCTTCAGCCTTGGTGAGGCAACTAGTCTAGGAGAAGGAAAACTCTGAATTAAAACCTGTTAAACTCCGCTTAAAAAATTGACCTTGTGTCATATCCTGCCCGGGCGGAGGGGTTAGGTAAATAGGACCAAAGAGGACATGAAGGCTGAAACACATGTATAGCCCAAATATGTGTAAAAAAGCCCCAAAATACCAAAATATCATTTAAAGATCTATTCATTATAATATATATATATGTATATATATATATATATAGAGAGAGAGAGAGAGAGTGAGAGAATTCTTAAAATATACACAGAACACCTAATTTCACTGTACTTAGAGTATTAAGTATTCTTACGTTTCCACTTTGGTGAATCTAAGTGAGTTTTTTTCTTTGACTAGGAATTGCTTTGCGAGTTGATTATTTTCGAGCAGTAAGAATGTTTTTAGCCAATTCTTTTTTTATTACATTTTTTCCAAGACTTCAGTTTGCGTAAAGTGTTTTTATTTACAAATTGTATCATGTTTTCTTTTCAGTCCTTCAGAATTACACACACACACACACACACACACACACACACACACACACACACACACACACATATATATATATATATATATATTTAATTATATTTCTGGTCCATGCGAATTTATATAAAGAGATTAATAAAATTATTGGTAAACATACATACATATATATATATATATATATATATATATATATATATATATATATAAGTACGTTTGATTAAATCATAAAGACACATTTTCGATAAATAATTTTATTAAGATTCTTTCAAGATTCCTGATAAGTGTCTTCGTTTCAGGTTGGAATTAGTGGATGAATTTGCCAAACTTTAAATTTTCCTGGTAATGTAACTAACACCACACAGCAATAAGGTATATATATATATATATATATATATATATATATATGAATATTTTAATTATAATTCCTGAAACACCTTTCTTTCGGTGAAATGTATTCTCCGATGTAAACGGTTTTAAAGAAACATATTTCTGTGTAAATCCCATCGAAAAACCAGTTAACGAGCTGATGAAATAAATTCATAATGGAGTATGTCTATTGAATTTTCTTGTTATATATATATATATATATATATATATATATATATATATATATATATATGTGTGTGTGTGTGTGTGTGTGTGTGTGTGTGTGTGTCTATACAGGTTGAGGAAGCACCTAAAAACGCTTGAAACCTGGAATTTTTCGAACAGTTTCTGAATACAATCGATTCGGAATTAATTTCCATTGTTCACAATTGAAAAATTTTTTTTTTTTTCAAATTCATCCATTCTTTTTTTTTTCTTTTTAATATTCTTTTTAGCTAAACAAGCAACAATATAGAAGCGCTCATGGCGTAATGGTTATCCTCGTCGTAGGAATTGGTCTCGTCACCCAGAGTTCAAAACTGTTCAAAGGCTGTTTTCATTTCCCATAGCGCAATACCTTTGGGAAACGTATGAAACCAATTATCCTTCTCCGTCCCTGTTATAGTGAGGCAGACTGGGCACTTTAACATTTGTATGGCAAACAGACTAGGAGAAGGAAAACTCTGAATTAAAACCAGTTGCAGACCTTGAGAGGGATGGGCAACTGTCAGGCTATACCTGCCTGAGACACTTGAGTAGTGTACCCAGGAACACATCACTTTACGAGACAAGTAATATATATATATATATATATATATATGTGTGTGTGTGTGTGTGTGTGTGTGTGATAAGGTCTTGTTTCCATGCTAACATATTCCATGTGCAGACGGTGAATAAAAAAAGTTAGTTGTGGTCTGCATGCTCGTCACATTTATCTAATATCGCACGGTAACTCGGAAGTCAGACTGGAACTCCATTACATTGTGGTTCCTTCTACCTTGGAAACAGCATCTCATTGACCGAAATGGACATCGACACGTGGCTAACGAAAGCATGGACAGCTATCGATAGGCTATCCATCATATGGAAATCAGACCTGACCGATAAAATTATACGCAGTTTCTTCCAGGCAGCTGTCGTATCGATACTGCTGTATGGATGCACTACTTGGACGATAACAAAACGGCTGGAGAAGAAGCTAGATGGCAATTACACAAGTATGCTTCGAGCAATACTGAACAAGTCCTGGCGGCAACACCCCACAAGACACCAACTATACGGCCACCTGCCTCCCATCACGAAAACTATCCAAGTTAGACGAACCAGATATGCAGGACACTGCTGGAGAAGCGGAGACGAGCTCATAAGTGATGTACTCCTATGGACCCCCACATATGGCCGGGCAAAAGCAGGACGACCAGCTCGAACATACATTCAGCAGCTATGTGAGGATACGGGATGTAGCCCTGAAGACTTGCCAGAAGCAATAAACAATAGGGAGAAGTGGTGAGAGAGGGTCAGGGATATCCGTGCTAGCGGCACGACTTGATGATGATGATGATTATAGTGAGAGCTAATGAGCCGGGTGTTCGCCAATGGTCTGAGAGACCGGGGTTCAATCTCAGGTCCAATCATACCAAAACTCAAAAAATGGTACTTGATGCCGCCTTGCTTAGCACTCAGTACTATAAGGTGAGGATCAAGGGTAATGTGGTAAAATGCAGGGAATGGCGTAGTGTCCTTCCTTACACCTTGGTGTAGTAGCTATTGAAAAGGGAGCCTTAGGGTCACCAGTTTTATTTTAACTTTACAGTAAAATAAATAAATAAATAAATAAATAAAAACGGCTCTTATAAAAAAATCAGTTCAGTTGGAAGTGACTGACATATTTTACAAGTTTCGGTGTAATATTATGGCCGAGGGATTTCGGTTTATGCCTTTGGGTTTAGTTAGGCTAAGAACCTTTCGGCTCAGTGCATGGGTTACTTAGGTGCAAGATTAACGCAGGTGTTCACGCGCGTGCGCGGAGCGGACGTGTCACTCAGAGATGTCACAATAGCGCGAGGTGGGAAACGAGGTTACAGAGTGCGGGTGACGTCACGCACCGGAAGCGCGCGGAGGATTTTGGGAGATCTGAAGAGAGTTAAGAGAGCTGAGACTAGACACCGTACGAGAAGGGTTGACTTTCGGTTGCTCGCGGAGGCCTTGAACAGGTGTCGCACGAGATGGGGGTGGGCAGATAAAAAAGCCAGAATAGAAAGATTGTGCCTCTCTCTCCTTATGTCGAAAAACCGTTAAACTCAAAGGTAATAAAAAGTTTCGTATCTGAACTGAGAAGTCGTAAGTGTTTTTCGTGTTTCGAGATTCCTGTGTTCTGTGTATATATATATGAACATCGCATGTACATTTCGCATATTCATGTATATGGCTATGGTACATCCGTAGCAACAAACTGGATGCAACCTATGGCAAAAGTAATAAGCAGCAAAGGAAACGAAGTATAAAATTCGACCACAGTCGAATAAGGCATAGCTGGAATATTACCAGAGTGTATATCTACCAAATCCTTGTTTTAATTTCTAGACCGGTTGGCATGCCATGGCTGAAACGTTTAGTCTGTCCCACTATTTACCGGAGAAATAATGAATTCCTGCCTTTCCCAAGAACATTAGACTAAAGAGAAGCGTCAACAGCCTCGTCCAGGTTTTGAACTTGGTTTGACGCGTCTGTATCAATTAAATTTTAGTAAGTAAAGTTGTCTCCCTTTAGTCGAGGGCGACCCGAGGGTTCCCTTTCCAATAGCTTCGACACCGAAGTGTACTCCTTTCCCTGGATTGCCCCACTTTACCCTTGATACGTACCTTATATTGCTGAGTGTTAAGCAAGGAGGTATCGAGTACATTTTTTTTAAGTCTTTGGTATAACGCGACCTGGGATTGAACCAAGGTCTCCCGGATCATTGGCGAACACTCTACCCACTGGAACAATGAAAAAGAATAAAATTTACGCAAAACATTCATGCTAATAATTCATCAGAAACATTTCTACACGTTCAGAATATAATGTTGCTTGATTGTTTGGGTTTTATGGCATATCAACCTTTGTGGGTCATTTTATGCCAAATCCATTTTTAAATAAATAACCAGTTCTATTTAAAACAATTCAGTTTAGCATGAGTAACAGTTTAATTGTCAAAAACATTTCTATTTCATGTTAATCAGTTTAATCTAACAGTTCTAATTCAACCAATTCAGTTTAGTATAAGAATAGTTTTGTCCATACAGAGTTAAATGCCGCAAACAGATCTTTTCCAAGCAATTCAGTTTAGTATAAGCTCGAAGTTTAGTTTTATTTGACCCATAGACAGGACCGTATCAGGAGCTACCACTCCGAGCCAGAGTGGACCTGGGAGCGATTGCAATGAAGGGGTACTTTCCCCAAAGCTCCAGCATTTTTGGAAACTCACCATCAAAATGCTTACTGTTCAATCCGGGACAATCGTGGGGTGGGGTCTTACCCCTCTGCAAAGAAGCAGTCGATGTATTTTACTGCCCCAACCGATTGAGCAAAAGATATAATGTATACACGCAGTACTTAGTCATATATCATATGGATGGTAAGATATTCATTCTTTGAAAAAAAATGCAAATAATTTATAGACAATGCCGTCTTCCATTTAAAATCAAATACATTGGCAAAAAAGTTATAAGGTTTTATGGAGGTGCCCGTGGTGTAATGGTTATCGTCGTAGGATATGGATACGGCGACACGAGTTCAAATCCTGGACGAGACTGATAGCATTTCACATAGCACTAATACCCTTGGGAAAGGTATGAATCCGATTATTCTCCCAAATAGTAGGGCAGACTAGGTTCTTCAGCCTTGGTGAGGCAACTAGTCTAGGAGAAGGAAAACTCTTTAATTTAAACCTGCTAAACTCCGCTTAAAAACTGACCTTGTGTCATATCCTGCCCGAGCGGAGGGGTTGGTAAATATGATTATACAGTTTCAAATATTCTTATCTATTCCAAATAATTTGCTAGAGAGTTATATAGTTTCAAGCATTTTTTTCTTATAGAAAAAATTTGGAATTTTTTCATAGTTTCAAGCATTTTTTTCTTATAGAAATAATTTACAAGTTTTTATATAGTTTCAAGCATTTGTTTTCTTATAGAAATAATTTGCAAGTTTTTATATAGTTTCAAGCATTTTTTTCTTATAGAAATAATTTGCAAGTTTTTATTTAGTTTTAAGTATTTTTTTTCTTATTGAAATAATTTGCAAGTTTTTATATAGTTTCAAGCATTTTTTTCTTATAGAAATAATTTGCAAGTTTTTATATAATTTTAAGCATTTTTCTTATAGAAATAATTTGCAAATTTTGATATAGTTTCAAGCATTTGTTTTCTTATTGAAATAATTTGCAAGATTTTATATTGTTTCATGTATTTTTATCTCATCTAAATAATCAGGACCCATTTTCAGATTTCTATGTTTAATGTCATATCACCTTTTTTGGGTTATTTAATGCCAAAGCGATCTCGGAAATCGACCCGTAGTTGGACAATTTTGCCCATAGTTGGGAAATTAAAGAGAATCATGTTTCCCAAAAACGAACATTTTAGCATGAGTAGAACTCGAACTCTTTTACAACGAATCCTCCGTCTATAAAAACACACATGAGTAACTTAAAGACCACTCTAAAAGCAGGTTGTTAAATCCTAATAAAAACAAAATAGGCTAGCCAATGTTTGACTCAGTCGCAGGAGACTTTTAAGAACATATATTAGCACAACTGACTTCTATAATCTGCCGAGACGTCATATTTTGAATATCTATAGATCTAATGAAAAATGGTTTCACACTAAAAAAAAAGAAAAACGCAGGAAGCAGATGACGTATCGCAGAAACTATGACAGGCACAAACAATGCACATGATCTTGTGCTTCACGCTAATACATCTGAAAAAGTCAAATCCCCTCTACATAGCCTGGAGCAATGCCCTCTAAGGGAACTCAAACAAAACGTGTTTCAAACTAAGAACCATCTCTACTTTAAGTGGCAGGTCCTTAAAATTACTTAATGAATACTCATACCTTGGCAGCAATATCTCATTTACTGAAAGTGATATCGGCATACACCTAGCAAAGCTGTTGGCTGCTAATAAGAGGTTATCGATCAGATGGAAATCTGATCTCTCTGATGAAATAAAACGGGATTTTTACCAAATTGTGATTGTGTCGAGAGTACTGTTCGGATGCGCACCACAAGGACGCCAATAAAATGCACGGAGAAAAAGGTTAGTGGGAACTACAAAAGAATGCTACATATCATATTTACCCAACCCCTCCGCTCGGGCAGGATATGACACAAGGTCAATTTTTTAAGCGGAGTTTAACAGGTTTGAATTCAGAGTTTTCCCTCTCCTAGACTAGTTGCCTCACCAAGGCTGAAGAACCCAGTCTGCCCTAGTATTTACCCATAGCTGGAGGGAGAATAATTGGATTCATACCTTTCCCAAGGGTATTAGTGCTATGTGAAATGCAATCAGTCAGGTCCAGGATTTGAACTCGTGTCGCCGTGTCCATATCCTGCGACGATAACCATTACACCACGGGCACACAGAATGCTACATATTGGATATGAACTTTCTTTTTTAGGTAGAGAAATTATATAGTAAATTGAATTACTATGACCTGAAAATCCAGCTAACACTTGCGTGCGACATACGGAAGCACTGGTCAGCTGTTTTAACCTTATTAGGTCTTATCAGTAGTGTATACCGTGATCTCCCTCACTGGATATCGGACCAACGATCCCAGAATGCAGAGCAGAAACTCTGCCACTGAACCATCGGTCCATATTGCTTACAAGCTATGCCAAATTAGCTTGTCTTGCTAACTGCGCGGCCAATTAACCTGAATGCGCCATGTAAGTTACATGAAGCCTTCTTTATACATACCTATTAGACATATATGATTTAGTTTGGTTTAAGTATATATATTAAATATGTATCATTTGATTTGGATGGATTTATGGCATATCAACTATCGTGGGTTATTCAATGTTAAATCGTTTATATATATATTAAATGTATAGGATTTGCTTTGGTTTGGTTTTATGGCATATCAACCGTTGTAGGTTATTTAATGTCTAATCCTCTCCATACAGATATATTGAATATATAAATGATTTGTTAATACATTTTGACGATAACATTCTTAACTGAGCCTAGACTCGTTTAAATTGTTTTAAGTAATATTATATAACAGTCAGATATATTGAATACAAATATATTGAATACTATATAACAGTCAGATATATTGAATACAAATATATTGAATACTATATAACAGTCAGATATATTGAATACAAATATATTGAATACTATATAACAGTCAGATATATTGAATACAAATATATTGAATACTATATAACAGTCAGATATATTGAATACAAATATATTGAATACTATATAACAGTCAGATATATTGAATACAAATATATTGAATACTATATAACAGTCAGATATATTGAATACAAATATATTGAATACTATATAACAGTCAGATATATTGAATACAAATATATTGAATACTATATAACAGTCAGATATATTGAATATATAAATGATTTGTTAATACATTTTGTCGATAACATTCTTAACTGAGCCTAGACTCGTTTAAATTGTTTTAAGTAATATTATATAACAGTCAGATATATTAAATACAAATATATTGAATACTATATAACAGTCAGATATATTGAATACAAATATATTGAATACTATATAACAGTCAGATATATTGAATATATAAATGATTTGTTCCCACATTTTGTCGATAACATTCTTAACTGAGCCTAGACTCTTCTTCTGTACTCTTTTAAATTGTTTTAAGTAATACTATATAACAGTCAGAATTTAAGATTAGTCATTTCTTTGCTCATTGTTTGTTCTTTTTGACTCATCGGGACGATCCTATCAGGTGCTACCACTCCAGGACATAGTTGACCTTGGAGCACACGGTCACCTCCAGAGCCACGTTTTCCTAAGAGGATTGGAAATTCGCGTTGGAGGTAACCGTCTCCTCTGTGAAAAATACTGATGTAACTTAAAAGACATATTCAGGTTAATTGGCGGCGAAATTACCATGACTAGTTAATTTGGCATCGCTTGTGTGCAATGTGAACCAGTAGTCTGTGGCAGTGTTTCGGCTTTGCATTCTGTGGTCTTTGATTCGATCTCCATTGAGAAGAACACGGTATACACTGCTGATAAGACCTAATAAGGTCGAAACAGCTGCCCACAGTTTCCGTATGTTGCGCACAAGTGTTTGCCAGATTTTCTGATCATCGTAATTCAATTTACCATGCTGCATATTGTTTGGAACAAATGATGCTAAAAACACCTAGCTCTACGGCTACCTGTCTCCCATCTCAAAAATTGTCCGATTAAGGTGAACCAGACATGGTGGGTACAGCTGTAGAAGCAAGGACTAAATCATAAGCCAGGTTCTTCGATGCTCATCTACAGATAGACGTGCCGACCAGCAAGAATTTATTTAGTTCTGTGCAGACACCAGATTTAGTAAGGAAAGCCTGTCAGGAGTGATGGATGATAGGGTCGAATGGTGGGAGAGTGAGTGGGTGTCAGAGAACATCGTGCTGTCGGTGTGACTTGACGATGATGATTAGTTGAGTTATTAATGAAAAACGATTAGTAAATAGTAGCATATAAATCGATTTGGGTATATAAATTGATCTCAAGAATTTCAACGCAAAACTCTGTATAGATGGACCTCTAAACATGTATTGCTCAGTCAGCTGGGACTGTAGAATATACTGATTGTTTAACTGCAAAGGGATAAGACCCCACAAATGAGTTTCCTGATATAACACTAAACAATCTGATGGTGAGGCTCCAGTAATGCTTCAGCTTTGGGGAATTCGGAGTACTCCTTCAATGCCATTACTCACAGGTCCACTCTGCCCAGAGTGGTTGCACCTGAAAGAGTCCGATCAATATATATATAAACAACCAGCTCATGGGCCTAGTGGTTAGAGTGTTCGCCAATGGTCTGGAAGACAAGGGTTCAATCCCTGGTCGAGTCATACTAAAGACTCAAAAATGGTACATGATACCTCCTTGCTTAACATTCAGCATTATAAGGTACGCATCAAGGGTAAAGTGGAGCAATCCAGGGTAAGGAGTAGCCCCCTCCCCTACACCTCGGTGTTGTAGCTATTGAATAGGGAGCCTTCAGGTCACCCTCGACTATAGTCGCCAACTTTACTACTTTATATATATATATATATTTTTTTTCTCAATAAGTTTCCAGACTTTTTGGTACAGGCATTTAAAATTATTGCAGACTCTTGAAAATTCCGTATGTCATTGCTATACATCTTATGATATGACTGAGCAATTTTTATGATTTCAGCTTCAAATGAACAGCTACAGCAGCAATTGGAATACACCCTACTAAAGCCTGATTGTCACAGCTGATGAATTGCAAAAATGCAATCTGGACGTCAGGACACTTTGGAAAAACGATATGCAATCTGTTTTAAATTGGAAAAAATGCAGCCACAGAAACGTATAGAATGCTTCAGACTGCTTTTCGACCATCTTGCATGAATCAAGCATCAGTTTTTGAGTGGTATAAGAGATTCAAGGAAGGCAGGGAGTCTGTGAGGGATGAAGAGAGGAGTGGGAGGAGTAAGGAAGTCAATACACCAGAGTTGATTGGCCAAACGGTTAGGGTTAGGGTTACTGTTGAGTTTTAAGGGAGTTAAGGAAGAGATTCCGTCGGAAGAGGCCAGCACTATTCAAATCGGGTCAGTGGCATTTCCACGAGGACAATGCACCAGTCCACAACTCCATCCTTGTCACAGACTATTTGACCAAGATAGGCATCAAGACAGTTCCTCAGTCTCCCTATAGTCCTGACCTTGCTCCCTGTTACTTTTGGTTATTCCCTAAGCTCAGAGGCTGTCGTTATTGTTATATTTTGACCTTCGACCCGGCCTAAAAATGCTATTCCAAGGTAATACACTGGAAGGAAGAGACACATTCCAACGGCCAGTAATCGAAAGAGATCGCGTGGGCGGATAAAGGCTTATGATATGGGAGAAGGTGAAGGTCCCATTCTGCCATTACCGTCATGCACCTGAAGAGAGTAACCTGTGAACTGCATGACAGTTATTTCCGCTTGATGACGATTAAACATCCGATTCAAAGATCCAGTAGGCGATTGTGTGGGCGTTGAGTTATTATTTAACTCAGTTGAGTTTGGGGTGCCAAAGCAGTTGCCGGGAGAGATCCAGACAGTAGAGACCAGATGTGGTAGGGAAAACCACACCCGACCGAGGGGGACATCGGAAAACCCCCGATGCAGTTGCCAGCAGACTTCCAGACAGTAGAGACCAGATGTGGTAGGGAAGGCCACACCCGACCGAGGGGGCCCTCGGAAAAGCCCCGATGGATTGGACCCCAAGACCTCTGGTTGAGCATCTAAGAAAACAAGAAAGACACAACGTCACGGTCATAACAGTGGGGTCAAAATATGAAGTTTATGTTCGGTCTCCCCAGAATCCTCTCACATGCAACCCTTTGAAACCTTACAAATAAAGTGAGAGGTAAATATTTTTCTAAAGATGTCTTCCTGTCGTTTCTTCATGCGTCTTCCTTCATACGTTATCCTTCATGCATCTGTTTTTGGTATTGTGTCGTTGTGATGCCGAATGAACGTGTAAATAACTATATAACAGTTATGAGACAATTGAGGAGATGAAAGAGGCTGTGACGAAGTTCATTGACACGCTCGCACAAGAGGACTTCGATGGGGCCTTCCAAAAGTTGTTGGAACGGTATAATAAGTGCATTGCAGCCGGAGATTACTTCGAAGGGGAATTGTGTTTGATGTGTGTACTATCAATGAAAGTGCCCATACGAAAAAACTCTGGAAACTTATTCAATGATCCTCGTATATATACATACGCTTGTGTTTGTATATATATATATATGTTGATGTATATAAATAATCAAATCTATTTCAAAGAATTCAGTTTAGCATGAGTACAGAGTTTAATTGTGAAAAACATTTTTGCCCAGTCGGCTAGGGCTGTAGAATACACTGACTGCTTCTCTGCAAAGCGGTATGACCCCCAACGAGTATCCTGATTATTACACTAAACAATCTGATGGTGAGGTTCCAGTAATGCTGGAGATTTGGGGAATGCGGAGTACCCCTTTATTGCTATCGCTCCCAGGTGCATTCGGGCCAGGAGTGGTAGCACCTGATAAGGGTCCTATCTATGGGTTAAATAGAACTAAACCGTGATTCCTTCACTATACTGACTTTTGCGTTTAAACAGCGTATTTATGCTAAACTAAATTGTTTAGGATAGAACAGTTTTTGACATTGCAACTGTACTTCGACTAAACTGAATTGTTATATATAGAACTGTTCTGACATTTAAATATGTGTAAAAAAATTAATTGAATTTGAACTGTCTGAATAAACTGAATAGTTTGAAATAGAAATGCCTTTGACAATTAAACTGTATACTCATCCTAGACTGAATTATTTGAAATACAACTGACTGTTTGTTTAAAAACGGATTTGGCGTTAAATAACCAACAAAAGTTGAAATGCCATAAAACCCAAACAACCACCCAATCAAATCAAAAACATTTATATTTCAAACTATTCAAAAGTCTCAATAACACAGTATATATATATATATATATATATATATATATATATATATATATATATATATATATATATATATATATATATATATCAAATGAGTCGAGGAGTAAAGGAGAGGAAGATATGCTTTTAACTCAGGACTTATTTTAGTATCCGACACTTGTATACCGGAACTTATATTGTCTTTTTAAAGTTGATAGATAGATAGATAGATAGATGTGAATATTTCTAGATAGATAGATAGATAGATTGATGTGTATAGATAGATGCATAGATGTTAATACTTTCTGATAGATAGATAGATTGATAGATAGATAGATAGATAGATGTGTTGATTGAGATAGATAGATAGATAGATAGATAGATAGATAGATAGATAGATAGAATAAAAATACAAGCAGTATTAAGATGTTTCATGGTCGAATGAACAAACGAAATTTGTTTGTCAGGAGTTGACAGTTTCAACGGCACCACTCACCAAAAGTACTCTGGCGTAGTTGACCCGAACTATTTTTTCTCGGGTGCCACCTGGAGACATGGGTTATCAGCAACATTAATTGGTATCCCCACTCCACAATGCACTCACTGCCCTCAGTGGAGCATTACAAAGACTAATCTCACTTTTTAACAGAAAATGAGTTCGTATGCATGACTGCATTGATATGAATGATTTCCATCAATTCATACATATATATATATATATATATATATATATATTAAACATCTCATCTTATATATATATATATATATATATATATATATCATCATCATCATCATCATCTTGTCGTGCCATCTGTACGGATATCCCTGACCTTCTCTCGCCACTCCCCACTATCGTTCATTGCTTCTGGCAGGTCCTCAGGGCTACACCCCCTATATTCACAGGGCTGCTGTATGGAGGTGCGAGCTGGTCGCTCTGCCTTTGCTCGGCCGTGTGATAGGGTCCATAGGAATACATCACTTATGAGCTCGTCTCTACTTCTCCAGCAGTGTCCTGCATGTCTGGTTCGTCTAACTTTGATTGTTTTCGTGATGGGTGGTAGGTGTCCGCGACGACTGTGTTAGAGACGCATTTATCGCAGGTTCACGCTCGAACATTATTTGACAACGGCTACTCGAAAACAAGACACTGCATTTAAAAATAGCCATTGACCAAGCTAGAGCGCTCCATGCAGCTTAAAAAAAATCAGAAGCATATACATACATTCAAACACCATTGCAGGTGCAGTTTGTCAAGAAAATATCAATACCAGTGTCCAGTCACTAGATCCCATTAATGCACGTTGTGCAGCCAAGTGTACGTGTTTTTTTTTTTTCTGTGGAGGTTCTCGTCATAATAGAAATGTGTGTACAGCCAGAATTGCTACGTGTTTCAAGTGTAAAAAAGAAGGCCATTTCTCAAAAATGTGTCGTTCGAACCCAAAAATAACATCTGCTGCAACATGCTCTCGCAAATTCGCGACAATGTTGATATCAAATACTACATCTGCTTCCTTAGGATCCATAAAACAGGCTGCATTATACGTGTTAGTCGGGAAAAATGGCGCCGGTACTGCTTCCTTGTATATAGATAGATAGATAGATAGATATCAAGTAAAAGTAAATTTGGCAAACAAGGCTCTCTTTTCAATAGCTACTGCACCAAAACGTAGGGGAGCGCGCTACTTCTTTCCATGGATTGGTCCACTTTACCCTTGATCTCTACCTTATAATACAGAGGGCTTCCGCATTCCCCAAAGTTCTAGCATTACTGGAACCTCACCATCAGATTCGCTTTGTGTCATATCCGCACGCTCGTTGGTTTACCTCTCTGCAGAGAAGCAGTCGGTGTATTCTACAGCCCCAGCCGGCTGGGCAAGGTTTTTTTGATGATTCTTGTCATGGAAGCAACTTTTCGGTGAAAGATATCTTGAGATTTTAAAATTTAATAATCCTTCTGTATTTTTTGTCCAGTGTGGTTCGTGACCTTTGTAACCATAGAAAAACCATCAGAAGATGCCAAATGGTGCCTCACTTTACCAAAAACTGCATAACTTTTGAGTTACCCTAGTAATATAAAATTTAGTGTTTTACATGCTTAAAAACCTTAGGCTACCGATAAAATAGCAGACAGCAACTATTTAATAAAATGTTTCTTTTTACTCTGGCATTACATTCATTGAAAAACATAAAAATGTTTGGTATGGGTGGAAGTCCTTGTACTGACATGTGTGACAGCAACATTGGAGTAAACAAGTTGGAATTCTAGTTGTGGTATTATGTTCTCTTTCAAACTAAATACCTTTGGTGAAAGTATGAGCCCCATTTCCCCCCAGCTATAGGTTTAATAGTACCATTACTGGTCTTTTACAAGGATGGCTTTGCCAATATATACTAGGATCATTAAATGTTTCCAGACTTTTTTCGTAGGGGCACTTTTATTGATGCTACACACATGAAACTCTAGTCCCCTTCGAAGAAATCTCCGGCTGCAATGCACTTTTTTTACCGTTCCAACAACTTCTGGAAGGCCCCATCGAAGTCCTCTTTCATCTCCTCAACTGTCTCATAACGACAGCCTCTGAGCTTAGGAAATAACCAAAAGTAACAGGGAGCAAGGTCTGGACTATAGGGAGACTGAGGAACTGTCTTGATGCCCATCTTGTTTAAATAGCCTGTTACAAGGATAGACTGGTGCATTGTCCTGATGGAAATGCCACTGATCCGATTTGAAGAGAGCTGGCCTCTTCCGACGGAATCTCTTCCTGAACTCCCTTAAAACCTCAACATAGTAACAGTAAACCTAACACAAACCATTTGGCCAATCAACTCTGGTGCATTGACTTCCTTACTCCTCCAACGCCTCTCCTCCTCCCTCACAGACTCCCTGCCTTCCTTGAATCTCTTATGCCACTCAAAAACTGATGCTCGATTCATGCAAGATGCTCTAAAAGGAATCTGAAGCATTCCATACGTTTCTGTGGCTGCATTTTTTCCAATTTAAAACAGAATTTTATTGAATATTGTTCTTCTAAAGTGTCCAGACGTCCAGATTGCATTTTTGCAATTCACCAGCTGTGATAATCAGGCTTTTGTAGGGTGTATTCCAATTGCTGCTGTAGCTGTTCATTTGAAGCTGAAATCATAAAAATTGGCCAGTCATCTCATAAGATGTATAGCAATAACATACTGAATTCTCAAGAGTCTACAACAATTTTAAATGCCCATACAAAAACGTCTGGAAATTTATTGAATGCACCGCGTATAGTGGCTCGTACCACGTAACTTCCGGTATCGGAGAAGTATAAAAGACGCCGTGTCTCTTGAGCTGGCAAAGCAGAGACAGAAGCAGAAGCAGAAAGGGAAGCAGAGAAACAGCTCTGAAATGACATTGGTCATTAGTGAGACCAACTTCGGATGTAACACCAAGAGCGCGAGACTTATAATACGAGACGGACTGTAACACTTGACTCAATAAACAATTAACTTTATTTTCTCTGTGTATCTTTTTCTTACCACGATACAAGAGTTTGTCAGTTTTCTTTTAACCTGTCTGGAAAAGATTGGAATCAAGTGAAAACATTAAGACATCACATAAAACATTAAGGCATCACATAAAACAACAAAGCATATAATAGATAATAATACTTCATATTATATAATAGATAATAATACTTCATCTTATATAAAAATAATATAGTAATATATATATATATATATATATATATATCTTATATCTTAATATATATATATATATATATATATATATATCATATATAATAAATAATAATACTTCATCTTAAATTATTATTTGCGATACAAATAATAAATAAAGGGATGCTCATCCAAATGAATCCATATATAATAACAAAAGCGGGATTAAAATAAAAACAACCAAGAAAAGAATCTTAGTCTAAAGAAATAATTGTTTAATCCTATATCACATAATAATATGTTTATAATAAGAATCCATCTCATCTGTGGAGGAATCATTCTCATGTGAGATCAAGAGATTTTAAATGAGGATAATGAGATGTGATATAAAGATTATGATGTGTGAGACAAGAATAACATCAGGGATTACAGAGTGTATCCTCAAGGAAAACGAAGATTCCTTTCTACTTCCTATTCTTCTATGTACAAGGATTTTTTAGAAGTCAAAAACAAAAGCAAAAAAAAAGGAAAAATATAAAGAAAACAAAACAAAATAAACACAGAAAATACTGAAAATTTTTTTACTGACTTTTTCGTTTACTACTTGGAAGTTTAGTTTACTTTTGATTTTATGGCATATCAACCATTGTAGGTTATTTAATGCCAAATCCTCTTTATACATAAATATAGAATATGTATGGTTTGGTTTGGTTTGGTTTGGTTTTATGGCATATCAACTGTTATAGATTATTTAAAACCAAATCCTCTTTATACATACCTATTAGATATATATGATTTGGTTTGGTTTATACGTATATATTAAATATGAATCATTTGGTTTGGATGGATTGATGGCATATCAACTATTGTAGGTTATTTAATGCTAAATCGTTTATATATATATATATATATATATATATATATATATATATATATATATATATATAGCATTTGCTTTGGTTTGGTGTTATGGCATATCAACCATTGTAGGTTATTTAAATCCATATCCTCTTTATACATACCTATTAGATATATATGATTTGGTTTGGTTTATACATATATCTTAAATATGTATCAATTGGTTTAGATGGATTTATGGCATATCAACTATTTTAGGTTATTTAATGCTAAATCGTTTATATCTATCTATCTATCTATCTAGATATAGATATAAACGATTAGCTTTGGTTTGCTTTAATTGCATATCAACATTTGTAGGTTATTTAATGCCAAATCTTCTCCTCACAGATATATTAAATATATACATGATTCGTTAGCAGATTTTATAGATAACATTCTTAAATGAGTTTGGGCTTTCTTTTGCACACATTTAAATAGTTTTAAGTCATATTATATAACAGTCAGAATTTAAGATCAGTCATTTCTTTGCACATTGTTATATTTGACTCTTAGGGACGACCCTATCAGGTGCTACCACTCCAGGTCAGTGTTGACCTGGGAGCAACGCCGGTAGTCCTTAATCCCTGAATATCCAAGGCTACAAACTCACTAATAGATTTATTATTGTCATCCCCATAACACCCGTTGGGGGGTGTTTCTTACTTGTCTGCGGAGATGCAGTCGGTGTATTTTACAGCCTCAACAGACTGGGCTGGCAAATAGGAATTAAAGACTATTCTGAATCATTTATTCAGATAAGGACGAATTGTGTGCATTAAAAATCTTTCGGTACTTTCTATGGTATAATGGTGTTATGTAGAAGAATGTGCCGATAGCGACCAAGTGGGGCAAATACGGATCTCCAAGCAACAAACACAACTGTTGAAATGGATTGTGCTACAGGGGTCACGTGATTAGAAATTGTAAATATATAAATCAGTCAGAGGTCTGACGAGCTGTGAAGTATTGTGCGATGTAGCATATGCGTAAGCATTCCATACTCATAATTCAGCTATGTAGGAGAGTGAAGAGATTATAAGTTGTAAGCCAAAATCCCCGCCCCCGTGAACAAAATATAAAAATGGTTAGCTAGTCTAGCTAACTATTGCGAGTAAGTTCGAATCTCTCTAGGTGGGTCATTCAACCATCTTTGTGTTACATGTGTAAATTGACGCATCAGAACTCAGTATTCTTGTCCTTATTACTAAAGACGCTATTATTTTTAACAAAGGAACCCAGAACAAAGATCAGTAAATATTTATTTAAAAAAGAATCTATTTTTATGTTGGCGTCTGCGCCACAATCAACATCATCACCCGTTAACAAAAATAAAATTGCTTAAATATATATAGGAGGTTGCAAAGTTTCAATTTTGTAGACTTCAGTAATAGCTAATACATAAACTTGCCCGGTCGATTGGAGAATACACCTACTGCATTTCTGCAAGAGTAAAGAATCCCCCAACGAGTGTCTTGGATATGACATTAAACAATCTAATAGTGAGGCCTCAGTAATACAAGAGCTCTGAGACATGAGGAGTAACCCTTTCTTGCAATTACTCCCTTGTTCACTTTGGCACGAATTGGTGGCACCTGATAGGGTCCTATCTATGGGTCAAATAGAAGTAAACAGTGTACTTCTGTTAAGCTGAATTGTTTGAAATAAAACTGTTTTTATATTTAACTGTGTGTAAACCAACAAAAAAACTGTATTATGCTGCCTTGAATTGTCTGAAATATAACTATTTTGATATCTAAACTGCGTACTTATGCAAAACTGAATTGTTGGGAATAATGTTTATATGTTTAAAAATGGATTTGGCATTAAATAAAATAGAAAAGTTGAGATGCCCTTAAACCAAAATAAACAACTAATCAATTCATAAGTATATCCGATTTGACTATATTATATTTCACTAGATATGTTCGCCCATGGTCCGGGACACCTGGGCTCAATCCCAGATCACGTCATACCAAAGACTTTCAAAATGGTACTTGATACCTCCTTGCTTAACACTCAGCAATATAAGGTACGTATCAAGGGTAAAGTGGAGCATTCCAAGAAAAGGAGTAGAACCCTCCCTTACACCTCGGTGTAGTACCTATTGAAAAGAGAGCCTTCTGGTCGCCAACTTTTTACGCTATATTTGATTTAGAAGTAAATGAACTTTTTATTTTAAAAAAATTGTTATTTATTGACGATGGACTATTTCTTAAAATCCGTTTTGATTCTATAATGTTCTATAAGAAATTTTTAAAAAATACTAGTATCTTTGGTTTGAAAGAAAGTTGACTTTTTATCTAAAAAATTCTTAGGATGTACTTATTTATGAGCGATACAGTATGTGTGGTTGTGTTGAGAAATCATTCGCACAAAATTATATGATTTTAGATATTTCATGCAAGAATTTCAGATTATTACGACTACGACAATAACAACTACAAAAACAACAAAGGATTATTAAAAGGCCTGGAGGACTTGTAAGTTGGCGGACGGGTAGAGACTATCCAAACGACAGTATTGCTAAGAACGGCCAGAATCCTGACACGAGTCCTGGAGACTTGAGGAGACTTGCTGTCACTCGAACTCGATTGAAAAACCATCAGCTAATACTGATGTGAAAAACTCTAAAGGAATTAGATAATAATAATAATAATAATAATAATAATAATAATAATAATAATAATAATAAGAAGAAGAAGAAGAAGAAGAAGAAGAAGAAGAAGAAGAAGAAATTTTAAAAGTTTTAGAACAAGAAGGTGACGGTAATACCGATAATTTGTTGGCTTGGAACGGTTGCTAAATGCTTGATAAGGGGCCTGGAAAAGTCGGAAATTGGAGGACGAGTCGGGATCATCAAAACTATAGCATTGTTAAGATCGGCCAAAATACTGAGAAGTGTCCTGGAGACTTAAGAAGACTTGCTGTCACTCAAACTTCACTGAAAGATCAACAGCTAACGCTGGCGTAAAAAATCGCAGGTTTTAATCAAATAACAAGAAAATATTCTGTGATACTGACATTTAAAAGATCACTTGATCGCGGCCTGATATAGGACCTAGAGCTAATCTAAAAGAGAGAGAGAGAGAGAGAGAGAGAGAGAGATAAAAAGAGAGAGAGAGAGAGCTTGTTGTCAAGTGAATTTTCTCGTTCCAACCGATCACAGAGTGGAAATAAAAGAAAGTGGACTAATAAATAAGTACTTTGACCTTGCCAGAGAACTAAAAAAGCTGTGAAACACGAGGAAGACAGTGAGACCTATTGTAATTGGGAGGCTTGGAACGGTCTCCAAATGATTGGAAAAGAGTTAGAACAGTTGAAAATCGGAGGCGGAATGGATACGATCCAAATGAAAGCATTGTTAAGATCAGCCAGAATACTGTGTAGAGTATTGGAGATTTTAGGAGACTTTTTCTCACTCCGGCTCCATTGTAAGACCCTCAGGTTACGCTGATGTGAAAAACTTGCAAGAGATAAAACAACAATACTCATGAGAATATTGATAATCCGTAGAAAAATGCCAAGAGAAGTTTATATGGTGAGCGATGAAACAGTTAATCGTTTAATAAGCAAATGAAGTAAAAACTCTAAGAAAGAGTGCTCAATATCAGAAATCGAGCATCTATATCTGGAGCGAGGAAGAGACTATCATCATGCACCACTGACTGTACTATTTTAACTTTTATACCTATATATATATATATATATATATATATATATATTTACACATATACACACATGCACCCACCCCCACAAACACATACAAATACACACACATACACATATATATATATTGAGGTGCCCGTGGTGTAATGGTTATCGTTGATGGAAATGGACACGGCAATACGAGTTCAAATCCTGGACGAAACTGACTGCATTTCACATAGCGCTAATACCCTTGGGAAAAGTATGAATCCAATTATTCTCCCTCCAGCTATGGGTAAATAGTAGGACAGACTAGGCTCTTCAGCCTTGGTGAGGCAACTAGTCTAGGAGAAGGAAAACTCTGAATTCAAACCTGTTAAACTCCGCTTAAAAATAGACCTTGTGTCCTATCCTGCCCGAGCGGAGGGGTTGGTAAATATATATACATATATATATATATTGAGAGACAGAGAGAGAGAGAGAGAGAGAGAGAGAGAGAGAGAGAGAGAGAGAATTGATAACAAGATAATCCAAGGAGAAGGAGAGATTTATTGAAAGACACTCTAGCGTTTCGGTTCTAATGAACCATCATCAGGACTGCGAGGGATGATATTAGTGATTTTAAATCAACGTTGGAGGTTTAAAAATATTTTCTAAACATCCATTATTGATTTAACATCACTAACATCATCCCTCACAGTCCTAGTGATGGTTTATTAGAACCGAAATGCTATAGTGTCGACTTTATTTCTCAATAAATTTCTTTTTCATCTTGGATTACCTTGTTATCATTTTTTTCTCTATGACATCGGATTTTTCTCCATTATTTACTTCTGATCATACATATGTTAATTTTGAAGTACAGTTTCCAAATATTAAAAAAGTTACTGAAATTGGTTGCTATGATTGCACGCTTTTTTTGTATCAAATAGAAGAAAGTTGGGCAGAATAAATGTTCTATAAAAAAGTGGTACATTATTACCGTATTTGACAGCAATTGACTAAAGTTAGCGACCTTAATCGAGGGCGAGAAGAAGACTCCCTTTTCAATAGCTAAAACACTGAGGTGTAGATGAGGGTGCTACTCCTTTCCCTGGATTGCTCCACTTTACCCTTGATACGTACCTTATATTGCTGAGTGTTAAGCAAGGAGGTATCAAGTACCATATTTAAAGTCTTTGGTATGACGCGACCTTGGATTTAACCCAGGTCTCCTAGGCCTATGAGCCGTTTTTTTTTTACTAAAAGTATCTTTTAAAATTCCCCTGCGTCTTATATGCCATACGTAGGTTTACAATTCACGATAGTCAGCCGAAATTAGCTATAAAGCAACTTCTATTTTAGTATATGTACCGCTGAAGCTTGTACTCCTATTAGCTTAGACTTTCCAGTAACTTTTATTAACCTATTGTCATTATTTAAAAGACTATCATGCAAATGAAAAGTGTTATCATTGATAATATTCATTATATTAATTTCATCACGTTTAATATTAGTACTTTGTTTTTTTTTTTCTTGATTTGCCCTGCTGAAATTGGGGAGCGTCTAACACATCCTTGCATCTTATATTCCGTCAATTAGGGTAATAAGCGATACACATGAGACATTGTTTTCAGCAACCCGACGCAGACTTTGATGGCCAAAACTCTTCTTTTTTTTTTGCAATTTCCCCCAAATTAGCTACAACACAACCCACCTGACTCGTCTATCAATTGACCCGTAACAAAAACAAATAAATTGGCTAGATTCTCTTTTAGCTTCAATGGGCAAATTTGAATCGCATTTTTTTTTTTTTTTTGCGCGATAGGGAATTAAATGGGTGAACTCCGAAAAATTATTTGTGCAAATATCTGTCTAAACGAAATATATATATATATATATATATATATATATACATTTTTAGTATTTAGGGTGGGGAAGAACTGAAAATTGACTATCAATTAATTACAATAAAATCAAGTCTTTTACTTATCCGTTTAATCGTTGAATATTTTAAATCCTTCCTTCAAACCATGAATCGAAATAAGATTTAAATGTTTCTCTTGATTTTTTTTCTTTTTTCTTATATATATATATATATATATATATATATATATATATATATATATATATATATATATATATATGTGTGTGTGTGTGTGTGTGTGTGTGTGTGTGTGTGTGTGTGTGTGTGTGTTTTTCTTCCGTAAAATTATTTCTGCAAACTACCTAATTATATTTGAACGGCCTCGACTTATTTCTTTTTCCTTTGGTTGGACACTTCTTCTATTTTAAATATTTCTTCTTTTTTTTTCCTCCTCCTCCTCCTCCTTCTCCTACTCTACCTCTTCCTTCTACTCTTCATTGGCCTAAGCCGGAACAATTTAATCATCTTATCTTTGTAACACTTCTAGAGTGTTAGTTATCTCTTTGCTGACGGCAGCAGTTATCGATTTGGCAGCTTCGATCTTCTTCGAGAAAACCTTTTCCCTCGGCACTTGTTTTAATACAATCAATCCGTGTTTAATCAGTAACACTCAAATTCAAATAAGATTTTAAGTTTTATCCGGTAAAATTCAAATTAAGATTATTAATTTTATTTTTATTTAAAAAAAAAAAAAAAAAGATAGAAAAGATGTCAGCTAATAATTCTTGGCCATTTCTTGCTGGAGTTTATTATATGAACAGGTTGTTTGGAGCTTAGAATCGCGCTATAAGAAATAAATCAATTTATTGAAAGAAAAGAGAGCGAGAAAAAAAAAAAGATCTTTGAACATCACAGATGCCCTGGAAAGTAGATTAAATTACAAAAATTTGCAACCATTCTTTAAAAAATTTATGAATTTTAAGTTAAAGATTTTATTTAAAAAAAAACAATTCTTGATTAAAATGAGACTTAAGAATCCGATTTTCGTCAAATTAGTTTATTTGACGAAAAAAAAATTTGCAAGCTGTAAAAAAATTCTAATTATTTAAACTAGACTTGATATCAGTAGCGTGTATTTCTAAGAAGCTGCAGGGGTGGGGGTTCTCGTGGTGTAATGGTTAAAGCGATGGACTGCGGAATCGTAGTACGCGAGTTCGTACTCCAGTCGCGCTATTACGTTCACTTTCTGGTAAATACCCTTGGGAAAGGTATGAACCCCCTTATCCTCCCAGCTATGGATTAAATAGTACCTTCTTCGCGGAGAATAGATTTGGCATTAAATAATCTACAAAGGTTGATATGCCATGAAACAAACCAAACCTAAGAAGCTGCTTGCTTTTATTTATTTTTGCATTGGATTTATCTGGTTAACTTGTTTAACGCAATATCAACTCTTTATGGGTTATTTAAAGTCGAAATTTGATTAATTTATAAATGTTTGATTATGAGAGAGAAGAACAGAGAAAAATAGAGAAAGATATTGGTTTGCTTTAGTTCCTTTGTTTAAAGGCATATCAACCTTTGCGATTTACTTAATGCCAAAGCCATTTTTGTCGAAGAAAAGTAGCAGTAGTGATTAATTTATCGCTACGGGAATAAGTGGGTTCATATTTTTCCCGAGGGTATTAGTCCGAAAGTGAAAGCAATTGGGAGACTGGAGTTCAAACTACATCAAAGTCCAGTGCGTTAACCATAACGCTTCAAGGACCCCACCCCCGAATTAAGAAGAATGAGAAACAAAAAAGAAAATGTGTAAGAGAGAGAGAGAGAGAGAGAGAGAGAGAGAGAGAGAGAGATAGAAATAGAAAAATATAGATAAAATAAAATAAAAAAATTAAATAAAATCTTCAACTTAAAATTCATAAATTATTTAATGAATGGTTACAATTTTTTGTAATTTAATCTACTTTCCAGGGCATCTGTGATGTTCAAAGATCTTTTTTTTCTCTCTCTTTTCTTACAATAAATTGATGGGTGGTTGTTTGGGTTTCATGGCATACCGACCTTTGAAGGTTATTCATCGCCAAATCCAATTTCATACAAAAAAACAGTTCTCTTTCAAACAATTCAGTTTTGCATAAGTACACAGTTTGTAAAGTAATTAAAGTTGGCGACCACAGTCGAGGGTTACCCAAAGGCTCCCTTTTCAATAACTACAACACAAAGGTGTAGGGGAAGGCGCTACTCCATTCCCTGGATTGCTCCACTCTGCCCTTGATCCGTCCTTTATAATGCTGAGTATTAAGCTTGGCGGCATCAAGTACCATTTTTTGAGTCTTTGGTATGACTCGACCCGTGATTGAACTCCGGTCTCCCTGACCATTGGCGAACACTCTACTCATTAGGCTAAAGGCCGGGTTTAATTATCAAAAACATTTCTATTTCAAGCTATTCAGTTTCGTCAAACAGTTCTAATTTAAACAATTTGGTTTATTTTAAGTATAGTTTTTCTAAAAACAATAAATTTCAAATACAGTTTTATTTCAAGCAACTGACATAAGTACGCAGTTTAGTTCTATTTGACCCATTGATAGGACTCTATCAGGTGTTACCACTCCCGACGAGAGTGTACCTGGCAGCGATGGCAATTAAGGAGTGCTCTGCATTTCGCAAAGCTCCAGCATCACTGGAACCTCACCATCAGATTGTTTAGTGTCATATCCAGGACACTCGTTGGGGGGAATCTTACCCCTCTGCAGAGGTGTAATCGGTGTATTCTTCTGCCCCAGCTGACTCGGCAAGAAAGGAAGAAGTCTATCTATATATATATATATATATATATATATATATATATAAGAGAGAGAGAGAGAGAGAGAGAGAGAGAGAGAGAGAGAGGCAGAAACAAAGACAGGGTATAAATTTTGAGTTTGATTGACTTTGGTTTCTTTATTTATCGGCATGTCAATTTGTCAAGGTTTGAGAGAGACAGAGGGAGACAGAGAGAAAGAGAGAAAGAGTGAAGGTGAGAAGATAGTTGTAAAAAGGAGAGAGAGTGAGACAGTGATGTTTGGTTTGGTTGGCTTTGGTTCATTTACTTAACTGCATGTCTATTTTTCAATGTTTTAGAAGGAAAGAGAGAAAGAGAAAGAGAAAGAAGGAGAGAAAGAGAGGAGGAGAGAGATATAAAAGAGGGATGAGAGAGAGTAAGATTTGGTTTGGTTTGCTTTAGTTTCTTTGTTTAAATCAATTTGTCAATGATAAAGAGAGAGCGAAAGAGAGAGAGAGAGAGAGAGAGAGAGCGAAAGAGAGAGAGAGAGAGAGAGAGAGAGAGTGTGTGTGTGGTGCGAAAGAAAGAAGCAGAGAACGAAAGAAGAGACGGATATAAAATCGCAAAGAGAGAGAGAGAGAGAAAGAGAGAGAGAGAGAGAGCGAGAGAGCGAGAGTAAAGTTTGGTTTGGTTGACTTTGTTTTATTTGTTTAACGTTAGATCAATTTGTCAATGATAGAGAAAGAGAGAGGGGGAAGGAGAGAGAGAGAGAGAGAGAGAGAGAGAGAGAGAGTGTGTGTGTGTGTGTGTGTGTGTGTTTGTGTCTGTGCGTGTGCGTGTGTGTGTGTGAACGAAAAAGAAGAGAACGAGAGAAGAGGAGTGAGACATCAGAGAGAGAGAGAGAGAGAGAGAGAGAGAGGAGCAAAGGAGAAGAGACATAGGTATAAAAGAGGAAAGAGAGAATAAGGTTTGATAAGGCAATTTTGTTCAATGGCACGTCAACCTTCTCGGATTATTCAATGCCAAATCAATCCTAGCAGTGATACAATTTAATCTAAAGCAGGGAAACAAGGATCCATGCTTTTAGCAAGGGTATCAGTCCGAAATTGAACGTAATTGCGTGACCAGAGTTCGAATTCGTCAACAACGACACCGCAGTCCACCATGTTAACCCTTATGCCACGAGGACCCACTTGTTTATTTGTTTAACGGCATCTCAACTCCATAAGGGTAATTTAATTCCGAAATATGACTCATTTGTAGAATTTTGGTTACACTCATAACAATGTATTTCATATTCCATTGCAATCATTTTTTGTTTATCTAAGTTTTTATTAAACTATAATTGTTACATAAATAATAGGGCGCCAATTAATTTTGTGAAGTATATGTAGAATTCAAAATATATGTTGCCCAGTGGGCTGGGGCTGTAGAATACATCTCCTGATTCTCTGCAGGAGGGGTAAGATCCCCCCCTAATGTGTGTTCTAGATATGACACTAAACAATCTGACTGTGAGATTCCAGTTCTGCTGGAGTTTGGTGGGGTTGTAGAGCACCTCTTCATTGCTATCGCTCCCTGGTCCACTCTGGCCTAGAATGGTAGCACCTAATAAGAGTCCTATCAACGGGTTGAATAGAAATAAACTGCCTACTTATATTAAACTGGATTGCTTGAAATAGAACTGTTTTAACATTTAACTGTGTGTAAAGAAAAACTATACTCATACGAAACTAAATTGTTTGAATTAGAACTGATTGACTAAATTGAATAGCTTGAAATAGAAATGCTTTTGACAAACTGTACTTATGCTAAACTGAATCGTTTGAAATAGAGCAGTTTATTGGTATAAAAATGAATTTGGCATTAAATAATCTACTAAGGTTGAAATTCAATTAAACCCAAACAATCAACCAAGTAAAATCTAGGAATTCAAAAAGATAACCAGTAATTCCGTTGAAGAAGAGTCGTAAAATAACCAGTGAAATGACCGACAAGACTTGACTGCTGGTTGACCTTTTTAGCAGTTATCTGATTGGTTTTTTCAGTCGTCAGAACGGGTCAGTGAGGTAAAGTGGATTAGAATAGTTCATAGCGTCGTTACAAACGGACTACTAAAAAGCAATTTCTCCAGCCGTACGGTTGATGTGGGAAATTGGGCGAATAAAGACGTCGAAAACCAAACAAAGTATTTGTTCATTTATAAGAAGACACGGAGTCCAAGATAAACCCAAGACCACAGGCGCAGTTGACTTGGGAATTGATGTTAACCATTCAATATATGGAGTTCTGAAACAGATCGCACACTCTCACAAACACAGAACTTAGATTGCGGTCTTTTGGGCCTGATGTCGTATCATCAAACTTCCCACATAAAATTATGAATAGGTCGTCAATTAATTTTTTTAAGTAAGAGTAAAATTTAAAATATATGAATTCAGATGTTATCTGTTAATTCGTCAGAAAAAGAGTCGTGAAAAATAACCAGTGATATGATAAACAAGATTCGACCCCTGGCTGAGCTTTTTAGCAGTTTTCTGATTAGTTAGTTCAGTCGTGAGAACGGTTCAGTTAAGCTGAGAATTAGAATAGTAAAAGGCACCATAACAAATGAACGCCTAAAATGGCAACTTCTCCAAAAGTTAAGATTGGCGTGGGAAATTGGGTTAATAAAGAAGTCAAAAATCAAAGTCTTTGTGTCATATTATTTAAACAAAAGCAGACACGGAGAACAAGATAAACCCAAGGTGAACGGAACAAGTCCCAGTTAGAAGACCAAAGAATCCGATCTTAGAGATAAATTTAAGGAAAGAATAAAGACGTCGAAAATAAAAGTTTTTGTGTCAACTTATAAGAACAAAAGCAGGTGCCCATGGTGTAATGGTTATCGACGTAGGACGGTGACACGAGTTCAAATCCTGGCCGAGTGCCCATGGTGTAATGGTTATCCTGGCAGGTGCCCATGGTGTAATGGTTATCGACGTAGGACGGTGACACGAGTTCAAATCCTGGCCGAGACTCATTGCATTTCACAAAGCACTAATACCCTTAGGAAAGGTATGAATCCAATTGTTCTCCCTCCAGCCCTCCAGCTATGGGTAAAAAGTAGGGCAGACTAGGTTCTTCAGCCTTGGTGAGGCAACTGGTCTAGGAGAAGAGAAACTCTGACTACAAACCTGTTAAACTCCGCTTAAAAACTGACATTGTGTCATATCCTAACCGAGCGGAGGGGTTGGTACATATATATATATATATATATAAGAAAAAAAGCAGTCATGGAGACCAAGATAAACCCACGGCGACTCGAAGAAGTCTGTTTATCTTTTTATCTTAATTCCCTCTTCATGCAACTATTTTACAATGTATTTAGTATCTTTTGTAATAAAAAAAAAAGAGATAATATCTTTATACATACGTGTCATTGTCATTCATTCCTTCGTCTCTTTCTTACAAAATAATGACCATTTGTTTACTTAGATACAGGATGGAGCGATAAAATTGTCATCCTAAAGAAAATAACACTACAGCTTTAATTTAAAACTTGTATTGAAATGATCAATTCAGCTAACTTCATTATGTAGTAGAGCTGACATCTGCAGGGTGGAACGATAAAATTGTCGTCCTAAAGAAAACAACACTGCAGCTTTATTTTAAAACTCTTATTGAAAAAATCAATTCAGGTAACTTGATTATGTAGTAGAGCTGACATCTATTCAATGTAGCCGCCTTCAGCCTCAATCACCGCCTTGATACGGATCCGTATTTCCACAAGCGCCGGCGGGAGATCGGCGAATACTCGGCGGATGGTGGTGATCAGGCTGGCTTTGGTGTTGTGGGAGGTCATGTTGGTGATGTTCTCGACGTATGACCAAACGAAGTAGTCCAGCGGGTTCAGGTCGGGGGAGGGAGGGGCCAGTAAGAGAAGGGTACAATGTCGTAGCACTCCTCTCTGAAGCCAAGCCTGGGTCTCTTTGGACTTGTGGGCCGGTACTCAGTCCTGCTGCCACACTCAGGGTCTGCCACCGACTCCAGATTGCACCAGTTAGATCACCACACTCTTCAGCACATCCAGGTGCACTTTGGTGTTGACTTTCAAGCCGACTTCGAATATGTAAGGTGGCATGATGAGGCCCTTATTTGAAACCACACCAAAGACCATAACCGTAGCCGGAAACTTTGTTTTCATCACCCTGGGCACGTCTCTGTTATTCGTGGCAATCCAGATTTGCATTTTGAGGGTGCTGGCAATGGTCCTGTTGTCATAACTTGGATCGGTAGAGAGCATGAGTTGTATAGCGGCGCATCTCCGATCTCGCTCGTTGAACATTATGTCACTTTCAGACATGATAGAAGGCTCCTATCGCTCTTGGGATTTGTACACAACTGGCCAACTAGTAGATGGTCTGCAGCAAAAAAAAAAAAAAAAAAGAAATCGAGTTTTCATTAAACGGAAATGGAATCATGTCTTTTTTAGGGAGACAATTTTAACGTTCCACCCTGTATATGGTATGAAATGTTTCGATCTGATATTTATAAATGATACAGCATTTTATGGTTTAAACTAACGATTCCTCTTTGATAACAGGCACTTATCGGTTTAGTTTTAAGTATTTCAATCTAAGACCAATAATTTGCAAGGAATTCTATGGTTACAAGTAACTGTTGTATAGCCACATAATAAATATGCATATAAACACATATATATATATGCATACATATACATGCAGAATACATATTGACGCAATAATAAAACGAGCGAAGACTTCTTTAAAAAAATATACCTCTCACTTTATTTGAAAGGTTGTGTGTGAGAGGGAGTTGGAGACTGAACAAAGACTGCAACATATTGACCTCCCCAGCCCCTCCGGACATCGCCATGTGTCTTTCTCGTTCCCCAGGGCTGCTCAACCGGGGGCCTGGGGCCCGGCCTCTCTAGGACATGTTCTCATTCCATTATCTTCTCACCAACTGGTCTCCAAACTAACGGCTGCTCAATCGGGGGTCCCAAAGGCCCCTTCTGCCGGGTGGTGGTTTTCTCTACCACCACTTGTCTCCGACTACTCTGATCCCCAACTAACTGACTTCCTGTCTTCACCGAGTTATATAATAGTTCAATCGCCCACTCAGTCTTTGGAATGGCATGTTTGATCGTCATCAAGCAGAAATAACTGTCATGCAGTTCACAGGTCACACTCTTCTGGTGCATCAGTCTATGAGTGTACTATGGGATTTTACCTTGTCCCATATTGTCAGCAAAGCCCGCCTACACGATTTCTTCTCATAACTGCCATCGGAATGCTTCACTTCCTTTCGGTGCATCACTTTGGAATGGCATGTTTGGCCGGGTCGAAGGTCAGTATACAACATAACTTATAATAATCATTAATAAACAATTATATTTCTAAATAAATCTTTCTAACACAGATAATTTATTCGCACTTGAATGGTTTCATGTATTCTATCGATTCTCGATAATTCTTTTGAATAATAATCGTTTATCTAATCAGAATTATATCGTTTTATATATAGCTAATTATTGAATATTAATGACTAAATAATAAAAATGTATTGAATTATAATCTCTTAAATAATAATCTATTGAATTATAACCTATTGAATAATTATCGTGTATCTAGTTGGGGCTAGACTGTTTCACACATCGCTAATGATTTTAATAACAATGATTGAATTATGATAATCTATTGATTTATAATCAATTGAATAATAATCTATTAAATAATAATCGTTTATTTTATCAGAGTTACACGGTTTTACATATCACTAAATAAAATCCTAACCGGTACTACCACTCTGAGTCAAAGTGAATCTGGTAGTAATGGCAAAGAATTAATGACCAATGTTCCAGAACTGCATTGGATGCAGTTTAGTGTCAAACTCAGTATACCCCATGTTTAGGTGTGAGTGTATGTGGGGTGTTTTGGTCCCCTGCAGAGGATACAGTCGGGATAATCTAAGCCTCACCGACAGGGTAATATTAATTCTATAATAATGATTATATTTTTGTCGCACTTTTCGACAAAAAAAGTGCGCTAGAAATTATTATCATTAGGGAACGTAGAAACTACATGATAATATTCAAACATTATATCCATAATAATAATAGCAATTATTATTATTTCCAATACAATGATAATTATCATTTCCGTAATAATAATAATGATTATTTCCATAATAATAATATTTATATTGTTATTATTGTCATTATTATAGAACGTATGCACTACATGGACGCTAACTAAACGGCTGGAGAAGAAGCTAGACGGCAATTACACAAGGATGTTCAGAGCAATATTAAACAGGCCCTGGCGACAACACCCCACGAGACACCAACTATACGGGCACCTGCCTCCTATCACGAAAACTATTCTAGACGAACCAGACATGCAGGACACTGCTGGAGAAGCAAGGACGAGCTCGTAAGTGATGTACTCCTATGGACCCCCACGTATGGCCGAGCAAAGGCAGGACGACCAGTGCGAACTTACATACAGCTGTGAAGACACAGGATATAACTCTGAAGACCTGCCAGAGGCGATGAATGATAGGGAGAAGTGGCGAGAGAGGGTCAGGGATATCCGTGCTGGCGGCACGACATGATGATGATGATGATTATAGAACATAGAAACTACATTATATTATAAAATTTTAGCATCAATAGTAGAGAAATAATTATTTCAACAACAACAACAACAATTAGAAGAAGAAGAAGAAGAAGAAGAAGAAGAAGAAGAAGAAGAAGAAGAAGAAGAATATTATAATCATTATTATGGAACATTGAAACAACATGATTATATTCAAACATTCACCGGTGAATAAAATTTTAGCATCAATAGTGAACAAATTATTATTTCCATAATAATGATAATTATTATTTTCCATAATAATAATAATAATAACAATTATTGTTATTTCCAAAACAATAATAATTATCATTTCCATAATAATAATAATTATCATTTCCATAATAATAATAATTGTTATTTCCATAATAATAGCAATATTATTATTATTATTATTATTGAACGTAGAAACTCCATGAATATATTCAAGCATTCACTGGTGAATCAAATTTTAGCATCAATCAACACAGAAGGAGTTGATATGCTGTTAAAAACAAACCAAATGAAATAGAAGTTAACATCGGAATGCCTGTTTCTTTTATAAATTTAAAATTTCCCTCTACCTTGATAGGTTGTTCTTAACAAAGCTAATTAGGCAGGAATGCAGGAAGCTATTTAACTGTACCGGCTCATTGGCGGTCTGGGTAGAGTGTTCGTCAATGGCCAGCGAGACCTGGGTTCAATCCCAGGTTGCGTCATACAAAAGACTTTTAAAATGGTACTCGATACCTTCTTGCTTAACTCTTAGGAATATAAGGTACATATCAAGGGTAAAGTGGAGCAATCCAGGGAAAGGACAAGCACCATCCTCTACATCTCGGTGTAGTAGCTACTGAAAAAGGAGCCTTCTGGTCGCCAACTTTACATTTTTTTTTTATTTATTTAACTGTGCAAAACATTAAAGAATTATTACTTAAAGCAATCCTTTTTACAAAGGATTAATTTCTATGTTTAATAACACATCAACCTTCGTGGGTTATTTAATTCCAGATGTAACATAGCCATACATGAATACTGAAATGTACATAGAACGTTCATTACATATATACATAGAACATAGGAATCCCGAAACACGAAAAAAACTTACGACTTCTTAGTTCAGGTACGAAACCTTTTATTACCTTTGAGTTAAAGGGTTTTTCGATATAAGGAGAGAGATACCATCTTTCTATACTGGCTTTTCATTCTGCCCCAAACCACGTGCGCACCCGACACAAGGCCTCGGCGAGCGAGCGAAAGTCAACCGTCTTCTCCCGAGGCAGAACTCAACTAACTCACTTTTTTCAAAATCTCCCAAAATTCCTCCGCGCGCGCTTCCGGTGCATGACGTCATTCACATCCCCCGGTCCTGGGATTTTTATTTTGACATCTGTGAACAACACATCTTCCCCGCGCGTGCGTCAACACCTGCGCTCAAGTTTGTACCTAACTAACCTATGCACTGAGCTGAAAGGTTCTCAGCCTAACTAAACCCAAAGGCAAGATATATAAAACGAAATCCCTCGGCCATTATATGTGGAAGAACCATGGTGGTACCATTTCATCTAGCATTTATTCGTCCAAAAGTGAATGTAATAGGAGTTCGAATCCGTTTATTTCGAGGCCACAGTCCAGCATTTTAGCCATTATATTATGAAGACCTCTCCCATCGAATACATAAAATTTTTAGACCGATCTATTCGACCCATAGCTGGGATCCTAATAAATACTACCACTCCAGATCACAGTGGACCTGGGAGTAATGTCAATAAAGGAATACTTCTCTCCACACAGAGCTCCAAAACTAGAGTCTCAGCATCTGATACAATTTAGTGTCAGGCCTGGGGCACCTCATTTTTTGGTGGGTGGGAGAATTTGGGTTTACACTCAGCGAATTTTAAGAGAATTACCACCAAGGTGGTAACGTGACTTCTGAAGAGAGGACACAAACTGTTTTTGCAAAAATCTAGCAAAAGATCGGAAGTACAAGAAGTCTTTTGTGAAAAAAATATGTACTTTTATAGGGTGCGGAAGCAAAATATGGAATACTTTTTATAATGTTTTTTTTTTTTTGTCTAATTAGTCAAAAATTTTGAGGGGGTGTCCTCGTCATGTAATGGGTGAAAGTGATGGACTGCGGAATCGTAGCATGCGAATTCGTACTCCAGTCGCGCTATTACGTTCACTTTCGGGCAAATACTCTTGGAAAAGGTATGAACCCCCTTATCCTCCCAGCTATGGGTTAGATAGCACCACTACTGTTCTTCTTAGAGAAGAGCTTTGGCATTAAATAACCTACAAAGGTTGATATGCCATTAAACAAAGAAACCAAACAAAATTTTGAAAAAAAAGGCGCAATAAATCTAAATTTTCATGATTAGCTCTATTATTCAACTATTTTTTTAAAATCAAAATCCAGCCCGATATGAATGAACAAGTAAAGAAACGTCAAAGAATCTATGATTTGCTTAATGCTGAAACCAAGCCAAAAAAAAAAAAAAAATTCTGGAATAATTGGTGTTTCTTTATAGCCTCCATCAAGCCAAGACCTTAACCCCTTTATGGGGAATTTTATTTAAAAAAAACAAATGCAACATCCCACATTGGATAGAATGTTGAGGAAGAATGAAAAAGATGTCTGAAGAATTTATTTTAAAGGCATGCAAATCGTTTCGAAGGTATGTTGATACAATAATTTTAAAAAAAAGGCGGCTGCAATGAATAAATTTACTTTTTTGTGTCTGTCTTGTGTAGTTAATATTTTAAAATTAATATTGTTTTATAATAGAGTTGTTTATTTTTATACTAGAATATTCCTTATTTTGCATCCCCGAACTATATGTAATCCTACTTTAATTGGAAATTAATGGCGTTATGATTATAGTAGGGATTGTTCATTGGCATAATAGAGTGTTCGCCAATGGCCCGGGAGACCCTCGGCTACGGTCGCCAAATTTACTTTATTTGAAACCTGTCAATAATTGACCAAGCAATAGCTGAATAATTCTCCCTCTTCAGTCAGACTAGTTTTATATATACATAGTATACCAACAAAGTGGTAGCTAAATGATGACAAAAAAACTTATTATACATAAGAAATACTTCATGTTAACATAACCTCTTTCCTTGTCAATGCTCTTAATACATCAATGAAAAGTAGTCTGTATGCAGCTTATATAACAGAGTTAATTTATTTTCCCTTCAAAATAACTTAAAATATAGCCATTAAAAGCTAAACCCCTGCCAACAAAAGTGAGTACACCCCTTAGGGAAAGTTGTCAATATTAACATACACCATGTCAACTGTCAATATTTTGTGTGGCCACCATCATTATCCAGAACTGCCTTTACTCTCCTGGGCATGGAGTTTACCAGAGCTTCACAGGTAGCCACTGGAATGTTCTTCCACTCCTCCATGACGACATCGCGGAGCTGGCAGATATTTGAGACTTTGCACACCTCCACCTTCCGCTTGAGGATCCCCCAAAGATGTTCTATTGGGTTCAAGTCAGGAGACAGGCTTGGCCAGTCCATCACCATTACCCTCAGCCTCTTCAGTAAAGCAATGGTCGTCTTGGAGGTGTGTTTGTGGTCATTGTCATGCTGGAACACTGCCCTGCTACCCAGTTTCTGGAGGGAGGGGATCATGCTCTGCTGTACATGTTGGAGTTCATGTTTCCCTCAATGAAATATAACTCTCCAACACCTGCAGCACTCATGCAGCCTTAGACCATGGCATTCCCACCACCATGCTTGACTGTAGCCATGACACACTTATCTTTGTACTCCTCTCCTGGTCGCCGCCACACATGCTTGAAGCCATCAGAACCAAACAAATTAATCTTCATCTCATCAAACCATAGGACATGGATCCAGTAATCCATGTGCTTTGTTGACATGTCTTCAGCAAACTGTTTGGAGGCTTTCTTGTGTATCGTCTTCAGAAGAGGCTTCCTCCTGAGGTGCACACCAATTTGATGTAGAGTGCAGTGTATGGTCTGAGCACTAACAGGCTGACCCCAACCTCTTCGATCTCTGCAGCAATGTTGACAGCACTCCTACGCCGATCTTTCAAAGCACGTGCGCTCAGCTTCTTTGGACGACCTACCCGAGGCCTGTTCTGAGTAGACCCCGCACTTTTAAAACGCTGGATTATCTTAGCCACTGTGCTGCAGCTCAGTTTCAGGGTGTTGGCAATCTTCTTGTAGCCTTTGCCATTTTCATGTAGCGCAACAATATGTCTTTTAAGATCCTCAGAGAGTTCTTTGCCACGTGGTGCCATGTTGGGACTTTCAGTGACCAGTATGAGAGAGTGTGAGAGCTGTACTACAAATTTGAACACACCTGCTCCCTTTGCACATGGGCCTAGTAACACTAATGAGTCACATTACATTTTGGAGGGGAAATGATAAGTAGTACTCAATTTGGGCATTTAGGGGTGTTGTCTTTTAGGGGTGCACTCACTTTGGTTGGCAGAGGTTTAGCTTTTAATGGTTATATTTTGAGGGGAAGATAGATTAACTCTGTTATAAAAGCTGCATAAAGACTACTTTTCATTCTGTTAAAGTGTCATTTTGTCAGTGTTGTCCCATAAAGAGATATACTTAAATATCTGAAAAATATGAGGGGTGTACTCACTTTTGTGATACACTATATATATATATATATATATATCATTTAAGTCTACGAATAGACTTAAAAGGAATAATGAAAATGAAGTGATAAATGCAAGACTTTTTAATATATTGAGAAAAATATATTTTGAAAAACTCACATGGAGGGCAAAAATATCATTTATATGAAATAAAACTCAACAGACTTTATCCTTTTTAAATTTATTTCACTAGCTATTTGAAATAACTCGTTCATCAGATTGAATTTCTATCTCATGAACCAATTACTTAAGTAGCTGCTGAAATAAATTTATAATGGATTAAATCTGTTCAATTTTATTATATATATATATATATATATATATACATATATATATATATGTGTGTGTGTGTGTGTGTGTGTGTGTGTGTCTGTAAAGAAAATTGGTTACAAGGTAATCCAAGTAGAAGGAGAGATTTATTGAGAAGCAGACTCGATACTATGGCGATTCGGTTCTAATGAACCATCATCAATACTATGAGGAATGATATTAGTAATGTTAAATCAACGATGGATGGGTAAAAAGTGCAAAATATAAAATTCTTGGGAAAACTTGTATAAAAAGTCTATGACAAGAAAGAGTTGGCCGTTTGATTTATGAATCAGCGTTTGTTTGTTTTAGATGACGTCATTTGATTCATTAGAAATATGAAATAATTCATTAGAAATATCGTGTAGAATTTATGTTCCGTTTGTTTATCGAGACTCATTTCTAGTTTTCGACGAAGTTCAAATCCTATAAGTCGGATCACAATCCATTATTTACTTCCATAGAGAGAGAGAGAAAGAGAGAGATAGAGAGAGAGAGAGTAAGAGATAGAAAGAGAGAGACAGAGAGACAGAGAGACAGAGAGAAATTTATAGATATTGTATTTGACAATTTAAAAAACCTAAAATTGTTGATAGGCCAGAAAACCCAACAAATCTATCAAAATGAATCTAATTAGCGGTTAACAGGCTGTGGATTGATTCTGTACTTGATAGACGATGGGGTCAACTAAATTAGTCTCATCATCATCATCATCATCATCATCATTATCATCAACGCTTACCCACAGCACGGATTCCTTTGGCTCTCTCCTACCCTTTCTCTCTCGCTTTCTTTCTTTCTTTCTTTCTTTCTTGTGAGAGTAATTGTAATGAAATAGTTACTTTAAATCCTGTGATAGTGAATTCGTATTAAGAATAGTTTTGTGAGATCCCGTGATTGTGTATAAAGTATTGTATTTGAAATAGTTGCCTGAAATTCTATCATTGGGTATAAATTATTTATATTTAAAATTGTTACTTGGAATACTGTTATTGACTATAAACCATTTGTATTAAAATGGTTATTTGAAGTTATAGTTGTTTATAAATGGTAACAAGTTATTTCATAATAACTGCTTGAAAAACCCTAGACGATGATCCTCCCTGGCGGAGATCCGTGACATCTGACGTCGCACTATCCACCATAATGATTCTTGCTATGAAAACACCGGCAGGGCAGTGTAATGTAATTAAGGATGATAATTAATTATATTAGGTAATGATTTTTTGGATTATTAGAGTGTCAGTTGTCTAAGAACTTTAAATGGAAGTGTAGAACGTATACGAAGGTCATATGGTGCCCCTGTCGCTCCTGTCAGCAGATTATCAAGTTGTCAGTTTGTTTGGGAAATCACCTAGGATGGCATGTTGAAGATATATTTGGAAATCATTGTTGAAGGCCAAATATTAAAAGTAAACATGCTGCTGTCTAACTTAAGATAAGTTAAATTTACATTATATGAAATTTAATGACACGTGTTCTTATATTGTTAGTGAATAGAATTATTAAGATATTATATAAGCAGAATTATTTAGTTTAGTTGATGTGTTCTGTTTAGAGCTCAGAGTAGAATCTGCGATAGTCCCTGTAGCGAAGGACCAGTTAAGGACAAATAAAGCGCCAGCGATAATTTCTTTCGTATAAATCCCATATATCTCCTAGCGTTTCTATATAAGTACTGTATACCTTTAAATGTATCTTTCTCTTTTGTTCGTGGTGACTGCTGTAATAAATGGTATAGTCAGTCAATTAACTTTTTGTATTGAAAACAACAGAGTCAATTCATACTTTACAAAATGTATCATCTATGCATTATCATATTACCCAACCCCTCCGCTCGAGCAGGATATGACACAAGGTCAATTTTTAAGTGGAGTTTAACAGGTTTGAATTCAGAGTTTTTCCTTCTCCTAGACTAGTTGCCTCACAAAAGCTGAAGAACCTAGTCTGCCCTACTTTTTACCCATAGCTGGAGGGAGAATAATTGGATTCATACCTTATTAGTGCTATTTGAAATGCAATCAGTCTCGTCCAGGATTTGAACTCGTGTCGCCGTGTCCATTTCCTACGGCGATAAGCATTACACCACGGGCACTCCACCATCTACGCATTATTATCTTCATGTAACGTAACAGGCAAATCTCAAGGATAAATTGCCCAGTAGGCTGGGGTTGTAGAATACACTGACTGCACCTCTGCAGAGGGGTAAGAACCCCCCCGCCCGAATGAGTGTCGTAGATATGACACTAAACAATCCGATGGTGAAGCTCCAGTGACTCAAAACCTTTTTCTTTAATAGATGAATATTCTGAATTAACAAAATATGCCTTCAACAGAATTGTTTAAATTATTTCAAATTTTTTAATAATCTTTTTTCACAGCCATGCCATGCTCAGGAAAATATTAAGGAATAACCCGACATATATATTTACCGACTCCTCCGCAGGGTGTGAAACAAGGCATATTTTAAGTTGAGTTTTGTTTTAAATTCTGAGTTTTCCTTCTCCTAGACTGGTTACCATACCAAGACTAAAGAACATTGTCTGCCGTACTATTTACAAAGAGTCGGAAGTAGATTAGTAGGGTTTATAACGAGTGTATTAGCGGTATGTGAAATGTAAATAGCCTGCTCCAGGTTTCGAACTCAGGTGGCCGTGTCCATTACACAATAAATGATATACCCAATATTGAAGGAAAATTATGGAATTCCTTCAAAAAATAGAATTAATCTTTGGTTGCCCCTCCCAACAAAAATAATATCCGTTTTCTCAAGAATTTTAATGGCTTCGGCTTAACTGATTTTGACTATTACTGGGCCTTTTATCTATTGTGACAGAGGAGCCAATATCTCAAAGATAATGAAAATATTCTCAGAATTGCTATATTTTTCTCGGAAAAGTTCCAACAGACATATCACCCTTCAGTTTGTTTTACAAGAGATATAAACTTTTCCAAGCTAAAGTAAAAATATTAATCTTATTTTTGCCTAAATTCGTTAACGTGCTTTTTATCTAGCGCCAGGTTTGTCTGTGGGTCGCTCCAGAAATTAATGCCACCAATTTTATTATATTTTTATTTTGGTTGTATGATAATTATGAGGGTAGTACTTTCAAGCCAATTATCCAAGTCGGCTGGGCTTGTAAAATACACCAGCTGCATCTCTGCGGGGGGGGGTAAGACTCTTCCAACGAGTCCTGTGGCCCGGTCAGCTGGGACTGCAGAATACACTAGCTGTATCTCTGAAGAGGGGTAAGACTCTCCCAACGAGAGTCCAGTGGCCCAGTCATCTGAGACTGCAGAATACACCGGCTGCATCTCTGAAGAGGGGTAAAACTCTCCCAACGAGAGTCCTGTTGTTGAAACTAAGCAATCTGATAGTAAGGCTCCATTAAGGCTAGAGCTTTGGGGAACATGGAGTACTCCTTTATTGCTATCTCTCCCAGGTCTACTCTGATCGGGTACTATTTATGGGTCAAATAGAACCAAACTGCTTACTTTAATTAGAATTGTTTGAAATAGAACTGTTTTGATATTTAAGCTGCGAACATTTGTTAAACTGAAATATTTGAAATCGAACTGTTTTGACATTTGACTGAGTGTAAATAAATGTCTAATATTTAATTAAATTATTAGTGATAAATAATACTTAAGACTATCTAACTTAGTTAAGGGTTTTCGGACTATTTTCTTCATCTTTATTGTTATTTCCACAATGTTTCGGCCGATATGTCCTCCGGCCTTCTTCAGGTGTTTGTCGAACTCGGGAACCTTCACGGAACTTCGAACTACGTCCTTTATTGAATCCACGAGGTGGGGTTGCCTGTTCTGATTCCGTTAGCCATAACTGGGTACAAGTGTTAAGTATTCCTGTATTGTTACTCGCCTGTTGTGAACCTGCAACCTCCAGATGATTGTCTCCTTAGAAGCTTAGGGAACCAACGCCTATAACCGTTACCACATGTGTCCTACTGGACAATTCAATGTAAATTTTTGGGACTTATAAACTTAATGTTCTTACTTGACTAGAATTACTACTATTATATATGATTTTTTACCTGTGCTCATATTCAGATTTTCTTTTTGATCTAGCCTTCTTAATTATCGGTTTATAAGTCCTAACAATTTCATTCTGAATCGTTCGACTAAACTGAATAGCTTGAAATAGAAATGTTTTTGACAATTAAATTGTGTACTAATGCTAAAAGGAATTGTTTGAAATAGAACTGATTATGTATATGAAAATGGATTTGGCTTTGAATAACCGCTAAAGGTTGATATGCCATAAAAAACAACCAACTAAACCAAACAATATGAATGTGTGTCTTATGTATAACATTAAACTACATCTGATGCTGAGTTTAGGGAATGTTAAGTACATCTTCATTGCCATTATTCCCTGGTCGCTGCTCCTCGGAAGTGTAAGCAACTGTTATGGTCTCAGCTATAGGTCAAAAAGAACTTTGCCCCAGAAGGTTTACTTGGTGTTGTCTATCTCCTCTCATATAACCCATAAAGTTGTCGATGCGCTATGTAAAATAATTCCCTTTTAAGGCATCACCCAGGGCAATAACGTTTAAAAGCTTTGTCCATTTCCTGTCCAATAGCCTATTCGATCATTGAAGTCCAATTTTGAGTCCTTCCTCTTCAGGAGATCTTTCAAGGCATTGGGTTTACCATAACCCATAAGATGGACATTGTGACATATCGAGTACTTATCCTTTATGACTTCTCTCAGCGTAATGTAGTTTATTCGGCGGTGTTCATCTCATTCCCCATAACCAATTGAATCGTTGGGATACCATGTCAAGTACTTCTCCTTAATGGCATCACTCAGGTTAATGTGAATGATCTCGTGGTATCAATTTCTTCTTTGGTCACTGGATTGTCATTCAGGATACTAAGAGATGTCTATTATCTCTCCTAACACCTATAAGGCCATGTCAAGTAATTCCTTTTTATGGCATTCAATAGAATTATTTGTGGCATTCAATAGAACTATTTGTGTTGAATGGCAATACTTGAAACCATTTAACTCCCTTCAGGTAGAGCTATTAGTGTTAGATAAAGATACTTGAAACCATTTGACTGTGCACAAACAAATAATTAATATTAAATTGAATTATAAGTGTTTAATAGCAATGCATAAAACCATTTAACTGTGTGCAAACAAATGTTAAATATTAAATAGAATTATCCTTGTTTGCCAAACTTGAAATCAATATAAGATATAATTATTTGACTTAAACAACAGTACTTGAAACCAATTAACTGAAAATTTATCGCTGCCACGGTCATGGGTTCACTGAGTACAGTGTAAACCACATGACCCAGCTGGGACTTGGACTTACAAAGTGAAATGTGAGTTCGGCACTAATGTTTGGTCGAGCGCTGTGATGTGCTGTGAATGATTGTTCACTCACCCGAAATCTACAGTGTGCAAAGAAAGGGGTTCTAACTCGTTTAAAAACAAACTCTTCACTTACAAATTATATAGGTATTATATATATAGGTATTATATATATATATATATATGTATCATATATATATATACGAGGTGCATACGATAAGTTTACAGACTTTTTTCCTATGGATATTTAAAATTGTCTTAGACACTTGAAAATTCACTATGTTATTGCTATACATCTTATGAGATGACTGACGAATTTTTATGATTTCAGGTTCAAATGAACAGCTACAGCAGCAATTGGAATACACCCTACTAAAGCCTGATTGTCACAGCTGGGGAATTTCAAAAATGCAATCTGACAGTTTAGAAGAACGATATGAAATAAATTGTGTTTTAAAATTGAAAAAAAGTGCCACAGAAATGTATGGAATGCTTCAGACTGCCTTTCAACCATCTTGCATAAATCGAGCATCAGTTTTTGAGTGACATAAGAGATTCTAGGAAGGCAGGGAGTTTGTGAGGGATGATGAGAGGTGTGGGAGGAGTAAGGAAGTCAATACACCAAAGTTGATTGGCCAAAGGCTTAGGCTTAGGGTTAAGGGTTACTATGTTGATGTTTTAAGGGAGTTCAGGAAGAGATTCCTTGGGAAGAGGTCAGCACTCTTCAAATCGGGTCAGTGGCATTTCCACCAGGATAATGCACCAGTCAACAATTCCATCTTTGTCACAGACTATTTGACCAAGATGGGCATCAAGACAGTTCCTCATCCTCCCTATAGTCCAGACCTTTCTCCCAGTGACTTTTGGTTATTCCCTAAGCTCATAGGCTGTCGTTATGAGACAATTGAGGAGACGAAAGAGGCTGTGACGAAGGTCATTGACACGCTCACACAAGAGGGCTTCGTTGGGGCCTTCAACAAGTTGTTGGAACGGTATAACAAGTGCATTGCATCCGGAGGAGATTACTTCGAAGGGGACTAGAGTTTGATGTGTGTACTATCAATGAAAGTGCCCTTACGAAAAATGTCTGGAAACTTAACGTATGCACCTCGTATATATATATATATATATATATATATATATATATATATATATATATGCGTTTCTCGATGTGTGTACATGTGTGTAAAGAGATTTGGTATTAAATATTCACCAAGCATTGTCATGCCATTAAAACACATAACCTAATCCCATCTAATATTAGCGACAAATAACTGCTGAGTAGCAATCTGACAAAAATATCGTCTAACATGAAAGCAGACGAGAATTAAGGCTAGTGTGAATTCAAATGTACATCATATGACGAAAAAAAACACTCAGAAAACAATGCTTTCCGTCCATTTTGCACATAAACGACAAAAGGAACACGGGACTCAAATAAGTTAGTAGATATTTTAATTTTCCATTGACAAAACATGATTTACTGGAAATTTTCTCTTGCACTGAATCAAAACCAGCATACAGTGACGATAAGAATTTGTACCAACGGAGACAACTTTCTTTCTCACAACAGCTGTCACAGTTTTGTTGCCAGGAAAATATTTTTCGTGTAGTCCCTATTTTATCGGCTCATTTCTTGTTGATGACTTGATTCAGGAGCTCTTCACTTCGCGGGTTGATAGCTGAGTTTAGCCCAGATTTTCACTTACATACTCATCGCAAGTCACCGTCTGACACCGTTTGTTCTCCGTAATTGATCAGCAAGTGTTGATGAATATTGATGAGGTCAGTGTTGTTTTTTTATTAGTTCATTTTTGTTTTTTCTTCAAATTTACCGATTTATCTCTGACTCATTTGCATAGTAACATTGATGATAATTTCGTAAAAAACTGTCGAAAAATTGTGTCAAGTGGGAAAATTGATTAAAGAGGTCGTTACTTGATCCCGGTGAGTAAAGGAGGATAGTTGGTTGGTTAGTTGGATTTTATGGCATATAAACCTTTGTTAGTCATTTAATGTCAAATACATTCTTATACAAATAATCAGTTCTATTATAAACAATTCAGTTTAGCATGAGAACACAGTTTAATTGTTAAAAACATTTCTATTTCAAGCTATTCAGTTCATTCAAACAGTTCTAATTCAGCCAATTCAGTTTAGTATAAGGACAGATTTTGTTTACACACTGTTAAATGTCAAAACAGTTCTTTTTAAAAAAAATTAAGTACGCAATTTAGTTCTATTTGATCCATAGATAGGGGGCTATCAGGTGCTATCACTCCGAGCCAATGTGGACCTAGGAGCAAAGGCAATGAAAAGGTGCTCCGAATTCCCCAAAACTCCAGCAGAACTGTAGCTTCACCATCAGATTGTTTAAAACCCTATCTAGGACGGTCGTTAGGGGAGATGCAGTCGGTGTATTCTACAGACCCAGCCGATTGAGCAAGAGACAAACGCGTTACAATCATACGCACTAAGTTTATTTCGAATTTTACAAGTTTTTTTAATCGGTTTTTGGATAAAATATTCTTTGATAAATTCGAACCAAACCCGAAAGAGAGAGTGTACCTTTACTTAAGCCCCAAATGAAATGTCAGTTACTCTTGACTTTTTAAAATTAGCATTCTTTTTTTTTTTTAAATTTAATAAATCCACACTCTTTTTGTCAATCATACCTGACAAAACACAAAATCCATTGGAATTTGAACTTTGAATTGCCATCTTTCGCTCACACCTGCCAGAATGTTCACCACATATCGATAATTTACAGGAGGAAGCTATTTCATGACAGAATGTTAGACACAGATTTTCCAGGCTACTACTTTGCTGCTATTTGTATCAAGACAAAGATATGAGATCTTGAGCGATAAGTTCAACAGCTAATATCTCTCAGTTTGTCCAGTCGGTTGGGGCTGTAGAATACACTGACTGCACCTCTACTGAGGGGCAAGACCCCACCAACGAGTGTCCTAAATATGACACTAAATAATTTGATGGTGAAGCTCTACAAATGCTGGAGCTTTGGAGGATGCGGAGTATCCCCTCATTGCAATCGCTCCCAGGTCCACTTTGCCCCGGAGTGGTAGCATTTGACAGGATCTTATCTATGGGTCAAATAGACCTAAACTGCGTTCTCATACTTAACTGAATTGTTCGAAATAAAAATGTTTTTACATTTAACTGTGGGTAAATAAATGACTGATGTTAACAGAATTGTTTGTGAAACAGAGCAATACTAGGAGCCATTTAACTTGGTTGACATGTTAAACTGAATAGCTTGAAATAGATATGTTTTTGGCATTTAAACTGTGTACATGAGCTAAACTGAATTGTTTGAAATAGAACTGTTTATATGTATAAAAATGGATTTGGCATTAAATAACCTACAATGGATGATATGCCATAAAACCAAACCAATATTATTAGTAGTAGAATTATTAGCAGTTAAATGGGTCCCATGTAAAAGATAACCCTATATATATATATATATATATTGTCATCCAGAGATAGACTGTTTCGTTGTATCACAACTCATCAGTGTGGCTAGACGCACAGGACGCTTTAAGCTGGGATCTACGTTAGACTTAGAATCACACCGCTCGACCATCAGTTGACATTCGTCTGGCCCGGAATAATAAGGCATTATGCAATAACTTTAACTCGTCTGCATTTTGCCTTATATATATATATAAAAAGTAGGCGACCATAGTCGAGGGTGACCCGAAGGCTCCCTTTTCGATAGCTTACTACACCAAGGTGTAGGGGAGGGCGCTACTCCTTTCCCTGGACTGCTCCACTTTACCCTTGATCCGTACCTTATAATGCTGAGTGTTAAGCAAGGAGGCATCAAGTACCATTTTTTGAGTCTTTGGGATGACTCGATCTGGGATCGAACCCAGGTCTCCTGGGCTATTGGCGAACACTCTAACTGCTAATATATATATATATATTATTTATTATTCTTATACAAGTCCGAGCTTATTTGTTTGCGTATGGTTAAATGGTTTCAAGCATAGCTATTTAACTTTCTCTTTACCAGGTATTCTTATCTCATACGAAAAAATTCTGCAAAAATGTCCGGAATCAAATAATTGATAATAAGCCTTAGAAAATCATTCAACTGATCTATTTGACTCATCGATGGGATTTTAACAGGTACTCCCACTCCATGTCAGAGTGGACTTGAGAGTAATGGTAATGAAGCGGTACACCACATTTCCCAAAAGTTCTAGAACAGAGGACTTACTATCAAATATTAATATGATACCGAAGACAAAAATCATTAAAATTATTATTTTACTCATTTGAGATTTTTTACACCAGCGTTAGCTAAGGGATTTCCACTGGAGTCTAAGTGACTGCAAGTCTCCTCAAGTCTCTTGGACTCTTCTCAGTATTCTGACCGATCTCAATAGTACAGTAGTTTGGATGGTCTCCACTCGTCCTGTTATTTCCAAGTCCTTTAGTCCCTGTACCAATCCTTTGATGACTGTACCGAGTTCGCCGATTACAATTAGTATCACCGTCACTTTCGAGTTCCATAATTTTTTCAGTTCTCTGGCAAGGTCTTGGTACTTATTTCTCAGTTCGAAAGTTTTACACTGGTACGGCAAAATCCACTATTCGGCAGGTTCTCTTTTTTTGTTGAGTATCACAAGGTTTGGTCGTCTGGTCCTGATCAGGTGATCCGTTTGTATCTCAAAATCCCAGAGAATTTTGAGCGTCTCATTTTGTAGTATAATTTCTGGGTTGTGCATATACCATATAATTATTAATATTAAAAAAAAGATATTTTCATTTTACTTAGTGCAAGTTCGTCATACCAGTGTAAGCTTGTGGTTTTTCACTGGAGTCTGAGTAAAAGCAAGTCTTTTCAGATTTCCAGGACTCTTCACACGAGTCTGGCTGATCACAACGATGCTTTCTGGAATTTCTAACTTTCCAAGTCTTCGGAGATCGTTTCAAACGTGTCAGTAACCATTGGTATCAATGTCAGATTTTTTAGTTAGCTGGCAAGATTCAAATTATTATTATTATTATTATTATAAGTAATAGAAGTAGAAGTAGAAGTAGTAATATTAGTAATTTTTGAATCAGTGTTGTTATTTAGTCATTTGCCTTTTGAATCTTCTTCTTCTTCTTCTTCTTCTTCTTCTTCTTCTTCTTCTTCTTCTTCTTCTTCTTCTTCTTCTTCTTCTTCTTCTTCTTCGCTTATTTGACTGCCGTTTCATCTCTATAGTGTTCATTTATACTTCCTCTTATTTTTTTATTGTTGTTGTTGTTGTTGTTGTTGTTGTTGTTGTTGTTGTTGTTCTTCTTCTTCTTCTTCTTCTTCGTTTATTTTACCACCCTTTCATCCCTGTAATGTTCGTGTCTTCTTCTTCTTCTTCTTCTTCTTCTTCTTCTTCTTCCTCTTCTTCTTCGTTTCTTTTACTGCCCTTTCGTCCCTATAGTGTTCGTTTCTTCTTCCTCTTTTTTGTTTCTTCTTCTTCTTCTTCTTCTTCTTCTTCTTCTTCTTCTTCTTCTTCTTCTTCTTCTTCTTCTTCGCTTATTTTACTGCCGTTTCATCTCTATAGTGTTCATTTATACTTCCTCTTATTTTTTATTGTTGTTGTAGTTGTTGTTGTTGTTGTTGTTCTTCTTCTTCTTCTTCTTCTTCTTCTTCGTTTATTTTACCACCCTTTCATCCCTGTAATGTTCGTGTCTTCTTCTTCTTCTTCTTCTTCTTCTTCTTCTTCTTCTTCTTCTTCTTCTTCTTCTTCGTTTCTTTTACTGCCCTTTCGTCCCTATAGTGTTCGTTTCTTCTTCCTCTTTTTTGTTGTTTCTTCTTCTTCTTCTTCTTCTTCTTCTTCTTCTTCTTCTTCTTCTTCTTCTTCTTCTGTTTTACTGCCCTTTCATCTCTATAGTGTTCGTTTCTTCCTCTTCTTTGCTGTTTGTTCTACATCTTCTTCTTCAAGAACAAAACAAGAATGAATTTTTTTCAATGATCTTCATTTCTATTACTTCTTATCGTTTATTTCCTGAACATTATGTCATCATCGTCATCATCATCACATTTTACTACTACTACTACTACTACTATAATTATTATTATTAGTAGTAGTAGTATTAGTAGTAGTTGTTGCAATTTTCATAATCATTATCATCATAAGCATCTTCCTAATTACCTTTTGCTTTTTTCGCTTCTTCTCCAAACTTCTGCCACTCGACGATTTTTTTTTTTTCTTTCACAAATTTCATCTCTCCAAAACTGAACGAAGAGTGTTGTTGATTTGCATTCATCGCCCGCGGCTCCAGTTCTTTCATGTCTTTCTTATCTTTTCAATTTCAAGGGAAATAATTCGTTTTGCTTCGTGGAAGGAAGACAAATTTGGCGGTGAGGTCGTAACGAGCGTGTCCCAGCCGTCTGTGCAATATTCTCTTACTTTAGCATGATATTGCACTGTCGTTCTGGAGGGGGGAAAAATGCTGTCGAGCTCCTCTTGTAGAAAGTACTTTTCCGAAATTGAAAAAAAATTGAAAGAGAACGAAAATTAAATTTGTTAAAAATCCATTCTCTCTCTCTAGTTTTTAATACACCCCAAAAGTACACAAGTCCATCGTAGTAGGTTTCGGTTTGGTTTGGTTGGGTTTTATGGCATATCAACCATTGTAGGTTATTTAATGCCAAATCTATGTTTTATACTTATAAACAGTTCTATTTCAAATCACTTGATTTAGCATTAGTACAGATTTTTGTTTATACACAAATGTAAAAACAGTTCTATTTCAAACAATTCAGTCTAGCATGGGTACATAGTTTAATTATATTTGACTCATAGATAGGACCCTATCAGGTGCTACCACTTCGGGCCAGAGAAGACCTGGGAGCAATGGCAATGAAAATGTTTTCCGCACTCCCCAAATCTCCAGCCTTACTGGAGCCTCACTATCAGATTGTTTAGTATCAACAACAGGAAATTAACCCCTCTGCAGAGATGCAGTTGGTTTATTCTACAGCCCGAGCCGACTGGGCTAAAGTAGGATTCCTTTCTTTATCAACCATCATAGGTTATCAAATGCCAATACAATCTTTGCATATGAACAGTTGTGGCACTATTCAACCTACAGCTGGAAGAGAGTGAGAGAATTCGTGCCATTCTTACGGGTATTAGCCCGAAAGTGAACATATTAGCATAACTGGTGTTCGAACTCTATTGCTATGAGTTCGCAATCGAACACGTTAGCCAATACGCCCTTAAATACATTCAAACCATATTGCCTTTTTTTTATTATCATAAAGCTTTAACATTATTAGTAATGAATCATCATCATCATCATGTGCGGCTTGCACGGATATCCCTAACCCTCTCTCTCCACGTCTCCCTATCATTCATCGCCTTCGGCAGGTCTTCGGGGTTACATCACGTATCATCACATAGCTGCTGTATGAATGTTCGAGCTGGTCGTCCTGCTTTTGATTGGCCATATGCGGGGGTCCACAGGAGCACATCACTTACGATCTCGTCTTTGCTTCTCTAGCAGTGTCCGGCATGTCTGGTTCGTCTAGCTTGTACAGTTTTCGTGATAGGTGGTAGGTGGCCGTACAGTTGGCGCCGTGTGGGGTGTTGCTGCCAGGACCTGTTCAATATTGCTCGCAACATTCTTGTATAATTGCCGTCGAGCTTCTTCTCCAACCGTTTAGTCAGCGTCCAAGTAGTGCATCCATACAGCAGTATCGACATGACCGCCGCCTGGAAGAAACTGCGTTTCATTTTATCGGTCAACGAAGTCATGGACAGCTATCGATAGGCTTTCGATCATATGGAAATCAAGTAATGAATAATAGCTAACAATATCCGTTGTCATAGTGTAAAAATTATTGTGGCGAAATTATAAAATGCCAGTATCTTCCGCCTAAAAAAATTAGCTTTTATTTCAAAATAGATAGAATACACAGTCATCCACAGACAGAATGTTTCATAGTATCACAACTTTTCAGTGTGGCTAGACAGACTAAATTCCCGAAGCTGGGATCGAAACCCGGCTGATTCAAACACCAACCCGAGATTCTACCACTCAGCTAGGATGCTAGCGCAAGTGAGGGAAATTTAAACGGTTATGTATCACATTTGTTTGTTTTTTTTATATATATCCGCTTAACGGCTACGGAGAGCTCAATTCATTTGAAGAGCCTTGCTTTACGCTAGTGGATGCACGCACACACATATTTTCTTGAGTTAGTATGGAATTCATCTATATCTGCTCAACTTTTGATTTATTTCTCATGAGTAAAAAATTGGTGTTCTTTTCTTTTAATTTTTTAAATTTCAACCTCTCTTAACTATCTTAAATCGAACGAATATGTTATTATTTATATAGATTTAGTAATACTTCTACTAGAGCCTAAGCTTGCAGAAGAAAAATTCAGTAGCTGCCGCTTATACTTTTAATGTGTCAATATATTTTCTCTCAGGTACCCGTGGTGTAATGGTTATCGTCGTAGAAAATGGACCCGGCAACACGAGTTCAAATCCTGGACGAGACTGATTGCATTTCACATAGCACTAATACCCTTCGGAAAGGTATGAATCCAATTATTTTCCCTATGGGTAAATAGTAAGGCAGGTTAGGTTCTTCAGCCTTGGTGAGGCAACTAGTCTAGGAGAGGGAAAACTCTGAATTCAAACCTGTTAAACTCCGCTTAAAAATTGACCTTGTGTCATATCCTGCCCGAATGGAGGGATTGGTAAATATGGTTAGCTAATGGCCAGGGAGCCCGGAGTTTAATCCCAGGTCGAGTCATACTAAAGATTCAAAAATTGGTACTTGATGCCACCTTGCTTAAAAAAAAGATGCGGATTTAAGAGTCAAGTGGAGCAATCCCGGGAAGGCTTAAAGCCCTCTCCGGTGTTGCAGGTATTGAAAACGGAACCTTCAAGTTGCCCTTGACTACGGTCGCCAAATTTACTTTTTACTTAATCATTATACTATAATTTTCCTAATTTTGCTTCCGCAACCAGTACAGTATATTCTTTTTCTTAGTTCTGAAATGTAGCCAAAAAAAAAAAAAATAATAACCAAAAAACATGTCTTATTCTGCAGCTCTCCGATCGAATCTATTAAATATCTCAAATCCCACGTGACAGCTTATCAACGATTTCCCTTTGGATCCTTCGACTTGCTTCACCAGTTATGAACTTTGAATTGCCTCCTTTAACCACGCCTCCTTAAAATCTCTGACACATCGACCATAATGCCGTTAAGATGCGCGAAAGAAATAAGTTTTTGAGCAGAGTTACGTTTTGTAAATATTGCCCAATTTTAGCATAAGCAGTTTATATCGCTGTAGAGTGTTCGCCAATCGGCTGGGAGACCTGGGTTCAATCCTAGGTGTCGTCATACCAAAGATCTTAAAAATGGTAACCCTTGCTTAATACTCAGCAATGTAAGGTACGTATCAAGGGTAAAGTGGATCAATCCTGGAAAAGGAGTAGCGCCCACCTCAACACCTCGATGTTGTAGCTTTTGAAAAGGGAGCCTTCAGGTCGCCCTTGCCCTCGGTCGCCAACTTTACTTACCAGCTCATTGGCCTAGTGGGTAGAGTATTCGCCAATGGTCCGGTACACAGGGGTTCAATCCCTGGTCGAGTCATACCAAAGACTTAAAAAAATGGTACTTGATACCTCCTTGTTTAACACTCAGCATTATAGGGTACGTATCAAGTGAAGCAATCCAGGGAAAGGAGTAGCGCCCTCCCTTACACCACGGTGTAGTAGCTATTGAAAAGGGAGCCTTCGGGTCCCCCACGACTACGGTTCCTAACATTACTTTTTATATCAAAATGAGTGATATATTCTTACTCTCTCTCTCTGTCTGTCTGTCTCTCTCTGTGTCTCTCTTGGGGATACTGCAGACGGCTCAGTCGAGGGTCAGTATGTAACACATAGAGTTTGAATGTGTTCTAATTTACATTTGTTAAATTGTTTTCAACTGTTTTTGGCTACGACTAGTATGGGTGGCTGGAACTCCCATTACCTCCCAATGAGATATAAATAAAATAAAAAATAATAAAATAAAATTAACGTAAAAGGAATACAGTAAAAAATGTCTTCGAGTGGAAAAAGGTCAAGTGAGGCTAGTTGCTCAAATATCCTAACAAATCTGAATAAATTGATAACAATCTAGTTAACGGGTTTCATTTGTACCAAAATTTCCTTGGCTGCAGCGAACCCTCACCTACTGACCTTGGGGCCGACGAACGGTATACCCATTCTTCTAGTTCTTTAATGGCTTTATTGTTTTACTTCCCTCCTTTATTCGCCTGAGGTTCCCACTTCCTTATATATATATATATATATATATATATATATATATATATATATATCCTATTAATTATATCTGCTAATTTCTCCCGTGGAAGAAGCGTGTATATCATCTGAAGAGGCGAAGATAATTACCTTCGTCGAAATAAATGTATAATACAGGGTGAAACGATAAAATTGTCGCCTTTTTTTTGTTGTTGCTGACCATCTACAAGTTGGCCAGTTGTGTACAAATCCCAAAAGCGATAGGAGTCTTCTATCATGTCTGAAAGTGACGCAATGTTCAACGAGCGAGATCGGAGATGCGCCGCTGTACAACACATGCTCTCTACCGATCCAAGTTATGACAACCGGACCATAGCCAGCACACTCAAAATGCAAATCTGGAGTGCCACGAATAACAGAGACGTGCCCAGGGTGATGAAAACAAAGTTTCCGGCAACGGTTATGGTCTTTGGTGTGGTTTCAAGAGAGGGCCACATCATGCCACCTCACCTCTTCAAAGTCGGCTTGAAGTCAACACCAAAGTGTACCTGGATGTGCTGAAGAGTGTGGTGATCCCCTGGTGCAATCAGGTGGCCAGTGGCAGACTCTTGGTGCGGCAGCAGGACTCGGCGCCGGCCCACAAGTCCAAAGAGACCCAGGCTTGGCTTCAGAAGGAGTGCTATGACTTTGTACTCTTCTGTTATTGCCCCACTTCTCCCCCGACCTGAACCCGCTGGACTACTTCGTTTGGTCATACGTCGAGAACATCTCCAACATGACGTCCCACAACACCAAAGACAGCCTGATCGCCGCCATCCGCCGAGTATTTGCCGACCTCCGGCCGGCGCTTGTGGAAAAGGCATGCTTCCAGTTCCGGATCCGTATCGAGGCGGTGGTTGAGGCTGAAGGCGGCTACATTGAATAGATGTCAGCTCTACCACACAATCAAGATACCTAAACTGATTTTTTCAATAAAAGTTTTAGAATAAAGCTGTAGTGTTGTTTTCTTTAGGACGACAATTTTATCGTTCCACCCTGTAGATGTCAGCTCTACTACATAATCAAGTTACCTGAATTGATTTTTTCAATGGAAGTTTTGAAATAAAGCTGTAGTGTTGTTTTCTTTAGGATGACAATTTTATCGTTCCACCCTGTAGATGTCAGCTCTACTACATAATCAAGTTACCTGAATTGATTTTTTCAATGGAAGTTTTGAAATAAAGCTGTAGTGTTGTTTTCTTTAGGACGACAATTTTATCGTTCCACCCTGTAGATGTCAGCTCTACTACATAATCAGTTATGTATATGTTTTTGTGAATCACTTTCTGACCCTTTCTTCTATTTGAAGCTGTTTTTCCCATTGGTCCTCTGAAACAATCTGGACTATCTGTGGACCAATGGGGGAAAATAAATTCAGATAGAAATAATTGGCGGAAACTGATTCACGAAAGCATAGAATCCTTTGAGAATAGCCGTATACAGTACAGCGCTTAAAAACGTCAGATTCACAAAGGCGAACAGGGTCCAGCACCGGGTCCACAAAGTTACCATGCTACCAGTGACATATGTGGATAATTGTGCCTATCTCTAGCTGGTCTCTGCGTTAATGCGCAAAATCTGTCTTGCACCCAGATAATGTTACTGCAAAGAAAACTGATTGGTTGTGCCAATTCTGTGACAAAATGTGTCACAGTTTGGTTGGTCTGAAGAGTCACATACGAACACATATTATTTAAGAGGGGAGTGGGGGAGAGGATATGAGATAAAGAAGAAGGTCACGCACGAAACCGAGAAGACAGCCATCATATCATGTATGTATGTATGTATGTATGCGTAAGTTATGAGGTTTAATCAGGCAGATATGTCGAATAAAGAAAACTGAAAGAAAAAATATGAGTGGATGAGAAAAAAATTATTACTATATTTTAATTTACGTCTACCGACGCGTTTCGACAAGATATTTAAGCATATCATCATCATCATCATCATGTCGTGCTGGTAGCACGGATATCCCTGACCCTGACACTTTTCCCTATCGTTCATTGCATCTGGCAGGTCTTCTGGACTACATCCCGTATCCTCACATAGTTGCTGAATGTATGTTCGTGCTGGTCGTCCTGCTTTTGCTCGGCCATATGTGGGGGTCCATAAGAATACATCACTTATGAGTTCGTCCCTACTTCTCCAGCAGTGTCCTGCATGTCTGGTTCGTCTAACTTGAATAGTTTTCGTGATAGGAGGCAGGTGGCCGTACAGGACTTGACACAAGGTGAAAAGCCCGAAGGCCGATTAAAGTGAGTATAAAGGGGAGGGGAAGGTCGGGAATGAGGCGAGACTCGAACCCTGCTGATCTGTGCTACTCATCGACCCAATAAGTGCAATGTGGGTCTAATGAGGCAAGCAGTTTCACGAATCCAAATTTAGATCCGGGCACGTATGCCGGGTTATAGCTTAAACTAGACAACAAGGTCTAGACCTTGTTGCTATATATAAGGGACCAAGGTTGCAGCTCACCCACCCGAGGGTGGCCCAACCGAAGTTGGGGGCCTTTCGGCCTCGAATCTGCCATTGATTTCAGTACCCCATCCCACACGATGAATGCCAGACGGCCTAGCCAAAAGGCCAGGCAAGTCTCCTGGATATGACACTAAACAATCTGATGTTGAGGTTCCTGTAATACTGAAGCTTTTGGAAATGCGGAGAACCCCTTCATTGCCATCGCTCTAAGGTCCACTCTGGCCCGGAGTGGTAGCACCTGATAAGGGTCCTATCTATGGTTTAAATAGGACTAAACCGTGGTTTGAGTTTACTGTTTTTCACCATTAAACTACGTGCTTATGCTAAACTGAATTGCTCGGAATAGAAATGTTTTGACCTCTAAACTGTGTACTTATGCTAAACTGAATTATCAAAAATAAAATTGTTTTGCCATTAACTCTGCATTGCACAGTCGGCTGGGGCTGTAGAATACACTAACTGCACCTCTGCAGAGAGATTAGACCCCCCCCCCCAACGATTGTCTCAGAAATGACACTAAGCAATCTGATGGTGAAGTTCCAGTAATGGGGAATGCAGAGTGCCACTTTATTGCTATCACTCCCAGGTCCACTGTGCTCTGGCGTTTTAGTACCTGGTAAGGGGTCTATGTATGGGTTAAATAGAACTAAACTGCATATTTATGTTAAACTGAATTGTTTGAATTAGAGCTGTTTGACGAAACTGAATAGCTGGAAAAAAATTTTTCACCATTAAACTTTGAACTTACATTTAAACTGCGTACTTATGCTAAACTGAATTGTTTGAAATGGAACTGTTTTTGACATTGAAACTGTACTTACGCTAAACTGAATTAGGTATTAATTAAATATAAGTTTAATATAGAACTGTTTTGACATTTAACTTTGTGTAAACAAAATATATGTCTATACTAAATTGAATAGGCTGAATTAGAACTGTTTGAATAAACTGAATAGCTTGAAATAGAAATGTTTTTGACAATTAAACTGTGAACTCAAGCTATACAGAATTGTTTGAAATAGAACTATTTTCATAAAAATGGATTGGTGCTGAATAAACAACAAAGGTTGATATGTCATAAAACCCAACCAACACACAGCCAACGCGGTCCACTTGGTGGCCGAGAGGTCTGAAATTTAGTCTAAGGTAAAGTTGGACGGGTTTCGATCCTGGCTTCGAGCGTCCTGCGTGTCTAGCCACACTGAAGAGTTCTGATAGAACGAAACAGTCTATCTGTGGATGACAATATATATATATATATATTTCGTTGAACATAATAGATATTTTTTGTCTACATATCATTTTGTTTATCTGTTGACACTGCCGTAGTGATTTCATAATTTTCGGCGGGAATTGGTTGATGTATCTTCCATAATTATTTATTTCCCCAGTACTTCCGCCCGACTTTGGGCTATCATCATATTATGTTCAACGGAATATGTATTAACGAAGTAATGCTGCCAATATATATATTTTAACAAAATTTGGGATTAAATATCCTACAAGTATGCCATAAAACCCAACCAATACATATATATGTATTTACAGAATTTGGTATTAAATAACCTACACAAGTAAGCCATAAAACCCAACACACAGACGTATAAATATATATATATATATATATATATATATATATATATATATACCTTAAAATTCCCTTTGCCAACGTGGTCCGCTTGAAACACAGTCTAACGTAAAGTTGGACCGGTTTCGATCCCGGCTTCGAGCGTCCTGCGTGTCTAGCCACACTGAAGAGTTCTGATAGAACGAAACAGTCTGTCTGTGGGTGACAATATATGCTCCCACATGGGGTTTGAGCTCTCTGACGAAGGAATTGCCGGCCGCCGCTAGCGTAATGCAAAGCTCTTCGAAAGAATTGAGCACTCGGGTAGCCGATAGGGTATAAAAATGTAAACAAACGGACGCTGCTGTTACCACATAATACCTTAAAAATTCCTATAGCTAAGGTGGTAAGCTTATTACCCGAGCGGTCTGAGACTTACTCTAAAGTGAATTTGGATGGGTTTCGATCCCGGCTTTGAGCGTCCTACGTGTCTATCCACACTGAAGAGTTCTGATAGAACGAAAGTCTGTCTGTGGATGATAATATATATAGTCATCTACAGGCCGACTGTTTCGTTCTATCAGAACTCTTCAGTGTGGTTAGACACACAGGACGCTCGAAGCCGAGATCGAAACCCGTCCAACTTTAGGTTAGACTGTGTTTCAGACCACTCGTCCACCAAGCGGACCACGTTGGCTAAGGGAATTTTAAGGTATTTTTATTTTTAGCAGCAGCAGCAGCAGCAGCAGCAGCAGCCTTTGTTTACATCTTTATATATATATATATATATATATATATATATATATATATATCACGAAAACTATTCAAGTTAGACGAACCAGACATGCAGGACACTGCTGGAGAAGCAGAGATGAACTCATAAGAGATGTACTCTTATGGATCCCCACACATGGCCGCGCAAAAGCAGGACGACCAGCTCGAACGTACATTCAGCAGCTATGTGAGGATACAGGATGTTGTCCTGAAGACCTACCTAGGGCGATGAACGATAGGGAGGAGTGGCGAGAGAGGGTCAGGGATATCCGTGCTACCAGCGCGATATGATGATGATGATGATGATATATATAATTTGGTAATAACCTACAAGTAAGGCATAAAATCCAACCAACACACAGACGTGTATATATATATATATATATATATATACTTACAGAATTTGGTATTAAATAACCTACAAGTAAGCCATAAAATACAACCAAGACACATACGTATATATATATATATATATATATATATGTTCAGAATTTGGTATTAAATAATCCACAAAACACAACAAACACATGCGTATATATATTAAAAGAATTGGGTATTAAATAACCAACAATTATGCCATGAAACAACCAGCCAATCTGTTTAGCGTTCGCAAATGCTGATATTTTCTTGAAATTGTTTCATAATATATTAATTTACAGAAACCTTTGCTCTGAAGTGGCACAAAGCCTTAAGAAGGAAGCATACAATGAGACTCGAACTCACTGGTAAAGGTTTGTTAGCCGAGGTTGCTAACCATTACACCACCAGAGATGCCCATATTTTCTTCACTATGAAATAAAAAAAAATCATTATTGATACAACGTGTACAATATTTACCAGCGATAATCGAATAATCGTCATGGTCGTTGTAATATATTCAAGAGAAATTAAATTTTTAAGTTAGTTTCGACGGAAAAGCTTTTAAAAACGTAAACAGATTAAAATGATAGGGATAACCAGATTATGTGCCACGCAGACAACACAAATCTCCAACTTTCTTTTTCTTACTTTCTTCTTTTTTCCCTTAAATGCGTCATTTCTTTCTCTTTGTCTCTGTCTCTTTCTATTTCTTATTTCAATAGATTCTCTCTCTCGCTCTCTCTCTTTTCTTCTCTCCTCTCTTTGTTTCTCGTTTATTTTTATATAATCTCTGTCTCTCTCGCTCTCGCTCTCTCTCTCTCTCTCTTTGTTTCTCGTTTATTTCTATACATTTTCTCTCTCTCTCTCTCTCTCTCTCTGTCTCTTTGGTTCTCGTTTATTTCTATACATTCTCTCTTTCTCGCACCCTCTCTCTCTCTCAGTCTCTCTTTTCTTCTCTCCTCTCTTTGTTTCTCGTTTTTTTCTTTGCATTCTCTCTCTCTCTCTCTCTCTTTCTCTCTTTCTCTTTCCTTCTTTCCTCTCTTTGTTTCTCGTTTATTTCTTTGCATTCTCTCTCTCTTTCTCTCTCTCTCTTTCTTTTTCCTTCTCTCCTCTCTTTGTTTCTCGTTCATTTCTATACATTCGCCCTTTCTTTCTCTCTCTCTCTTTCATTCTCTCCTTTCTTTCTTCGCGTTTTATTTCTATATATTCATCTTTCTCTCTCTCTTTCTCCCTTTCTCCCTGTTTCATTTATTTTTTCAATTCTTCTTTTCTTTCATTCTTTTCTTTTCTGTCTCTCCTCTGTTCCTCATCTACCCACACATACACACACACACACACACAAACATACACACGCGCACACTTTTGTCTTTCTCTCTCTCTCTCTCTCTCTCTTTCCCTCTCACTCTTTCTCTGTCTGTCTGTCCCTCTTTCTTATTCCTCTACATTCTCTCTTTGTCTCTCTTTCTTTTATTTCTTTCAATTCTTCTTTTCTTTCATTCTTTTCTTTTTTTCCCTCTCCTCTATTCTTCACTCTCACACACACACGCACAAGCACACCACTCTCTCTCTTTCTCTCTCTCTTTCCCTCTAATTTTCTTCAATTCTTCTTTTCTTTCATTCTTTTCTTTTTTCCTCTCCTTTATTCTTCACTCTCACACACACACACACAAGCATACCACACTCTCTCTCTCTTTCTCTCTCTCTTTCCCTCTAATTTTCTTCAATTCTTCTTTTCTTTCATTCTTTTCTTTTTTTCCTCTCCTCTATTCTTCACTCTCACACACACACGCACAAGCACACCACTCTCTCTCTCTCTTTCTCTCTCTCTCTTTCCCTCTAATTTCCTTCAATTCTTCTTTCTTTCATTCTTTTCTTTTTTTCCTCTCCTTTATTCTTCACTCTCACACACACACGCACAAGCACACCACTCTCTCTCTTTCTCTCTCTCTCTTTCCCTCTAATTTCCTTCAATTCTTCTTTTCTTTCATTCTTTTCTTTTTTTCCTCTCCTCTATTCTTCACTCACACACACACACGCACAAGCATACCACTCTCTCTCTTTCTCTCTCTCTCTTTCCCTCTAATTTCCTTCAATTCTTCTTTTCTTTCATTCTTTTCTTTTTTTCCTCTCCTTTATTCTTCACTCTCACACACACACACACAAGCACACCACTCTCTCTCTTTCTCTCTCTCTCTTTCCCTCTAATTTCCTTCAATTCTTCTTTTCTTTCATTCTTTTCTTTTTTTCCCTCTCCTTTATTCTTCACTCTCTCACACACACACACACACAAGCACACCACTGTCTCTCTTTCTCTCTCTCTCTTTCCCTCTAATTTCCTTCAATTCTTCTTTTCTTTCATTCTTTTCTTTTTTTCCTCTCCTCTATTCTTCACTCACACACACACACGCACAAGCATACCACTCTCTCTCTCTTTCTCTCTCTCTCTTTCCCTCTAATTTCCTTCAGTTCTTCTTTTCTTTCATTCTTTTCTTTTTTCCTCTCTTTTATTCTTCACTCTCACACACACACACACAAGCATACCACTCTCTCTCTCTCTCTTTCTCTTTCTCTCTTTCCCTCTAATTTCCTTCAATTCTTCTTTTCTTTCATTCTTTTCTTTTTTCCTCTCCTTTATTCTTCACTCTCACACACACACACGCACAAGCATACCACTCTCTCTCTCTTTCTCTTTCTCTCTTTCCCTCTAATTTCCTTCAATTCTTCTTTTCTTTCATTCTTTTCTTTTTTCCTCTCCTTTATTCTTCACTCTCACACACACACACACAAGCATACCACTCTCTCTCTCTCTTTCTCTTTCTCTCTTTCCCTCTAATTTCCTTCAATTCTTCTTTTCTTTCATTCTTTTCTTTTTTCCTCTCCTTTATTCTTCACTCTCACACACACACGCACAAGCATACCACTCTCTCTCTTTCTCTCTCTCTCTTTCCCTCTAATTTCCTTCAATTCTTCTTTTCTTTCATTCTTTTCTTTTTTTCCTCTCCTCTATTCTTCACTCTCACACACACACGCACAAGCACACCACTCTCTCTCTTTCTCTCTCTCTCTTTCCCTCTAATTTCCTTCAATTCTTCTTTTCTTTCATTCTTTTCTTTTTTTCCTCTCCTCTATTCTTCACTCTCACACACACACACGCACAAGCATACCACTCTCTCTCTCTTTCTCTCTCTCTCTTTCCCTCTAATTTCCTTCAATTCTTCTTTTCTTTCATTCTTTTCTTTTTTTCCTCTCCTTTATTCTTCACTCTCACACACACACACACAAGCATACCACTCTCTCTCTCTCTTTCTCTTTCTCTCTTTCCCTCTAATTTCCTTCAATTCTTCTTTTCTTTCATTCTTTTCTTTTTTCCTCTCCTTTATTCTTCACTCTCACACACACACACGCACAAGCATACCACTCTCTCTCTCTCTTTCTCTTTCTCTCTTTCCCTCTAATTTCCTTCAATTCTTCTTTTCTTTCATTCTTTTCTTTTTTCCTCTCCTTTATTCTTCACTCTCACACACACACACACAAGCATACCACTCTCTCTCTCTCTTTCTCTTTCTCTCTTTCCCTCTAATTTCCTTCAATTCTTCTTTTCTTTCATTCTTTTCTTTTTTCCTCTCCTTTATTCTTCACTCTCACACACACACGCACAAGCATACCACTCTCTCTCTTTCTCTCTCTCTCTTTCCCTCTAATTTCCTTCAATTCTTCTTTTCTTTCATTCTTTTCTTTTTTTCCTCTCCTCTATTCTTCACTCTCACACACACACGCACAAGCACACCACTCTCTCTCTTTCTCTCTCTCTTTCCCTCTCTCTTTCCCTCTAATTTCCTTCAATTCTTCTTTTCTTTCATTCTTTTCTTTTCTATTTCTCTTCTATTCCTCACTCACGTGCTCATATACACCTCTCTCTTTCTCTCTCTCTTATTTCTATATATTCTCTCTTTCTCTCTCTTTCTCTCTCTTATTTCTCTCTCTTATTTCTATATATTCTCTCTTTCTCTCTCTTTCTCTCTCTTATTTCTATATATTCTCTCTTTCTCTCTCTTTCTCTCTGTTTTTCTCTCTCTTATTTCTATATATTCTCTCTTTCTCTCTCTTTCTCACTCTTTTTCTCTCTCTTATTTCTATATATTCTCTCTTTCTCTCTCTTTCTCTCTCTTATTTCTATATATTCTCTCTTTCTCGCTCTTTTTATCTCTCTTTTTCTCTCTCTTATTTCTATATATTCTCTCTTTATCTCTCTTTCTCTTATTTCTCTCAATTCTTTTCTTTCATTTTTTTAAAAATCTCTCCTTTATTCTTCACTCAAACACATAAATATACACACATACACACAGCTTTTATCTCTCTTTCACTCCCTCTCTTTCTCCCTCTCTCCTTCTCTACTCTCTTTGTCTCTTGTTTATTTGTATACATTCTCTCTTTTTCTCTCTTTCTTTCAATTTTTCTTTCCTTTCATTCTTTTTTTCTGTCTCACCTCTATTCCTCACACACACACACACAGAGACACACACACACACATAAAGGCACACCTACCTCTATCTCTCTCTCTATATATATATATATATATCTGTCGGTCTCTCTCTCACAAATTTCTATACTTCTGTTTTTCTCTCTTTTTTTTCAGTCTTATCCTTTTTCACTCTCTCTTATTTCTGAACCTTTTGTCTTGGAGCCTTGAGTCCGCCAACTGCAGAAGAGTAAGATCCAACCACCACAGAAAGGAATGTCCTGACCCTGTATCGAGTAATGAGGTTCCTATTCTGGAGGTCTGGGGGATTGTAAACTCTTTCCTTAATTATCATAATTGTTCAACTAGATCTGTTTGGAAATTATTTGTATTTAAATTAGTATTAGATAATAATACCACATCACCGAGTGAAAATTATTAGTTGGGGTTCTTTGTTTAATGGCATATCAACCCATGTAGGTTATTTAATGCCTGAGCCATTCTCCTAGAAGAACAATAGGGGTACTATCTAACCTATAGCTAGAAGGATAAGGGGTTTCGTGCCTTTCCCAGAGGTATTTGTCCGAAAGTGCACGTAATTGCGTGAGTTGATTTCGAACACGCTTACAACATTTCCGCAGTCCTTCGCATTAACCATTACACTAGGAGGACACCCCCTTATCACTTTTAGACTTAGTATAAGATAATAATAATATGACAATCATCATCATCATCATCCTGTCACGCTATCAGCACGGATATTCCTGACCGTCTCTCACCCCCATATTGTCCATTGCTTTCCGTGTCGGCACAGAGCTGCTGCATGTAGGTTCGAGTTGGACGTCCTCCCTTTGCTCGTCCATGTAAAGGGGTCCACCGGAGTACATCACTCATGAGCTCGCCCCTACTTTTTCAGCAGTGTACCGAGAGTCTGGTTCGTCTAATTTTGATAGTTTTCGTGATTGGGGTAGGTGGCCGTAGAGCTGCTGCTTTGTGGGGTGTTGTCTCCAGGACTTGTTCAATATTGCGCGCAGCATTCTTGTGTAATTGCCGTCAAGATTTTTTCCATCCGTTTAGTCAGCATCCTTATGGTGCATCCATATAGCAGTATCGACATGATCACTGCTTGGAAGAAACTGCGCTTCATTTTATGGGGAAGGTCTGACTTCCATATGACTGATAGTCTATAGATGGCTGTCCATGCTAGTCACGTGTCGATATTTTTCTCGGTTGATGAGACACTGCTTCCTAGGCAGGTGAACTTATCAACTAGTTTCTGAGTGCTACGTATAGTGTGGAGATGTTCTCTGTTTGATTAAAGCACATATATTTCGTCTTGTGTGCATTGACATGGAGGCCTATGCCTGCAGCAGCTCGTTCTAGACTGTGTAGCAGGGTTTCGGTTTGGGCATGAGAATTTGCCAGAATCGTGAGATCATCAGTGGAGTTGATTGTTTTTGCGGGGTAGCTTGAAACCGTTTTCTTTGATTTCATCGATCCTATTTACCCAACCTCTCCGCTCGGGCAGGATATGACACAAGGTCAATTTTTAAGCGGAGTTTAACAGGTTTGAATTCAGAGTTTTCCTTCTCCTAGACTAGTTGCCTGACCAAGGCAGAAGAACCTTGTCTGCCCTACTATTTACCCATAGCTGCAGAGAGAATAATTGGATTCATACCTTTCCCAAGGGTATTAGTGCTACGTGAAATGCAATCTGGCTCGTCCAGGATTTGAACTCGTGTCGTCGTGTCCACATCCTGCGACGATAACCATTACACCACGGGCACCTCCAAAAGTGAACGTAATAGCGCGACTGGAGTACAAACTTGCTGACTACGATTCTGCCGTCCATCGCTTTAATCATTACACCACGAGGACACCCACCAAAATTATTAGTTTTAGACTAATTAGATAAGAATATCATATAACTGGACGAAAATTATTAGTATTACAAATAGTTACTTGAAGCTTTAATTACTTACCTAAAGATTATTATTATTATTATTATTATTATATAGATGTTGAAATACTTGAAACTAGGTAGCACTTTGCAATTTATTAATTTCAGATTAAAATCCTCTATAAACGTTGGTTGGTTGAATGTTTGGTTGTTTTGTTTTACGATGTATAATTTAACGCCGAATGAAGTCATTTTGATATAAAGTTTCAACTATTCAATTTAGTATAAGTACATTTCTTTTTACACAAAGTTAAACGTCAAGACAGTTCTCTTTCAAACAATTCAGTTTAGCATGAGTACACAGTTTGTTTTGTTTTTTTGTTTACACTCAGTTAAATTTAAAAACAGTTAATTTTAAACAATTCAGTTTTGCGTTATTATAATTTAGTTTTATTTGACCCATAGGTGGGACCCTAACAGGTGCTACCAGTCCGGGACATAGTGGAACTGGGAGTAATGGCAAAGAAGAAGTACTCCGAATTCTCCAAAGTTCCAGATTTTCTGAAGTCTCACCATCAAAATGTTTAGTGTTATATCCAGGACACTTGTTGTGGGGGGGGTCTTAATCCTCTGCAGAGAAGCAGTTGGTGTATTCTACTACCCCAGCCAACTGGGTTATTTATAAATGTATGTGAATTGAGTATTAAATACACACACACACACACACACACACACACACACACACATATATATATATATATATATATATATTGATAACAAGATAATCCAAAGAGAAAGAGAGATTTATTGGGAAGCAAAGTCGACACTATAGCGTTTCAGTTCTAATGAACCATCATTAGTGATGGATGTTTAAAACTACAACATACAAAAACCTTGAGGAAAATTGCTATAGATTTTTGTATGTTGCATTTTTAAACATCCATCGTTGATTTAACATCACTAATATCATCCCTCATAGCCCTGATGATGGTTCATTTGAACCGAAACGCTATAGTGTCGACTTTGCTTCTCAATAAATCTCTCCTACTTGGATTACCTTGTTATCAATTTTTCTTTACATATTGTCGGATTACACTACATTATTTAATTCCATATATATATATATATATATATATATATATATATATATTCAAAGAAATGACCATTATCGAAATAGAATTATTACCGCTTGGGCAGGATATGATACAAGGTCAATTTTTTAAGCGGAGTTTAACAGGTTTGAATTTAGAGATTTTTCCTTCTCCTAGACTAGTTGCCGCACTAAGACTGAAGAGCCTAGTCTGCCCTACTATTTTACCCTTAACTGGACGGAGAATAATTGGATTCATATTTTTCCCAGGGGTATTAGTGCTATGCGAAATGCAATCAGTCTCGTCCAGGAATGTAATTCGTGTCACCGTGTCCATTTCCTGCGACGACAACCATTACACCACAATAGGATCCTATCTTTGGCTAAAATAGAAGTGTTTGAACAGTGTACTTATGCAAAGTTGAATAGTTTGAAATAAAACCGTTTTGACACTTAAACTGCGTACTAATACTAAATTGAATTGTTTGAAATAGAACTGTTTTGACATTTAATTGTGTGTAAACAAAAAGCTATACTTATACTAAACTGAATTGTTTGAAATAGAACTGTTTTGTCATTTAATTGTGTGTAAACTAAAAACTAAACTTATATTAAACTGAATTGCTTGAAATAGAACTGTTTTGACATTTTACTGTGTCTAATCTAAAAACTATACTTATACAAAACTGAATTGTTTGAAATAGAACTGTTTTGACATTTAATTGTGTGTAATCTAAAATCTATACTTATTCTAAACTGATTTGTTTGAAATAGAACTGTTTTGACATTGTGTAAACTAAAAACAATAAAAGTTGGCGAACATAGTCAAGGGTTACCCAAAGGCTCCCCTTTCAATAGCTACTACACCTAGGTGTAAGGAGTGCGCTACTCCTTTCTCTGGATTGCTCCACTTTATCCTTGATCCGTACCTTATAATGCTGAGTGTTAAGCAAGGAATCATCAAGTACCATTTTTTGAGTCTTTGGTATGGTCTCCCTGACCATTGGTGAGCACTCTAGGCGCCCGTGGTTGTGTAATGGTTAGCAAGCTCCACTAACAAACCTACACGAGTGAGTTCGAGTCTCATTGGGTGCCCCATTCATATGGCCTTGTGCCACATCTAAGCAAAAAGCTTAGTAAATTACCATTGGTGAGCACTCTAACCATCATGCCAATGGCCCGGTTAAAAACAATACTTATACTAAACTGAATTGTTTGAAATAGAACTGTTTTGACATTTTACTGTAGGTAAACAAAAAACTGTACTCATGCTAAAAGGAATTGCTTGAAATAGAAGTGTTTATATGTATAAAAATGAACTTGGCATTAAATGACTAACAATGATTGATATGCCATAAAACCAAACCAAACTAAATCAATTAGGGGGTGCTCTTGTGGCGTAAGGAGTAAAGCGCTAGACTGCGGAATTGTAGTAAGGGAGTTCGAACCCCAGTCGCGCTATTACGTTCACTTTCTGACAAATACTCTTGGGAAAGTTATGAAAGCCCCTTATTCTCTCAGCTAAGGGTTAAATAGTACCACCACTGTTCTTCTCGAAGGATGGATTTGACACTGAATAACACAAAAGGATTGATATGCCATTAAAACAACAAACAAACCAAATCAATTACTTATATATATCCTACAGATATTTTGCAATAAAAAGGTATTTGAAGCCATAACTTTTTTTTAAATGATATTTATTTGTTACTTGAAACTTTATAACTGCTAATCTTCCTCTTCTTCTTCTTCTACTTCTTCTCTATTCTACCTTCGTCTTCTTTTTTCTATACGTGTATCTTCTTCTTCTTCCTCTTCTTCTTCTTCTTCTTCTTCTTCTTCTTCTTCTTTCTATACGTGTATCTACTTCTTCTTCTTCTTCTTCTTCTTCTTCTTCTTCTTCTTCTTCTTCTTCTTCTTCTTCTTTCTATACGTGTATCTTCTTCTTCTTCTTCTTCTTCTTCTTCTTCTTCTTCTTCTTCTTCTTCTTTCTATACGTGTATCTTCTTCTTCTTCTTCTTCTTTCTATACGTGTATCTTCTTCTTCTTCTTCTTCTTCTTCTTCTTCTTCTTCTTCTTCTTCTTCTTCTTCTTTCTACACGTGTATCTTCTTCTTCTTCTTCTTCTTCTTCTTCTTCTTCTTCTTTCTACACGTGTATCTACTTCTTCTTCTTCTTCTTCTTCTTCTTCTTCTTCTTCTTCTTCTTTCTATACGTGTATCTTCTTCTTCTTCTTCTTCTTCTTCTTCTTCTTCTTCTTCTTTCTATACGTGTATCTTCTTCTTCCTCTTCTTCTTCTTCTTCTTCTTCTTCTTCTTCTTCTTCTTCTTTCTATACGTGTATCTTCTTCTTCTTCTTCTTCTTCTTCTTCTTCTTCTTCTTCTTCTTCTTCTTCTTCCCTGAATACAATTTTCTTCATCTCTTTACCATTTTTATTTCTCTCTTAATTCTCTTTTTTTCTTCCTTCTCTCTCTGTCTCTCTCTCTTTCCCTCTTACTCGCTCTACCTCCGCCTTTGTTAATCTGTCTGTGTAGCTGTCTCTTCCCTTTTTTTTCTTTTTTTCACTTTTTCCCCCTCTTTTTCTCTTCCGTCACTATTTCTATCTTTCGTTTCATCTCATTTTCTCTTTTTTAAGTCGCCCTTACTCTTTTTTTCTTCCCCCCACCTTAATTGTTTATTTTTTTAATATTTTAGCGTTGTTGTTTTTTGTGGTTTTTTTTTTTGGGGGGGGTAAATCTTTCTTTACATTCAGTGTTATATTTCTATGATTAAGACAATAGATTTAATTTCTCTTTTTCAAGCTTCTCATCCCTCAACCTCTCTGTCTCTCTGTCTCTTTCTCTCTCTCTCTCTTTCTACTTTCCTGTATGTCTGTCTATCTATCTTTCTGTCTCTCTGCTCCCCTCTCTCTCTCTTCCATCCATCTTTCTCTCTTTGTATGTATGTCTGCCTCTCTTTCTCTGTCAGTCTGTCTGTCTGTCTCTCTCTTAGGTAACTCTTTAGATTCCTAATTTTATTCTATGCATTGATATCTCTTTTTCTAGCTTCTCACCCCTCTCTCTATTTCTCCTTCACTCTCTCTCTCCCTCTCTCCTCTCTCTCTCTCTATCTCCTTTTCCCTCGCCCCCTCTCTCTATCTCTTTCTTTTAGTCAACTCCACATATTCCCAGGTCTGTTTTATGCATCATTCACTCTTTTTCTAGCTACTCACACCTCTCTGTCCCACTCTTTCTCTCTCCTTCTCAATCTCTCTCTTTCTCTCTCTGCTTCTCTCTCTCTCTCTCTCTCTCTCTCTCTCTCTCTCTCTCTCTCGCTCTGCCAACTCCTCATATTCCTTATTCTTTTTTATGAATTAATTTGTTTCCTTTCTCTTTATTCTTTCTTTCTTTCTTCTTTTTTTCTTTGTATTTGCATTTTTTTTTCTGGTCTCACTTTATCTTCTTTTTTTATTCTTTCTTTTCTTCATCTTTTTTCTTGTCGTGTCTTCTTTTAATCTTTTTGTTTTTGTTTTTCCATTTGTCTCACTTTTACTTTTTTTTGGTGCTTTCTTTCTTTCTTTCTTTCTTTCTTTCTTTCTTCATACCCATCTTCTCTCTCTCCTTTTTTCTTTCTTTCGCTTCTTTCTTTCTTTCATTTTTCGCACCTTTTTGACTTTTTATTTTCTTTTTCCTTTACTATTTCTTCATTCTCACCTTTTCTTTCTTTCTTCCTTTCTTTCTTTCTTTCTTTCCTTCTTTCTTTTCATTGTTTGACTATTTTGCTTTTCTTTTTTTTTCTTTTCCTTCATACCCATCTTCTCTCTCTCCTTTTTTCTTTCTTTCGCTTCTTTCTTTCTTTCTTTCGTTTTTTCCCCTTGTTTGATTCTTTTGCTTTTCTTTTCTCTTTTCCTTTTTCTTCATTCCCATCTTCTCTCTCTTCTTTTTTTTCTTTCTTTCGCTTCTTTCTTTCTTTCTTTCTTTCATTTTTCGCACCTTTTCGACATTTTTACTTTCTTTTTCCTTTTACTATTTCTTCATTCTCACCTTTTCTTTCTTTCTTTCTTTCTTTCTTTCTTTCTTTCTTGCCCCTTTTCGACTTCTTGGCTTTTTTTTTTTTGCTTTCCTTTTTCTTCATTCCCATCTCTTTTTCCCGTCTTCTTTCTTTCTTTCTTTCTTTTTTTGCCCTTTTTCGACTTTTTCGACTTTCTTTTCTCTTTTTCTATTTGTTCATTCCAATCTTCTGTTTTTTCTTTCTTTTATAACCATGATTTAAGTGAAAGCCTTCTCTTTCTGGTAGCCCTCACACGCCCGCACGTTACACCAACACTTTTTCTTATCGAAGTATTTCTCGCAATAATTCATTCTATCAAACATTTTGCTTCTCTTTTGTCAAACCATAAAAAGTCGAAATATCGGAAAAGTAAGAGGCGGAAAATACAATAATGCGATTTCTTCGCCACGAACGAAAATCCAAAGATAAAGAAACCATGATGACGAAAACGAGGCTAAGAATTTTTTTTTTTTTTTTGCCTTCAGAATGGAATAAATGGTCAACAGTAAATGTTTAGAAAATAAGTGAATTTAATTGTGTTGAAAGCTCACATCAAATTAGGTCTTTGGTGACAATCATTAATTCATAAAATAGAATAAAAATGAAGGAAAATCAAGAGAAAAAAATAATAATGTTAAGACAACAGGAAAGAAATAGCTAATGCGGATAAATTTGCTGGATTTTGAGATAGAAACTGTATCAGGCTTCTCTGGGCTTTTTTTTTTTTTTGTTAAATTCTTTTTCTCTTTTTTATCGTATTTATTTATTCATTTATTTTGTTGTTTTTAATTTTTCTTTTTTTTTTTTCCTCCTGTCGGTGAGGACTGAAAAAGGAATTAGAAAAAAAAATCGTGTTTGAGATAAAGTTGTTTAGTTGTCAGAAAGAAAATGGCTGAGAAGGAGAAAGAATAATAGATGGAATTAAAATGGACAGATCTGTTTCTCATACTACCCTATCCGAAAAAAATAATAAATAAATAAAATAAACAAGCAAAAAAAAAAAAAATCTTGAGAAGTTTCCGATAAAAGACAAAATAGCAAACTTTTTTTTTTTTATTTGTCCTTCCCTACTCAGGGAATAATGGTTCGTTTTCTGTTGTTTTAATCTACTTCTTAATATCATTCCATATTTATGCCATGTTGCTTACATGGGAAATGATATACGCTAGACTGACCGTTTCGAGGAAAGGCAACTGGAAATGTTGTCTTTCTCATCAGCAATAAAGATTTACGTTTTTGTTTTGTTTTGTTTTTCTTTCTCTACACAAAGAAGCTAGCTTTTTAAAATCCGTTTGTTCCTTATTGCATTATATATCTGTTACCAGTTCTTACAGTCTCAGCCATAAGTAGGGATGAGTCCCCATAGCGAAGTGGCTAACGTGCCGAACTGCAACATCGTAGTGTTCAAACTCCAGTCGCGTTATTACTTTCACTTTCGGTTTAATACCGTTGTGAAAATATCAACTCCCTAATCTACCCTAGATAAGTGTTAAATAGTACCACTACTGTTAGATTTGGGATCAAATAAACCATGCTGGTTGGTATACCATTAAATAAAGAATCCAAGTCTACTATAGATTAGTACATCCTACCATATTAAGAAAAATAGTTATCGTTTATTTCAGCGTATAAAAAGTCAATATGTAAAAGAAGACCCCCTAAATTTCTAATTAAAACGTACGTTTTGGGCGATATTTGTCGTACGAGACCACCCCTTCCGGGCAGCCACATAACTTAGACAAAGTTTGGTACGAACTACATAAACGGTGACTTCGAAATTTTATTTGCATTTAGAGACCTGATTTTTATGATTTTTTAAAAAATAATTTTAACTAAAATGCTTTTTTGTTTGTTTAAAAAAAATCCACAACTTTGGCAGGTGCATAATTGTGGCCATCCCAAGTTCAAACAAGCCCACGAGATTATATATATATATATGTGTGTGTGTGTGTGTGTATTGGATGACTATGGCATTTAACACATCCAACACGTATCATACTGCTCGCAACCATTGACATACAGGGGGCACCTCAGGTGGTGTAATGGTTAGCAAGGTAGACTAGCAAACCTACACGAGTGAGTTCGATTCTCATTGGGTGCCCCATTCATGCGGCCTTGTGCTACATCTAAGCAAAAAGCTTAGTAAATTAAACCATTGACATACAGTTACTTTACACGTCCTGATCAACTTACTCATCGTGCTTCACTGTATTACATTTACTGAGTAATATTATAAGTTGTATATAGTATTATTGCCGCTAAATCTACCTCCAACAACGTGACAGTTAAGGTGTGGACCTGGAAGTAATGGCAATGAAGGTTTATTCCACACTCACCAGAACTGGATCTTCATCATCTGATGCAATTTAGTATCATACACTCCCTTAATATTACCCAAGAGATTGCTGATAATAATCTGATGACTCAGATCTCCTGCATCCGTAACCAACAACTGTTTGTTTATATCTATTGTGATTTTGCAAACTGTGACGTTGTAGTGACTGGTAACGGATAGTCATAGGACATGATACACGTCTACATCAAGGTGTAAACAAAGCCATGCAACTTCCTCCCATGCCTTGCATCAATACACGTACCATTCACGTATATTCTCAGTGAATGGATATATAACATAACACTCAGCAACACGTACTGGTTGCAACCATATTCCAACAGTTACAGTACACATCCTGAAAAACTTAGTTGTGTAAATTTCTGAGACGAAGCTGGATGATTTTTATCATTAAGGAATTTTGGACTATTGTCTTCATCTTTCAGAGGAAAAAAATCTGAATATGAACGCAGATAAAAAATCATACATAATTGTAGTAATTCTAGTCAAGTAAGAACATTAGGTTTATAAGTCCTAAAAATTCACTCTTTATTGTCCAGCCGGAGACATGGTGTAACGGTTATAGGTATTAGTTCCCTAAGCTCTCTAAGAAGACAATCATCTGGAGGTTGCAGGTTCAATCTTGACGAATAACAATACAGGAATACTTAACACTTGTACCCGGCTATGACTAACGGAATCAGAACAGGTGACCCCCAGGGAAGGTTTTTGAGTTGAACAAACACCTGAAGAAGCCCGGAGGATATATCGGGGAAATAACAATAAAGATGAATACAATAGTTCGAAAAGCCTTAATGATAAAAATCACTAAGCTTCGTCTCAGAAATCTCAACTGATATAAGTGGTATATTAAAATATTATCATTATATCTACCTCCAAAATCACAGTTAAGAATTTCTCTTTAAAAAAAATAATCATTATAGATGTGCAATCACACCACATTTTATATATGATAAGAGTATATCTATTTTGCTACACTTATCCTTTTAACAAAATAATGTGAACTATGGTAAATGATTTCAGTAGAAAGTATTAATGTTTTTACCAAAGCAGGATTAAACCTATCATGAATCATTACCTGCGTTAATGTCCCGTTCATCACAGGATGTAAGGTTTACTCTTTATACGAGACTTTTAGTGGGGGTATTTTTAAGGTTAAAAGCCCATATAAAGGGTAAGTAATTTTTATCAGAGTGGACCTGGGAGTAATAGTAATGAAGGGATACTCCAAATTCTCCAAAGCTCCAATACTGGAGACTTGCCATCAGATGGTTTAAAGTCAAATGCAGGACACTCGTTAGGAGAGAGTCTTACCCACTGCGCAGAGATGCACTCAGAGTATTCTATAACCCCAGCCGACTGGGCTATATTTTTTAAGGTTGAAAAGCAATCTTCTAAGCCGATATATACGGTAATCTTAAGTATCTTTTTTTCACAAAACACTGAAACAAAATTCAACTTCTTTATATATACACGTACATATATATATATATATATATATATATATATATTATTTCTTTGAAATTATGGGAACTATAATAAGAGATTTCAGTAGAAAGTATTTGTACGAAGGCAGAGGTAGGCCGACCGTCAATCTTTATCCTTGCTAACGACGGTCCATGCATCATGGGATTTAAGGTTTACGTTTTAATACCGAGTCAATAAGGCGTCAAACATTTTTTTGTTTTTGTGGGGGTGTATTTTTCAAGTTTCGTTTTGTTTCTTTTCATTTTATGGCATATCAACCATTGTTGGTTATTTAATGCCAAATTCTGTTTTTACAAAGATGTTGAATATATGATTTGTAAACACATTTTGTAGATACACACTATAAAATGAACAAACTGTTCTATTTCTAATAATTCAATTTAGCCTAAGTCAACAAAGTTAACAGGTTCCAAATATATCCATGTATAACAAACAATTGAATTAAACATTCATCTTTTGTTTACACAGTTAAATGATCAAACAGTTCTATTTCTAACAATTCAATTAAGCATAAGTCCTTTTTTGCATTGAATTTAAATGTTAAACAGTTCTATTTGACCCGTAGATAGGACGCTATCATATCCAACCACACAAAGCCAAAGTGGACTTGGGAGTGATGACAATGAAGGGATACTCTAAATTCCCCTAATCTCTAAGACTGGAGCTTCGCTACCTAATGGTTTAATGTCAAATACAGGACACTCGTTTGGGAGGATCTTACCCTCTGCAGAAGCAGAGATGAGCTCATAAGTGATGTACTCCTATGGACCCCCACATATGGCAGAGCAAAAGCAGGACGACCAGCTCGAACATACATACAGCAGCTACGGGAAGATACGGGATGTTGCCCTGAAGACCTGCCAGAGGCGATGAAAGATAAGGAGAAGTGGCGAGAGAGGGTCAGGGATATCCGTGCTAGGGGAACGACATGATGATGATGAAACTGTTTGCAAACACCCAATAAATATTAGAATTATTCGAGTTACATATCACTACTTGAAACCATTTGATAGATTGAATAATTAGTAATAAATAACAATATTTAAAACCATTTAATCTATGTGCAAATGAATGATTCATATTAGAATTATTAGCGTCAGATATCAATACTTGAAACCATTTAATAATTAGAATAATTAGTGATAATTAGCAATATTTGAAACCATCTAAACTATAAGCAAAAATCCGATTAATATTAAAATTATTCTAGATACATATCACTACTTGAAACCATTTGATAGATAGAATAATTAGTAATGAATAACAATACTTAAAACTGTTTAAACTGTATGCAAACTATTCAAAAAAATTCAGTGTGAGATAGAAATATTTGAAATCATTTAAACTATGATCTATAAAATATGAATAATTAATATTAGAATTATCATATTTACCCAACCCCTCCGGGCAGGATATGACACAAGGTCAATTTATATTTAAGCGGAGTTTAACAGGTTTGAATTAAGAGTTTTCCTTCTCCTAGACTAGTTGCCTCACCAAGGCTGAAGAACCTTCTCTGCCCTACTATTTACCCATAGCTGGAGGGAGAATAATTGGATTCATACCTTTCCCAAGGGTATTAGTGATATGTGAAATGCAAGTAGTCTCGTCCAGGATTTGAACTCGTGTCGCCGTGTCCATTTCCTACGACGATAACCATTACACCACGGGCACCTCCTTAATATTAGAATTATCAGCGTTATATATCAATACTTGAAACCATTTAATAATTAGAATTATTTGCGTGAATAGCAATATTTGAAACCATTTAATCTATAATAAAAAAACTGATTAATATTAGAATTATTAGTGTTACATATCACAACTTGAAACCATTTGAAAGATAGAATAATTAATGATAAGTCAAAATATTTGAAACATGAAGGTAACGTCTATACTAATTGTTGTTGGGGTGCTCGCAACAGTCCTCAAAAGCTTGAAAATGGGATTGGAAAAGTTTGAAATCAGAGGACAAGGCAAGACTATCCAGACTAAAGCATTGCAGAGCTCGGCCAGAAATACTGAGAAGAGTCCTAGAGACCTAAGGGGACTTGCTGTCACTCAAACTCTAGTGAAATACTATCAGCTAGCGCTGGTGGGAAAAAAATTCTTAAAAATACCTCAAACTTTATATATATATATATATATATATATATGACTTCGAAACTTGTCCACGGTTCAGCAAGAGTAAAACATATGAGTTTTGACGGTAAATAAAAGATCACCTGAGATATCTGAATCGACGGTCAGCTCGTATCACTTTCCGAGGAATATTGATTTATATTGTAGCATTTGGCCCGGCTATATTAATATGGTACAAATCGTAAATATTCACCTGTAAACCTTGAGGTGCACTGTGTCACATAAGAAGACTGTACAATAAAATGTCACAGTTAGGTGTTGTGTTACGTAACGTGGCCAGATTTGATTTCGATGCCAATACATCTTTTTTGTTGTTATTGTGTTGTGGACTTAAAGATCTGTAGGTAATACAATCAACGTAATCTACGTCTCGTCAAAAGACATACCATTATGTATGACTAATCTTGAGTAAATTAAAAAAGAACTGTCTTTAAATATTGAGAATGGTACTGTATTCACCAAGAAAGATATTGCCCAGTCGGCTGTGGTTGTAGAATACACTGACTGCACCTTTGTAGAGGGGTAAGACCCACCACCACCAAATGAGTGTCCTGGATATGACACTAAACCATCTGATGGTGAGGTTCCAGTAATGCTAGGGCTTTGGGGAATGCGGAGCACCCCTTCATTGCCATTGCTCCATGGTCCACTATGGCTCGGCGTGGTAGCACCTGATAGGGCCCTATCTATGGGTTAAATAGAACTAAATGCATACTTATGCTAAACTGAATTGTTTGACTAAACTGAGTAGCTTGAAATAGAAATGTTTTTGACAAATCGTACTTACATTTAAACTGCGTCCATATGCCAAACTGAATTATTTGAAATGGAATTGTTTTTTGACATTGAAACTGTACTTACACTAAACTGAATTGTTTAATATAGAACTGTTTTGACATTTAACAGAAGAATTGCTCGACTAAACTGAATAGCTTGAAATAGAAATGTTTTTCACATTCAAATTTGGTACTTATGATAAACTGAATTGTTTGAAATAGAACTATTTTCATAAAAATGGATTTGGCGTTATATAACCTACAAAGGTTGATATGTAATAAATCCCATATAATTAACAAACCAACCAACCAAGAAAAATATTTGATAAATGAATGTTACGTTGATTTTCTTTTAAATAGTCCTCTTGGAATTCAACTCACTAATTCAAGCCCCAACATATGTTGTTTTCTTTTGCTGGTTACGTTGGCTAAAATGGAAACTAGGCAGGAATGAGAGAGAAAGAGACCAGTGAGGCTTTTAGGACTCACCTTTATAAAAATGGAAGTTCTCAACCCGGTATTGAAGAGGACGACCTCTCCGAGCAAAATCGCTGCCTTCAAAGCTAAAGGTTTAATTCTGTTCTCCCGATTTTTTTTTTTTTTTGCGCTAGGAAGTCTAATCTTTTTCCGAGAACTTTCAGATTGTTCTCTTCCTCAGCTTCCAAGGAGATCACGATGGCTTCTGTATTTGTTTTACTTTGTGTTTTCTCTTTTTTTGTTTTATCTTTTTTTATTTACAGAGTGTCTCAAAGTAGATGCAACCCATTAATATGTTAATGATTTATTTCTGAGACCAGCGCAATGTCGGTCATTTGGAATACGTCCCATAAAAATGCTTCCTTTGAGCAAGAAACATAATCATATTAAAAATTGTTATTATACCAGCTTCCAGGACATGCAATCTTTTTTTATTTTTTGTCTCAGTAATAAATCATTATTATCTATTTGCATCTATTTGAAGACAGTTTTGAATGATTTTGTCTCCAAATAAGAAGTGACGCAAAATATTTTTCCTCTCTTGTCCAAGACATTGGCATTGAGGCTTAGTAGTTGTTATAGTATACTATTTTCAAATCTGAAACAAAGAACACAACATCATTATTAGTAGAGTTATTAGTAGAGTTATTAACAGTTACATGGGTCCTGTGTAAAATGAGACAACCTGTATTATTCAATTTTCTTATATTTAAAACATTTTTTCAATGTGTATTCATTTGAAATTCGACATAACAGTTTTATACATTCTTAGATATAATATTTCCACTGTGGTTTGATTTCAAACGCAAAATAACAATTTTGTTCTTTCGTTAAATTTTTTTAATGTGTTTGATTTTAAATAATAAACAAGAGTTTTATCCTTCCCCAAAAAAAGTACAACATTCTATTTATCATTAGATTCAGAAGAAGTCCTGTTATATTTTTTTTCGTGCTTTTGGTTTTTTTGGTTCACACCAGAAACTGAAAAACAGGATGGAAATAAATTTATAATCCTAAATTAACCGGTCTTTGGTCTTTTCTTTATATATATATATATATATATATATATATATATATATATATATATATATATTTAGATGCTCTATCATTGATATTGAGCACTCTCTAACAATACTGCAACATTTCAAAGTAACCGGGTAATTGGCCAAATGAGTAGAGGATTTGTCAATACGCTAAATTCCCCAAAAATCCAGGACTGGAGTCTTACCATCAGATACTTTTTATTGTGATACTCAGGACGACCCGTTTTTTTTTTTTTTTTTTTTTTTTTTTTTTTTTTTTGTAAGAGAGAGTCTTAATTTTTCTTAAGAGTGCTTTTTGTTTTAGAAAGCACTTATATCAAGTATTCTAAATACAAATAACCATTTAAATTAATTATTTCTATTCATTAGCAGTCAGTTGTTAGGACATATTTATATGCTTTCAAGGCACTAAAAATAATCCTAAATGAATAATTATATATAAAGTAACTATTCTTGATACAAATAATTTAGTGTTTTATGTTATATAAATATCCTGTTTAACTTTGGTTTGGTTTAGTATCAAACATTGTAGATTATTCAATGCCAAATACATTTCTATACATACAAACAGTTCTATTTCAAGCAATTCAGTTTAGCATAAGTTCATAGTATTCTTATTTACCAACCCCTCCGCTCGGGCATGATATGACACAAGGTCAATTTTTAAGCGGACTTTAAAAGGTTTGAATTCAGAGTTTTCCTTCTCCTAGACTAGTTGTCTCACGAAGGCTGAAGAATTCAGGCTGTCCTACTATTTACCCATAGCTGGAATCTCTTATATAAAGATTCTGTTTAACTTTGGTTTGGTTTAGTTGATTCTTATGGCGTATCAAACATAGTAGATTATTCAATGCCAAATACATTCCTATACATATAAACAGTTCTATTTCGAGCAATTCAGTTTAGCATAAGTTCATCGTATACTTATTTCCCAACCCCACCGCTCGGGCAGGATAGGTTTGAATTCAGAGTTTTCCTTCTCCAAGACTAGTTGCCTCACCAAGGCAGAAGGACCTAATCTACCCTACTATTTACCCATAGCTGGAGGGAGAATAATTGGATTGATACCTTTCCCAAGGCTATGTGAAATGCAATCAGTCACGTCCAGTATTTGAACTCGTGTCGCCATGACCATTTCCTACGACGATAACGATTACAACACGGGCACCTCCGTAATAAGTACATTGGATAGTTCGATTTGATCCATAGATGGGAACCTATCAGGTGTTACCCCACAGGGCCAGAATGAACTCGGGAGCGATAGCAATAAAGTGTTACTCCGCATTCCCCAAAGCTCCAGTATTACTGAAGCTTCACCCAGAGATTGTTTAGTGTCATATACGTTTGGGGGTGTATTACCCCTCTGCGGAGGTATAATCAGTATACTCTGCGGCTCCAGCCGAAAGTGCAAAAAGATTCTGTGATATGTGCAAATTTTAAAAAACGCTTTCAAGAGCATGTATCTTAAAATACTTTAAGATACTTTCATCATCATCATCATCATCATCTTGTGCCACCAGCAAGGATATCCCTGACCTTCTCTCGTCACTCCTCCCTATTGTTCATCACTTCTGGCAGGTCCTCAGGGCTACATCCCGTATGCTCACAGGGCTGCTGTATGTATGTTCGAGTTGGTCTCCCTGCTTTTGCTGGGCCATGTGAGGGGATTCATAGCAGAAAATCACTTATGAGCTCATCACCGCTTCTCCGGCAGTGTCCTGCATGTCTAGTTTGTCTAACTTTGATAGCTTTCGTGATGGGAGTTAAGTGGCCGTACAGCTGGTACTTTGTTGGGAATTGCCTCCAGGACTTGTTCAAAATTGCTCGCAGCAATCTTGTGAAGTTGTCGACAAGCCTGATGAGACACTGCTTCCTACGTAGATAAACCTGTCAACTAGTTTCAGAGAGCTACCGCCTAGTGTGGAGCTGTCGCCTGTTTGATTTAAGCACATGTATTTCGTTTTGTGTGCATTGAAATGGAGGCCAATGCCTCCGGCGGCTCGTTTCAGACTATGCAGTAGTGTTTCAGCTTAAAAAATGAAACTTTCCTTTCGATTACGTCTCATCAGAGAAAAATACGCTATCAAGTAATTCTATGGAGTACAAGTAACATATACACAGATCTATTTGACCCAGTGATGGGACTCAAATCCGTACGACAATTTAGGGTCAGAGTGGATTTGGGAGTAATTACAATAAAGTTGTGCCTAACACACCTTAGATCTTTAGAACTGGAACTTTACCATCATCTGCAGTTTAATGTCCTCCGCAAGTCACCACTTTCTACATTCAGTGTATTCTAAGATAGGGTGTCATCTAAACAGCTTCTATTGTTCTGAGAGTTTCAATAAAGGGGAATTACTCGTCGTGATGTCTGACGACAGGTTATGGAAACATCTATCCATTCAATTTTAGAATGATACATAGGTTTTCTTTTTAAAGAATAGTAATAACTTTTCCTTCATATTAGTTCAAAATGTTCACTTTATGTCTGCGGTTCTCTTTTGTCTTCGAGTTAAGGACATCCTTCGTGATAATGTCCTCAGTAACCTGTTTGTACAAGGTTATCTGTTCTTCAATCTCACGGGCAGCAAATAGCAATAAACGTTTGATGGATAGGCATTGACAAACAAACAAACAAAAAATTGATAGCTATCGTTTAAAGGTCATAATATTCGGAGTTAGTTTTCATAGTTTTTTTTTAGTTATTTTTTTTTTTTTTTTAGCTTTGTTCTGAGAATTTTGAAGTTTCAGTGTTTGTGTTTAACAACGATCATACTCTTACACGAGTACATAAGCAACGAAAAAATTATTTTGAAATATAAAGAACAAAGCCTTCGTTACTAACATCTGTCATACTCTAGACGTATTTATGCTATATCGGATTATATATATATATATATATATATATATATATATGTGTGTGTGTGTGTGTGTGTATGTGTGTAAGTGTGTGTGTAAGTGTGTGAGTATGTTTTCATTTCTGTCAGTCTGTATGTCAGTCTGTCTGTCAGTCAGTCAGTATCTCTCTCTCTCTCTCTCTCTCTCTCTCTCTCTCTCTCTCTCTCTCTCTCTCTCTGTGACAATCAGGCTTTAGTAGGGTATATTCTAATTCCTGCTGTAGCTGTTCCTTTGAATCTGAAAACATAAAAAATGGTCATTCATCTCATAACATGTATAGCAATAACATACTGAATTTCAAGAGTCTACGACAATTTTAAATGCCTGTACAAAAAAAAGGCTGGAAACTTATGGATGGTACCTCGTACATACATATATATATATATATATATAGGTAAAACAGCACTAAATGACAAAGCATAACAAAGACACTGACAAACTCAAATCCCTGGATATAATGGAGATCCTAATTAACAATGTAAAAATCATATATAAAAATGACTAAAATTCATCGAAACAATTCCAATGAAAAATTAAAAAGAAAACAACACTCTAAATGGAATAGCATTAAAACAGGTATTAACAAATAGAATATATTCAATAACTAACCTCTCATCCTAATAGAATGAGCTAAAAACTATCAATGAAATAAAATCTAACTTCATGAATTAAAAAAAAAAACTCTCTGCCAAAAAACAACCTAACACAAACCCTGAAGATGAACAGCGAAATTGTCGAAAGCGCTTAGATGAGTATAGGGTACTTTCTTCACCATCTTGACATAGCAAGAAGACTCAGGCGTCTTCATTTTAAGATTTTGAAAAAGAAACAAAACGCGGTCTTCAACCAAACATGTTTAGATTACAACTTGCTACCTAAGTATACAATATATATTTATATAAATATTAATCATATTTACCAACCCCTCCGTTCTGGCAGGATATGACATAAGATCAATTTTTAAGCGGGGTTTAACAGGTTTCAATTCAGAGTTTACCTTCTCCTTGACTAGTTGCCACACCAAGGCTGAAGAAATCAGTCTGTCCTACTATTTGCCCATAGCTGGAGGGAGAATAATTGGATTCTTACCTTTCCCAAGGGTATATACGACGATAATCATTACACCAAGCGCACCTCCTATATATATATATATATATATATATTGTTATCCACAGAATAGACTGTTTCGTTGTATCACAACTCTTCAGTGTGGCTAGACACGTTATATAATGCGAGACGAGGAAAATAATACGACGGATAGAAATATACAGTTTCAGTAGTTGAGTGCCAACGGCTACCGACTGGACAATTAATTCGGAATTAAAAATACATCAAAACTCAAGGGTAGACCAAACATATTTTACGAAAAAATAAAGATACAACATTAAATTCTTTGATATCATTATAAATTAATCTCAGGCCTATGATGACACCCTTCTGATGGCGAAAGAAAAATACTGTTTTATATTTGCATATCATTTAAGTATGTTCTTTATATATATATATATATATATATATATATATATATATATATATGCATATGTGGGTGACGTTTGTGGTGTAATTGTTACAGTCGTAAAAAATCGACACTGTGACCAGAGATCAAATACTTGCAGAGGATGGGAAAGGCAGCTATGGGTAAATAGTAGGGCAGACTAGGCTCTTTAACCTTGGCAACCAGTCGAGAAGAAAAACTCACTTTTCAAACCTTTTAAACTCTGATTAAAAAATTGACCACGGTTTCATCATTAGATAATTTAGCACCTTTTATCCTAGAATGTATATATATATGTATGAGTGTGTGTGTGTGTGTGTGTGTGTGTAAAGTGTGCATAATATCATTGATATACCGTATATATATATATATATATATATACATACATATATATATATATATATATTGATGTGGGTAGCATATACAGAGATTAATCAGAGTTTGGAAACTTTACGTTTCTCACGTATTAGTTCATTAGTATATATACATAAATATATATATTTATATATAGATATATATTTCACTTGTTCAATATTGCTCGCGGCATTCTTGTGTAATTGCCGTCTAGCTTCTTCTCCAGCCATTTAGTTAGCGTCCAAGTAGTGCATCCATTGAACAAGTCCTGGCGGCAACACCCCACAAGGCACTAACTATACGGCCACCTGCCTCCCATCACGAAAACTATCCAAGTTAGACGAACCAGACATGCAGGACACTGCTGGAGAAGCAGGGACGGGCTCATAAGTGATGTACTCCTATGGACCCCCCACATGTTGCCGGGCAAAAGCAGGTCGACCAGCTTGAACATACATTCAGCAGCTATGTGAGGATACGGGATGTGGCCCTGAAGACCTACCAGAAGCGATGAACAATAGGGAGAAGTGGCGAGAGAGAGTCAGGGATATCCGTGCCTGTGGCACGACATGATTATGGTGATATATTTCAACTGGGTAGAGTGTTCACCAAACGCTTGGAAGTTTCAATCCCAAGTCTAGTCATACCAAAGGCTCAAAAAATGGCACTTGATTTCATCTTGCTTAACACTCAGTATTATAAGGTACGGATCAAGAGTAAATTGGAGCAATCAAGGGAAAGGAGTAGCGCCCTCCCCGACACCTCGGTGTTGCAGCTATTGTAAATGGAGCCTTCACGTAACCCTCGACTACGGACGCCAACTATACTTATATATATACATACATATATATATATATATATATATATATATATATATATATATATATGTAATGGGGAAACTGGAAGAAATGCGATGGTATGAAAATGGACAAATATGACGAAACAAGGTATTTAGATTAGTGTTTCTTTGTTTAATGGCATATCAACCTTCGTGGGTTATTCACAGCTATATTAATCCTTCTGAAAGAACTGTGTAGTAGTGATGCTATTTAACCCATAGCTGGAAGGTGGGCTCCGACCTTTTCCAAGGGTATTTGTCCGAAACTTAACGGGATAGCGCAACTGGAGTTCGAACTCGCTTTCTTCAAGGCATTTGAATATGTGATGTGTATCGTTTGAATTTTAATATATTCTCTTCTTTTTTTTTAGCAAAAGGAAAAAAATAGAAAGTTCTCATATTATTTCTCTTAATGGCGTTTTTTCCAAAACTTTTTGATGTACTTAGAGTTAAATATTTTTTTTAAAAACGTATTATATTAAAATATAAATACGTGGTAAATTCAATAAGTTTCCAGACTATTTTTGTACAGGTATTTAAAATTGTCATAGACTCTTTAAAATTCACTGTTATTGCTATATATCTTATTAAATGACTGACCAAATTTTATGATTTCAGGTTCAAATGAACATCTACAGCAGGAATTCGAATACACCCTACTAAAGCCTGATTGTCACAGCTGGTGAATTTCAAAAATGTAATCTGACACTTTAGACGAACGATATGCAATAAAATTCTGTTTTAAACTTGGAAAAATACCACAGAAACATATGGAATGCTTCAGACTGCTTTTCGACCTTCTTGCATGAATCGAGCATCAGTTTTTGAGTGGCATAAGAGATTCAAGGAAGGCAGGCAGTCTCTGAGGGATGATGAGAGGTGCGGGAGGAGTAAGAAAGTCAGAACACAAGAGTTTATTGGCCAATGGGTTAGGATTAGGGTTAGTATGTTGAGGCTTTAAGGGAGTTCAGGAAGAGATTCCTTGGAAAGAGGCCAGCACTCTTCAACTCGGGTCAGTGTCATTTCCACCAGGTCAACACACCAGTCCACAACTCCATCCACAACTCCAAGATGGCCATCAAGACAGTTTTTCAGCCTCCCTATAGTCCAGACTTTGCTCCCTGTGACTTTCGGTTATTCCCTAAGCTCAAAGTCTGTCGTTATGAGACAATTGAGGAGATGAAAGAGGCTGTGACGAAGGGATTGACTCGCTCACACAAAAGGAATTCCATGAGGCCTTCCAAAAATTGTTGGAACGCTACAACAAGTGTATTACAACCGAAGGAGATAACTTCGAAGGGGACTAGAGTTTCATGTGTGCACTATCAATAAAAGTGCCCATAATCTGGAAACTTATTTAATGATCCTTGTATAGTCATTCACTGACAGACTGTTTTATTACAACTCTTCCGTTTGGTTAGACACGCGAGATTCTCGAAGGTAGGATCAAAACTCGGCTGTCTAATACGTCAACCGTAGATTTTACCGTACAGAGTTTAAACTCATATTTATCACTTTTGTTTTATATATATATATATATATATATATATATATATATATACTTAACGGCTACCGAGAGCTCAATTTATCTCTCTCAGTCTGTTAATATATCATATTTACTTCCATAGTTAATATATCATATTTACCCAACCCCTCCGCTCCGGCGGGATATAACAAGAGGTCAATTTTTTTTAAGCGGAGATTAACAGGTTTGAATTTAAAGTTTTCCTTCTACAAGACTAGTTGCCGCACCAAGGCTGAAGAACTTAGTCTGCTCTTATATTTACCCATAGCTGGAGGGAGAATAATTGGATTCATACCTTTCCCAAGGGTATTAGTGCTATGTGAAATGCAATCAGTCTCGTCCAGGATTTGAACTCGTGTCGCCGTGTCCAATTCCTGCGACGATAACCATTACACCACGGGCACCTCCAGTCTGTTAAAATGTATTTACCTATCAATCAGAAGAATCCATTTCCGTTATAGAGATGATATATTACTCATATATTTTGCTCATGTTGATATATATATATATATATATATATATATATATATATATATATATATGTGTGTGTGTGTGTGTGTGTGTGTGTGTGTGTGTGTGTGTGTGTGTGTAATAGTGTAGGAATTAGTGGGAGTAAGTTTTTTGTATAGGGAAGTGATGAAAGTGTTGTTCGTGTCGATCAAGGCATGAAGAATGGAAGCTAATTGTTCAATTGTGCGCTCGGAACCATTCTCTTGGTAAATGGACGGAAAAACTTAGGAATCAGAAAATAAGAGGAGACCATCCAGACTACAACATTTATAAGATCGGCCATAATACTGAGAAGAGTCCTGGAGACATTAGGAGATTTGCTATCTCTCGGACTGTAGTGGAGGACCATCAGCTAACGCTGATTTGAAAAACTCTCAAGGTGTCACATAATAATAATAATAATAATAATAATAATAATAATAATAAGAAAAAGAAGAAGAAGAAGAAGAAGAGAAAGATTTTAGGGTAAAGTAATAACAACAACAACTATTACTACAAGATTTTATAATAATAATAATAATAATAATAATAATAAGAAGAAGAAGAAGAAGAAGAAGAAGAAGAGAAAGATTTTAGGGTAAAACAATAACAACAAAATCTACTACTACAACATTTAATAATAATAATAATAATAATAATAAGAAGAAGAAGAAGAAGAAGAAGAAGAAGAAGAAGAAGACGAAGAAGGAGAAGAAGAAAAGACAGATTTTAGGGTAAAACAATAACAACAACTACTACTACTACAACATTTAATAATAATAATAATAATAATAATAATAAGAAGAAGAAGAAGAAGAAGAAGAAGAAGAGAAAGATTTTAGGGTAAAACAATAACAACGACTACAACTACCACATTTAATAATAATAATAATAATAATAAAAAGAAGAAGAAGAGAAAGATTTTAGGGTAAAACAATAACAACAACTACTACTCCAACATTTAATAATAATAATAATGATAAGGGTAAAACAATAACCTCAACAACTACTACAATATTTAATAATGAGAAGAAGAAGAAGAAGAAGAAGAAGAAGAAGAGAAAGATTTTAGGATAAAACAATAACAACGACTACAACTACCACATTTAATAATAATAATAATAATAATAATAATAATAAGAAGAAGAAGAAGAAGAAGAAGAAGAAGAAGAAGAGGAGGAAGTTTGATTACAACAACAACTACTACTTCTAATAATAATAATATTAATAATGATAAGTAAGGTTGGTGACCGTATTCGATGGTAAGAATAAGGCTCCTTTTTCAATAGCTACTACACCGAGGTGTAGGGGAAGGCGCTACTCCTTTCCCTGGATTGCTCCACTTTACCCTTGATCCGTATTTTATATTGCTGAGTGTTAAGCAATGAGGTATCAGGTACCATTTTAAAAGTCTTTGGAATGATGCGACCGGGAATTGAATCCGAGTCACCCGGACCATTCGCCAACACTCTACCCGCTAGGCCAATGAATAAATTCGAATTCAAATCTCCGCGAAAATACTTCTTCCGTAAAATAAATAGCCCCCCCCCTGGCCTCACCACACCTTTAAACGAACCCTCTGTCTCTGTATCTATCTCTATCTCTCTCTCCCTCTCATCGTACATATCTATCTCAGTTTATTAATATCTATCTATCTATCTATCTATCAGAAGATTCTATTTCCTTTATACAGATATGATATATTACTCGTATATTTTGCTCATGTTTATATATACATGTATGTAAATAATGAAGCCAAATTATATTTTTTGAGGGAGTGGGTAACGTTTTAGAACTAACCGAGTTAATTAAAGAGACCAACTGAAAGAGCTTGTCACGACATAAAATAATTAAATAATAATAATGATAATTAATTTAATAATTAAAATAATAATAATTTATTTAATAATTAAAACAATAACAACAACTACTACTACAACATTTAATAATAATAAGAAGAAGAATGATAATAATAATAAGACAAAGATTTTAGGGTAAAACAATAACAACAACTACTACTACAACATTTAATAATAATAATAATAAAAATGATAATAATAATAATAATAATAATAATAATTATAAGAAGAAGAAGAAGAAGAAGAAGAAGAAGAAGAAGAAGAAGACAAAGATTTTAGGGTAAAACAATAACAACAACTACTACTACAACATTTAATAATAATAGTAATAATAATAATAATAATAATAAGAAGAAGAAGAAGAAGAAGAAGAAGAAGAAGATTTTAGGGTAAAGCAATAACAACAACTACTACTACAACATTTAATAATAATAATGATAATAATAATAAGAAGAAGAAGAAGAAGAAGAAGATTTTAGGGTAAAGCAATAACAACAACTACTACTACAACATTTGATAATAATAATAATAATAATGTCACGACATAAAATAATTAAATACCAACATTCATTTAAAAAAAACAAAGTTTAGAAAGTAAATTGAAGAACACAAGGATTCTATTACTATTTCAGTTAATGAAAAAAATTAAAATTTACACATCATATACAAAATCATTTTTCTTACTATAACGATATTTTATGTAGACAAAAATTTAGATAACTAATTGAGTTTACCCATGGTTTTTCCTCTTAGTGGGATCCTTGCATGTCTTTTTCATAAAATAAATTTAACTATCCATTTTTCCAATTTTAAAGAATCTATTGCATAAAAATTGTGATAAAAGAAATGACAGTGAAATGCCAAATTTGCGATAAAAGGGGATAATGTTTTTAAGAGGTTTAAGTGTGTAATTTTAAACATTAAGTTTCTCAGTTTTCTGGCTCAGATACTCATTCAAAAAGATAGTAAAGATAACCAAGTATTATAAAACAAATTTTGTCTAAATGAAACTAGAAATAAAAAGTTGGAAAGGATAAAGCGTTGCAAATTTTGGTGTAATCTGCGGGACTTATCAGAGAGAGAGAGAGAGAGAGTCCGGAAAACAAAGTTCTTTGAATTTAAGGAGATTTTCTGGTTTCGTTGAAGAGTATCGGTTTTCTTTTTATTTCGTTGAGTCTTCTGTAAAGTTGTCTTTTAGTAGAATTCACGGGTTGAATATTAGTTTTCATCTAATTTCAATTGAGTCTTCTGTAAAGTTGTCTTTTAGTAGAATTCACGGGTTGAATATTAGTTTTCATCTAATTTCAATTGAGTCTTCTGTAAAGTTGTCTTTTAGTAGAATTCACGGGTTGAATATTAGTTTTCATCTAATTTCAATTGAGTCTTCTGTAAATTTGTCTTGTAACAGAATGCTTGGGTTGAATATTAGTTTTCATTTAATCTTAATTGGGTTTTCTCTAAAGTTGTATTTTTGTAGAATTCTCCGGTTGAATTTTCATCTTTCGTTTAAATAAGTCGAATTCAAGTTGACTTTAGGTTAACTTTTACTTGAATTTTCCGGGAAGCTTCTTGCCTATTTGTAGAATTAACGGTTGTTCAAGAAGCGAGTGACGAAACCTATCCGCTGGCTTTTTTTCCTGCCTTAACAGTCTTGGCCCTGAGTTTGCACTGCAGATTCGTTGCTCCAACGAATGGTGGGAGGCAGCTTTTGGTGCATTATTGTCTAGGCTTGCATTTTCCTTCTCAGGTCAAAATTCAGAGCCTCTCGTGGTCGGTTTTCTTCTCTTGTTATAAACAAATTTTAAACCCTGGAATTTCTTGAATTTCGCCCATTTTAATTTATTTTACTAAAGGATTCAATTTACGCTATATCCATGTTTACCGAACCTCTCCGCTCAGGCAGGATATGACACAAGGTCAATTTATATTTAAGCGGAGTTTAACAGGTTTGAATTCAGAGTTTTCCTTCTCCTAGACTAGTTGCCTCACAAAGGCTGAAAAACCTAGTCTGCCGTACTATTTTACCCATAGCTGGAAAGAGAATAATTGGATTCATACCTTTCCCAAGGGTATTAGTGCAATGTGAAATGCAATCAGTCTCGTCCAGGATTTGAACTCGTATCGCCGTGTCCATTTCCTACGACGATAACCATTACACCACGGGCACCTCAATTTCCGCTATATCGATGATATTTTACTGATATATTTTGCTCATCTAAATATATATATACACCCCTGGACAAAAATATAATACAACCTTTAAAAATAAATAAAAAGATATTATTTACAAAGTTTAAATTACGAAAATCAGATAACTGAAAGATAAGGTTAAGAGACATTTGAATTTAAAAATAAGAAATTTCCATTTATTTTTTTTTATGTATATTAGCATTTATGCTAAATTTTAAGATTTATTTTTGACCACCAATAAAAATTGAAGAAATTAAGGATTAAGGCTTATAATATGGGAGAAATAGAAGGTCCCACTGTGCCAATACAGACTGATGCACCGGAAGAGAGTTACCTCTGAACTGCATGACAGTTATTTCCGCTTGATGACGATTAAACATTCGATTTCAAAGATCCAGTGGGCGATCGTGTGGGCGTTGAATTATTATTTAACTCAGTTGAGTTCGAGTCCAAGAAGCAGTTGCCAGTAGAATTCCAGACAGCTAGAGACCAGATGTGGTAGGGAAAGCCACACCCGACCGAGGAGGCCCTCGGAAACCCCGATGGAGTGGACCCCAGCATCAGGAGAACAAGAAAGACACAACGTGGCTGTCATAACAGTGGGGTCAAGATATTACAGTTTATATTCGATCTCCAGCTCCCTCTCACAGTAAAACCCTCGAACAACCCTTGCGAACACTTGCAATAAAGTAAGAGGTATATATTTTTGTAAAGAAGTCTTCCTGCGTCTTCCTTCATGCGTCGTTTATTCCTGCGTCTGTCTTTGTCACTGCGTCTGTTATTATTGTGTCGTTGTGATGCTGCATGAACATGTATAAGTGTATATAAGCATATATATGTATATGAGAATATAACAAGATTACGGCTCTGAATAGAGTCGGAAAATCACAGAGAGAAATGTCGAAGGCCTTAGGACGCAGTAAAACCGTTATCTGCAATTACTTGAAAAGTCCAACTAAGTATGGAACAAGAAAATCGACTGGCAAACGAGAAAAATTATCACTACAATTGAAGAGAAGAATTATTCACGAAGTAAAAAAGAAAACTTCATCAACATAAAAAATAATGAAATCTCTTGTGGATGCTCCTTGCAGCACTTGAACAATTAGAAAACAACGAAAAAATTAAGCGTAAGAAAAGAATTCATCGTCTAAGGTTAACTTTGAAGCACAAAGGGAAACGACTAGAATATGCTCAATATCAAACCATGAGTGCTAAAGAATGGCAAAAAGTTGTTTTCTTGGACGAAATGAAATTCAATTTAAACGGTCCAGATGGCTCTCAGAAGTACTTGCACGCAAAAAATTTTCCAAAAGAGAATTGATCAACAAGGCATAGAGGAGGAGGAGGAGGAGAAGAAGGAGGATCTCTTATGATCTGGGGTGGGGGTCCTTATCATCTTCAGGACAACTTAAACTAGAATTTGTCATTGGTCGACAAAAAGCAGCAGATTATGTACAAATGCTAAATGATTTATCTCTCGCACAAGAAGGACGTCGTCTATGTGGAGAATAATGGATTTTTCAACAAGATAATGCTGCTATCCACAATACATCAATAACAAAGAAGTACTCGCTTGAAAAAAACATAAGACTTGTTGACCTCCCAAAGAGCTTACCAGACCTCAATCCTATTGAAAATTTGTGGGAATTGACCGTTGCAAAACTTTTTTGAGGTTGACAGTACTCAGCAATTTCTGAACTCAAAAACGCAATCTTAGACGCATGGGAAAAATATCTTCGGTTCAACTTCAGAAACTAGTTGATACTATGCCTAGCTAAATTTTTGAGGTTATCAAAGCCAACAGCGGTTCTACAAAATATTAAACAAAATATGCCTTTATATTTTATAGTTCTTCTTATTGTTCTTATATTCATGTCAAAACAAAATTTTAAAATTAAGCATAAAGCTAATATAAATCTGAAAAATTGACTGAAATTTCTTCATATTTTAAACTTAACTGTCTTTATGCCTTTTCTTTCATATATCTGATTTTCATAATTTAAAAATTGTAAACAATATCTTTTTCTTCATTTTTCAGATTGATCTTATATTTTTTCCAGGGGTTTATGATTATATATATGTTGGTTGAATTATAAATCCGTATATATATGGGCTAAATAATACCCCCAACATAGTTTGGGATAGTTTTATTTATTTATCACAATATTCTATTTCATTTACACTCATATAGTTATATTCTACAAATGTTATATATAAATTTTTAAATTTTTATATAATTTATTTTCATTGTATATTTTATTTATTCTTATTATATATATATATATATGAGTAAAGTTGGCTACTGTAGTCGAGGGCGACCCGAAGTCCCCCGTTTCAATAGCTACTACACCAAGGTTTAGGAAAGGGCGCAACTTCTTTCCCTGGATTGCCCCACTTTACCCTTGATAGTACCTTATATTGCTGAGTCTTAAACAAGAAGGGATCAAGTACCATTTTAAAAGTCTTTGGTATTACATGACCTGCGAATGAACCTTGGTCTTCCGGACCATTGGCGAACAGCCTACTCACTATGACAATGAGCCGGTTTATGAGTATATTTAAAAGCTACTTCCTCGATTGATCTGTGTACCCTTCTTTTTTGTGGGCCAATCGGCTGGGGCCACAGAATACACCGACAGCATATTTGCAGAAGGGTAAGACTCCCCCAATGAGTGTCCTGGACATGACACTAAACAATCTGATGGTGAGGCTTCAGTAATACTGGAGCTTTGGGAAATGCGGAGTACCTCTTCATTGCCATCGCTCCCAGATCCACTCCGGCCTGGAGTTGTAGCATCTGATAGGACCCTATCTAAGGGCCAAATAGAACTAAACTGCATAATTTTGGTAAATTGAATTGTTTGAAAGAGAACTATTTATTTGTATAAACATGGATTTGGGGTTAAATAACCAACAATCGTTGAAGCGCCATAAAACCACACCAAACCATTATTTTTTGTTTTGTCTCTTGTAAAAGAAATTATAAATAAAGATATCAGTGCTAAGACCGTAATTATCTTTTTTAATTTGAATTAGCCCACTTATCTTCGGAGTATCGAAGAACTGTAATTTTATTGTCTGTGTTTACTTTTGATATTCTTCATTTTTCGATTATTACCGGCTCATTGGTCCCGTGGGTTGAGTGTTCGCCAATGGTCCGGTAGACTTGGGTTCAAACCCAGGTCGCGTCATACCAAAGACTTTAAAATGGTACTTGATACCCCCTTGCTTAACACTCAGCAGTATAAAGGTACGTATCGAGGGTAAACTGGAGCAATCCAAGGAAAGGAGTAGTGCCTTCCCCTACACCTCTGCGTAGTAGCTATTGAAAAGGGAGCCTTCTGGTCACCCTCGACTACGGTCACTAACTTTACTTTATATATATATATATATATATATATATATATATATATATATAAATTTCGTTAAACATAATAGACATTTTCTGTCTAGATATTTTCTTGTAGATCCTTTCATATTGCCGTATTGATTTTATTGTATTCGGCGGGAATTGATGTATTTTCCATAATTTTTTATATCCCAAGTACTTTCTGCCCGACTTTGGGTCATCATCAGGGGAGGATCTATAACAAAAGTGATGTAACTTTTGTATTTGAATTACTACTATGTAAGACGAAGAGCGTCTGTACCGTTGACGTTATTTTTTCAGAGTAATTTGTCTCTTCAAGAGATCACATCTGTATTCCAAAGTACTGTTATATTTATGAGCTGCAGGATCATGGAGTTTGAAATATATATTTTTTGTCAGCATTTCTTCATTAATACAGATTTCGTTGAACTTAATAGACATCTCCAGTCTAGATATTTTCTTGTTGATCCTTTCATATTGCCGTATTGATTTTATAGTATTCGGCGGGAATTAATTGATATGTTTTCCATAATTGTTTATTTCTCAAGTACTTTCTGCCCGACTTTGGACCACCATCAGGGGAGGATGTATTACAAAAGCGATGTAACTTTTGCATGTACAATACTACTTTGTAAGAAGAGGAACATCTTGGCCGTTCCAGTGTGTAGCGTTTACTTTTAAAATTGTTCTATAATTAGTGTCAGTAGCTAAAAACATTTAAGTACATTAGCACTGGTTTGAAAATTAATTCTGTAAATTTTGGGTTGCATGTTTCTAATATATAGTGCTTCGAGAATCTGTTTTTTTTTTTTTTTTTGTTATTTTGATGTTCTGATAATGTTGTGTTTTCGGTGAGAATTTTCCGTATTTCTGTAGTTAGGCATAACTGTTTTTTTAAATGCTGTGCTATGGAACTTGTATCGGAAAAGTGCATTTTAAGTGTCCTGATGATGGCTCAAAGTCGGGCAGAAAGTACTTGGGAAAAAAACAATTATGGAAAATATATTAATCAATTCCCGCCGAATATTATAAAATCAATACGGCAATATGAAAGGATCAACAAGAAAATATCTAGTCACAAAATGTCTGTTATGTTAAACGAAATATGTATTAATGAAGAAATGCTGCCAATATATATATATATATATATATAGTCATATGATTGGGTATATTCATTAATGAATAGTTTTCAACTACTGTAATAGAGCACATTTAGATCTGCACCTCCATTTTCTTTTTTAAGTCGAGGAATTATATTGTGAATTGAATTACCGTGACAATAAAATCCAGCGAACACTTACGCACGACATACGGAAACACTGGACAGCAATTTAATTTGGAGTCACTTGTGTGCGATATGAATTGGTGGTCAGTTGTAGAGTTTCGGCTCTGTAATCCGTGGTCGCTGGTTCGATCTCTAGAGGTGGAGATCACGTTGTACACTGCTAATGAGACCTAATAAGGTCGAAACAGCCGCCCAGTGTTTCTGCATGTCGTGCGTAAGTGCTCGCCGGATTTTCTGGTCATGGTAATTCAATTCACAATATAATTCCTCTACTTAAAAAAAAGAAAATGTACATTCACATCCTATTTGGCGTCACTTGTGTGTGATATGGACAGTTGGCTCAGTTGTAGAGTTTCCGCTCTGCGATCTGTGGTCGCTGGTTTGAACTCCAGTGGTGGAAATCAAGGTATACACTGTGGATGAGACCTAATAAGATCGAAACAGCTGTCCAGTCTTTCTGTATGTCATACGTAAGTGTTCGCCAGATTTTCTGATCATTCTAATTCAATTCACAATATAGATCAGCGTTTAATTGTAGATGCAAGGTTAAAGTCTTTGTGTTAAGATCACAAAGACGAGAAACTAACAGTTACTAACTGGCGTTGACTCTGTATATATGATATTTAAACTTCGATTTATTAATCCATCAATCTCTCTCTCTCTCTCTCTCTCTCTCTCTCTTTCTATATATATATATATATATATATAATCATCATCATTAGGATGTTGTCACGCTGCTAGCACGGATCTCCCAGACGCTCTCACGCACCCCGTCACTATCGTTCATCTCTCCCAGGAGGTCTTCCAGGCTACGTCTAGTATCGGCACAGAGCTGTTGTTTATAGGTCCTAGCTGGTCGTTCTGCTTTTGCTCGTCCATGTGAAGGGGTCCACAGGAGTATGTCGCTTATTAGTTCTTCCTTACTTCTCCAACAGTGACCCGAAAGTCCGGTTCGTCTAATTTGGATAGTTTTCGTGACGGGTGGTAGCTGGCCGTATAGCAGCTGTTTTGTGGGGGTGTAGTTATTTAAGATCCTTTCAAGTTTCCTGATAAGTGTCGTAGTTTCAGGTTGGAATTGGTAGATGAATTTCCCAAAATTGTCTCGAGCGCTTTTGAAAAACAACACACCTTACATAAGCATGCAACCTCCGATGAATGCCTCTGAAGGGTCCGAAAGCGCTCAGGACAATTTTGGGAAATTCATCTACCAATTCCCACCTGAAACTAAGACACTTATCAGGAAATTTGAAAGGATCTTAGATAATTCATACAGAAAAATTAGTCTTTATTATTTAATGAAACATATATATATATATATATATATATATATATATATATATATATTGCAGTGTACTCGGTTTAGTATTATACTAAGCATTTTGCTTCGGTGTACCAGAAGGTGGTATGAAAGGAGGACCCAATGAGACTCATGAAAGTCTCCTAGTGTACTCGATTTTGTTTGTTAAGCCTTTATCTATTTATTTATTGCCTCTCGTAATAGACAAGCACTTAACAAAACCCAGACGGTATTTGGCAGCGAGCAACGCCACCGAACCTTGACATAAAGCATTTTTTAGCGTCCACGACGTCAACATTCATACTTTCTTCAAATGTTTGATTTATAGACGTTTAAAGATATTTTTCATTCCTGTCTCCAGTGCACGATAGCAGAAAAAATACAACCACTATAGGTCAGACAGAGTTTAAAGTGACCAGTTATTACGAGCACGAAGTTTGCAAATCGTTGTATAATATTACAGTTAAGCGGAAGATTGTATACCACAAAGGTATCGTAGATTTCACGAATATATTTCAAAGTTGACGCAGAAGTTAACACAATATCTTTTACAAAAATTTATAAAGTGTAGATGTCCTTATATATGTTGGTTGGTCGGTTGGTTGGTTTGTTGGGTGGATATTATTATCATAATTATTTGATTGTTATGTCTCATGGGCATTTCCCCTTTTTACTATCTTCACACAACAAACTTTAAAAAAAGAACTTTCTACAAACATGTACTATATAATTACAATATCAATATATGGATCGAATTCTGTGGAATAACCGATCTGATATTTCCCAAAAATGCCCTCTCAAATTCTTTTTCTCGCCATTTTTTCTGAAATTATCTAATTTAATCTTAAATTTCTATTTGTGGTCTGATTAGGCAATATGTTCCAAAACTATATTTCTCAATTAGCAAAATATCTAGTTGGTAAGTAGTCTCAGTTTTTGATATCTGGCTTGACAAATAACTATTTCGAGGAGAAATATTTTAAAAATGTCTACCATAATTCAGTTGGTGGGTTGGTTGTTTGGGTTTTATGGCGTATCAAGATTTCTAGGTTATTTAATCCCAAATCTATTTTTATGCGAATAGTTCTATTTCAAACAATTCAGTTTAACATAAGTACACTGTTTAATTGTCCAAAACATTTCTATTTCAAGCTATTCCGTTTATGCAAACAGTTCTAATTCAGCCAATTCATTTTAGTATAAGTAGCTTTTGTTTACACACAGTTAAATGTCAAAACACTTTTAAATTAAACAATTCCGTTTAGTGTAAGTACAGTTTCAATATCAAAGACAGCTCAATTTTAAACAATTCAGTTTAGCGTATGCACTCAGTTTAAATGTAAGTACAGTTTAAATGTCAAAAATATTTCTATTTCAAACTATTCAGTTTAGTCAAACAGTTCTAACTGAAACAATTCAGTTTAGCATAAGTATGCAGTTAGTTCTATTTAACCTATAGATAGGGCCCTTGTCGAATCAACCGAAAAGGACATCGAAACGAGGCTAACGAAAGCATGGACAGCTATCAATAGGCTATCGATTATATGGAAATCAGACCTAACCGATAAAATTAAACGCAGTTTCTTCCAGGCAGCGGTCACATCGATACTGCTATATGGATGCACTACATGGACGCTAACAAAACGGCTGGAGAAGAAACTAGATGGTAATTACACAAGAATGCTGCGTGCAATCCTGAACAAGTCCTGGCAGTAACACCCCACAAGACACCAACTGTACGGCCACCTGCCCCCTATCACGAAAACTATTCAAGTTAGACGAACTAAACTGAATTGTTTGAGTTAGAACCGTTTGACTAAACTGGATAGCTTGAAATAGAAATGTTTAAGACAATTAAACTGTGTACTTACTTTTAAACTGCGTACTTATGTTAAAGTAAATTGTTTGAAATGGAACTGTACTTACGCTAAAGTGAATTGTTTAATATAGAACTAATTTGAAATTTAACTGAGTATAACCACATTGTAAACTTATTCTAAAATGAATTGTTTGAATTAGAACTGTTTGACTAAACCTAATTGCTAAAGATAGAAATGTTTGTGACAATTAACTTGTGTACTTATATTTAAACTGCATACTTAGGCTCAACAATATTGTCTGCAATGGAACTGTTTTTGACATTGAAACTGTACTTACGCAAAACTGAATTGTTTAATATAGAACTATTTTGACATTTAACTGTGTAAAGAAAATCTATACTTATACTAAACTGAATCGTTTGAATTAGAACTGTTTGACTAAACTGAATAGCTTGAAATAGAAATGTTTTTGACAATTAAACTGAGTACTTATGCCAAACAGAATTGCTTGAAATAGAAGTGGTTTTAACATTGAAACTCATTATGCTAAACAGAATTGTTTGAAATATAACTATTTTGACATTTAACTGTGAAGAGAAAATATATACTTATACTAAACTGAATTGTTTGACTAAATTGAATAGCTTAAAAAAATAGAAATGTTTTTGACAATTAAACTGAGTACTCATGCTAAACTCAATTGTTTGAAATAGAACTGACTATTTGAATAAAAATGAATTAGACGTTAAATAACTTACAAAGTTTGATATGCCATAAAACCCAACGAACCATCCAAAGCTATATTGTTATATAATAGCCAAGGGATTTTGGTTTATGCCTTTAAGTTTAGTTAGGCTGAGAACCTTTCGGCTCAGCAGATGGCTTAGTTGGGTGCAACATTGGGGCAGGTGTTAACGCGGGCGTTCACGGGCGAATGGAGGTGCCACTCAGATGTCACAATACTCAGAGACAAAACAGGTGACGGAGTGCGAGTGACGTCACGCACCGGAAGCGCGCAGAGGTTTGTGGAGATTTGAACAAAGTTAAAGGGTTGAGATTAGACACCGGACGAAGACGGTCGACTTTTGGAGCTCGCGGACGCGAGGCGAACGTGCGCCCTATGGGGGCCGCACGAGATGGGCGCCAAATGAATAAGACAGCATAGAAGATTGTGTCTCCCCTCCTTATGTCGAAACCTTTAACTCAAAGTTAATAAAAAGGTTTCGTACCTGAACAAGAAGTCGTTACGTGTTTTCGAATTCTGAGATTCCTATGTTCTTTATATGTTCGATGTATATGTGGTTATAAACATTATATGTCTATTTCGTGCATGGCGTTAATTGTGGGAATATGGTACATGTATAAATGTATGGGTGTGATTGATTGTGCATGTGTCTGTATGTGTGTGTATCAATCTATATGTTTGGATATATAGATATGAACTGATCGTTATCAACATTATATGTCTATTTCACACATGGCCATATTCGTATATCTGACTACGCAACAATTCTTGTAGAAGAATACTGTCGATACTATTCAACCCTTAGCTGTTGGGTATAAGAGAGAGAGAGAGAGAGAGAGAGAGAGTTCAAATCATTCCCGTGGGTATTCATCCGAAAGTGAAAGTGATAGTGCAACTACATTTAGAACTCGCATCCTACGAGGTTTCAGTTCAACACGTTATCCTCTGCGCCACGGAGACTATTATGATGGAATTGAATAACATCATCTAATCAGAAAACACTGCTGGGAAAAAAACTAATTACCAGAGTCAATAATGATGTAGTTATCATGTAAAGATTGTATAGTGACAGTAAATCGTTTGAAGTGAGCTAGAATCATGAGTCACCCAAAATACCCAGGATTCCTTTATTGGTTTTATTTAGGTTGGGTTTCTTATTTATTTATTTATTCTTTTTGGCATATCAAGCATTGTAGATTATTTAATGCCAAATCCATTTTTAGACATATAAACAGTTCTATTTCAAACAATTTAGTTGAGTATAAGTATACAGTTTAAACGTCAAAACAGTTCTATTTCAAGCAATTCAGTTTAGAATAAGTACACGGTTTCAATTTCGTGAACAATTCAATTTTGCACAATTCATTTTAGCATAAGTATGCAATTTGGTCCTATTTGATCCATAAAATTGAACCTTATCAGGTGCTACCATGGTAAAGTAATGCCAATGAAAAGGTTGTCCGTATTCCCTTTGCTGTGGCTGTAGAATACACTGACTGCACCTCTGCAGAGGGGTAAGACCCCACTCCCCAGTGAGTGTCTTGGATATCACACTAAACAATTAGATGGTGAGGTTCCAGTAATGCTGGGGCTTTCGTGAATGTGAAGTACCCCTTCATTCCCATCGCTCCCAGGTCCACTCTGGCCCAGAGTGGTAACACTTGATCAATGGTTGTTATGGTCTTCAGATAAGACCGGTGGAAGAACAACACAAACAACGGGTGATAGGTGAACGTTATTTTATTAGCAGAAAAAAGGAAGTCATACAAAAGAAGCACTAGCCATTCTCGGCTTGCAGTCAGTCTGTTAATGTCTCGTAAGAAACGAGAAGTTGTTTTCTCCGCTCGAAGAATATGTTTAGGTTGGACGAGTCCATCTTTGGGGTATGGTAGGATATGTCCTCATAACAATGGGTTAAATAGAACTAATGGCATACTTATGCTAAACTGAATTGTTTGACTAAACTGAATAGCTTGAAATAGAAATGTTTTTGACAATTACACCGTACTTACATTTAAACTGCATGATTATGCTAAACAGAATTATTTGAAATGGAACTGTTTTTTGACATTGAAACTGCACTTACACAAAACTGATTTCAAATATAGAACTGTTTTGACATTTAATTGTGTATAAAGAAAATCTGTACTCATACTAAACTGAATTAGCTGAATTAGAACTACTTGACTAAACTGAATAGCTTGAAATAGAAATATTTTTCACCATTAAACTGTACTTACATTTAAACTGAATTGTTTGAAATAGATCTGATTATTTACATAAAAATGGATTTGGCGTTAAATAACCTACTGTTATATTATCATCTGCTGATTCATGCAGAAATATACATATATATACTGGATACAGACCGACGCAATGATAAAGACGCAGGAAGGACTTCTTTATCCAAATATTACCTCTCACTTTATTGTAAGGGTTCGAAAAGGTTTTGTGGGGTTTTACTGTGAGAGGGAGCTGGAGTTCGAACATAACTGCAATATTTTCAGCCCTCACTCTTATGGCCGTCACGTTGTGTCTTTCTTGTTCTTTGATGCTCAACTGGAGCCCTGGGGTCCACTCTGCTGGGTGCTGGCTTTCTTTATTGCATCTTCTCAGCATCTTCTCTGGATCCCAAACTCCATCGGGGTTCCCGAGGGCCCCTTCGGCCGGGTGTGGCGTTCCTTACCACAAGTCGCCCCTCTCCGACTAGAACTCGAACTCAACTGCCTCGTCGAACTCAACTGAGCTATATAATCGTTCGACAGCCACTCGATCTTTGAAATCGAATGTTTAATCATCATCAAGCGGAAATAACTGTCATGCAGTTCAGAGGTCACTCTCTTTCGGTGCATCAGTCTATGAGTTTACCATGGGAATTTTTTAGCTCGTCCCATTTCATCAGCCAATTTCCGCCCACGCGATTTCCTCTCATAACTGCCATTAGAATGTGTCACCTCCTTCCGGTGCATCACCATGGAATGGCATTTTTGGCTGGGTCAAAAGGTCAAAATATAACACTACAAGTGTTGAAATACCATAAAAACCAACCAACCAACCAACCGCATCCCCCAAAGATTGAGCATTATTGGAACTCAGATTGTTTAGAGTCATATACAGGTGATTCGTTTTGAGAAGAGGGGTCTTACTACTCTGCAAAGAAGTAGTCGGTGTATTCTACAATCGGTGTATTATTATTATTGTTGTTGTTATTATAATTATTTTAATCATTTGAAAGTTTTTTCCACAAGCGTAGACTGGTGGTTTTCCGCTGGAGACTGATTGACAGCTAATCTTCTCAAGTCTCTTGGATTCTTCTTAGTATTCTGGCCGATTTTATTAATGTTGTCCACTCACCCTCTTATTTCAAAATTCCCCAGTCCCTTTATCTATCCTTTGGTGACTCTACCGAGTGAACCAAATACAATTGGTATCACCGTCATTTTCATTTTCCATAATTTTTTCTTTCAGTTCTCTTGCAAGCTCCAAGTACTTATTTTTCTTTTCGCTTTCTTTCAGTTTTACCTTGTGGTCAGCCGGAACGGCAAAGTCCCCTATTCGACAGGTTCTCTTTTTTTGTTGACTGTCATATGGTCTGGTCTTGTGGCCGAGATTAGGTGATCCGTTTGTATCTAAAAATCCGATAGACGTTTGTGCGTCTCTTTTTCTAGGATGGATTCTGGGTGGTGCATATACCATTTGTTTGCATGGTCAAATTTTAGCTTCTTGCACAATTCCAGTGGATCACCTTGCCCACTCACTCGTGTCTAGTCTTATACTTTTTTGTTCTGCTAGCTTACTCCATTCACTTATTATGGGATTGATTATTTCATCTCTCTCATCACATCACCTACAACTGCTTTTATGTTGATACTTTTTTATTATTTACTCCTTTAGAGTTTTTCACATCAGTGTTAGCTAATAGTTTTTCACTGGAGTTTGAGTGACAGCAAGTCTCCTCAAGTCTCCCGAACTCGTCTCAGGATTCTGGCCGTTCTCAGCAATGCTATCGTTTGGATAGTCTCTACCCATCCGCCCATTTCCAAGTCCTCCAGGCCTTTTAATAATCCTTTAGTTATTGTGCCTAACGCACCGATCACAATTGGCACAATCGTTACTTTCATGTTCCACAGCTTTTTCAATTCTCTAGCAAGGTCGAGGTACTTATCCGTCTTTTCACTTTCCTTCAGATTTATTCTGTGGTCCGCCGGGACAGCAAAGTCTACAATTTTGCAGATTCTCTTTTTTTTTTATTATTATTATGAAGTCTGGTCTTCTGGCCAGGATTAGGTGATCCGTTTGTATGTTAAAGTCCCATAGGAGTTTATGCGAGTCATTTTCTAGGACAGGTGCCGGGTTGTGCATATAGTATTTGTTTTTATGGTCGAATTGAAATTTCCTTCACATTTCCCAGTGGATCACCTTGCCGATCCAGTCGTGTCTCGTCTTATACTCCTTCTGTGCTAATTTGCTGCATTCACTTATTATGTGATTGATCGTTTCGTCTCAGTCACTACATAGCCTACATTTACTGTTTTGTTGCGTATTATTATTATTATTATTATTATTATTATTATTATTATTATTATTATTATTATTATACTCCTTGCAAATTTTTCACACGAGTTCTGTCACATTCCATTTGTTTATATTCCTTTTATGAACATAACAAACAAGCTCTGTTTCACGCCGTCGAAAATAAGTAGGCCATGCCTGTAAAGCAAAGTTGGAGACCTTAGTCGAGGGTAAGCCAAAGCCTCTATTTCCAGTAGCTACTTCACCGAGGTGTAGGGAAAGGCGCCACTCCATTCCATGGATTACTCCACTTCACCATTGATCCTCACCTTATAATGCTGAGTGTTAAGCAAGGCGGTGTCGAGTACCATTTTTTGAGTCTTTGGTATAACTCAACCAGAGATTGAACCCCGGACCACTGGCGAACACTCTACTCATTAGGCCAATGCCTCCGTGCAACCAATGCCTGTAACTACTCCCAAAATAGTACTTCGTAACTGAAAACTTTCTCTATCCACCTGTGTTATTGTACATACAGTGTCCGTTGTAGTAATAGGGGGCATTAATTTTGGAACGACACCCTCGCAAAGGGGTGTCTTCGTAGTGTAATGGTTAAAGCGATGGGCTGCAGAATCGTTGTAATCGATTTCGGACTCTAGTCGCGCTATTACATTCACTTTTGGGCAAACACTCTTGGGAAAGGTATGAACTTTCTTTATCCTCCCAGCTATGGGTTAAATAGTACCACAACTGTTCTCATATGAGAATGGCTTTGGCATTAAATAACCTAAAAAGAGTTGATATGCCATTAAACAAAGACTGCTTTGCAATGATGCAGTGCAGATTTTTATTCATCGTTAATGAAAATGTAGCCATTGGTGTTGTTAGTAAAATAATATTGCTTTCTAGCTGAAAATCTGCACTATCCAACACTATCGGCGTTCTGGGTTTGGCATTTAACTATAGCCGACGATGGGTCTCCATTTCTACAGCCCGTATCACGTCTTCGTTGTAATTATAACCAGATCTAGTCGCATCAACTTGTCCAAAAGATTCTTTTCATAGGTTCTGAATGTGTTACATAGCCAGATATGAGTATGTGATATATTCA
>OY757943.1:22437511-22487511 GCA_963585895.1 Sepioteuthis lessoniana
TATATACCGACTGCACCTCTACAGAGGAGTAAGACACACACAGCGAGTGTCCTAGTAATGCTGGAGCTTTGGGGAATACGTAGTAACCCTTCATTGCTATCACTCCCAGGTCCACTCTGAACTGGAGTGGTAGCAACTGATAAGTTTCTATCTAGGGATCAAATAGAACTAAAATGCGTACTTATGCTAAACTGAATTACATGAAATACAACTGTGCTGAAATTAATTCGATGCACTCAGAAATCAGAAACACCTACTCTAAATGACGAATATGAGAATTTAGTCAATGCTTACTTAGAAGCAGCAGCAGAATGTATTCTGACTAAACAAAGAGCTAAACCTAGAGTCCCATAGGCGACATTAGCGGTTAGAAAAAAGCGTGCAGACGTGAAAACTGCAATAGGAGGAACCCAACCAATATAAACGCCCAGACAAGTAAAGAGACACAAAATGAGTTAACTAACATATAACTAAAAGAACAAACAGACTACATCCAACACCAGATCAATAAGATTCGAGACTCGGTTGAATCTAGAGAAAAGGCTTGACGGCAATTACACAATAATGCTGCGAGCAATATTGAACAAGTCCTGGAGACGAGGCAGCACCCCACAAAACAGCAGCTGTATGGTCACCGACCACCCATTACGAAAACTATCTAAGTTAGACAAACCAGACATGCGGGACACTGCTGGAAGTAAGGAAGAACTCATAAACGACATACTCCTGTGGACCCCTTCACACAGACGAGCAAAGGCAGGACGACCAGCTAGAACCTCTATACAACAGCTCTGTGTCGATGCAGGATATAGCCTTGAAGACCTCTCGGAAGCAACGGACGGTGGAGATGGGTGGCGAGAAAGAGTCAGGAAGATCAGTGCTGGCAGCGTGATATGAGGATGATGATGATGACTTATGCTAAACGGAATTGTTTGAAAAAGAAGCGTTTTTGTCATTGGAACTGTACTTACGCTAAATTGAATTGTTGAAAGTAAAACTGTATTTACATTTTACTGCGTGTTGACAAAAAGTATTCCTATACTTATAGAAATGTTTTTGACAATTTGAAATAGAACTGATCCTATTTACCAACCCATCCGCTCGGGCAGGATATGACACAAGGTCAATTTTTAAGCGGAGTTCAACAGGTTTGAATTCAGAGTTTTCCTTCTCCTAGACTAGTTGCCTCACCAAGGCTGAAGATCCTAGTCTGCCCAACTATTTACCCATAGCTGGAGGGAGAATAATTGGATTCATACCTTTCCCAAGGGTATTAGTGCTATGTGAAATACAATCAGCCTCATCCAGGATTTGAACTCGTGTCGCCGTGACCATTTCCTACGACGATAACCATTACACCACGGGCACCTCCAAATAGAAATAGAACTGATTATTTGTATACCGATCCAAAGAGCTCTAATTACAAATGGTATCACCGTCACCTTCATTTTCCTCTACATTTTTCCTTCTCTGGCAAGGTCTAAGTATTGGTCCGGCTTTATCTATTCTTTCACTCCCACATCCACTTTATAACAAGTCCTTTTCTTCGTCTTGATAAAGATTACTGCAAGTCTTCCGGCCAGGATTTGGTGATTAGTTTGTGTCCCAAAATCCAGAAGAATCTTTTTAGTCTCATTTTTTTTTTGGACAGATTCTTGTTGATACATATACCATTCGTCAAAATGATCAAATTTCAGTTTCTTGCACAATTACTTGGGGATCACCTTTCCTACTCAGTCATGCAGACAGTTGAATTTTTTTTGTCTGTTTGTTGTATTATTATTGTTGCGTAGTCAGATACACGAATATGGCCATGTGTGAAATGGACATCGAATGTTCATAACGATAGAACATATAAAGAACATAGGAATCTCAGAATTCGAAAAAACGTAACGACTTCTTGTTCAGGTACGAAAAATTTTTATTAACTTTGAGTTAAAGGTTTCGACGTAAGGAGGAGAGACACAATCTTCTATGCTGTCTTATTCATTAGGACCCTATCTCGTGCAGCCCCCATAGGGCGCAAGTTCACCTCTCGTTTGGCGTCTAATTCTCAAATCTCTTGATTTTCTTCTAATCTCCACAAACCTCTGCGCGCTTCCGGTGCGTGACGTCACTCGCACTCTGTCACCCATTTTGTCTCGGAGTATTGTGATATCTGAGTGACACCTCCATCCGCCCGTGCGCTCCCGCGTTAACACCTGCCTCAATGTTGCACCCAACTAACCCATGTGCTGTGCCGAAAGGTTCTCAGCCTAACTAAACTCAAAGGCATGAATCGAAATCCCTTGGCCATTACGTTACAGGACTCTGAGATACAAATAAATCAGCCAATCTTTGCCAGAAGAGCAGACCTAGTGATAGTTGACAACAGAGAGAGAGAGACAGAGACAGAGAGAGAACCAGGTGAATACTGTAATATGCCGTCACGGAGGACGACACAGTGAAAACCAAAGTAAACGAAAAGAGAAACAAGTAATTAGACCTTGCCGGAAAACTAAAAAAGTTATGGAACATGAAGATGACAGTGATATCAGATATAATTAGTGCACTCAAAACGATCCCCAAAGGCGTGAGGCCCATTCAGCTGGGGCTATAGAATACACCGACTGCACCTCTGCAGAGGGGCAAGCTCCCTCTCCCTATCAGCAAGAGTCCTCGGCTATTATATAACATTATGTGATCAACTATTCAATCTCTTTCACCACATAGCCAACACTTGTTCTTCAGTTGAGTATTATCAATTTTTGCTTTGTTATTATTATTATTCTCTTTTGAGAATTTTCCACACCAGCGTTAGCTGATGGTTTTCCACTGGAGTTTGAGTGACTGAAAATCTCTTTTAGGCTCCAGGACTTTTCTTAGTATTCTGTCCGATCTTAATAATGCGGTAGTTGGGATGTTCTCTATTTGTCCTCTTTTTTCTTAATCTTTTAATCCCTTGACCAAACCTTTAGGCTTTGTACCCCACATACCAATTATAATTAGTATCACCGTCACATTCATGTTTCATAGTTTATCTTTTTGTTATCTAGCAAGGTTTAGGTACTCATTTCACTTTGCACGTTCTTTTAATTTTACTCTGTGGTTTGCAGGGACGGTAAAGTTCACTATCCTGCCAGTTTTTTTTTTTTTTTTTTTTTTTTTGCTGATTATCAAAAGGTCTGTTCGTCTGGCTGAGATTAGGTGATCTGTTTGCTTCTCAAAATCCCAGAGAACTTCGTGCGTCTCATTCTCCAGAATAATTTCTGTACAGATTCTGGGTTGCGCATATACCACTCATACATACGGTCGAATTTTAATTTCTTGCACAATTCCCACTGGATCACCTTGCTCACACAGTCATGTCTAATCTTAAACTATTTTTTGAGCTAATTTTCTGCATTCATTTACGATGTGATTAGTGATTACGACTCTATCGCCATATAATTAACATTTACTCTCTCGTTGCGTCCTTATTATTATTATTATTATTATTATATACACCTTGTGAATTGTTCACACCAACATTGGCTTTGCTGGGGCTGTAGAATACCGACTGTTTCTCTTCAGACGGATAAGACCCCCCAACGAGTGTCCTGGATATGACACTAAACAATCTGATGATTAGGTTTCAGTAATGCTGGAGCTTTGGGGAATGCAGAGTACTCCTTCATGGCCATTGCTCCCAGGTCCAGTCTGGCCTGGAGTGGTAGCACCTGAGAGGGTTCTATCTACGGGTCAAACAGAATTAAACTGTGTACTTATGCTAAACTGAATTTTTAAATGGAACTGTATGTTGACATGGAAATTATGTACGTATGCTAAACTGAATTTTTAAAAAAGAGATCTGTTTTGATATGTAACTGTTTGTAAACAAAAAAAAACAATACTTATAATAAACTGAATTGTTTGAAATACAACTATTTATACGTATAAAAATGGATTTGGTATTAATAACCTACAAGGTTTCATGTGCCATAAAACTAAACTAAACCAAATCCACATTGGCTGGAGTGTGATTGACAGCCAGCCTCCTCAGGTCTCCAGGGAGGTGTTCTCATGGTGTAATGGTTAAAGTGATGGACTGCGGAATCGTGGTAAGCGAGTTCGTCCTCCTGTCGCGCTATTATGTTCACTTTCGGGCAAATACCCTTGGGAAAGGTATGAACCCCCTCATCCTCCCAGCTATGGGTTAAATAGTACCACCACTATTCTTCTAGAAGAATGGCTTTGGCATTAAATAACCTACAAAGGTTGATATGCCATTAAACAAAGAAACCAAACTATCAGGACTATTCTCAGTTTTTTTTCTGATCCAAAAAATGTTATTATTTTGGTGATCTTGATTCATCCTCCGATTTCCAAATCTTCCAGCTTTCTTTCCAAGCCTCTGTGGGCTATTCCAAGTGCCCCAATTACAATTGGTATCACTATCACCTTCATGTTCTTCAGCTTTTTTTTTCCTGTTTTCTCGCAAGGTCCAAGTATTTGTATATATTTTAAATTTCTTTAATTTTCCCTCTGTTGTCCTCTGTGACGGAAAATTTCACTGTTCAACAAACTCCTTCTTTTTAAAAATAACTAACTCTTGGTCTGGTCTTTTATCCAGGATAAGTTGATTGCTTGTATCTCAAATTCCCACAGAAAATTGTGCATCTCATTCACTATTAACCATAATAATACGGTCAAATTTCAATTTCTTGCACAATTCCTATTGAATCACCTTCCCCCAACCAGTTGTATCTAGTTTCCTTTTGTGCTACTTAACTGCATTCAATTATTTGATTGGTTGGTTGGTGGTTAGTTTTTATTGCTTATCGACCTTTATTGGTCATTTAATGCCAAATCTATTTTTATACAAATAATCAGTTCTATTTCAAACAATTCAGTTTAGCACGAGTAAACAGTTTAATTATCAAAAACATTTCTATTTCAAGCTATTCAGTTTAGTCAAACAGTTCTAATTCAGCCAGTTCAGTTTTGTATAAGTATAAATTTTGTTTACACAGTTAAATATCAAAACAGTTCTTTTTAAAAAAAAATCAGTATACCATAAGTACAGTTTCAATATAAAAAATAGTTTAATTTCAAACAATTCAGTTTTGCATAAGTACGCAGTTTAGATATAAGTATACATTTTAATTGTTAAAAACGTTCCTATTGCAAGCTTTTCAGTTTAGTCAAACAGTTCTAATTCAGTTTAGCGTAAGTACAGTTTCAATACCAAAAACAGTTCTATTACAAACAATTCAGTTGAGCATAAGTACGCAGTTTAGATATAAGTATACATTTTAATTGTTAAAAACGTTCCTATTGCAAGCTTTTCAGTTTAGTCAAACAGTTCTAATTCAGTTTAGCGTAAGTACAGTTTCAAAACCAAAAACAGTTCTATTACAAACAATTCAGTTGAGCATAAGTACGCAGTTTAGATATCAAAAGACTTCAATTACAAGTAATTTAGTTTAGAGTAAGTACGCAGTTGAGTTCTCTTTTACCCATAAATAAGGCTCTATCAGGTGCTACAACTCCGGGATAGAGTCTACCAGGGAGCGATGGCAATAAAGGAGTACTCTGCATTCCCCAAAGCTGCAACATTTCAGGAACCTGACCATCAGATTATTTAGCGTCATATCCAGGATACTCTTTGGGAGTGGGGTCTTGCCCCTCAGCAAAGATGCAGTTGGTATATTCTACTGCCCAAGCCGACTGGGCCACAGGACACTTGTTGGGGCAGTCTTACCCATCTGCAGAGACGAAGTCAGTGTATTCTACAGTCACCCCCATCAATTATTACATGAGTAAATGTTTCGTTTCTATCACCGCATAACCAACATTTATTGTCTTATTATGTTTCATTGATTTTTTTTCTATAATATGATTGTTTCTTACGGTATTTTTAGGCTCCTATTAGAATTGATTTAATTTCTTTTGTTTGAGAGCTTTTCGCATCAGCGTTAGCTGAATGTTTTCCATTGGAGTCTGAGTGACAGCAAGTCTCCTCAAATTTCCTTAGCTCTTCTTAGTATTTTAGTTATGCTGTAGTTTGGATGGTCTCCACTTGTTCTTTTAATTCCAAGTCCTCCAATCCCTGTACAAATCCTTTGGTGATTATTATTATCATGAGAGGACTTTTACCCTTGGTGTAATGGTTATTGTCGTAGGAAATAGACACGGCGACACGAGTTCAAAACCTGGACGAGACTGATTGCATTTCACATGGCACTAATACCCTTGGGAAAGGTATGAATCCAATTATTCTCCATCTAGCTATGGGTAAATAGTAGAGCAGACTGGGTTCTTCAGCCTTGGCGAGGCAACTAGTCTAGGAGAAGGAAAACTCTGAATTCAAACCTGGTAAACTTTGCTTAAAAAATTGACCTTGTGTCATATCCTGCCCGAGCGGAGGGGTTGGTAAATATGATTATTATCATGAGAGTTTTTAAGCTGATGGTCTTTCACTGAAGTCTGAGTGACAGCAAGTCTGCTCAAGTTTTTAGGACTCTTCACAGTATTCTGGCCATTCTCAATAATGTTGTCGTTTGGATGGTTTCGACTAAAGCAAAAGCCCCAATCACAATTGGTATAATTGTCACTTTCATGTTTCTAAATTTTTTCAATTCCCGAGCAAGGTCCTGGTACTTATCCTTCTTTTCACTTTCAGTTTTATTCTGTGGTCAGCCGGAACAGCAAAGTCCACAATTTTGCAATTTCTCTTTTTTGTTGGTTATTATAAAGTCTGGTCTTTTAACCGAGATTAGGTGATCCGTTTGTATATCAAAGTCATATGGGAGTTTATCATTATTATTATTTTTATTATGATTAAAACTCATTTCTTTTTTTTTCCCCAATTGGTTGTAACTGATTGTTTTTATTGAAATGTAAATGACAGCAAGTCTCCTCAGCTCTCCAGCACTTTTCAAAGTATTCGAGGTGATTTTTGCAGTGCTGTGGTCTGGACAGTCTCTAAGGGCCTCTAGTTTCTTTATTACCTTTTCTATATATTACTAGGCTCCAACTATTGATATCATTGTTATTTTTTCTGGTTAAAATTTCTTTCATCTTTTATTGTTGATTGTTTTTATTTCAAATCACTTGGATTATCATGCAGGACACTGCTGGGGAAGCAGAGACGAGCTTATAAGTAATGTACTCCTATGGACCCCCACATAGAACCTATATACAACAGCTCTGTGCCGATGCAGGATATAGCCTTGAAGACCTCCCGGGAGCAATGGACGATGGAGGTGGGTGGCGAGAGAGGGTCAGGGATATCCGTGCTAACGGCACAACATGATGATGATGATGATTGTTCTATGACAGAGAGGAAAAGTGCAAGCCAGAAATAATACATGCAAGTTCTCAGTGAAGTTGGTGGATTTTCATCGACTGAAATCCAAGTGACAGCAAATCTCTTCAGAACTCCAGAACATTTCTAAGTGCAGTCATCATTATCATGTCGTGCCGCTAGCACAGATATCCCTGACCCTCTCTCGCCACTCTTCCCTATCGTTCATCGCCTCCGGCAGGTCCTCAGGGCTACATCCCGTGTCCTCACATAGCTGCTGTATGTATGTTCGAGCTGGTCGTCCCACTTTTGCTCGGCCATATGTGGGGGTCCATAGGAGTACATCACTTATGAGCTCGTCTCTGCTTCTCCAGCAGTGTCCTGCGTGTCTGGTTCGTCTAGCTTGGATAGTTTTCGTGATGGGAGGCAGGTGGCCGTATAGTTGTTGCCTTGTGGGGTGTTGCCGCCAGGACTTATTCAATATTGCTCGCAACATTCTTGTGTAATTGCCGTCTAGCTTCTTCTCTAGCCGTTTTGTTGGCGTCCAAGTGGTGCATCCATACAGCAGTATTGACACGACCGCTGTCTGGAAGAAACATCATTTCATTTTATCGGTCAGGTTGTACTTATGGAAAACTGAATTTTTTTAAATAGAACTTTTGTCGAATTTACATTGTGCACTTATGCTATGCGGAATTGTTTGAAATAGAAACGTTTATATGTATAGAAACAGATTTGGCATTAGATAACCTGCAATGGTTGATATGCCATAAAACTAAACCAAACCACACTCAACAATCTATTTGTTTCTCAAAATCCTCCAGACTTTTGTGCGTCTCATTTATCAGGATGAATTCCATGTTGTGCATACACAATTTGTTCACATGGTCAAATTTTAGCTTCTTGAACAATTCCCAGTGGATCACTTTGCCCACCCAGAGTAAGTTCGATCTCCAGTGGTGGAGATCAGGGTATTCACTGCTGATGAGACCTAATAAAGTCGAAACAGCTGTCCAGTGTCTCCGTATGTCCTGAGTAAGTCTTCCCGGATTTTCTGATCATGGTAATTCAATTCACAGTCCACTTATTAATCGAGATTTTCGCTTTTCTTTTTTTATTTTTTGCTCAGTAGTCTGCGGGAACGGCAAAATACATTTGACGCAAGTTCCTTACTGTTTTAATTAACTCTAGGTCTGGTCTACTAGCCGGGATCAAGTGATCAGTTTTCATCTCGAAATCCCAGAGAGTTTATATGTCCCATTCTCCCAAGTGGATTTTGATTTTTACATGTACTATTTAGTAGTATAGTCAAAATTCAATCTCTTGCACAATTCCCAATCGATCACCTTTCCATCCAGTCGTGCCTACTTATGTAGTCCTTCTGTGCAAGTTTGCTACGTTCGCTTGTGATGTGGTGAACTGTTTATGTTGCTAATGTTCCAATTCTTCTCTCATTGTTCTTTTAAATGTAGACATTGAATCTTTCTATTGATACATCTACACCATCCTCAACGCCTCTTTTTTGACACACCCAATCTGTCTATGTGATCTCTCAGATGTAAAGCCTTTTTGTAATATAATGGCCGAGTGATTTCGTTTTATATATCTTGCCTTTGGGTTTAGTAAGGCTAAAGAAACTTTCGGCTCAGCACATGGGTTAGTTATGTGCAAACTTGAGCGCTGGTGTTCACGCGCGCGCGGGGGGAGGATGTGTCATTCAGAGATGTCAAAATAAAAATCCCAGATAAGACTTGGCGATGTGAATGACGTCATGCACCGGAAGCGTGCGCGGAGGATTTTGGGGGATTTGAAAAAAGTCAGTTGAGTAGAGTCGGGCAGTCCGAAGGAGAAGGGTGACATTCGCTAGCTCGCAGTGGCCTTGTGGCAGGTGCCACACGTGTTGGGGTGGGGAGGGCAGATGGAAAAACCATCATAGAAAGATTGTGCATCTCTCTTCCTTATGTCGAAACCATTAACTCAAAGGTAATAAAAGGTTTCGTACCTGAACTAAGAAGTCGTTACGTGTTTTTTGTGTTTCAGGATTCCTATGTTCTCTGTATATATGTTATGAACATTCTACGTACGTTTCACATATCCGTATCTGGCTATGTTACATTTTGCATAGTCATCAACTTTCTTATCCTTTGGTCAATATTTCTGAGTTCCTCGCTTATCTATTTTAAGAATGGTCTTGATTGAACCCCGGTCTCCCGAATAGCCAAAATGAGGTATTATATGAAAAATAAAAATTGATAATAAACAGAAGAATAGCAAGTGTACGCCATGTGCTGATCGAGATGAAACATTTGATATATATAATTAGTGACTGTAACAGGTTAGCAAAAAATACGAGAACAAGTACGATTGGTGAGGAACGGTGACTCACTTAGAATTGTACAAGTGACTGACAGATGTTTCACTATAAAAATAAATGTTATTAGCAAATATTTGAATCTGTCATTGAAAAAAAAAATGCAAAAGATTCTGTAAAAATTTGAAATAGAAACGGATTACTTAATACAGAACAGAAGATCTGATCAAGTTTTAATGAGAAAGAAGAAAAGAAATTGTCATCAAATACATTTTTTCGTGTCATATTTCTGAGTTCTTGTCTATTTTAAGAATGGTCTTGACAATCTTACAAGAAGGACTGCCGAGCTGTTTATCCCTTTGATGATATTGCTGCAGAGTTTGGTTTTCAAGAAGTTTTCTCGTTCTTCTAAGGTAATCTTTTCTTTTCTTTTTATCTTTCATCTTTGCAAGTTAGATGGTATAAGCTTCCAATATTACGAACTTTTTTTTAGTTTTCCTTACCTCCCAGCGTTCTAATTCTTCCTTGATAAATTGTTCAATTGTTATTTTGCTGCTTACGAGTTTTTTTATTTTTTTTGGCGCCAACGCAAAAGATTCTGTAAAACTTTGAAATGGAAACAGATTACTTAATTCAGAATAGAAGATCCGGTCTAGTTTTAAGGAAAAAGAAGAAAAGATTGTGTCATCGAATAGACTTTGTCGTGTCATATTTCTGAGTTCTTGTCTATTTTAAGAATGGTCTTGACTATCTTACAAGAAGGACTGCCGAGCTGTTTATCCCTTTGATGATATTGCTGCAGAGTTTGGTTTTCAAGAAGTTTTCTCGTTCTTCTAAGGTACTCTTTTCTTTTCTTTTTTTTCTTTCATCTTTGCAAGCTAGATGGTATAAACTTCCAATATTACGAACTTATTCTATTTTTCCTAACCTTCTAGCATTCTAGCATTTTCTTGATAAATTGTTCTATTATAATTTTCCTTCTTGGGAGTATTTTTTTTTCTTTCTTTTTTTTTTACTCCAGCGCAAAAGATTCTATAAGACTTTGAAATAGAAACGGATCACTTAATTCAGAACAGAAGATCCGGTCTAGTATTTAGTAAAAAGAAGAAAAGATTGTGTCCTCGAAAAGACTTTGTCGTGTCAGTTGACCACAGATCGCAAGTAAAGTGATGGTGAAAAGCTGGACAATTAACAAGATGTTGCTAATGAGAGCAAAAATTGTTGGGTCATGAAGGTAAAATTGATACCAATTTTATTCAAAGCTCCAAGAAAAGAGACAAGAAGAATTGGAGATTCCAGGAAGAGCTGAGACTAATAAGGCCAAAGAACTACCAAAATTAGGTTAGCAATAATGCTTAGTAGAAACCTGGTAACGGGAGGACATTTCTGTCTCTCGGACACCATTGTAAAAAAGATCAGTTAATTGCTGTGAATAACACTTCTTACTGAAGTCTGAGTAACAGCAAGTCTCATCAGGTCTCCAGGATACTTCTCGGTATTCTAACCAATAATGCTGTAGTCTGAATTACTATATTTTACTTTCTGAGTTGGCTAGAGGATGCAGAAAACATCGACTGCTTCTCTGCCGAGGGGTAAGACCCCACCCAACAAGTGTCCTGGATTGGACAATAAACAATCTGATGGATATTTAAAGAATGTGGAGTACTACTTCATTATCATCGCTCCCAGTTCCGCTCATGCCCGGAGTGTTAAGACCCGAAAGGTCCTATCTATGGTTAAAAAAAAACTAAACTGAGTTGGTTAATATGGGACTGCTTTTTTTAAAATTAAACTGCGTATTTTTGATAAACTGAATTAGTGGTGGTTTAGTATCATATTCAGGACACACCTTGGGGTGGGGTCTTAGCCTTCTTCAGCGAAGTAGTTGGTATACACTCCAGCCTCAGTTACCTAGGCTGGGTGGTTTAATGTCATATTCAGAACACTCGTTGGTAGGTGGGGGGTCTTACCCTTCTTCTGAGAAGGAGTCGGTGTATTCTATAGCCCCCGCCAACTGGGCGAGAGCAACTTGTATAATAACGTGATACCTCCAAAGTGTTGTCTAGATTTCAAAACCCCATCTAATAGCATCAGTGCAAAAATTAAAAAGCAATCAAGCCTATTTGAACAATTTTTTTAAATTAAAATTTTCATGATATACAGGGTTGTGAAAGTAAAGCAGCTTCCACTCACACCAGATCAAACTCCTTGCAACTATTTCTAATTTTCTAAACAGAACTAAAATTAACGTAACATCCGATTGCATTTCTGCCCGACTAGATTGAGCATCAGCCTCGATACATTTGTAAAACAACACGTATTGTGAAGAAAATTAACGTTTCACTCATTGTTCCACTTTGTCTTAGTAAATACAGCTTCAGACTCGATATTTTTTAAGATATCTTCTTTTTTTTTTAAGAAAATTAACGTTTCTTTCATTGTTCATTTCTGTCTTGGTAAATACAGCTTTAGACTTGATACTTTTTGCACACACGTATTTTGAGGATTATTGACTTTTCCCTCTTGGCTCATTTCTGTCTTGGTAAATATGGCTCTAATTTCTATATTTTTTGAACACACCTTGTATTAGGGAGAAAATTAACGTTTCCGTCATAGTTCATTTCTATCTTGGTAAATACAGCTTCAAACTCGATATTTTTTGAACACGTGTCATTTTTTGAAGAAAATTAACGTTTCCGTCATTGTTTATTTCTGTCTTGGTAAATACAGCTTCAGACTCCATATTAATCCTTTCGAACGGTTTTCAGTTATGCTAACAATATTCCTTGCCTTATAGAATACACATTTTTTTAGCCTTAAAATAATCCATCCCAAAACATAGATAAGAAAATTCTAGAAATTTCGGATCAAAATCGCATTAACATTGAAGTTTCACTTTTATATTTTTCAACCAATCAGCTAAAAACCACAAAATAAGAACATTTTTGAAAATTCGGCTCAGAAACTAATTAACAGAAAAATATTTAGGCTCTAGAATAAATAAGTAATTATACGAATCTGAATGGTCAAGAAATGTACGCGCGTTTGAATTTCAGGACATGCAAAAAGACTTAACAAAATCCTATTTTTGATCCACTTTAGTTCACCAAAAAAGTATAAATAACGAAGCATTTTATTAACTAAGGCATTCCACTAACAGACAGAGAGAAGCAAGGACCACAGACGGGAGAAGGCATTGCACACAGGACTCAGAGCGAAGGAGCACGCGACGTTTTTTTTTGTCAACTACTGGAACGCGACACGTTGTCGCTAAAGTTAAAAAAAAACACACGAGTGGACTTAAGAGAGCAAAAGGTCCATACTTAAGGTCACACACATATATACACACACGCATACAAATCTATGTAAGTAAAGTCAATTTTTTTAATCCTTTTTACTTCGGCCAACTATGGACACATTGGTTTAATCGATTTTCCCCACATGTACACACGGGCGAACAAATACTTTTTATTGAACTGGCCATAGCTGTGTTTTCTACATATACAGATATCCACATAAAATGAACATTGCATTTTATTTATTTTTATCATGTTTGTTATTATGATTATTAAATTGCTTGTTTCTTAATATTTGCTGTTGTCACATTCCATTTGTTTACTTGCTTGAAAAATTTGTGCTGTATTTGAGGAAAACGAAATTTGAAAGTAACTCCTGTAAACTACGGAAGTACTTAGTTCTCCACAGTCTAAAAATTCAGGAATCGTGTTCTCACTACATTTCTTTTAAAAAAATGTTCCTGAAAGTTTTTTTTTTCTTTTGGTTTTCTTCTTTTGCAAACGGTTCTCTCGACAACGAATAATTTCTTAAACAGATAAATCTGACCAATGAATAGAAGCTTAACAATTACTACCAAGGCCATCTAGTAAATATCATCATCATCCTGTCGTGCCATCAGCGCGGATATCCCTGACCCACTCTCGCCACCCCTCCCTATCGTTCATTGCTCCCGGCAGGTCCTCAGGGCTAAACTGTGGCCATCGCTATATCGCGGAGGCCATGGCTAAACTCCGTATCTTCACATAGCTGCTGTTTATAGGTTCGAGCTGGCCGCCCTGCTTTTGCCCGGCTATTTGAAGGGGTCCAAGGGAGTACATCACTTATGAGCTCATCCCTACTTCTCCAGCAATGTCCTGCATGTTTGGTTCGTCTAACTTGGATAGTTTTCGTGATGGGTGGTAGGTGGCCGTACAGCTGCTGCTTTGTGGAGTGTTGCCTCCAGGACTTGTTCAGTATTGCTTGCAGCATTCTTGTGTAGTTGCTGTCAAGCTTTTTTTGGAAAGTAGTTAATATATATATATATATATATATATATATATATATATATATATATATATATATATATATATATATATACGTTATGGCTAACTAGTACATACGGTCCTGCATATTACTTTACCAGGCTGACTTCTAACAGACAGAAGTAATGTAAACAAAAAAATCCGTTCATGGCCACAGATGAAATTAATCTCAAAAGAGAATTAACTTTAAAAGTTGAACAAAGAAAATAATATATTCATGTTGGTAGAATTTATCCGACGTTATTTGAATCCTTTTTAACATTAAAATGCATATTTACACTTTGCCTTTTACTAATACAAGAATTATTAAAGGCTCTGAATACCTTACTTTTACAACTTCAAAATAACGTCGGATAAATTCTACCAATATGATTATTTTATTTTCTCTATTCAACTTTTAAAGTTAATTCTCTTTTTAGGATAATTTCATATACAGCCATGAATGGATTGTTTTGTTTTTTTGTCTACGTTACTTCGGCCTGTTAGAAGTCAGCTTGTTAATGTAACATGCAGGGGTCGTATTTACTAGTTGACCGTGTAACCTCATATATAAAAGATGAAATCCGAAGATAATTGAAATTACTTATACAAGAATTATAAACGGCTCTGACATACCTTGCTTTTATGATTGTAAAATAACGTCAGAAAAATTCTACCAACATGATTATATACTTTTCTCAATTCAATTTTTAAAGTTAATTCTCTTTTTAGGTTAATTTCATATGCAGCAATGAATGGATTATTTATCTTTTGTTAATATTACTTCGGCCTGTTAGAAGTCAGCATGTTAATGTAACATGTGGTGCTGTATTTATTAATTGGCCTTGCTACTACTAGTCCGGGTCAAAGTGAAAGTAGGATTAATGGCAATGAAGGAGTACACCATACTCTCCCGATCTCCAGAACTGGAAAATCACCCCCAGATACTGTTTTTAGTCATACTTAGGCCATCCTTTTTGTAGGGAGTCAGGGTTATTACACATCAGCATGGAATACAATCAGAATATTTTAAACCTACCGACTGGGTGTCAAAAAGAGAATAAAAAAACTTGTATGCTTTATAAATGTAAACGAAATTCACGAAATAAAAGACCCCCCCCCCAACAAAAACCAAAAGCAACAATTAAACAAAATTATTTTAGTTAGTTTATAAACAGACGATTCTGATTGGTTAGAAATTTAATGTTTCTCTTATTATTCATTTTCTCCATGGCGGAAAATATCGTCTGCTTTCTTCATCCTTTGCTGCTTTTAATTCATCAGTTTTTTGTTATCGAATGACAAAATCGTCTCCCCATGAATTCTTTCAAAACGTTGTCTGCGGTGAATTGATGTCATTTTAACTCGTGAATCTGGACACTTCTCTCGATTATCAACTGCGATAACTTTTCTGTCTCCAGATTCTTGTTTCTCTTTTCATATTAATGTTTAAAAACAAGAACAACAGAAAAAAACAATAAATAAATAAACTTATTCTATGTTTGTGACTTTTAATCAGCGGAAATCTTTTCCTCCATTTTAGCTTCGTTTTTTTTTTCCACTTTTAAAAAGTTGGTCATCAAATACTTATTAGCTTGCTATATGAGGTTGGCGAAAAAAAAAACTACATTCACTTAAAGATACATGAAAAGAAAGGTGATTTGAACAAAAGTTATTATCTATTTTAACGCAAACATTGGAGGATTCACGGTGAAATGTTTATCGTCGTTGAAAATGGATAAAGCGAACTGAGTTCAAATCCTGAACGAGGCTTTCCTCTTCATTTAGCGCTAATACTCTTGGTAAAGATTTGTGTACAACTATTCTGGCTCCTACTAAGGCAAAATTAGGAGGTGCCCGTGGTGTTTAGGAGGTGCCCGTGGTGTAATGGTTATCGTCGTAGGAAATGGACACGGCGATACGAGCTCAAATCCTGGACGAGACTGATTGCATTTCACATTGCACTAATTCCCTTGGGAAACGTATGAATCCAGTTATTCTCCCTCCAGCTATGGGAAAAATAGTAGGACAGACTAGGTTCTTCAGCCTTGGTGAGGCAACTAATCTAAGAGAAGGAAAAACTCTGCATTCAAACCTGTTAAACTCCGCTTAAAAAATGACCTTGTGTCACATCCTGCCCAAGCGGAGGCGTTGGTAAATATGACTAAGGCAAAATAGTAAAAGGCATATATGAAGTTTATCGATGGGCGATACTGGAACTTAGAAATTTAGGCACATGTTACAATTCTGACGTTATTGGTACAACGAACTCTGCCATTGAATATAGACACGACCACACGAGTTTAAATCCGATACAAGTCTGTTTGTATTTTTTATAGCTCTTATAACCCCAGGGATAATCTGAATCCAATTATTCTATCTTCAACAATAGGTTAGACTTGGCCATTCAACCTTAGTATGGCAACCGATCCAGGAAAAGGAAAACTTAAAATCTAAACTCCTGTTTAAAAAAGCAGATCTTGTATCAGATCTTGCTCAAACGGAGGGGTATGGTAAATTTATATACAACAATCAGATCTGGGGCAGAACTGACGATATTTAAGTAAATAAATGGGCTTGTCGTTTTTTTTTTTTTTTGTTTTTTTTTTTGTTGGTAAATTAGCAAGTTTGTTTAATGTTTCATAGAGTCCACTGATTGTTATATGTTTTCTTTTTATGATGTTTATTTTGTTATTTATATGTATTTTTATTTAGCCAGAGCCTCTGAAACACTCAGCGCTAAGCGTCTCATCTAAAATTGTCAAGTAGTTGTTCCTTCTTGTTGAAAGAAATTACCAAATGTTTTGTTGTTATTCAAGGAACACACTCGTGTACTCAGATAGTCAGAGAAAGACAGGCATTACAAAACCTATTGAGATAAATAGATATGGACAAGCTAATATAGATATATAGTTAGATAAAGAGATAGATAGATAGATAGATGTTAAAACATTGAATAGATAAACAGATAGATTGATAGATATAAAGAAACTTACGTATATGTTCAATTTGGGCCAATCAGTCATTACGAAACGCACTGAGATAGATAGATAGATAGATAGATAGATAGATAGATAGATAGATAGATATGGACAAGCTAAGATAGATAGATAGATGTTAAAACTTTGGATAGATAGATAGATAGATAGAAACATATATGTTCACTAACAGCCAATCAGTCATTACGAAACGCACTGAGATAGATAGATAGATAGATAGATAGATAGATAGATATGGACAAGCTAAGATAGATAGATAGATGTTAAAACTTTGGATAGATAGATAGATAGATAGATAGATAGATAGATAGATAGATAGATAGAGAGAAACATATATGTTCACTAACAGCCAATCAGTCATTACGAAACACACTGAGATAGATAGATAGATAGATAGATAGATATGGACAAGCTAAGTTAGATGGATAGATGTTAGAAAATTTTGATAGATAGATAGATAGATAGATAGATAGATAGATAGATAGATTCTAATAATTATATCCTCATCAATATGAAAAGAAAGAAAGACAGAAGAAAGAAGCGCAAAAGAAAAGCTCAATAACAACAAGAAATACATAAAGAAAGAAATAAAGAAAGAAAGAAAGAAAAAAGAAAGAAAGAAAGAAAGAAAAGCAAGAAGAAAGAAAATTCTGTAACTCTATCAAGTAAGAAGTCACCTATTTTTTTGCCGTTACTCCCAGGTCTACTCAAAATCTATGTTGTAGTACTTATTTGGTTCACATCTATGGGTTAAATAGATCTGTTTGAAAATGGTAGGTTTGGATCACATATAACAGAAAATTATCTATATTAAGTATACTTCATACAATATAGCAGTGAAAAATATTTATGAGAATAATTCCCGTTTGTGACACTAACATCTAACCTATATCTTTTTCTTCTCATTTGTTTAAACGTGTAAGAGTCAATTGAAAAAATATAAAGATTTTTTCTCTCTATTGTGTCATGACAATCTGAAGAAGTTGGTTTCTTTCATAGAGTTGCAAGGTGAAATAAATTTATAATAGTCAAATGACGGTTTGTTGAGTGAACCTGAGAGTGATAGCAATGAAGGGGTACTCTGCATTCCCCAAAGCTCTAGCATTACTGAGAGCCTCATTAGCAGATTGTTTAGTGTCATATCCAGGACACTGGTTGGTGGTGGGGGGTACCCTTCTGCAAAGGAGGAGTCGGGGTATTCTACGACCCCAGCCGACTGGGCAAGGTTTGTTGAGTTTTTCAATCACACACACACACACACACACACACACATATATATATATGCGAGGATCATTAAATAAGTTTCCAGACTTTTTTTGTATGGGAACTTTTATTGATAGTACACACATGAAACTCAAAGTCCCCTTCGAAGTAATCTCCTCCGGCTGCAATGAAGTTGTTGTACAATTCCAACGAATTCTGGAAGGCCTAATGAAAGTCCTCTTGTTCGAGCGTGTCAATGACCTTCGTTACAACCTCTTTCATCCCTTCAACTGTCTCATAACGACAGCCTCTGAGCTTAAGAAATAACTAAAAGTCACAGGGAGCAAGGTCTGGACTATAGGGAGGCTGAGGAACTGTCTTGATGCCCATCTTGGTCAAATAGTCAGTGACAAGGATGGAGTTGTGGACTGGTGCATTGTCCTGGTGGAAATGCTTCTGAGTCGATTTAATGAGTGCTGGCCTCTTCTGACGGAATCTCTTCCTGAACTCCCTTAAAACCTCAACATAGTAACCCTAACCCTACCCTTTGGCCAATCAATTTTGGTGTATTGACTACCTTACTCCTCCCACGCCTCTCATTATCACTCAGACTCCCTGCCTTCCTTAAATCTCTTATTCTACTCAAAAACTGAAAGCTCAATTCATGCAAGATGATCGGAAAGCAGTCTGAAGCATTCCATACGTTTCTGCGGCATTTTTTCCAGGTTTAAAACGGAATTTTATTGTATATCTTTCTTCCTTACTTCCGGATAGCATTTTTGAAATTGACCAGCTGTGACAATCAGGCTTTAGTAGGGTATATTTCAATTGATTCTGAAGCTGTTCCTTTGAACCTGAAATCATATAAATTGGTCAGTCATCTCATAAGATGTATAGGAATAACATAGTGAATTTTCAAGTCTCTTCGACAATTTTAAATGCTTGTACAAAAAAGTCTGGAAACCTATTGAATGTACCACATATATATATACGAGGTGCCTTCAATATATGTCTTGAGGTGCCATCAGCGCAGATATCCCAGACCCTCTTTTACCACCCCTCCCTATGGTTCATCGCTTCCGGCAGGTCCTCAAGGCTACACCTCGTATCCACACAGAACCACTGTGTGTAGGTTCGAACTGGTCTTCCTGCTTTTGTTCGGCCATGTGAAGGAGTCCATACGAGTAAATTACTTATGAGCTCGTCTCTACTTCTCCAGCGGTGTCTTGCATGTCTGGATCGTCTAACTTTGATAGTTTTCGTGATGGGTGGTTGGTGGCCGTATAGCTACTGCCTCCAGGACTTGTTCAGTATTGCTCGCAGCATTCTTCTGTAGTTGCCGTGAAGCTTTTTCTCATCCGTTTAGTTAGTGTAGTGCATCCATATAGCAGTATCGACACAACCGCTGCTCGGAAGAAACTGTTTCATTTTATAGGTCAGGTCTGACTTCCATATGACCGAACCATTTTATACATAAGAACAGTTAAATTTTAAACAATTCAGTTTAGGATAAGTAGAGATTTTTTGCTTATACACAATTCAATGTCTAACTATTCCATTTCAAGCAATTCAGTTTAGCATAAGCATACTGTTTAGTTCTGTTTGACTAAAAGATAAGACCCCATCAGGTGATATCACCCCAGGCCAAAGTGGACCTGAGAGTGATGGCAATGTAGGGAAACTCTGCATTTACAAAAGCTCCAGCATTATTGGAATCTCACCATCAGATTGTTTAGAGTCATAACTCGGACACTCGTTGGGAGAGTCCTATTTCTCTCCTGAGAATCAATCAGAGTATTCTACAGCCCCAGAGGGCTGGGCTTAAAGACATCTGGATTTCAGTATATTAATAAGAAATTTTTTACCAAAAACTGCAGAATTTAAACTCTGAAAGCAAAAATAAAACTGCAACACTTATCCATTAAGTTTGATTGGGTTTTATGGCATATCAACCCTTGTTGGTTATTTAATGCTAAATTCTCTTTATTCATAAATATTTAATGTTTATGATTTGGTTTGGTTGGGTTTTATGGCATATCAATCCTTGTTAGTTATTTAATGCTAAATCCTCTTTATTCATATATATTAAATATATGCTAGGATAATTAAATAAGTTTCCAGACTTTTCGTATGGGCTTTTTATTGATAGTACACACATGAAACTCTAGTCCCATTCGAAGTAATCTCCTCTGGCCGCAATGCACTTGGACAATTCCAACAACTTCTGGAAGGCCTCATGGAAGTCCTCTTGTGTGAGTGTGTCAATGACCTTCGTCAGGTCTTCCTTCATTTCCTTATTGTCTCAAAACGACAACCCCTGAGCTTAGGGAATAACCAAAAGTCACAGTAAGCAAGGTAAGGACTATAGGGAGGGTGGGAAACTGTCTTGAAGCCCATCTTGGTCAAATAGTCAGTGACAATGATGGAGTTATGGCTGGTGCATTACCTTGGTGGAAATTCCACTGACTCGATTTGAAGAGTGCTGGCCTCTTCCGACAGAATCTTTTCCTGAACTCCCATAAAACCTCAACATAGTATTCCTTGTTGACTGTCTGTCCAGTGGGAACCCAGAACATGTAGATCATGCTAGTGCTGTCAAAAAAAAAAAGGATCATAAAAATGTTGTGTTTGGATTTGCTCTGTCTGGCCTTCTTGGGTGTTGGAGAGCCAGCATGCTTCCACTGGGTATTCTGTCTCTTGGTCTCTCGGTCATAGTAGTAGATCCACCTTTCATCGCAGGTCACCAAAGCATCAAGAACTGCGGGATCTGAATTGATTAGCTCGACCATCTCCCTACTGTCATGACAACGTCTTTCTTTCTAATCTTCTCTGAGCATCCTTGGGAATACTTTGCGCAAATCTTCCGCATCTTCAGTTCCTCGCGAATAATTGTGTGTACAGTTCCCACACTGACATCAAACTGTGCACTTATTGTCTCTATAGACACACGACGATCCTTATCCATGAAATTCTTTATTTGACCTATCAACTCTGGTGTATTGACTTCCTTACCTCCCCCACACACCTCTCATCATCCCTCGCAGATTCCCTGCCTTCCGTGAATCTCTTATGCCACTCAAGAACTGATGCTCGATTCATGCAAGATGCTCCAAAAGCAGTCTGAAACATTCCATACGTTTCTGTGGCATCTTTTCCAAGTTTAAAACAGAATTTTATTGCATATCGTTCTTCTAAAGTGTCCTCACGTCCAGATTGCATTTTTGAAATTCACCATCTGTGGCAATCAGGCTTTAGTAAGGTGTATTCCAATTTTTGCTGTAGCTGAAATCATAAAGATTGGTCAGTCATCTCATGAGATGTATAGCAATAACGTAGTGAATTTTCAAGAGTCTATGACAATTTTCAATGCCTGTACAAAAAGGTATGGAAACTTATTGAAGGTACCTGGTATGATTTGGTTTGGTTGGGTTTTACCTTATTTTATTTACCCAACCCCTCCGCTCGGGCAGGATATGGCACAAGGTTAATTTTTTAAGCGGAGTTTAACAGGTTTGAATTCAGAGTTTTCCTTCTCCTAGACTAGTTTCCTAACCAAGGCTGAAGAGCCTAGTCTGTCCTACTATTTATTTACCCATAGCTGGAGGGAGAATAATTGGATTCATACCTTTCCCAAGGGTATTCGTGCTATGTGAAATGCAGTCAGTCTCGTCCAGGATTTGAACTCGTGTCGCCGTGTTCATTCCCTGCGACGATAACAATTACACCACGGGTTGGGTTTTACGGCATATCAAGCCTTGTTGGTTATATAATGCTAAATCCTCTTCATTCATATATATCAAATATGTACGATTTATTATGGATAGGTTTTATGATATATTAACTATTAGAGGTTATTTAATGCCAAATGTCCTTTATACACATAAGTTAAATATATATCTTTTAGTTGTGTTGGGTTTTATTGCATATCACCCCTTGTTGATCAGTTAATGCCAAATCCTCTTAATACATATATGTTGTATATATATGATTTGGCTTCTATGGGTTTTATGGCATAAAAACCCTTGCGTGTTATTTAATCCTAAATCCTCTTTATACAAATATAGTAAATATATACCATTTGGCTTCAATGGGTTTTATGGCATATCAAACATTATTGATTATTTAATGCCAAATACTCTTTATACAAATATATTAAAAATATATGATTTGGTTTGTTTGGGTTTATGGCATATGGTACGTTATTTATGGCCAAACCCTCTTCATACGAACATATCAAATATATATGATTTGGTTTAGTTGTGTTTTATGGCATGTCAACCTTTGTAGTTTTTTTTAATGCCAAATACATTTTTATATAGATAAACAGTTTTATTTCAAACAATTCAGTTTAGCCTAAGTACACTGTTCAGTTGTCAAAAAGATTTCAATTTTAAGCTGTTCAGTTTAGTCAAACAGTTCTAATTCAACAATTCAGTTTAGTATAAGTATACTTTTGTTGCTTACACAGATTTCAATGTCAAAACAGCTCTGTTTCCAACTATTCAGTTCAGCGTAAGTAATGTTTGAATGTTAAAACGGTTCTATTTCAAAAAGTTCAGTTAAACATACAAAAGAATTCCATTTAAAATAATTCTGTTTAGTATAAGTACGCAGTTTAAAAGTGAAAACAGTTCTATTTCAAGCAATTCAATTTAGCATATTTACACACTTAGAGCCTGAGGGACGCCCGCCTGAGGGTCAACGAGTACCGGTCTCAGCACGCATGACATGAGTGGCGTATTTTCGTTACTCATGTCTGGCGGCCTTGACCCCATTGTAGCTTTGCGACTAAACTCCCGATTTCATGTGGATGGATTCTTTGCCATATCAATCATTGAAGATTTTGTAATGCCGAATCATGTTCATACATATGAAATATGGTTTTTAAACACATTTTGTTGACAACGTTTTTAAACAATCCTGAGCTCATTTTTTCACACAGTCAAATGGTTTCAAGTATTCTTATGTAACTCTAATAATTCTGTTCAACATTATTCATTCATTTGCAAACAGTCAAACGGTTTCAAGTACTCTTATGTATCCCTAGCAATTCAATTAAACATCAATCATTTGTTTACAGAGAGTAAAACAATCAAATTTCTATTTTAAACAATTCAATTTTGCTTGTAATTCGTTTGCAGTCACTTTAAATGTCAAACTATTCTATTCAAAACTGTTTCAAAACAGATGCAACATATTAGAATGATATTGATTTATTACCGAGGCATGAAACTCAAAAAGAAATTGCATGTCCTGGAAGCTGATATAATGCCAATTTAATAAAAAAAAAACATTGATTTCATGTCTCTAATTCAAAGGATGCATTTTTTTACAGGACGTGTTCCAAATGACCGACATTGCGCTGGACACCGTAATAAATCCTTATCATATTCATGGGCTGTATCTATTTTGAGGCACACACACACACACACACACACACACACACACACATATATATATATATATATATATATATATATAATTCGGAAAACTCAACACACCATCATTTGTGATGGAAATTTGCCAATATGATATCGATGGATCAAAGTGGATATAATGTCTACTCTGTTTTTCAAACAATGTTTGAAATTAAAGATTGACAAAGAGATTGGCATGGTCAAATTTAAACTAAAATTGTTCCCCTGTTTATTTTCCTTTTAGTATTCCTATTATCTTTGAGGGTTTTATAAACAATCAAATAAATTAATGATCTTTTCATGCCAAATCCTGCAAAATGTTACATTGTGCCCTGAATATAAAAGTGAAATCTTTCATTGGTGACCTAACACCGACGATAAGCTGGTAGAACTTACACCTTCGTAAATCTCATTCTACACTACTCGTCTCGTTGAAATACTGCACCACTCACAGACAACAGAATTCAATGGTTGAAATGATTTCTTCAAGCCCTTGTCTAATTTCAGCCGCTATCAATTAATTTTTTCCGGTATCTTACGCAGAGTTAGTTTAGTCTGGTACAAGGCCAAAAATATGAGACCCCCGTCGAAAATCGAACTCACTAACATAAGTAACATGGAAGAGCGTGTAGTTATTTACTGAGCTTTGCTAAGTTTGGCACAAAGCCAGTATTACGGAGCACTTAGTTGGAATCTAATTTTCTAAGAATGTCCTTTTAGCTGAGGTTGCTAATCAAGCATATTGTTTAAACTATGGAAGGTTTATTCATTTACTAAAGTTAGCTGGGTTTTGCATACCACCAGAAGAATAGAGCATTAGATGGGAAACAAGGGTCTAACCAAGATAGACAGTTATAACAACAAACGTATTTCGTGTATAAAGTTTAAAAGCACACGAAAGAAAAATTCAACCTGAAATTTCCCCATTCTGGTCTGAGTCGAGTCCACGTGGCGTAATGGTTAACGTGCTGTAGTATGACATCATAGTAAGTAAGTTCGAACTCTAGTCGCGGGTCTACGTTCACTTTCAAACTTTTACCCTTGGTGTAATGGTTATCGTCGTAGGAAATGGACACGGCGGCACGAGTTCAAATCCTGGACCAGGCTAATTGCATTTCACATAGCACTAATACCCTTGGGAAAGGTATGAATCCAATTATTCTCCCTCCAGCTATGGGTAAAATAGTAGGACAGACTAGGTTCTTCAGCCTTGGTGAGGCAACTAATCTAAGAGAAGGAAAAACTCTGCATTCAAACCTGTTAAACTCCGCTTAAAAATGACCTTGTGTCATATCCTGCCCGAACGGAGGGGGTGGTAAATATGTATACCCTTAAAAAAGGCGGGAATTTCTTATCCCTCCCATATATGGGTTAAATAGTGTCATTGTGTCCTTCAACAAGGATAACTTTGGCATTAAATAACCCACGAAGATTTGATATGCCAATAAAGAAAGCTATCATATTACTTTTGTTGTATTTCTACATCACTTAGGAATTGAAAAAAAATTTAAGAAGTTTGAATTTTTTATATGAAATTTTAACAGGTTTGAATTTCTGCTATGAAACAATTTGACTCCTCGTGTGTATTTCTCACCGGCTCTAACCGATAGTTTGGTGGGGGGGGGGTCTCCGTGGTATAGTAGCAAACGTGTAGGACTACGACATCTATGTAAGCGGGTTCAAACTCCAGTAGGGTTAATAAGTTCATTTTCAGAGTTATACCCAACGGAAAGGTAGGAATCAACTTATCCGGGTATGGGTGTCCTCGTGATGTAATGGTTAAAGCGATGGACTGCGGAATCGTAGTAAGCGAGTTCGAACTTCAATCGCGCTCATACGTTCATTTTCGGGCAAATACCCTTGGGAAAGGTATGAACCCCCTTATCCTCCCAGCTATGGGTTAAATAATACGAGAATGGCTTTGGCATTATATAACTTACAAAGGTTGATATGCCATTTAACAAGGAAACCAGCCAACCAACTTATCCGCCCACCTGTTATCCTTTTAGAAGATAACTCAGTAATACTACATTGTATCACAGCCGTTCTTCTACGAGGACAGATTTGGCATTTAATAACCCACAACGATTGATATGATACCAAAACAAAGAAAATGAAACAAAAAATTCTGCCCTCAAAGCAAGGGGACAAAATGGCATTTGCTAATTTTCATGAGACTGGGGGTCTTGTAGGATCGTTCGAGTTCAATTTTGAAACGTAATGAAATATATTAGAAAGTAATTTTCTTTTTTGTTTATCCTACAGAGTCTTGCAGCATGATCCTCCTGTTTGTTTTTTTTAAATTGCCGCCTCGCAAGCACTATTAGCGTTAAGTGAGGATAAAGTTTGTCTGAGCAACAGCACCAACTATGTCCGCAAATTTCTTGAGCTGAGATTCAATAATCTTCAAGTCAAAGATTCTTAATTTATTTTAAACAGTACAAATTAAACTACATCGTGTATATATATATATATATATATATATATATATATATATATATATATATATGCACACACACACACACACACACACACACATATATATATATATATATATATACACATATATTGGCAGCATTTCTTCATTAATACATATTTCGTTGAACATAATAGACATTTTTTTTCTACATATTTTTTTGTTGATCCTTTCGTATTGCCGTAAATATGTAGACAAAAAATGTCTATTATGTTTAACGATATATATATATATATATGTGTGTGTGTGTGTGTGTGTGTGTGTGTGTGTGTGTGTGTGTGTGTGTGCGTGTGTGTATATATATACTTGTTTTCAGGATATTTTACTTAGTATTTCTTTTCTTTCTTTCGTCTTTATTTCTTTTTTCTTTCGTCTCTTGCTTTTCTTTCTTTATTTTTCTTTTTTCTTTTTTTTTCGTCTTCTTTATTTCTTATGAAGTTCTTTCTTTCTTTTTTTCTCTTTCTTTCTTTCTTTCGTCTTCCGCCTTCCTTCTTCCATTCTCTTTCTTTATTTTTTCTTTTTAAGTCTTCTTCATTTCTTTCTTTCTTTCTTTCTTTGTATTTCATATTCATTAACTGTCTCTCACACCCCTCTCTTTCTAAAACTTTTTTCCTTTCCTTTGCTTAATGTTAAATTAAACTTTTGAATCGGATCTATGCAGCTTTTTTTTTTTAATCAACCTTGCAAATCCCGAACCCTGTATAATTTTGTATATCAATACAAATGACGTTTGATTCTCAGTTTGATGTAAAATGACTGGGCGAGATACTTGATATTTGCCTCATGAATGTTAAGTGGAAGAAAGTCTTCTTTTCTTTTTTCCTTCTGCTGTTTCTCAACACAAGACTTTGTTTGCTGTGAAGACAAATATAACCCCTGAGAATAAAGTTAAGAGAAAAGAAAAATTATGTATTTTGAGCTCTTTTGACCGTTGGGAACAGGCTGAGAGTTTCAGCTGCTATTACATTTCCCACTCCACTTTGGAGCCTAAATGTACTGTGACGTTCTTCTTCCTGGAGGTGAAAAAGCTGCCCTTACAAACATTGACAGTGTATTATTTCCTTCCTCTGACAAAGCTCATTAATTGCTTCGATTCTCCCCTACTTTTCCTTACCCACTTTCTCTCATCTCTCTTTCTCTACTTCCACTTTCTTTCTTTCTTTCTTTCTTTCTTTCTTTCTTCTACGTTCCTTCTTTCTTTCCTCTTTCTTATTTCAGTCGACTTCTATTTTTTCTTTCTTTTTTTATTTCTTCTGTCGTTCTTGCGCCTTTTGTCTTTTGCCTTTCATCTTACTTTCGTCTTCTTTTTTTCCTTCATATTCTCTCTTTCTTTCTTTCTCCTACTATTTTCCGACATATTTATTTATTTATTTATTTCAATTTTTTTCTTTCATTCTTTTTTCTTTATTCTTCTGTCTTTATTCTCTCCCTCCTTATCCCTTACTTATTTATATTTTAATTCAGTAAACATTCTCTCGCCTTCCATTTAAAACCCCTTCTTTCTTTCTTTCTTTCTTTCTTTCTTTCTTTCTTTCTTTCTTTCCTAGACTTTCTTCCACTTTCTCCGGTCACTTCTTCTTTTTTCTCTTTCTCTTTCTCTTTCTTTCTCAGTTTATTTACTTATTAACTTCCGAGACTTTCCTTTCATCTTTCTTCCTTTTATGTAATTATTTATTTATTGCTCTGTTTTTGTTGTTTTAACTTTGTAGACTTTCCTTCATCAACGTCTCTAACCTTTCTTTCTTTCTTTCTTTCTTTCTTGCAATCTTCATTTTCTATCAGTCTCTTCCTTGCCCCATCTCTCCTTTCACTTATCTCTCTTACAACCCTCTGTCTGTCAGTCCCCCCCTCTCTCTTGTCCATTTTTCTCTCTAAATTTTTTTTCTCGTCCGCCACTGGTTATTGTGCAACGTTGCATACGTTACTGCTCTACATCCGGGTTTATATGTAAGAGGCTTATATATTAAATAAATTGGCTCTTGAAGTGGCCCACAATGCACTTTAATATCATTTATTCATTCCGAACGTTCTGGACCAATCTTTTTTTTCAGTATAGAAAATAAAACGTGTCGCATTCTTTTCAAAATAAAATACAAATCGTCTTGCGAATGGCCGGAGGGAGTTCAACATATTTTCTTCAATTCTGTCTTGCCACCTACTCCGCCATCTTAATAAAACATGGCCATTTTAAAACCGTAATCTTATTAGGATGTTTTTCTTAATGAGATTTTGTGCATCTTTGAAAATATGAATGACAGACTGTAAAAGTAATTTTGCTAAGATAAATAATTTAATTCAGAAAACAGAACATTGGACTAATATATAACAAGTTCGGTGCTCCTATATTAGAGCCACACGTAGCACCAAGACAAGGAAAATTATTGCTACATAGCATCACTTACCGATATTATATATATATATATATATTGTTATCCATAGACAACCTGTTTCGTTGTATCGCAACTCTTCAGTGTGACTAGACACGTAGGACGTTTCAAGCTGGGATCGAAACCCATCCAACTCTACGGTAGATTTATTATCATACCACTCAGCCATCAAACGACATACGTCAGCTCGGGAATTATAGGGCGTTATGTAGTAGCTTTTATTTTTTTACATTGCGCCTTAACGGGTATATATATATATATATAAGTAAAGTTGGCGACTGTCGTCGAGGGCGATCCGAAGGCTCCCTTTTCAGTAGCTACTATACTGAGGTGTAGAGGAGGGCGCTACCCCTTTCCTTGGTATATATATATATATATATATATATTTCAAACCCTCGGCACGAGGTCAATTTTTAAGAGGAGTTTAACAGGTTTGAACTTGAAGTTTTCCCTTTCCAAGACCGATTGCCATGCCAAGGTAAAAGAGCACAGTCTGCCCCACTAATTACTCATAGCTTCAGTGAATTTAGTTAGATTCAAACTTTTCCCAAGGATATTAGCGCGATGTGAAAAGCAAAGTCTTGTCCAGGATTTGAACTCGGAAAGCCGTGGCCATTTCCTCTGACTGCAACTATTACTCCATGAACGCCTCTGTTTGCCAACATTATATGCGTGTTTTAAGATGGTCTATTCCACACTTGACGGAACCTCTCTGAAACTGGCTGACAAATTCACCTACCTAGGAAGCAGTGTCTCATCAACTGAAAAAGACATCGATACACGGCTAACGAAGGCATGGACAGCTATCGATAATCTATGGGTCATATGGAAATCAGACCTGACCGATAAAATGAAACGCAGTTTCTTCCAGGCAGCGGTCGTGTCGATACTGCTGTATGGATGCACCACCTGGACACTAATAAAACGGCTTAAAAAGAAGCTAGACGGCAACTACCCAAGGATGTAGCGAGCAATATTAAACAAGTCCTGGCGGCAACACTCCACAAAGCACCAACTATACGGCCACCTGCCTCCCATCACGAAAACTATCAAGTTAGACGAAGCAGGCACGCTGGACACTGCTGGAGGAGCAGAGACGAGCCCATAAGTGATGTACTCCTATGGACCCCCACTTATGGCCTAGCAAAAGCAGGATGACCAGCTCGAACATGTATACAGCAGCTATGTGAAGATACGGGATGTAGTCCAGAAGACCTGCCGGAGGCGATGAACGATTGGGAAAAGTGGCGAGAGAGGGTCAGGGATATCTGTACGGGCGACACGACATGATGATGATGATGATATTATAAAATAGAGGATGATAAGTCACTTTTATTAAAGATTACTAGCGATGCCTATATAACATATCCCTTCTTTGTCGACTGGAGCGCTAGAATTAACCGATGCACCTCTGCAGTGAGTACGAACCACTCCACAGTGAGGGCATTAGGATCATTAGGCAATGTTGAGTACAATTTTATTGCCATTTTTCCCTGGTCCATTCTGACCTGGAGTGGTACTTACTGTTAAGATCACATCTATGGCTCAAAAAATATAAGTCTTTTGGGTATGGCACTAAACTGCGTCTGATGATGAGGCTCCAATCCTAAAGCTTTTGGTTATGTTGTGCATCTTTTCATTGTCATTACTCCCAGATCCACTCGTATTCGAAGTTTTACTATCTGTTAGGATCCCATCTCTGAATCATGGAGAACTATCTAATATTAACTATACTTAAACCCATTTGACTATGTGCAAACAAATGATAAATATTAAATAGAATTATCATTATTTAATAGTAATACTTAAAACAGTGTCAATAAACTGCATCTGATGGTGAGGCTCCTCTCTTAGAGGTTGGGAAATGTAGAAACCTCTTCATTACGATTAGTTTTAGGTTCACCCTGATCTGGAGTGGTACTACTTGTTTGGGTATGATGTACGGATAAATAGAACTATTCAAACATTTTTTTATTATTATGACGAGTTATTTCACAATATACAGCTATGAACAGATTGTTTAAATCATTCTGCCCAACGCTAAAGGGAGAATAGCAGGAAGGCAACTAGCCTCGTCCAGGATTTGATCCCTGTTCAACGTATTCATTTCCTACGACGGGGTCAACATATATATATATATATATATATGTGTGTGTGTATGTGTGATTTGGAATTAACATAAGCGTTGATATGTTGTAAAATACCATAAACCAACAAACCAACTATATATATATATATATATATATCATCATGTCGCACGGTCGGCACAGATATCCCTGACCCTTTCTAGCCAACCTTCTCTATCGTCCATTGCTTCCGGCAGGTCTTCAGGGATACATCCCGTATTGGCACAGAGCTGCTGTATGTAGGTTTTTGCTAGTCGTCCTGCCTTTTCTCGTCCATGTGAAGGGGTCCACGGGAGTACGTATCTTATGAGTTCGTTCTTACTTCTCCTGCAGTGTACCGCATGTCTGGTTAATCTAACTTGGATAGTTGATGTGATGGGTTAGTGGCTGTACAGCTGCAGCTTTGTGGTCTGTTGCCACCAGAACTTGTTCAATATTGCACGCAGCATTCTGGTGTAGTTGCCGTCAAGATTTTTCTCCATACGCTTAGTTAGCGTTCATGTAGTGCATCCATACAGCAGTATCGACATAGCCTCTGCTTGGAAGAAACTGCGTTTCATTTTATCGGTCAGGTCTGAATTCTCTATGACCGGTAGACTATCGTTGGCTGTCCATGCCTTTGCTAGTCGCGTGTTGACATCTTTCTCGGTTGATGAGACACTGCTTCCTAGGTAGGTTAATTTGTCTACTACTTTCAGAGGGCTACTGTTTTGTGTGTAAATGTCGCCTCTTTGATTAAAGAAAATATATCCCGTCTTGTGTGCATTGACACGGAGGCCATTCTAGACTATCTAGCAGGGTTACGGCTTAGGCGGGTGCATTAGCCAGAAGCGATATGTCATCGATGTTGTCCACATCCGTAATAGTTTGTGCAGAGTACCTTCTGCTTCTTTCCTTTGTTAGCTTGAAACCGTTTTTTTAATTCTATAAATAGATGTTCTAAGCACGCAGTCTAGACAGCTGATAAAGAGGTATGGGGTTAATGTGTTTCCTTGCAGTACACTTGCTACAATGTCGAAGTAGTCTGTGTCTCCATCCGGGAAAAGGACTTTTACTTTTGTGTTTCTATATAGCATCATTATGGCTGCGACGGTTTCTTTGGGTAGACTGTATTTTCTCCATCTCCCCTCTGTATATGGAGTCAAAGGCCTTGGTGAAGTCGACAAATAATATTGTTGTGTCTAGGGTTTTTGCACGTACACCTTCAAGAATTCGACGGATATTCAAAATTTGTGACTTCGTGGATCTAGTTTTCCGAAAGCCATTTTGGTTTTTTGGATCTTCTCAATTTTGGGTTCTATGCGGTTCTATGGCCGCAATAGATGTAAAGGTTATACCTTGGTAGTTCTCGGTTAATTTGAGGTCACCCTTTTTAGGGAAGGAGAGAATGCATCCCTTAGTCCTTGTGTCTATTGGGTTTTGATTATATACGGCATTACATTGTCAGAACAGTGTGTCGTCGAATTGCCTGGTCTTCCATATTTCTGGGGGTATTTCGTCAAGCTCTGCTGCTTTTATATATGTATGGAGATAATTAGCATGAAGGTTGATATGCCATAAAACACCAGCCAATAAAACAACCAACCATACCTTATACACGTTTTAAGAGGATCGTAATTAAAAAAGGATGTAGGGCTGTCTTTCTTAACGTTTAGGATAATTATTCGTAAAGAGTCAAACTAACAGTACCTAGCCATAGTATATCATCCACAAGTCAAGCTGATAAGATGGATTCCCTTGATACTCTCTCGCCATCTGACTCTATAAGTCATTACTTTTGGTTGGTCCTTTTGACAGCTTCCATAGACCACACGGGACAGATTAATGTAACTGTCTGCTAGTTGGTTAACACCGGCGTGTGTCACTGTGTGGGAGTCCACAGAAAACATCGTTCGTTTCTGCTTCTCTGGCAGGACTCATCATGTCTTGTTTCGATCTTTGTGAGATGGGAGGTAAGTGGCCGTACAGCTGCTGCTAAGTAAGGAGCTGTTCCCAGCATTTTCTCAAAATAGCAAGCAGCACCCTTCTGCAGTTTCCACCAAGCTTTTTCTCCAAAATTAGCTTGGTACGATGTGGTGATGAACCCGATGCGAAGCTTTGCCATACTTTGCTCTGCGTCAGACGACTGAGATGGTCATTGTCAATGTATTTACTCAAACCTTCTGCCACAAGCAGGATGCGACACAAGGTCATTTTTTTAGCGGTTTAAATTCTTATTTTTCCTTCCTTCAGACTGGTTGTCTTTCCACAGAAAATGAGCCTAGTCTGACCGACTATTCACCCATTGCAGTGGGGAGAAGAGATCGATTTATGCCTTATCCAAGTGATATATATTTCCTTTCTCTCCCCAACGAGACAGTTATAGATAAATAATATGTATTTAGCCAACTCCTCCCCAATGAGTAGGAGAATTCAGAAGTTTGATCTCCGATTTTTTCTTCGTCCAGACTGGTTGCACTTCTAACGATAAAATTGCCCAATCAGTTTTCTTTATTCAACATACACACACACACTAACACACACAGTCGGCCAGTCGGCTGGGACTGTAGAATAAACCAACCGCTTCACTGCGGAGGGGTAAGGCCCCCTAACGAGTGTCCTAGATATGACACTAAACGATCCCACGGTGAGGTTCCAGTAATGCTGGAGCTTGGGGAATGTGGAGTACCCTTTCATTGCCATCGCTTCCAGGTTCACTCTGTCCCAGAGTCAAAGCTCGTTATTTAGGAGTTAAATAGGACTTAACTGTGTACTTATACTAAACTGATTTAGTTGAAATTGAACTGTTTTGATATTTAAACTGGGTACTTCAATTAAACATCGTAATTATGCAAAACTGTATTGCTTAAAGTCGAACTGTTTTGACATTTGAACTGCGTACTCATGCTAAACTGAATTGCTCAAAATAGAACTGTTTTGTATGCTAAACTGAATTGTTTGAAACGGAACTCTTTTTGACATTGAAACTGAACTTCCTCTGAACTGAATTGTTGGAAATAAATCCGTTTTGACAATTAACTTTGTGTAAACAAAATCTATACTTATATTAAATTGAATTGTTTGAATTGGAACTGTTTGACTTAACTAAACAGCTTAAAACAGAAATGTTTTTAACAATTAAACTGTGTACTTTTGCTAAAATGAATTTTTTGAGATAGAACTATTTATTTGTATAAAATGGATATGGCATTTAATTACCTACAAAGGTTGATATGCCATAAAAATCATATAGACAAACTAACGATAAAAAAGACAAGTCTGACCTGCTATTCACCCATAGCAGAGGTGAGAAGAGATGGATTCATGCCTCGTTGAAGTCCAAGATGGTACAACCATACAGTAGTTCTGACACGGCTATAGGTTGAAAGAATTCTTGTATCATTGTATTGTAACGTAGTTGGTAGGTCCAAGTTATGAAGAGAACAAGAGGATGATTTCTGGGGAAGGAGAGAAAGGGAAGAAAAAAAAGAAAAGGGGCATACGTAGTCTACGGGAGCGGACATTTGACTTCTGAGTGATTTAGGCGAAAGCACTTGTGGGTCAGCCAGTCTGAAATGACAAGAAAAAACCAGAAGTCTCAAACTTTCTGTGAAGGTGTGGAACCAGCGGAAACAGATCTTCCTCTCGCCGACACCAGGCGGAAAGAAGGGGACGACTCAGTTTGTGGGTGTTGGCCAGAAGATATACAAGGGAAAAGACAGTCACTTAAACACTAGGCACAGAGATGTAAGGAGCTGAAAATTTACAAGCTCCATTTTGGGGATGGACTACGAAAAGGGGCCTTACACTAGACGCGAACCTATGAAGACAAAACCAGCAAACAAACATGTTAGAACTATAACAGAAATCCAGGGAAAAAATTAGGGGTCTGTGTCTCCTCTTTTTTTCTTTTCATGACAATTCATTTTTCTTTTCCCAACAAACGGAGTCAACTTAACTTTCATACTCTCTTTCTTTCTCCCGATGACCACATACACATTGTATTCGTGAATAAAACTTTGTGTTGTGAACTAAAACAGGGTTTCGTGCGTTCGTCAACTTTTCCCACAGTAAGACCACAGCAAGTTCCGACTACTACTATAGACACAGCAATACGGCCATTAAAACGTTCGAGCACGTGGTGGTACAAATGAAAATTTAGCACACTAATTTTATAACCGTCTATTTGGTACCGTTATGGTGCACTAACTATTTAAGAAACGTGATATTACAGTATCAGTGAGACTGGATTTACTTAAGAACGATAATTTGTCGATTGCAGTCCACGCATATATTGACATAAGATAGAAAAGATATATGAGAAGGCATTTCAGCAGATGACATACGGCTACCAAGGTAAGCCCACTCGGCTGCAGCTGTAGAGTACACCGATATCGTCTCAACTAAAGGGTAAAATCTCCCCCCTGAACATGTAGAAATGATGCAAAACGATTTGATGGTGAAGCTCAAGTAATACTGGAGCTTTGTGAATGCGGAGTATTCTTCAGTGCCATCGCTATCAACTCTGACCCGAAGTGGCAGCACCTGAAAGGGTCCTATCTATGAGTCGAATAGAACTGTTATAAAATTCAAACTGAGGAGAAACAAATGATTTAAATTAAATTGAATTGTTAGAAATAGAACTGTTTGATTATTTAACTGTGTAAACAAATGACGAGTGTAATTGAACTGTTAGTGATACATAGCAAAACTTGGAACTATTTAACTTTGTCGACTCAAGCTAAATTTGATTTTTAGAAATTGAAATGTTTGATTATTTAACTGTGTTTAAAAAATGACTGATGTTTAAATGAATTGTTTGTGATACCTAACAATACTTGCAACAATTTGTGGACATGCTAAATTGAATTGTAAGAAAAAAACTGTGTGACCATTTAACTGTATGTATCTACAAAATGTGTTGCTAAATCATATATTTGATACATACGTAAGAACAATATTTGGCATGAAATAACCCGCAATGGTTGATATGCCATAAAACCCAACCATACTAAATCCTATATACTTAATATATATATGTATAAAAAGAATTTGGCATTAAATAACCTACAATAGTTGATAGGCCATAAAACTCAGCCAAACAAAATCCTATATATTTATTTATATATGTATAAAAAGGATTTGGCATTAAATAACCCACAATGGTTGATAGGCCATAAAACTCAGCCAAACAAAACCCTATATATTTATTTATATATGTATAAAAAGGATTTGGTATTAAATAACCTACAATAGTTGATAGACCATAAAACTCGGCCAAACTAAATCCTATATATTTATTATATATGTATAAAAAGGATTTGGCATTAAATAACTCACAATGGTTTATATGCCATAAAACCGAACCAAACCAAATCATATATATTCAATAAATATGTGTAAAGAGGATATGACATTAAGGACATACAAAGGTTGATATGCCATAAAACGCGATTAAACCAAATTGCATATATTCAATATATATGTATAAAAAGGTTTTGGCATTAAATAAACCAACAATTATTGATATGACATAAAACCAACGGAAACCGAGGTTACTGATGTATATAAAGTGTTCTACTAATTTCAGAGCGTGGGAATTCAGTTTCAAGATGGTACCATCTTGTTAAAAACATATGAACTGCGGTCAAAAACATTTCTATTTCAAGCTATTCAGTTTAGTATAAGTATAGTTTTTGTTTACACATAGTTAATTGTCAAAATAGTTCTATTTCCAACAATTCAGTTTCGTGTAAATTCAGTTTCAATCTGAAAAACAGTTCTATTTCAAACAATTCTCTTTAGCATACAAAAACAGTGCAATTTTAAATTATTCAGTTTAGCAGAAGTACAGTTTAGTTCTATTTAACCCGTAGAGAGAGCCCTATCAGGTACTACCACTCCAGACCAGAGTGGACCTGGGAGCAATGGCAATGAACGAGTACTCTGCATTCCCCTAAGCTCCAACATTACAGGAACCTCACCATCAGATTGTTTAGAGTCATATCCAGGACACTTGTCGGGGATGGTATTAGTCCTCTGCTGAGGTGCAGTCGGTGTATTTTATAGCCCCAGCTGATAGGACAAAATTGATTCTGTGGGATAACGTCTGATTCTTGCATTCTTAGCGTGAAGCATTTTTCTGTCACTCGTAGTATGAAGTCTTGGCTGATTACTTTGAGAAATGGCGCTAATATATCTCTTTGCATGACTCGAGCGGCTAAAAGTATATGTTCCATCTTTTCACAGTATGGAATCAACTGCCAAGTAAAGATCTACAAACAAAAGAGTTGCCTCAAGATTTTTCCAAGTGTATTTTCTACGATACAATGAATTGTCAGAATCTTTAATGTCATTGATCGATTTCTCTGAAAGTCGTTCTGGTTTATTTTAATAATTTTCTCGACCTCAGATCAGATCGAAGAGTAGGAAAGCATTATAAGCATTTGCAGCAATAGGAGTAAGAATTAAGCTTCCGTAGTTTTAAGTTATTCTAAGGTCACCTTTCTTCGGGATGAGGACTATGCAGCCTTTTATCCATTTAGACAAGACTAACGATCGTGACACGGTATTGTATTATCGTTTTTTGTTTGTTTGAAAAACACCACATGTTGATGAGTATGATTGAAGTCCATCAAACTCGGGGTCAGTCTGAGACCACGTGTCTCACTGGATTTTTCAGTCTGGTGACTAAAATTGTTGAAAGGTGGGAAATAAGTTTATAAATAGATAATAAGAAATTCCCTAATAGAGAGGCTTAATGCCCTCATTAATTTCCAGTTTATGCTTGCCGAGTAATGGTTGAAAAGTGACTGAGAAATGAAAAGTAAAATGTGCACATAAACATTTCGTGGCGTTTTTATTCGTCATCTCAGCAAAGAACTTAGATCAACTGGGGATTCCAAGGGAAAACTACGAATAAGATTACAGATACTTACACGTCGGTGAAAGCCGAGCCCTCGACACGAGATGACAAAACGATCGTCCGTAGAAGAGGCGAAATGAAGAGATGAGAGTTGCCCGATCGCAGAGTAAGATCCCTAAATGGGTCTGCCATAAATTAACATTATTAGAATTGAGGACTACGGACCAGATTAAAGATGGTGACACAACGGAGAAACCCGAGCTCTCGACATGAGATGACAAAACGATCGTCCGTAGAAGAGGCAAAATGAAGAGATGGAAGTTGCCCAATCGCAGAGTAAGATCCCTAAATGGGTCTGCCACAAATTAATATTATTAGAATTGAGGACTACGGACCAGACTAAAGATGGTGACACAACGGAGAAACCCGAGCTCTCGACACAAGATGACAAAACGATCGTCCGTAGAACAGTCGAAATTAAGAGATGGGAGTTGCCCAATCGCTGCGGGAGGTCTCTAAAAAGTTCTGAAAGACTCTGCAAGAAATTGTCAAAAGAGAGGACTTCGGACAGAACTAAAAATGGTGACTCGAGCGAGAAACCGAGAGTTCGACACGAAACGACAAAACGACCTTCTTTAAAAGAGGTGAAGTGAACAGATAGAAATTCACCGATCGCAGAGGAAGGTCGCTAAAAGCTCTGAAGGGCTCTGCAACAAAGTTTCATTATTATCAGAGAGGAGTATGAACAAGAATAAAGATTGTGACATGATGTAGAAACCCGAGCCCTCGACACGAGACAACAAAATGATCATTCGTAGAAGGGGTGAAGTGAAGAGATGGAGTAGCCCGATCGCAGAGGGAGGCCCTCAAAGGACTTTGAATGTGTCTGCCACAAATTCTCATTAGAATAGAGAAAGTTAGGTCAGTTTTTAGAGTTTAGGATAATTAGTCGTATTTAAAGTTAAAACATTTGCTGTACATAGCTGTTATAAAATAGTTATTATTTAAAAAGTAATGACGCATACTAGCTTTTAAAATTTAAGAAAATTAGATGTATTTCAAAGTCAGATAGTCGTTGTAAAATATTCATTATTGAATATAGATAATTTCAAAGTGCTTTTATTGAAATTTAGCGTATTTATTTGTAAATCCTGGAAGCAACATCTCACAAAACAGCAGTCACCAACTTCCCACCTCACAACTCATCCAAACAAGACGAATAGAACATGCAAAGCACTGCAAGTAAAGTAAGGAATTACTCATAAGCGACATTCTCTAATGAACTCCAATGCATAGACACACCAGTGTCGGCCGACCAGCAAAGACTAACTTAAATCAGCTCTGTGCGGACGTTGGATGCAGTCAGAAAGACCTAGAGAGACGATATATGTTCGGGACAGAAAAAGAGATAGACAGTTAGGGAACTCTGTGCTGTCAGCTTGACTTAATGAGGATGAGAATAGCACTAAATACCCATATTGCATTCGGGTGATAATTAGAATAATCATTCGTATTTAAATGTCATTTTATTTGTTTTGATCGTTTATTTACCGTAGGTTGCTTCTTTGTTTACACAGAGCATTGGGTATGGACACAAACTTCTGGTTTATTTTGAGATCTCAAAAACAATCAAAAGTAGCTAGAAATTCAAGCAGGTAGGACTTTTCAACAAAGCAAGTTTAACGTTAGAAAATTGGTTCAGTATTTTTTAAACTTTTAAATTGTGCATTTGCTTATCTACATGTTATAGTCACTGGGGCACCGCGGGTGGTGTAATGGTTAGCAAGATAGACTTGTCAGCTTCTCGACTGAGTTGGAGTCTCATTGGGTGCCTCATTCATACGGCCTTGTGCCACATCTAAGCAAAAAGCTAAGTAAAATTACTACCAAGCACATCAGTTTTGGGACACCTCAGGTGGTGTAATGCTTAGCAAGCTAGAGTAGTCAGCTTCTCGAGTGAGTTGGAGCTTCATTGGGTGCCCCATTCATACGGCCTTGTGCCACATCTAAGCAAAAAGCTTAGTAAATTACTAGTAAACATCAGTTTTTCGGCACATCGGGCGGTGTAATCCTTAGCAAGCAAGACAAGCAAGCGTACACGAATGAGTTGGAGTCTCATTGGGTGCCCCATTCATACGGCCTTGTGCCACACCTGAGCAAAACGCTTGGTAAAATATTACAATCAACACGTGATCTTTTATGCCATAGGGACTCCCTTATCTATATTTTAAAAAAAAGTTCTGAGTTATGGTAAGTTATAAACAAATATGTTTAGAAATTATTTTTGGCATAAAATTGTAATGCATGTTTAGTTGATTTTTTTTAAAGGAGAAAGCCTTTATTCAAATTTATGAATGAAATTTGCACATTCAAAATATTCTATCTTTTTTTAGGACTCGTAGTATATAGTAAAGGAAGTGCCACGGCATGATTTCATATCAAAAGAACAGTTTGGGGAATGCCCGTGAAGTAGCGGCTATGTTGCATACTCATATGCAGATGCATGCAGAAACATAACGACGACACAATAAAGAAGAGCAGACACAGTTTGTTATAAAAATATACCTCTCACTTTATTCGAAAGGATTCGAAAGGGTTACGAAAGGTATTATCAGTGAGAGGTGAGTTGGTGATTGAACAGAACTACAACATATTGACCCCCGAACTCTTCAGGCTACAACAGCATTTCTTTCCCGTTCTTCTAAGCTGCTCAACCGGGGGCCTGGGGGCCCAGCCTCTGCTGTGACATGGTTCTCATTCCAGCATCTTCTCTTCAACTGATCTGAACGTCCTGTCGCGGGGGTTATAAAATAATTTAACGTCCACCTACTACTTGCGAGCGTCACATTTGCACTCAATTCAACCCGTCGACAGTCAAGGTTATCCCCCGATATCTTCGACCGGGTGTACCTGTTATTTACACAGGTGCATTTCTTATTTTGAAAGCTCGGCCTGGGGACAATATGTAACAGCTAAAGCGCTGGATTACGGCTCCGAAGGAAGAGAGTTCGATCTCCAGTTGCGCTATTAAGTTCACTTTGGGACTTCTAATGTTGGGACTGGTATGAGCATATTATACCCCCAAACTCACCCAACTTTGGGTTTGGTTTGGCTTATATGACATTAACAATTTTAGGTTTTTTAATACCAAATCTTCTTTATATATATATATATATATATATATATATAATTTTGTTTGGTTGGACTTTATGGCATATCAACGATTGTAGGTTATTTAATACCAAATCCTCTTATATATATATATATATATATATATATATATATCTGTATGTATGTATGTATGTGTGTGTGTGTGTGTGTGTGAGTGTGTGATTTGGTTTGGCAGGGTATTATAGAATATCAAACATTGTAGGTTATTCACTACCAAATCCTCTTTATACAGATATACTAAATATAAATGATTAGGTTTGGTTGGTTTTTATGGCATATCAACCATTGTAGGTTATTTCTAATACCAAATCCTTTCTCTCCTACTATATATATATATATATATATATTATTAGGTTTGGTTGGTTTTTATGGCATATCAACCATTGTAGGTCATTAAATGCGAAATCATTTTTGTACAAACTTATTGAATATACATGTTTTATTTTGTTAGGTTTTATGCCATATAAACGATTGTGGGATATTTAATGCCAAATCCTCTCTCTCTCTATATATATATATATATATTAGATATAAATGGTTTGGTTTGGTTGGGTTTTATGGCATATCAACAATTGTAGGTTATTTTTAATACCAAATCCTCTCTCTCTCTCTCTCTATATATATATATATATATGACTTGGTTTGGCTGCGTTTTATGTTATATCAACTATGGTAGGATATTAATGCCAAATCCTCTTTATATATATATATATATATATATATATATATATATATATATATATATTAAATTTATGATTTGGCTTGGTTTGGGTTCACGGCATATCAACCACTCCGTTATTTTATGTCAAATCATTTTTATACATATACATTAATATATGATTTCTTAACCCTTTTTGTTGATAACATTTTTAAACGAGCCTGAACCCCTTTTTTTCAAACAGTTAAATGGTCTCACTTATTTCTATCAAATACAAATGATTCTATTTACTATTAATTGTTTATTTGCTCTGAAACTAGTAGACAAATTCACCTACATAGGAAGCAGTGTCTCATCAACTGAAAAAGACATCGACACGCGACTAACGAAGGCATGGACAGCTAACGATAGGCTCTCGATCATATGGAAATCAGACCTGACCGATAAAATGAAACACAGTTTCTTCCAAGCAGCGGTCGTATCGATACTGCTATATGGATGCACTACATGGACGCTAACAAAACGGCTGAGGAAGAAGCTAGACGGCAATTACACAAGAATGTTGCGAGCAATATTAAACAAGTCCTGGAGGCAACACCCAACAAGGCACCAAATATACGGCCACCTGCCTCCCATTAAGAAAACTATCCAACTTAGACGAACCAGACACGCAGGACACTGCTGGAGAAGCAAAGACGAGCTCATAAGTGACGTACTTCTATGGACCCCCACATATGGCCAAGCAAAAGCAGGACGACCAGCTCGAACATACATACAGCCGCTATGTGAGGATACGGGATGTAACTCTGAAGACCTGCCGGAGGCGATGAATAATAGGAAGGAGTGGCGAGAGAGGGTCAGGGATATCCGTGTTAGCGGCACGACATCATGATGATGATGATGTTTATTTGCACCTAATTAAAAGTTTTCAAGTATTAATATTTTACACAAACAATTCAATTTAACATTTGTCATTTATCTACACACAGTTAAATGATCAAACAGTTCTATTTTAAACAATTCGGTATTGCATAGCTCAACAAGGTTAAATGGTTCCAAGTATTGCTATGTATCAGTAAAAATTCAATTAACCATCAGGCCTTTTTTACGCACAGTTATATGCAAAAACAGTTCTATTTCAAGCTATTAAGTTTAGCATAAGTGATTTGTTTTCACCCAGTTTAAATGTCAAAGATCTATTTTACCCATAGATCGGGCCTCATGAGGTGCTATCACTCTGGACCAGAGTGGATCTGGAAGCGATGGCAATGAAGGGATACTCCATATTACAGATATTGGTCACACAACCCACCAAACAAGTGAGTATGGCACAAGGTCGAGATTTAGGTGGGTCCAGGAACAGAGCCGTAGCGCAAACGCACTTGGTGAGCACAAAAATGTCTCGTTTCCAGTCGGCCTTCTCCTAAAAATGAGTCACTTCAGGCACCAGGAGATATATCTCACTCCTCGTAGGAGGATTAGAGCCCGAGGGTTAGGCCCCCTAAGGCTCACGGATCGGGTCAATCTCACCCGCGAGTCGTGACTGCTGAACTTACTCTGCAGTCGCGTCAGGCAATCTTGAGCGACCATGACTCCAACTTCACAACTGATCTCAAACCGACCGCTTGCCCAGTCAGCTGGGGCTGTAGAATACACTGACTGCACCTCTGCAGAGGGGTAAGACCCCCTCTAAAGAGGGTCCTGGATATGACACTAAACAATCTGATGGTGAGGTTCCAACAGTGCTGGAGATTTGGGGAATGCGGAGTACCCCTTCATTGCCATCGCTCCCAGGTCCACTCTGCCCCGGAGTGGTAGCACCTGATAGGGCCCTATCTATGGGTTAAATAGTACTAACAGCATCATCATCATATCGCGCTGGTAGCACGGATATCCCTGACCCTCTCTCGCCACTCCTCCCTATCGTTCATCGCCCTAGGTAGGTCTTCAGGACAACATCCCGTATCCTCACATAGCTGCTGAATGTACGTTCGTGCTGGTCGTCCTGCTTTTGTGCGGCCTTGTGTGGGGATCCATAAGAGTACATCTCTTATGAGTTCATCTCTGCTTCTCCAGCAGTGTCCTGCATGTCTGGTTCGTCTAACTTGAATAGATTTCGTGATAGGGGGCAGGTGGCCGTACAGTTGGTGTCTTGTGGGGTGTTGCTGCCAGGACTTTTCAGGATTGTACGCAGCATTCTTGTGTAATTGCCATCTAGCTTCTTCTCCAACCGTTTTGTTAGCGTCCATGTAGTGCATCCATATAGCAGTATCGATGTGACCGCTGCCTGGAAGAAACTGCGTTTCATTTTATCGGTTAGGTCTGATTTCCATATAATCGATAGCCTATTGATAGCTGTCCATGCTTTCGTTAACCTCGTTTCGATGGCCTTTTCGGTTGATTCGACGCTGCTTCCTAGGTACGTGAATTTGTGTACTAGTTTAAGAGGGGTTCCTTCTAGAGTGGAGATGTCCCCGGTTTGGTTATAGCACATATATTCCGTTTTGTGTGTATTAACATAGAGGCCTATGCTAGCTGCTGCTCGTTCCAAACTATGCAGAAGTGTTTCGGCTTGGTCAGGTGTATTTGCCAGTATCGCTATGTCATCGGCGTAGTCGGCGTCGGTAATTGTTGTTGCGGGGTACCTTCTGCTTCTTTTCTTCGTCAGTTCGAAGCCATTCTCTTTGATTTTGTCAATCGATGTTCTAAGTACGTAGTCTAGACAAATGAATAAGAGGTACGGGGCCAGCGTGTCCCCTTGTAGTACTCCTGCTACAATGTCAAAGTATTCTGTGTCTCCATCCGGTGATCGTACTTTTACTTTAGTGTTTCTATAGAGAATCGTTATTGCCGCTACGGTTTCTTTAGGTATGCCGTACGCTAGTAGGATTTGTTCCATCTTTCCTCTGTGAATGGAGTCGAAAGCCTTGGTAAAGTCGACAAATATTAATGTCGCTTGTAGGTTCTTTGCCCGTACACCTTCAAGGATTCTACGGATGGTTAATATTTGTGAGGTCGTGGATCTATTTCTTCGGAAGCCATTTTGGTTTTTTCTAAGTATGTTGTCGATTTTGGGTTCTATTCGGTTTCGTAGTAGGGCATTGTAGATTTTGGCAGCTATGGATGTAAGTGTTATGCCTCGGTAGTTTTTGGCTAATCCGAGGTCCCCCTTTTTAGGGAAGGGGAGTATGCATCCCTTCATCCATCTATCTATCGGATTTTGATTGTATACTGCGTTGCAGTGTCGGAGCAGTATGTCGTCGAATTGTCTGGTCTTCCATACTTCCGGGGGAATTTCGTCCAGCCCTGCAGCTTTCCTATTTTTAATTTTTCTGAGAACCGAGTCGAGTTCTTCTTGTGTGAACGGTCCTAGTTTAATGTCTAATTGTTTGCTAATTATTCTGGTGATTGGTTCATGCGTTATTTTTGGTGGGTTTCCAAGTAAGTTTTCGAAGTGCTGTTTCCACAGTTTTATTCTTTCTTGTTGGTTTGCTGCTTTAAGTTTTGCTTTGGCTGTGTTTTTTCTTCTGCTCACTTCGTTTATTGTTTGCCAGGCTATTCTAGATTGTCTATCTTCCACCGAGTCTCTAATCTTATCTATCTGATTTTGAATGTATTCTGTCCGTTCCTTTATATATATGCCTGCTAATTGATATTGTGCCGTTTTTAGTTTTAAGGCATTTGTGTTTGTTGGGTTTTTTCGATAGTTTTTGGAGGCTGTTTTCACTAGTGCACGTTTTTCTCTCACCGCTAAAGTTTCCCATGGGACTCTATATTTAGTTTTAATTTTTGTTGGAATGTATTTTGCTGCTGCCTCGAGGTGTGCATTGACGAAATTTTCATATTCGTCGTTTGGTGTACTTTTTTCCGTCTTTTCTTGTAGTGTTTCGAATCTGTTTCTTAATTCTAATACGTATTTATCTCTTATATCTTTGTTGTTCAATAGGGCCCAGTCATAGTGTTTGGTGGTCGCTGTTCGTTTGGCGTTTTTTCGTAGGCTTAACCGTATTTTCGCCGTGACTATTCGGTGATCGGTGGACACACCCTCAAAAGAGGAGTATGCCTCGCAATTCAATGCACTATTTTTCCATTTCTTGTTTATAAGGATGTAGTCTATCTGAGCTTTAGTATTGTTTGCATACGTGTATGTCCATAGTTTGCCCTCTCTTTTTTGGTAGTTTGTATTGAGGCATGCTAATCTATTTTCTATCATGAAATCTGTTAGATGTTGCCCATTCCTATTTGACATGTTGTGGAGGCTGTATTTGTTGTTTCCGTTTTTCCCGATTTGGGCATTCATGTCTCCGCCAATGACTAACATGTTGTGTTTCGGGATGCTGCGCACTAATGAGGATAACTCATCGTAGAAGGTGACTAGTTCAGTTTCTTCACTAACATTGGTGGGGCTGTAGCATGAGATGATTGTTGCTCTGGGGTTTCCGTTAAATGTAGCTGCCATCATTCTAGGTTGTATTTTCTCAACGCTATTAAGCATTTTTAATGCTCTAGGTCCTATAAGTAATCCTTCCCCTCCTACTGCGGCGTTGACAGAGTTTTTCCATGCGGATACAGTGGCGAGCGACCAGCCATTGCCAGTTTCGTGATATTTGATATCTTCGGTGTGCGTGTATGTGTGTTCTTGTATGCATATTATGTCTATCTTATGTTCTTCGGCCGATGCGATTAGCTCTGGGAGTTGTCCTATTCTATTTAAGGTTCTTACGTTAAATGTGGCTATTTGTTGTGTTTGCTTGCATTTTAGTAGTTTTGATTGTTTGAGCTCTGTAGCTGATTTTTCGAACACTGAGGCCAGGGCTCCAACCTCAGCAGGACGCGCCCCTTTTTTACCCGCGCGAAGAGCGATGCGGTTTGTGTATGTGGTTTGAGTGTGGGTCATGGTTATCTTTCGATGGCTGTTTTATTCTCTTCTATAGAAGCCACTCTTATAGAGGAGCAGCAGTAGTTCCCCGATCGAACTAACGATCCTGAGCGTAAAGTCGTCAAACTCACGTCCAGGACCCGTTTAGGTATTGAGTTTGGTCGTCCATGGGTTTATTCAAATACCTTTACGTACATCATGCTGCTTCCCATGTGTACGCAAAAAGAAAAAAAAAAGGGGGGGGTAATTTTGGTTTAAGTTTTCTTAAGTTTTAAGTTACTTAAAGTCCAAGATTAAGGTACTTTCGTCTGACTTTCACTGGTACTTACTTTCGCTTTTTTTTTTTTTTTTTTTTTTTTTTTTTTTTGCTGTATTGGGACTTTTCCTAGGCTTTTTGTTTATTTATTTATATATTTTTTTCCCTTTCTCTTGGGGGGGGGGCTGTCGTAGCATTAGGTGTTTTAGGCTTTTTCTTTTTCTTCTAAACTACTGTTAGGGCTTTCTTTACGAATTTTTAAATTATATTATAGAAAAGATTCAAAAACATTCTGCCTTGTTCGCTGACATTTGGAAAGACTAAAATCAATTTGGCTTTATAGTAGAGTAAGCGTGTCTTTACATTTAAAACGCATAGTTTAAGCATTATTTCACAAACAAAATACAGCATAACATTTTGTAAAATTCAGCATTTTAAATTGATAGGACTTAAAGACATACTGACCAATATTGATATATTTCTTCCAGTTGGCTGACAATTAACCGTACTTACACTTAAACTGCGTGCTTATGCTTAACTGAATTATTTCAAATTGAACTGTTTTTTCGACATAAAAACTGTATTTACACTTAACTGAATTATTGCATATAACTGCTTAAATACTTTGAAATGGAAATTTTTCGACAATTAAACTGTGTACTTATGCTAAACTTAACTGTTTTCAATAGAACTGATTATTTACGTAAAAATGGATTTGGCGTTAAATAACCTACAAAGGTTGATATGCCATAAAAACAAACCAACCAAACAAACAAATCAAACCGACCGCGTACCCAAAAATGGCTGGTCAGAAAAGGTCACAAAAGTGGGTATATACAGGTGCCCGTGGTGTAATTGTTACCGTCGTAGGAAATGAACACGGCGACACGAGTTCAAATCCTGGATGAGACTGATTGCATTTCACATAGCACTAATACCCTTGGGAAAGGTATGAATCCAATTATTCTCCCTCCAGCTATGGGTAAATAGTAAGACAGACTAGGTTCTTCAGCCCTGGTTAGGCAACTAGTCAAGGAGAAGGAAAACTCTGAATTAAAAAACCTGTTAAACTCCGCTTAAAAATTGACCTTGTGTCATATCCTGCCCGAGTGGAGGGGTTGGGTAAATAGGATATACAATATTATGTACAGGACATTCGTCGAGGGAGTCTTACCCTTCTTCAGATCCCCCCAGCCAATTGGGTTATTCCTTCAATAGATTTCTCTCACTTTTGGTTTTGTTCGTATCGTAATTAATTCATCCAGCGTGTTTGATTGTACCAAAAGAATTGGAAAAGATCTTCGTTTTTTTCCTTTCCTCCGCAGCGAAGCCGTTGGAAGAATTGCCTATTAACGTTGTATTCCAAACCCCCACGAATATTCAGACGCGTCATAATTCACTCATTGCTTCGAGTGTTTCGCACACTAAATTAGAAAAATATTCTCTCTAAAAAGTGAACGAAATTAATTCCATTTCTGCTTTCGATTTCTTTGTTTAATAATATATCAAACTTTGTGGGTTATTTAATGCCAAAGCTATCCTCCTCATTGGAAAAAGAGCTTGACGACAATTACACAAGAATGGTGCGAGCAATATTAAAAATTCCTGGGGGCAGTACCCTACACAGCAGCAGCTGTACGATCACAAACCACTCATCCTGAAAACTATCCAAGTTAGATGAATCAGACATGCGAGACACTGCTGAAGAAGTAAGGACGATCTCATAAGTGATATACTCCAGTGGATCCTTTAACATGAACGAGAAAAGGTAAGACGACCAGCTAGAACCTATATACAACAGCTCTGTGCCGATACAGGATGTAGCCTTGAAGACCTACCTGGAGCAATGGATGATAGGGACGGATTGCGAGAGAGGGTCAGGGAGAAGGTCTGTGAGATTCCTGCTGGCAGCGTGATATGATAATGATGAGAAAAGCAATGGTACTATTTACTGTGTCGCTGGGAGTATAATGGGGTTCATATCTTTCTTAAGTAAGCCCAGTCGGTTAGGGTTGTAGAATACACCGACTGCATGTCTGCAACGAGTCCCCTTTAATATGACATTAAACAATCTGAACCTGAGGCTACAGTCCTGAAAATTTGGAGAATTTGGAGTACATCTTCATTGCCATTGCTCCCAGGTCCACTCTGGCCCGGAGTGGTAGCACCTACTAAAATCCTATGGGTCAAATATAACCAAATTGTGTACTTATGCTAAATTAAATTGTTTGAAATATAACAGCTTTGACATCTAAACAGCGTACTTATGCTAAACTGAATTGTTTGAAATAGAACTGTTTTGACATTAAACTGAACTGTTTTGATAATTAATTGTTTGTAAACAAGAGCTATACTTATACTAATCTGGATTGTTTAAAATTTGATTCAGCGTTTAATGACCCGAAAAGTGTTGATATGCTGTAAAACAAAACAACTAACCAACCAACTAATGGGTCAAATCGAAGCGGTTGACGTTTGAACTGTGTGCAACCAAATAATTTACATTAAGTCGAATTTTTTTTAATAGAACTCTTTGATAATTAATTGAATTGTAAGAGAAGCATAGCAATACGAGGAACCATTTAACTTTGTTGACTTATGCTAAATTGAATTGCCAGAAATAGAGTTGTTTTATCATTTAACTGTGTGTAAAAAATCACTGATGTTCAATTGAATTATTAGAGATACATTGTAGTACTTCCAACTTTTTAACTTTGTTAACTTGTGCTAAATTGAATTGCTAGAAATAGAACTGTTTTATCATTTAACTGTGGGTTAAATTGTCTGATGTTTAATTGAATTGTTAGTGATACATAGCAGTACTTCGAACATTTTTAACTTTGTTGACATATGCTAAATTGATTTGCAAGAAATACGATTGTTTTATCATTTATCTGTGTGTAAACAAGTTACTGTTGCCCAGTCGGCTGGGGCTGAAGAATACACAGACTGCACCTCTGCAGAGGGGTAAGACCCCACCTAACGTGTGTCCTGGATATGACACTAAACAATCAGATGGTTAGGTTCCAGCAGTGCTGGAGCTTTGGGGATTGCGGAGTACCCCTTCATTGCCATTGTTCCCTGGTCCACTCTGGCCCGGAGTGGTAGCACCTGATAGGGCCCTATCTATGGGTTAAATAGAACTAACAGCATACTAATGCTAAAATGAATTGCTTGACTAAACTGAATAGCTTGAAATAGAAATGTTTCTGACAATTAAACCGTACTTACATTTAAACTGCGTGCTTATACTTAACTGAATTATTTGAAATAGAACTGTTTTTCGACATTAAAACTGTATTTAGGCACCAGGCGATAAAACTAGTCTCTCCGAGGAGGATTAGAACCCAAGGGGACGGCCCACTGATATTCAAGATATGATAGACCAGATCTGTGCCAAAGGGGTGTTAGCCATTCTACAACATTTAATAAGCATGTATAAAGATGATTTGGCATTAAATAACCTACAACGCTTGATATGCCATAAAACCAAATCAAACTAAATAATATATTCTTTATTGTATATGTATAAAGATGAGTTGACATTAAATATTCTCTAATGGTGTATATGCCCTAAATCAAGCAAATTAAATCCTATATATTTGATATATGAGGTGCATACGATAAGTTTCCAGACTTTTTTCGTACAGGCACTTTTATTCATAGTATACACATGAAACTTTAGTCCCCTTCGAAGTAATCTCCTCT
>OY757943.1:22492511-22540011 GCA_963585895.1 Sepioteuthis lessoniana
ACATCTCACACGAGAAAATCTGGACCTGGCTAAGAAATGAAAACTTTTAGAGAGAAACAGAATCTCTTCTAATAGCAGCACAAAAAAAAAAAACGCCGTAAGAACCAATCATATCAAAGCGAGAATAGATAAGACGCAACAAAATAGCAAATGTAGGCTATGCAGTGACAGAGACGAAACCATCAAACACACATTAAGCGAATGCATCAAATAAGCGCAGAAGGAATATAAGACTCGACATGACTGGGTGGACAAGGTGATCCACCGGGAGATATGCAAGAAATTTAAATTTGACCATACCAACAAATGGTATATGCAAAACCTAGCACCTGTCCTTGAAAATAACACACCATAGGACTTTGACATACAGACGGATTACCGAATCTTGGCCAGAAGACCAGACCTAATAATAATCAATAAAAAAAAAAAATAAATAAATAAAAATTGCTAAATTGTCGGCTTTCCTGCCCGGGCTGACCACAGAATAAAACTGAAAAAATGTGAAAAGAAGGATAAGTACATCGACCTTGCTAGGGAATTTAAAAAAAAAATGGAACACGAAGGTGACAATTATATCAATTGTGATTGCTGCTTTTGGTACAGTAACAAAAGGATTACTAAACGGACTGGAGGACTTGGAAGTTGGCAGACGTGTGTTGGCCATCCAAACTACAGCATTATTGAGAACGGCCAGAATACTGAGAAGAGTCCTGGAGACTTGAGGAGACTTGATGTCACCCAAACTCCAGTGAAAGACCATCGGATAACGCTAATTTGAAAAATGAGTAAATAATAGTAATTAGAACAACCAAATCAAAAAATTAGAACGTTTGCAGAAAAAGAAAGTTAGAATACTGGGTAATATTGAAGCGGACACCGTCAAACAAGTGGAGATAAAAGAAAAAATTAAGAGTATCTCAGGAGAACGAGAAAACTGCCCGAAACCAAACTACATAGCAGAAATCTCATCAAAGGAAAAAAAAATGCGTTATTGCCTTTGTAAAATACTCGGGACCTTTCATGATGTGGACGAGGAAAGAACTTTAACAAGTGGACCAAAGAACAAGAAAACTAATGACGATGCATAGGCTTTAATTGCAGAGATGACGTATACAGTCTATAAGTGTCAAGGAAAAAAGGAGGCAGAGAACCGGCTAGCTTTGAAGATTGCGTGGATGCATCGACTTTGCAGTTCCGGCAGACCACAGAATAAAACTGAAAGAAAGTGAAAAGAAGGATAAGTACCTCGACCTTGCTAGGAAATTAAAAAAAAAAAAAATGGAATATGAACGTGACAATTATACTAATTGCGATTGGCACTTTTGGTACAGTAACTAAAGGACTATTAAAGGGACTGGAGGAATTGGAAGTTGGCGGCCGAGAAGAGACCATCCAAACGACAGCATTGTTGAGAACGGCCAGAATACTGAGATAAGTCCCGGAGACTTGAGGATATTTGCTGTCACTTAAACTCCAGTGAAAGATCATTGGATAACACTGATGTGAAAAACTCTCAAGGAGTAAAAAAAATAATAATGATAGTTATTAAGAAAAGACACGATTGGGTGGGGAAGGTGATCGATTGGAAACTGTGCAAAATCTTTGAATTCCACCATATGATCAAATCATATATGCACAACGAAGAATCCGTCCTGGAAAATGAGACACACTAAGTTCTCTGGAATTTTCAGATAAAAACAGATCCCCTAATCTCAGCCAGACGACTTGATCTCGTGATAGTCGACAAAAAATAAAAGTGTGGGAGAGAGAAAATCTTCCGAATAGTGGATTTTGCCTTTCTGGCTGACCACAGGGTAAAACTAAAAGGAAACGAAAAGGTATATAAGTACCAAGATCTTGCTAGAGAACAGGAAAAAAACTATGTATCATAAAAGTGGCGGTCATACTAATTGTAAAAGATTGGGACCAGGACAGTTGGACTTGGAAATAAGAGGACGAGTAGAGACCATGCAAACTACTGCATTATTAAGATTGGCCAGAATACTGAGAAGAGTCCTGGAGAGATGAAGAGACTTATAGTCACTCAAATTACAGTGAGGAACCTTCGATTAACGCTGGTGTGAAAATCTCTCAAAAGAGTAATAATAATAATAATAATAACAATAATGAGAAAGTGTTATCTGAAAATCATACAACGTGTAATAAAGATTAGCAAATGAAATACCTAAGAAATAATGACAATGTTTTATTTTTCGATTAACTTAAGACTGATCTATCTTATATTACTTATTTGAAATTCGTTAGTTAAAAAATCTTACTTAGTGGAACCGGGCATTGGCCAAACAGCTAGAGTGTTCGTCAATGGCCCGGGAGACCAGGGTTCAATCCAAGGTCGAATCATACCGAAGACTCAAAAAATGGTACTTGATGCTAACTTGCTTAACACTCTGCATTTTCAGGTACACAATCAATGTGAAGTGGAACAATCCAGAGAAAGGAGTAGCGCCCTCTCTTACACCTTGGTGTCATCTCTCCTCGTCTTGTCGTGGCTGCAGCATGGATATCCCTGAACCTCTCTCGCCACTCCTCCCTCTCGTTCATCGCTTCTGGCCGATCCTCAGGGCTACATCCCGTATCCTCACAGACCTGCTGTATGTAGGTTCATGCTGGTCGCCCTGCTTTTGCTCGGCCATGTGGGGGGTCCATAGGAGAACATCACTTATGAGCTCGTCCCTGCTTCTCCAGCAGTTTCCAGCATGTCTGGTTCGTCTAACTTGGATAGTTTTCGTGATGCGCGTAGATGGCCCTATAGCTGCTGCTTTGTGGGGTGTTTATAGTAGGTATTGAAAAAGGTCGATTTCGGGTAACCCTTGACACCGGTCGCCAACTTTACTCACTTATTGGAGCACGAGTAAAGCGATATTCATATTCATAATCTCATGAAAGTAAGAGTCGGTCGCAGGAATATAAAAATAGGTTCTTGTTATGCTCGGCATCAAAGCGAAATTCAGTTTTATATCTCTGCAAAAAAGAAAAAAAAAACTGTCGCAATATTTGCATTAACTCTGATGAATCATGGAGTTTATCAAGAAACGGTTCGTTTATACACGAGTCTCATAGGGCAACTATGCAATCTTTTAAAGTAGAATTAGATTTTATCAATTTTCGTTGGAAATGCCAAAAATGTTCCTGCAATTAGAACACGCCTTAAATCTTTTAAGTTATCTAACTTTTTAACCCTAATTTATATATATATATATATATATATATATATATATATATATGCGTGTGTGAGTGTGTGTGTGTGTGGAGTATATTGAATCACCTTACCGAGACTTTATAAAGAATTTCACATATGCGAAAATGTATAAATGTATATAAATAATTTTTTATCTGTGCTTTGTTATTGTTGTTGTTTTTATTATTATTATTATTATTATTATAATTATTATTATTATTATATTTCAAAATTTTCTGCAGGGTGCTCAGTATTTTTTGATAAATAAAGCAATAATTCTACGTAGGTGAGTCAAAAGTTTTGCAATATTTTAGTCACATTAGGCACTACCCGCCATCTCCGGATATATTTGTCAATAAAACAAACCTCACTGGACTTTGAGATGCCGAGCTCGCCTGATACTCACCAAGTTGTACTTGCCGGATTGGCTTCGACAGCCCACACCACGCTTTTAGACTAACCTGAACATGCCTGACGTTTATGGCCCACTTCTAACTCGTAATGTATAAATTCATAAATTAGACTACATTGCTCATTCAATGCAAAACATGTCAGAGCACCAACTACCACAATACTACCAAACTCAGCGAGTACTTTTTTCATTGGTTTCAACTGCATTGACAACGAATGTTTTGTTTTTTTCGCCGGCGTTTTGGCCCACTTAGAAGTCGTAATACATAATTTACCGAATTAGATGACCTTTCCCGGTCAGCTGTGTGGCTTTAGAATCACCCACGGAGTGAAGCAATGCACAACGTGTCTGCGCACCACTTTCTATCATGATACAATTAAACACAGCGGGTAGATTTCATAGTTTGAACTCCTTCCAGCGGACTACAGAGCGAAAATCAAAGAAAACGAAAAAGAGAAACAAGTATTTGGACCTTATCAGAGAACTATGAAAGCATTAGAACATGAAGGTGGCTGTGCTACCTGAGGGTTAATCTTGATCATTTTTTAAGGAAATGTTTTTGACAAAAACAACCGTGATTATAAAATTGCAGCATCCTTTTTACTCCATGTAACTTTTCCTTGTTTACTTAACTGAAAATTCAATACAAGGTCAAGATTTTAGGACATGGATGACATTAAAAAAAAACATGATTATAAAATTGCAGCGTCCTTTTTACTCCATGTGACTTTTCCTTGTTTACTTAACTGAAAATTCACTACAAGGTCAAGATTTTAGGACATAGATGACATTAAAAAAACATGATTATAAAATTGCAGCGTCCTTTTTACTCCATGTAACTTTTCCTTGTTTCTTTAACTGAAAATTCATTACAAGGTCAAAGTTTGAGGACATGGATGACATTAAAAGATAGTTTCTGCTGTAGCTTCATATCATGTCAAAAGAAGAATTCCAGAGGTGCGTCAACCAACGGAAAACTCACTGGAATGAATGTGGTAAATGCAAAGGAGACTCAATGTTTAACTCATTCCTCATTTCTGTCTTGAAAAATACAGTTTCAGCCTTAAGACTTCGTAATACCCCTTATATATATATATATATATATATATATATATATATATATATATATATATATTAGGACCGTATGGTTGTCACAATCTCACTTCGTGGGTTACTGACAGACCAAATAAATGCGGTATAATCTGAAGAGTGCTGAATATCTGTGATAGAGCTACAATAATAATAATAAGAAGAAGAAGAAATTTAAATATGACCTTACTAACAAATGGTATGTGCACAACCCAGCACCTGTCCTAGAAAATGACACACATAAACTCCTATGGGACTTTGACATACACACAGATCCCCTAATCTCGGCCAGAAGACCAGACCTTATAACAATCAACAAAAAAAGAAAATTGCAAAATTGTCGGCTTTGCTGTCCCAAATGACCACAGAATAAAACTGAAAGAAAGAGAAAAGAAGGATAAGTACCTCGACCTTGCTAGAGAATTAAAAAAAGACTGTGGAACATGAAATTGACGATTGTACCAATTGTGATTGGTGCTTTTGGCACAATAACTAAAGGATTATTAAAAGGCCTGGAGGACTTGGAAGTTGGCGGACGGGTTGAGACTATCCAAATTACAGCATTACTGAGAACGGCCAGAATACTGAGAAGAGTCCCGCAGACTTGAGGAGACTTGCTGTCACTCAAACTCCAGTAAGAAACCATCAGCTAAAACTGATATATATAGGGTGAAGAAACCATTGGTCTTGTGGGTAGAGTGTTCGCCAATGGTCCGAGAGACCTGGGTTCAATCCCAGGCTGTGTCATACCAAAGACTTTAAAAATAGTACTTGATACCTCCTTGCTTAACACTCGCCAATAAAAGGCGTATATCAAGAGTAAAGTGGTGCAATCCAGGGAAAGGAGTAGCGCCCTCCCCTACACCTCAGTGTGGTAGCTATTGAAAAGGGAGTCTTCTGGTCGCCCTCAACTACGGTCGCAAACTTAGTTAATTAAAAGGTTAATTTTGATTTAAAAGATATACCACTAAATTAGAAGATAAACACAAAACAGTAAATTTACACAAATATTGCCACTATTTTTTTAATCAATTATTGTATCAACACGCCTTCGAAATTAATCGTATGTCTTCAAAATAAATTCTTCAGATATTTTATTCCATTCCACCTCAGTAATAGTCTTCAGTGAATCAACATTTCGATCGGAAGATGCATTTGTTTTGTTTTCTAAAATGCCTCATATAGCGTAATAAGTGAGGTCTAGATCTGGGCTTGATGGGGGCCATGAAGAAACTCCAATTATTTCGGAAATTTTCTAACCTAAGTTTCGGCGTTAAGCAAATCATAGTTTTTTGACGTTTCTTTTCTTGCTCACTCATATAGGTTGAATGTTAATGAAAAAAAGTGTTTGAATAATAGAACTAATCAAGTAAATTTAGATTTATCACATTTTTCTCAAAAATTGGACTAATCAGACTAAAAAAATAATTTTAAAATGTATTCCATATTCTGCTTCCGCACCCTATATATATATATATATATATATATATATACATGTGTGTGTGTGTGTGTGTGTGTGTGTGTGTGTGTGTTATCTAGTGAATTTTGCCGTTCCAAAGGACCACACATTTAAGATGAAAAAGCCGAAAAGCTGGACAAATACCAGGACATTCCTTGAGAGCTGAAAAGATTGTGGAAATGAGGATGATGGTAATAGCAATTGTAGCTGGAGCCCTTAGAAGGGTTCCCAAATTCCCGGAAAAGAGATTGGGCGAACTGAGGTTTAGAGGAGGAATCTCGATCATCTAGAGCACATCAATGTTAAAATCAACTAAAATGCTCAAAAGAGTCATGAAGACCTATAGAGATTTGTTGCTATTCACTGAAAGGGTCTCAGAATCGTCTCACAGCACGAGACATTGATCTCGGAGAAATTAGCTTTTAATTGGAGTTTCCCGGGAGGACAAGTTTTCAATCTTTAGGTAAAGGTTCAGTGAAAAGAAAAAGATTACAAAGACATATTAACTGATGCATGATATCACAAGACGCAGTCAGCGAAGTGAGAACAATCTCGTTATATTGCGGCATAAGGAGATAATATACATGGCGGAAGAACGGCCATAACACTTAGTTGCAATAATATAACCCTCACACTTGATTCTCGAAAAGGGTCAAAACTTCTGTGGTATGCAAGAGTCAGAGACAAACGGTGACGGAGGAAGACAAAGAAAGCTTGTTATATTGATCCATAACTTCTATTGACCATTCCACGCTGTGTTATCTTCAAGGTCTAACGTTTTATTTTCTGACAAGCTATATTCAACTGGTCCTCGCTAGGCCACCTACGGCCACAGTGCTCTATCTGCTGATTCTAGACTCATGTAGGCATCTGCATATATCATTTCATAACGCCTACACATTTCCGTTAAACAAATTGACTGCTTCCACTTCTTCTCACAGGTGCGTCCTGTGCAGAGAATATCTGATTAACGGCTCGATCAAGGGTCAATATGCAACATCTTAACCTGATTCGGTTAGTTTGGTTTTGTTTAATGGCATAACAACCTTTGTAGGTTATTTAATGCCAAAGTCATCTTTCGAGAAGAACAGTTGTGGTAATATTTAACCCAGAGCTAGGAGGATAAGGAGGTTCATACCTTTCCCAAGGGTTTTTGTCCGAAAGAGAACATAAAGCGCAACTGGAGTTCGAACTCACTCACTGTGATTCCGCAATCCATCGTTTTTACCATTACACCACGGAGACACCCCTTGATTTGGTTAGAAATTCCTTGAACTCTAAAGACTTCAACAAAAGATATCTTTAAATGATTGGATGAAAGAAAAGTCGAGACAACAACAAAAAAAAAAAAGAAAAGAAAAGAAAAGAAAAGAAAATATGTTCACAGGTAACACATATTGTTACTTGGTCTCAGTAACGACAGAAAAGACAAACACGTTACACACTAATTTATTCTGGATATTTCAAGTTTTTTTTTCTTTTGGATTAGACTCATGAGAAAGTATCCTGGCTATGATATCATACTGCACCTGATGGTGAAACTCAAGTCTTAGGAATTTAGAGAATGAAGAGTAAAAATGGTGGTACTAGTTCGGGTCTCATCAACGAATTAAATAAAACTGTTCAATCTTTTAAAAGGATTATTATTCCAGTTTTTTTAAAACCATAGATTGCCCAATCGACTTAAAAACTGACCTTGTGTCTTATCCTGCCCGAGTGGAGGAGATGGTAAATATGGATTGCCCAATCGGCTGAGGAAGTAGAATACACCGATTGTATTTCTGCAGAGGAGTAAGACCCCACACAACGAGTGTCCTGGTATTATGACTCTAAACAAATTTGATTGTGAGGTTTCAGTAATCCTGGAGCTTTGGGGAATGCGGAGTACCCCTTTATTATCTTCGTTCCCAGGTCCACTCTGGCCCGGAGTGGTAGCACATGATAGAGTCATATCTATGGGTCAAATAGAACTAAACTGTGTACTTATGATAAACTGAATTGCTTGAAATAGAACTGTTTTAGCATTTAACTGCGTACTTATACTAAATTGAATTGTTTCAAATAGAACTGTTTTGACATTTAACAGTGTAAACCAAAACTATAATTTTACTAAACTGAATTGTTTGAATTGGAAATGTTTGACTAAACGGAATAAAACTGTATATTTGTATAAAAATGGATTTCGCGTTAAATAATCTTCAAGGGTTGATATGCCATAAAAGCTCAACAAACAAGCAAACAAACAAACAAATGAAACTATGTGCAAGTTATTCATATTAGATAGGAAAACTCCATGAATAGAATTATTAATATTGAATAGCAATTATGTATGAAATTTTGAGATAAGGACCGATATGCAATATTCTGTGTGTGATATTTCGGTCTGTTGTCCTCATCTTTACTATGGTTAGTTGTAACTCAACGTTTCGGCCGCTTTATCCTCGGGCTTCCTCAGTTGTCTCTTGTTTATCTGGGAATAGAGATGATTCAACCTGGGAAATCATTTTTAAAGTAGAAGGTTGAACCATTTGCATTTCCAGATCAACAAAGGACACCTGAGGAAGGCCGGAGGATACAGCAGCCGAAACGATGAGTTACAGTTAAAAACGCTTAAGATGAGGACAACAGTCCGAAAAATCACACACATTTGAAAGTATTTAACTGGGTGCAAATAAATCATTAATGGAATTAAATAGCAATACTTGAACTATTCAATAAACAGTATTATTCGTATTTGACTAGTTTGCTAACTATTAGACCACAGGAGGTGCCTACATTTTATAATTATATATACGCATAAAAATAACAGATAGATAGATATATTGCAAGATGAATCAAATCAGCTATGATATTAATTTGAATCTAAACAATTATATTAAATTTCTCATTTGGTTGTCTTTTCTGAATTAAATTGCAGCTTTCTGAATTGTCTTCCTTTGCGGACTTGCACGTTGAAAGAAATACAAAAGTTTAGCCTGATTATCATTTTTCTATTTAGGCGACAACCATATATTCATTAAAATCAAGTATTTGTCCTAACATGCCTTCAGGATATGGTAACTTTGCTCGAAGGATATAACGTGAGAGAGAGGGAGTGAGAGAGAAAGAAGACAGACGATAATCACCAACTACAAAACGGCATGCGAAAGTTTAAAAAAATTGAATAATTAAAAACAAAAACAAAAAAATTGTCAGTATCACATTTTTTCCTATATTTCCTTTTTTTTCGTTGTTTCCCCAGGGAAACAGAATTGTGTCTCATATGCTATTTGCATTGAAATACATGAATTAGGATCAACTTTGGTCGAGTCAGGGGATCTAGCATTTGGAATACAAACAGAAAATGAAAGAATTGGAATCAGCAGCTCAGGTTCAAATCATGGACGTGGCTGTTTATATTTACGCTTGCCTTCGCTCAAATGCCCTTGGGAAGGCATCTCTTCTCCCCCACCACCTGCTTTCTCAAAGGAAATATTGACAGACTGCGTTCTTTAGCCTGGATTTGGCAACCAGTCTAGGAGAAAGAAAATCCCGCCTTCTCCCCCAGCTATGGGAAAATAACAGGATAGACTGCGATTTTTAGCTTTAATTAGGCCACCACTCGAGGAGAAGAGCTTTGAATTCAAACCAGCTGTACTCTGTTTAAAAATTGACTTTGTTTTACATTCTGCTTATAGTGGAGAGGCTGGGTAAATACATCATCATCATCATCATCATCATCATCACATGCCAACAACATAGATTCCCTTGAGTCTCTCGCTCTCTCTCTCTCTCTCTCTCTCTCTCGTTATTCGTCCTGAATGACTTTCTAGATGGCACCAAACTTCTTTTTTTTTCAATTTGCTGATCAAACAGAAGAGGTGGTAATGTTTGTGTGTGTGTGTGTGTGTGTGTGTGTGGAGAGGGGTGTGCTAAGTAAAGGTGCAAAAAATTGAGAAATTGCAATGGAAAGAAAGAAAGGGGACCTGAAGCAAATTTGCTCTTCTCTGTAGATATTCTTTCAATATCACGCTTAAACATTGGTTTCTCGTTTTTATATGTATACATATACAAGGTGACCCCTCAAAAAAAAAAAAAGAATAGAACCCATAAACTTTTTTATTACTTCTAAAAAAAAAAGCAAAAAAATTCTTTTCCTTGGTAGACCAGGACATGTTGGTGAATACTATGGTCCCAATTTTTATCATGCACAGAATCTACTTCATATCCTGAAAAAAAAAGGCAAGAATTAGATTTATGAATTTCAGTCAAAAATATATGAGTTCTGTTTTTTGGGGGGTCAACCTATATATATATATATATGTATATATATATATATATTTGTATAGTACTAATTGCTCTCTTTCTCTCTATACCTATATATAGAGAGAGATAGAGAGATTTCTATAGTACTAATCCTATTTACCAACCCCTCCGCTCAGGCAGGATATGACACAAGGTCAATTTTTAAGCGGAGTTTAACAGGTTTGAATTCAGAGTTTTCCTTCTCCTAGACTAGTTGCCTAACCAAGGCTGAAGAACCTAGTCTGTCCTACTATTTACCCATAGCTGGAGGGAGAATAATTGGATTCATACCTTTCCCAAGGGTATTAGTGCTATGTGAAATGCAATCAGTCTCGTCCAGGATTTGAACTCGTGTAGCCGTGTTCATTTCCTACGACGATAACAATTACACCACGGGCACCTCTATAGTATTTCTATAGTACTAATCGCTCTCTCTCTCTCTCTCTCTCTATATATATATATATATATATAATAAAAAAAGAAAAGGTTTGAAGTAAATTTATGAATTTCGGTCAAAAATATATGGGTTCTGTTTTTTTGGGGGGTCACCTTGTATATATATTATATTATAAGAGTGTTGGTTGTCACGAAAGCACTTTGTGAGCATGAGTCAAACCAAGTGCAATATAGTATGGAGAGAGATCCCATCTTCTTTACTGCCTGATGATTGTTGTTTTGTAAAAAAAAAAAAAAGAAACTCCATGAAACCCAGGGTCGCAGTCTATATTCCATGAATTAAATATATATATATATATATATAAGTAAAGTTGGCGACCATAGTCGAGGGTAACCCGAAGGCTCCCTTTTCGATAGCTACTACACCAATGTGTAGGGGAGGGCGCTACTCCTTCCCTGGATTGCTCTACTTTACCCTTGATCCATACCTTATAATGCTGAGTGTTAAGCAAGGAGGCATCAAGTACCATTTTTTTAATCTTTGGTATTTTTTTAATCTTTGGATTGAACCCAGGTCTCCCGGGCCATTGGCGAACACTCTAACCCCTAGGCCAATATATATATATATATATATATATATCTAATATATATATATATATATATATATATAGTCAACCATTGACATACTGTTTCGTTTTATCACAACACTTTAGTGTGGCAAAACAAGCAGAACGCATCAAGCTGGGTATTGAAACCTGCCTATCTTTGCGCTACTCTTAGTATCTCACCGCTAAGACATTAGGCGAACTACGTCAGCTCGGGAATTATAACGCATTATGTATTAGCTTTAGTTTGTTTACATTTTGCGCTAATAGATCCCGGAGTTTTTGATTCGTTAGAAGAGCTTTGCATTACGTGAGAGAAAGCCGTTAATTCCTTTACCAGAGTGCTCAAACCCCGGGAGCGGAGCGTATATATTGTCATCTGAGAGTCGGCTTTTCTCTTAAGTCTCATTGTCCAGTCGGTTGGGGCTGTAGAATACGCCGACTGCATCTCTGCAGAGGGGTAAGACTCCCGCAACGAGTGTCCTGGATATAACACTAAACAATCTGATGGTGAGGTTCCAGTAACGCTGGAGGTTTAGGGAATGCGGAATACCCCTTCGTTGCCATCGCTCCCAGGTCCACTCTGGCCCGGAGTGGTAGCACCTGATAAGGCTTCCATCTATGGGTTAAATAGAAATAAACCGTGGTTTCTTGACTTAACTGTTTTTGCATTTAAACTGCACACCTATGCTAAACTGAATTGTTTAAAATAGAACTGTTTTGACATTTAAACTGCGTACTTGTACTAAACTTAATTGCTCGAAATAGAACTGTTTTGGTATCTAAACAGTGTACTTATGCAAAACTGAATTATCTGAATTAAAACTATTTTGACATTAACGCTGTGTATTGCCCAGTTGACTGGAGCTGTAGAATACGCCGACTACACCTCAGCAGAGGTGTAAGACCCTCCCCAATGAGTGTCCTGGATATGATAATAAACAATCTGATGGTGAGATTCCAGGGATGCTGGAGCTTTGGGGAATGCGGAGTACCCCTTCATTACCATTGCTTCGAGGTCCACTTTGGCCCTGAATGGTAGCACCTGATAGTGCCCTATCTATGGATTAAATAGAACTAACTGTATACTTATGGTAAACCGAATAGTTTGAATTAGAATTGTTTGACTGAACTGAATTGTTTGAAATAGAACTCTTTTTAACATTGAAACTGTACTTACACTAAACTGAATTATTTAATATAGAACTCCTGTACTTATACTAAACTGAATTGTTTGAATTAGAACTGTTTCAATAAATTGAATAGCTTGAAATAGAAATGTCTTTGACAATTATACTGTGTACTCATGCTAAACTGAATTGTTTGAAATAGAACTGTTTGAATCAAGGGAATAGCTTGAAAGAGAAATGTGTATTCATGCTAAACTGAATTGTTTGAAATAGAACTGTTTGAATCAAGTGAATAGCTTGAAAGAGAAATGTGTATTCATGCTAAACAGAATTGCTTGAAATAGAACTATTTGCATAAAAATAGATTTGGCGTTAAATAACCAACAAAGGTTGATATGCCATAAAACCCAACAAACCAACTAACAGCTTAAGTCTCTTTATTCTGAAGTAATAAAAATCCTCTCAGAACAAGTCATTTGTCTATACCTTTGCTTGGACCCGATGTCCTCAATAAAACTATCATCAATAATCATTTTCATGCCTTAAATTGTTGATTTGGATTGATTTTGTTGACCGTATTCATAAAAATCTTATGCAAAGAAAAACAAATTAATGCGGTAACTTATAACAGTTCCATGGAAATCTGCCCTCCAAATCAAACGAATTCTTTCAAATAATATCATTGAAACGAATAGAATAATGAAAATAATCTTTTAAAATCTCAGATGTGTTTTACTTGCCGCTTTTCAATGAATATCTGTTTGATTCAACTTAATAACTGCAATTGGACATAAATTTTTTCTTCTTTTGTTCGTTATATTTCATGAGAGAAATTCGATAATAGGACGTCGGGGTGAAAAGATTCAAAATTCACGTAAGGTCTGTGCGTGCTTCTGGGTGTTTGTTTGTTTGTTTGGGGGGTGGGGAGGGTCTGTGATCTGTTCCACTGACCCAGACAAATGAGCGTTTAACATCAAAGCTTCTCGTACCAACTCTGACGTGCGCTTCATCTGAGTTGAACTATTTGTTCTGCAAAATACAACTGATAAAGAGAAAACATCGTTTTGGTTATTGTAGAGTATATATATATATATATATATATATATATATATATAATTGATACAATTCAATAAACCATATTGCTATTATAGATTTATTTCATTTGGATCCTCGATAAATGACACCAGTTTCTTCAGATAGCCATCACACAATTGAGAAAAAAAAAATTACATTTTTTATTCTTTCTCGTAAAAAAAAGTGAGACGGGGAGAAGGGAAATAAAATGAGATGACCACAAAGTTTGTGTCAAAAGCGAGTGTATGATATATATATATATATATATATATATATATATATGTATATATATATATATATATATATTGCTTCTTATTTCTATCTGTCTAAATCACTCATTTCGTCTCTTCATGTCTCGCACTATCGCTCTTTTTATCGATTTCTATATTTTCTTGCTTATATATATATATATATAAGTGTGTTCATCAAGGTCCTTTTTTTTTAATCCTCGACTTTGCTGGCATAATAAATCAACTGTTTAATTACAAGTTTTACTTAGGATGGCACAAGGACTACTAATGTGCTGGGTATCACCCACCTTTCTCCACACAATGAACTAGTCCATCTGCCATATATAGCAGTAGCTACTAATACCAGGGCAGACTAGAAGGAGAAGAGCAGCTTCTTACAGGAATAGTATTAGAGTGTTGGAGACTGGAGATCGCACTAGATCACCTTACTTGCTACCGTAATAACGGAAGCCAAAACTAACCAAGACTATATTTTTATTCTGTATTCACTAATCCTATGTTCTTTTCTACGAATAGTCTCTCTATTGTATATACTTTTTCCTGAGAATATATATCTATTTCCTCTCATATCGTGGTTTGTCCTTTATTTAATATTACAAGCGTTCACTAATCCTATGTGCTTGTCAACTAATAGTCTTTCTATTGTATATACTTTTTCCTGAGAATATATCTCTATTTCCTCCAATATCGTGGTTTGTCCTTTATTTAATATTGCAAGCATTCACTAATCCTATGTTCTGGTCTACTAATAGTCTCTCTATTGTATATACTTTTTCCTGAGAATATATATCTATTTCCTCTCATATCGTGGTTTGTCCTTTATTTAATATTACAAGCGTTCACTAATCCTATGTTCTTGTCTACTACTTCCGCCCTTTTCAATAGCTGCCACACGGAGGTGTAGAGGAGGACGCTACTCCATTACCAGGATTGCTTCACTTTACCCTTAACCCTCATCTTATAATACTGAGTGCTAGACAAGGCGGTATCAAGTACCATTTTTGAGTCTTTGGTATGACTCGACCTGGGATTGAACCCCGGTCTCCCGGACCATTGGTGAATACAATGAATGGCAAATTAGTTGTTTTCTAATTTAATATTTAATTGATTTATTTGGAGGTGAACTGAAATTCAATTAGTTGACAATGGGGTGAATCAAGTAAAAATTCTGTGATACCTAGTTATAAAAGAATCGGTGTATCCAAGGGTGAGTCAAAAGTTTTACAATATTATGGTAAAATGAGGCAATATTTGCCTGCTTCGAGGTCCTGAAAGTGACCAACCACACTTGACCGTGAGAAGTCGAACATGCCTAAAACTCTCCGAGTTGTACTCACCGAATTTGCCTAAATGGTTTTAAGCACGGCCTCGAGATCCACACTTTTAAGGGTACCTGACCTTTCCCGATCGTCGATGTTCTGCAATACCAGCGACATTTCTTAAACTCTCTGGTTACTGTACTGTGATCAACAGCGCTTTCACCTTTTGTTTTGGGTTGCTTCCGCAACGTTATGGCCCAGTTCAAACTACATCCGGCCTACTGCATCTCTTTAAAGGGGTAAAGGTCTCCCGACGAGTGGACCTCTAAGTTGGGGTTGTACAATACACTGACTGCATCTCTGCAAAGGAGTAAGACTCCTCTAACAAGGGTCCTAGATATGATAGTAAACAATCTGATGCAGAGGCTTCAGTAATGCAGGAGTTTTGGGCAACGTGGACACACTCCTTCATTATCATTACTCCCAGATTCTCTTTGGTGTGTTCCGTTCCTTTGTTTAACGGCATATCAACCTTTGTAAGTTATTTAATGCCAAAGCCATCCTTCTAGAAGAACAGTAGTGATGCGATTTAACCCATAGCTGGGAGGATAAGGGGGTTCATAACTTTCCCAAGGGTATTTGTCCTAAAGTGAACGTAATAGCGCAGCTGGAGTTCGAACTCGATTCCGCAGTCCAGCGTTTTAACCATTACACAACAAGGACACCCCCTGCCCCTAGGTTCACTCTAGCCCGGAATCTTAGCACCTATCTATGGGTCAAATAGAAATAAACTGTGCACTTATGATAAATTAAATTGTTTAAAACAGAACTATTTTGACATTTAAAAAGTGTACTAATGCTAAACTGAATTGCTTGAAATAGAACTGTTTCTACATTTAACTGTGTGTTAAAAAAGCTGTTTAATTGAATTGTTAGTGATACCTAGCAATACTTGGAACAATTTAACTTTGTTGACTCAACTGAATAGCTTGAAAAAGAACTGTTTTTGACATTTAAACTGTGTATTTATGCTAAATGGTATTGTTTGAAATGGAACTGTTTACATGTATAAAATGGATTTGGCATTAGATAGCATACAGTGGTTGATATGCCATAAAACCAAACCAAACCAAAATAAATCATGTATATTTATGTGAGTAGTTTTAAAATCACACACGGAGTGAACTAATTCACAACGAGTCAGCAAACCAACGACCACAGCAAACCAACGACCACAGCAATACCAATTGTAGCTGGCCGGTCTCTTTGATCTTTTATTTGGGTGATCTTTGGAGTAACTTGGGTTCATCTTTGTGTCCATTTCAGTTTTTTTATCAATTGATACTACAACTTAGTTCATTTTTAGACGTCTTTATTTTCCTGAACTATATGGACGCTAACTAAACGGCTGGAGAAGAAGCTAGACGGCAATTACACAAGAATGCTGCGAGCAATATTAAACAAGTCTTGGCGGCAACACCCCACAAGACACCAACTATACGGCCACCTGCCCCCCATCACGAAAACTATCCAAGTTAGACGAACGAGACATGCAGGACACTGCTGGAGAAGCAGGGACGAGCTCATAAGTGATGTACTCCTATGGACCCCCACATATGGCCGGGCAAAAGCAGGACGACCAGCACGAACATACATTCAGCAGCTATGTGAGGATACGGGAGGTAGCCCTGAAGACCTGCCGGGGGCGATGAACGAGAGGGAGAAGTGGCGAGAGAGGGTCAGGGATATCTGTGCTAGCGGCACGACATGATGATGATGATGATGATTTCCCTGAAGTCCCATACAGTCAAGTAGCTGAAAAATTAGCCATTGCAAGCAGCCGTCTATTCTCTTCGGTGCCTGCGGCTAAATCTGAAATATTCTGTGACTTGCCAATTCCCACAACTGAACAAACCAATCAGATAACTGGTAAAAAGATCAGCTATGGGTCAAGCTCTATCAATCACAACACAGGGTTTTTTTTTCCATGACTCTTCGAAATAACGATAACCAGTTAAATTTTGAATTTGAACATTTACACCCACTTAATAAATGAATAGGCACCGGGTTCATTATGTACAGGGTGGAACGATAAAATTGTCGCCCTAGAAAAACGACATGATTCCATTTCCGTTTAATGAAAACCAGTTTTCTTTTTTTGCTGCAGACCATCTACTAGTTGGCCAGTTTAGTACAAATCCCAAGAGCGATAGGAGCCTTGTATCACGTCTGATAGTGACACAATGATCAAAGAGTGAGATCAGAGATGCACCGCTGTAAAACACATGCTCTCAACCGATCCAAGTTATGACAACAGGACCATTGCCCGCACCCTAAAAATGCAAATCTGGATTGCCACGAATAACAGGGACGTGCCCAGGGGGATGAAAACAAAGTTTGCGGCTACGGTTATGGTCTTTGGTGTGCTTTCAAGTGAGGGCTACATCATGCCACCGCACATCTTCGAAGTCAGCTTGAAAGTCAACACCAAAATGTACCTGTATGTGCTGAAGAGTGTGGTGATCTCCTGGTGCAATATGGTGGCCGGTGGCAGACCCTGGGTATGGCAACAGGACTCGGCACCGGCCCACCAGTCCAAAGACACCTAGGCTTGGCTTCAGAAGGAGTGCTACGATTTTGTACCCTTCTCTCACTGGCCCCCCTCCTCCCCCCGACTTGAACCCGCTGGACTACTTCGTTTGGTCGAGAACATCCCCAACATGACCTCCCACAACACCAAACCCAGCCTGATCGCCGCCATCTGCTGAGTATACGCCGAGCTCCCGCCAGCGCTTGTGGAAAAGGCATGCTTCCAGTTCCGGATCCGTATCGAGGCAATGTCTGAGGCTGAAGGCGGCTACATTGAATAGTTGTCAACTCTACTACATAATCAAGTTACCTAAATTGATATTTTCAATGAAAGTTTTAAAATAAAGCTGTAGTGTTGTTTTCTTTAGGATGACAATTTTATCATTCCACCCTGTTATACCGACCGCAGAGGGTACCTTTTCCATGGTTTTAAGTGCTTTGGTCACGTGATATACGCCTAGCAAACTTGTATGTACCAAAATATTGCAAAACGTCTTTCACTTCCTTGTATATTGATATAAATATCCAAAATCGGGATGAGGGGGGGTCCTCATAGTGCCGTGGCTAACTTACTAATCTGTGATAACGTAATGAGAGAGTTCAATCTCTAGTTGAGCTGATACGTTCACTTTCGGACTAATAACCTTTACCAAAAGTATGAACCCCCTAATCGCTACAGCAAGGAGTTAAATAGTACCACTACAGTTCTTCTAAGAGAATAGCTTTGGCAATGAATAACGCACAAAAATTGACATGCCTTTAAACAAAAACTGAAAGCAGACCAAGATCAGAATACTTATTTAAAAAAATATTGAACTATGACAAAATTTGGGCACCTCACTTGATTAGCATGCTACATGGGCTAACCATTAGTAGTAAGTTCACATCTCACAGGTCGCCCCATATTGATGTCCTCGTGCCACAGCTGAGATTACTAAATGACTCTAACAAAAATTTCTCGTTAAAAACTAGATTTGAAAAAAAAAAATCCAATGCGAAAAAAAATCAAAATTATTTGTTTAAATTTGTTTTAGTTAAGGAAGAAAATTTCTAGATTAAAAACATCTCTCACCTTTTTTTAAAGGAATCTTTCCCCATTTATTCTGAAGACTATTTATTTCTTTCGGGGCTATTTTATCAACGTTTCTCTCTTTGGCTATGAGTTGAATGTTTATCTCAATTTTAAGAGATTATAGTATTTAGAGCCGGTTTATTTTCCCTATATTTGAAATCATTAGAATATACTTCGAGCTGTAAGCTGATATAAATAAATTAACGTCACACACACACACACACACACACACACACACACACACACACACACACACACACACACACACATATATATATATATATATATATATATATAATCTTTCCATAAAATAACGTGGCTGAAAGATAGCGAGCAATGAATAAGTAAAGATATGAACATGCCATACGTCATATTTGGGCGTGTATTCTATCTTCTATTTGCGCATGCGCGGGTGCAAGTGTTATAGGTTCTGCGATAAGCTGTAAGACATTTCGATGTGCTTTCTTGTGAAGAATGGCTCAGATAATATGTGAGAAATATGTTTGTGTGTGAATATTTGCCTATTTTTTTAAAACTTTTTTTTTTGTTGTTGTTTTTCTTTTTTTACCTTTCATAGAGATTGATTTTTTTCATTGGGAGTGGAAGGAACCTTATTTTTGGCAGACCATATTTCTTGTTTCAATCCTCATCTCGTTTATAGATTACTTTCACCATTTTTTTTTTCATTCCTATATTGTATTCATTGTTTATTTTTCGAATTTCTTGTTCTAGCTATTTTTTTCTTCTCCTTTCCTCTTGCCCTTTATTTAAACACTTTTTTTCTTCATCTGTTTTCCACTGCCTGTGGTAGGATGGGCTACCGTTATTTTGATGTTTATTTCGACTCACATTTTTTTCTAGAATATTTATTGATTTTTCGACATTCTTTTTCATAAATATCTTCAAAGATGGTTCCAGATTATTTTTCTATCTCACTCCGAAATCCTGGAAGGCACTAACTGGCAATAGCTTGTTGATAGGATTTGAATTTTCATTTGATATTTCTTCAGATGAAAAGATGTGGAATTCCCCGAGGTTAATTTTTCGCGCGATTCTCGCGAGAGTGAATTACCCGTTAAATCTTCTTTCATTTCAATACGACATGGTTCTTGAATAATTTTTAAAGAATATATTTATGATTAAAGCTTAAAAAGTTTCGAACATTTTATACAAGAGCAGTAAATGTGTTTTATTTTATTCATTTTCATATATATATATTTATATATACATATATAGCTTTCCAAGTACCCAGGAAAGTCCACCCTGTCGGTTGCAGCTTAGATTAGACTGACTGTATCCCCTGCAGAAGAGTAAGAACTCCGTTCCACCAAGGAAAAAAAGATAGGGTGTTTTGGGAATAAAACTAAATTACTTCTTGTATTGAGACTACAGTTCGCGAGATCTGAAGAATGTGGGATACCCCTTTATTATTCCGAAGTCCACAATAACTCGAAGCGGTTGTACCTGTAGGGTCCCATCGATGAGTCAAATAGATCTGTTTAAATATTCCCATTCAATAGGACTGTTTGATCAACTGATTTTAACGACACATCAAAACGTTTAGGATTACTTTATGCCTAAAAGTTAAGATATAGTGTTCATGGTGAATTTATAATTAAATTTTGGCGGCACAAGTGATGTAATATTGATCACCATAGGAAATAGACACAGCGACCCGAGTTCAAATCCCGAACAAAGCTATTTGCATTTCACATAGCGCTAATACCCTTGGGAAAGATATCAATCCAACTATTCTCCCTCCAGCAATGAGTAAATAACAGGGCAGACTGAGCTCAAGGAGAAGGAAAACTTTGAATTAAGAACTATTAAAAATTGACCTTATGTCATATCCAGCTCGTGAGAAACGGTTGGGTAGATACATATATTTAAAAAAGATTTTGTCAGACAGATTTTGAAATATCTGGTGAGGCAAGGCTTTTATTGATATTTTTTTCTGTAGTCCAGCGTTATTGTTGAAAGACATATAATCATAGTAGAAAGACAAATAACTATTATAGAAAAACAAATTATTATTGTAGAAAGGCAAATAATTATTCTTATTTGTTTTAAGACTAGAATTTATTATACATTTTTTAGATTGAGTAATTATATAATTAATTGATTAACCATGACAAGAAAACCCAGCAAGCACCGCATGTGAAAATGGCCCGGGATACTTGAGTCCAATCGAAGGTAGAGTCATAGCAAAGACTTAAAAATGGTACTTGATACCTCCTTGCTTGACACTCAGCATTATAAAGTACGAATCAAGGTTAAAGTGCAGCAATCTAGAGAAAGGAGTAGCGCCCACCCCTACACTTTGGTGTAGTAGCTATCGAAAAGGGAGCCTTTGGGTCACCCTCGACTAAGGGAGACAACTTTACTTATGCCGTGATCTCCCACAGCGGAGATCGAATGAGCGACCACAGACTGCAGAACCGAAATTCAAATACTGAACCACAATCGTTGGCAAATCGACCAATCATAGCAAACCTGATGCGTCTGTAGCTACATCCGTACTCATGCAGAGGGCGCTGTTACCTACGGACTCACGTCTTCCCTATTTGGAGATACACATCTGTCTTTGCATGATCATAACTTCATGGGTAAGGAAATTGATATACATATTTTTTTTAAATAAAGGAATTATATTACAAATTGATTTACCATGACAAGAAAACCAGGCAAACATTGCATGTTGTGTACCAGTGGCTCATTGGTAGAGTTTCGGTTCTACATTCTGTGATCACTGGTTAGATCTCAAGTGGGGGAAAGATCATGATATACTCAACTGATAAGACCTAATAAGGTCGGAACAGCAGTCCAGTGTTGCTATATGTCACTGGCAGTACTTGCTGGATTTTCTTGTAAAAATAAATCAATTTTTCATCGAGGATATCAATTCTGTACAATTTCTTACGTTTTGAAATAATTAGTCCGTCGGAATATCGATAAAAATAGGGTGTTTGTTTTACCATGGGTGTAGTCATGTATAAATTCAAAGCTACGCTTCATTTTTAGAGTGCCACCTGTCGGGTATATGGTTCACGAGCCTGGCTAACCTCAGGCTATTTACCTGGGAGATAGTTTCGTCGTAGAACCAAATAAGTATTCACCCTAAATTTGAGAACTATGGAAGTTCTGAAGTATTCTCTTGATGTTAGCGGAGTTTTTGCTACGAGAACCCTTTTTAAGCGGGTGTCCCAAATATCTGTCCTTGTATCAACTATTTGGTAACTTTGTAATATAATGGCCGTGGGATTTCGTTTTATATATATTGCCTTTCGGTTTAGTTAGGATGAGAACCTTTCGATCAGTGCATGGGTTACTTAGGTGCAAACATGAGCGCAGGTGTTCACGCGCGTGCGGAGAGGATGTGTCATTCAGAGATGTCAAAATAAAACCCCAGGTAGAAAAATGTGACTAAGGGGTGTGAATGACATCATGCCCGGAAGTGTGGGCGGAGGATTTTAAGATTTGGAAAAAGTCAGTGAATCGAGTTTTAGCGTCCGAAGAAGACGGTTGACTTTCGGAACTCGCCGAGGCCTTGCGGCGAGTGCCGCGCGTGGTGGTGGCGGGGTAGATGGAAAAGTCAGCATAGAAAGATAGTATCTCTCTTCCTTATGTCGAAAAACTTTTTAACTCAAGGTAATAAAAAGTTTCGTACCTGAACTAAGAAGTCGTCAAGTGTTTTTCGTGTTTCGGGATTCCTATGTTATCTATATATGAGTTATGAACATTCTATGTACATTTCACATATTCATGTATGGCTATGTAACCACTTGTTTTGGTGTAATGGTTCATGAGCTAGTTTCGACCATCATTTATTAGAGCAGACAAGTCAATCTACGAGAAGTATTCCATTGTAGCAGTTTTTAGCAACTCTTAACTTTTAGGCCACGCTAAGTGGTGTGAGGATTAGCCAGCTGATAATTACTCATGATTTCAATTCTCTCAGAGTGCTTCGTATTTCTGGTTTTGTGCCACCCTAAGCTAACAGATAACCGTAGGACACCTCGTACATGAATTATTACCGATAAATATTGTCGTAACCAGTTGGGAATCTTTTCAGTAACCCTAAGGGAAGTGTTCCCCTCCAGAACCATCGCTCAAATGGCAAAGCCGAACCAAAATTCAACCGGTTCTACGCACCAAAATTCGACAGATAAAAATAGGGTCATAATTTTTTTTCAATCTAATCAGAAACCAAATTACACGACTCGTCGATTCTGAACCATCCGTGCTTATAAGAAAAGCTAATTTGATCTTATGACATAAAGGGTCCAAACAGAAAAAGGAAACTCGTCCAGAAAGCAGTTCGAGCATTCATGACAGTCGGTCAGCGAGGCAGGCCACTAGCACCTGCGCCGAGATGCAAACTAACAACTAATCAGCCGCAGCAGCAATCTCAACGAAGACTCGATCCTCCAGAAATGTAATCGAAGACCAATCAATTAAATTGCACGGCCAATTACATTTGCTATGTACCCCTTTTATGGAATTTACATTATACATGAAGTTATTATTTCTTATCTTCTTTAGTGGGTGTCCTCATGGTGTAAGCGATGGACTGCGGAATCGTAGTGAGCGAGTTCGTTCTCCAGTCGCGCTATTGCATTCACCTTAGGGCAAATACCCTTGGGAAAGGTATGAACCCCCTTATCCTCCGAGCTATGGGTTAAATAGTACCACTACTGTTCTTCTTGGAGAATGGCTTTGGTATTAAATAACCTGCAAAGGTTGATATGCCATTAAACAAAGAAATCAATCTTATCTTCTTTGTTAGTTTGTGCCCATCTTCTTATCTCGCTCTTTCGTTTTTCTTAATCTGTATTCTATAGGCGACCATCTTCGATCCTGTTCATGTCGCCTCGTGTCACACGACTTCTCTATTTGTTGCTGAAACTCCAACTGTCTTAGTTCTTCGTAGTTAGGATTTAAAAAAACCAAAGTGGATACCATTGATAGACACATCTTATTTTCTTTCCTCGACAACTCATCGATTTAATTGCCCAGTCAGCTGGGGCTGTAGAATACACCGACTTCTTCTCTGCAGAGGAGTAAGACCCCCACCCCTAACGAGTGTCCTTGATATGACAATAAACAATCTGATGGTGAGGTTGCAGCAGTGCTGGAGCTTTGGGGAATGCGGATTATCCCTTTATTGCCATTGCTCCCAGGTCTACTCTGGCCCGGAGTTGCTGCACCTGATAGGGCCCTATCTATGGGTTAAATAGAACTAACAGCATACTAATGCTAAACTGAATTGTTTGAATATACTGAATAGCTTGAAATAGAAATGTGAGCTCATAAGCGATGTACTCCTGTGGACCCCCACATATGGATGTTCAAAAGCAGGACGACCAGCACGAACTTACATACAGCAACTATGTGAGGACACAGGATGTGACCCTGAAGACCTGCCGGAGGCGATGAATGATAGGGAAAAGTGGCGAGAGAGGGTCAGGGATATCCGTGCTAGCTGCACGACATGATGATGTTGATGACATTTAAACTGCGTGCTTATGCTAAACAGTATTATTTGAAATAGAACTTTTTCGACATGTCACGCGATATCCCACTGGGAGGAGGGAGATAAGATTAATACTATCTACCCGTTGAATTAACAGTATCTAGCCGTCAAACAAGTGACCGTTAGGAAGGAATGTAGGTCACACAGGGGAGACCAGATGTTGGTACTTAGTAACCTCAGGTCGCCGGACACCAAGGGGGAGAAGAGAGAAGCCAAATGAATGGCTGGGACCTCAAAACGGAAGTGGGGACCCCTTCCCCTCAGCGGAAGTAAATAGGAAGAAAGGCAGTTTTTGAGCAGGGTTGGTAGCGGGCAGACGAACCATAGCCATTTTACTCCGGATGGAAGACAAAAGAATTACTGAGACACGAAGGACCCCAGGTTCTTCAAGCCAGTGTAAAAAAAATAGAACAAAGTCTATTAGCTCGTGAAAGAAAAAAGATTCTCCAGTGGAACCCCGTCGAAAAATAAGATAAGTAACTTTGGGGACATTTTTCCTTTATACCCAAATTTTGTATACCACTCTCTCTCTCTCTCTCTCTCAGTTTGAAGAAAAACAGAAGTCAAGAAAAGACATTTATATTCGTGGACTGTCCAATTATTATATGTTTTGACACTTTGAAAGTGTATATAACTGTAGTAAAGGAATTCATGTACTTTTATGTTACCATGTGGTCTATGTTGTTCTTTGCCGTTCTACTACGAATTTGTTGTTGTCACATTTCCTTTTTAGCTTCTATTCGCCTTATGTTATCTTGCTTAGAATTGTCCTATTAATTCCTAAAATATCACACGGGAAACCGGAATTGTCGACTACTACAATATAATATTATTACGACTAAAACCTATAGGTCCATATTTTTCCATTGTCTCGGGGAGGAAGAAAGCGGCCTGGTGGGTGTGTGATAGTGTGAAATTTGGAACCCCTTGCCAGCGGCGGTCAGTCTGGTCCTAAATTAATCCCTCACGTAATATGCCAGTTCTTATATGCCAAAGAGAAAAACTCTGAACGAGGACTTATTCCATAGGGGATCAAGTGCCAACCTGCCCCGTCTTCACACGTGCGAAAATAAAGTCCCGTTTTGGGATTTTAGTCAATTTCGCGTCACAGACATTAAAACTGTATTTACACTTAGCTGAATTGTTATATATAACTGCTTGAATAGTTTGAAATAGAAATGTTTTTGACTATTAAACTGTGTACTTATGCTAAACTGAATTGTTTTAAAAAGAACAGATTATTTCCATAAAAACGGATTTGGTGTTAAATAACCTACAAAGGTTGATATGCCATAAAACCCAAGAAACCAACCAACCAACCATCGAACATTTAACATTTACGCGGAAGTGGAAAGCATTGGTAGAACACAACCATTTCAATGCAGACCGACCTGCCAACTGACGCTAGCTTATTCTCTACCTCTAAACTTTCTGGGATTATTTGATCACTCTCATCCAATAAGATCCAAGGTTTCATGCGATCCCGAACTTAACTTCTAATACTAAAATAAAAATCTCAGCAGAATTTTCCCTCACTGTTTAAAGGTTAGAAATTATTCAAATTCTACACCGTGAATCAATAATAGATTTCACCTGACAATTAAAAAGAGCATTGTGCACTAACAGCTCCTACGATGTGTGATAGGGCGCCATTGGGTAGTGTAGTGGTTAACGAGCTTGATTTTCAAACATTCACGAGTGAGTTCGATTTTCATTTGGGGGCCCATTTCTGAGGCCTTGTGCAACATCTAAGCGAAACCTAAGTAAATTACTATTACTCTGTGCGATAGTCCTTACGCGTGGACTTTAAGCACGTGGTCCTTCTCCACTATTTATTTCTGTAATATGTTCTCATTCGTGGATTACCCCTTGATCTTTCTCGACCACATCCCTTATTGGTGTCATATCCCCGAACAAATCAAAGATTCAAAGCAAACGGTGGAAGCACCCTGGTTCTCCATCTACGAAAATTTCAGCTGGCACTGTCAGTTGATAGGATAAAGGAATCTGTTGTTGTTTTTATTTGGTTTTGTATGCTTTGGTTTTATGGTATATCAACAATTGTGGGTTATTTAATACCAACTCCTCTTTATACATATATATGAAATATATATGATTTGATTTGGTTGAGTTTTGCGGCATATCAATTATTATAGGTTATTTAATGCCAAATCCTATTTACACCCACACACACACACACACACACACACATATATATATATATATATATTGTCATCCACAGACAGACTGTTTCGTTCTATCAGAACTCTTCAGTGTGGCTAGACACGTAGGACGTTCGAAGCCGAGATCAAAACCCATCCAACTTTACGTTAGACTAAGTCTCAGACCGCTCGGCCAACAAGCGTACCACGTTGGCTAAGGGAATTTTTAAGGTATTTATGTAGCAACAGCAGCTATCGGCTACCAGAGTGCTCAATTCTTTCGAAGAGCTTTTGCATTATGCGAGCGGTGGCCGAAAATTCCTTCGCCAGAGTGCTCAACCCCCTGGGGGAGCATATATATATGATTCGTAAACATTAGTAGATAACATTCTTAAAAGAGTCTGAAGTCATTTTTTCACAAAGTTAAATGGCTTCAAGTATTGCTGTGTAACAGTTACAATCTAACATCAGTTATTTGTTTGCACATAGTTTCTTCTATTTGACCCATAGATTGAAGCAAATATACACCCATACACACGTTCACACATGCACACACACAATATATATATATATATATATATATATATATATATTGGACTTTTCCTTTAGTCTCAACGTATGAAAGCAGGACTGTTCAAATAAAGGTGTTCACAAAGTTTTGATTTATCCATGCCTCTAACAAGGCAGTATTGGACACAAGGTCTTTTTTTATTGAGGAGATTTAGCGGAAGGAAAAGTCGGACTCTAGTTGAAACTCATGCCCTTGCGGGACAATGCTGGACATAGATTCACAGGCTGCAATGTGAACTACGCTAGCCTTTGGTAAGTCTCCCGGCATGAAGCCAGGTGACATTGCTAGTCATAGATTTACTAGACCAGAAGGTCCAATGTAATTTGAATCTATGCTAGCCTTTGCTAAGTCTCCAGGCACGAAGCCAGGTGACCTTGCTGGTCATAGATTCGCTTGAATCTATACTAATATACCCATTCATTGCCATAGTTCCCAGGTCCACTCTGGCCCAGAGTGGTAGCACATGAGAGGGTCCTCTCTATGGGTCAAATGGAACTAAACTGCAAAACTGAATTGCTTTAAATAGTACTGTTTTGACATTTAAGCTACGTACTTATACTAAACTGAATTGTTTGAAATGGAACTGCTTTTGATATTGAAACTATAATTAAGCTATACTAAATTGTTTGAAATAAAACAGCTTTGACATTTAAATGTGTGTAAACAAAATATTTATTTATAATAAACTGAATTGTTTGAATTAGAACTTTTTAACTAACCTGAATAGCTTAAAATAGAAATGTTTCTGACAATTAAACTATGTACTTATGCTAAATTAAATTGTTTGAAATAGAAATGTTTACTTGTATAAAAATGAATTTGGCATTAAATAACCTACAAAGGTTGATATACCATAAAACCCAAGCAAACCAAGAAACAAAAGAAACACTCTCGTACGATGCTGAATTCTAATTATGGAATGCTGACGCAATACTTAGAATACTGACTCGACATGTGGAACTATACAATGCAACTTCGTAATACACACGTCAGCAGACTTTTCTCTGAATGATTTCTTAATTTCTATATTTACTTTTTCTAGTCACGTGAGCCCAATGGCACAATCCATTTCATCAGTGGTGTTTTTTGCCTGGAGGTCCGTGTTCGACCACCCGTTTCAGTATCGGCACATTCTTTTTACATAAGACTTACTTAGGTGGGTGATCACATAAGTTTACAGCGGGTACAGTAAGCCACCTGATGCCAATGAGACATATTTCAGCAAAGATTATTAAATAACAACCGTTTGGCCATTTTTCTAGTTGATATATATCCGTGTCTTCCCCACGGCAATTTTTGACACAAGGTCATTTCTATAGTGGTGATTTAGGGGAGGTGGAGTCGGGCCCGGGCCAAAACAGTGCCAGTCATAGGATCACGAGGTGTAATATGAACTATACTAACTTTGCCAAATTGACCGGCCTGTATATCAGGTGACCTTGCTGGTCATAGCTTCAACTAGACTCGAAGGTCTAGTGCTATGCTTGTCATTGATCTTTCGTCCGCCTGAAGGTGGCCCGGGTCAAAACCGTCAAAGCCATTTTTCTTTGTTGTTCCCTTCCCTAACCACTAAAAAGATGACTTACGACAGACTGAGAGATTTAATTGAACTGTTCATTGAAAAAAAGCCGTGGGAAATGATTGAAACTTATTCTTATTTGGATATTGAGTGTGAGCATCATATCTCTTATTCTCTCACCTTTCTGTCTCTCTCTCTTTCTCTCTCTCTCTCTTTCTCTCTCTCTCTCTCTCTCTCTCTCTCTCTTCTCTGTGTGTATATATATATATATATATATAGAGATAGATAGAGAGACTTTTAGTAATAAAATAAGACTAAGAAAATGCGATTTAAACTCTACACACACACACACACACACACACACACACATATATATATATATATATATATATATATATATATATATGAAGGTAGCAGAAAAAAACAATACAAATAGGTGAATATATTATGATTTAAAGTCGACGTTAACGTTTCGGTTTCATATATATATATATATATTAAGAAAACAGAAAAACAGATGACTCCAAAAGTGATGAATTTATGATAATGGAAAATCAACATTAAAACGATTTGATTTTAGTAAACCTTCATCAGGACTTTTCCATTATAACATATCCATCATTTTTAATAACTTTATTTTTCTGCTTTCATCATACTATCAGATTTATTGCGATTATTTACTTCCATATATATATATTGTCATCTGCACACACTTATCGTTGTATATCAACTCTTCAGTGAGGCTAGACACGCAGAACGCCTCAAGCTCGGATCGAAACCCACCTAACATTGAGCTACTCTTGATATCTTACCCCTCAGCCAAATCGGTGACCAACATTAAGTCGGGAAATTAACGCTTCGTGCAATCAGATACTGGAGTGCCAAGTTCGTTAGAAGATATATATATATATATATATATATATATATATATATATATATATATATATATATATATATATATATATATATATATATATATATATATATATATATATATATATATATATATATATATATATATATATATATATATATATATATATATATATATATATATATATATATATATATATATATGTGTATATTTAGGCAGCATTTCTTCGTTAATGCAAATTTCATTAAACATAATAGACATTTTATGCCTACATATTTTCTTTTGGATCCGTTCGAATTCCCGTATTACTTTTATCGTATTCGGGGGGAATTGGTTTAGGTATTGTCCATAGTTGTATGTATCCCTAGTACTTTCTGTCCGACTTTGGGCCATCATCAGGGGAGAATCTGTTACAAAAGTGATGTAACTTTTGTTTTAGCAAATTACTACTGTGTAAGGACGTCTTTGCTGTTGGAGATCATGGCACTTGCTTTTAAATGTAATTCTGTAAATAGTGCCAGTAGCTAAAGACATTTAAGTACGTTAGCACTGGTTTGAAAATTAATTCTATTAAGTGCTGGTTGTAGGGTTCTAATATATAGTGCTTCGAGAATCTGAATTTTTTGTTTATTATTTTGATGTTCGAGTATTGTTGTGTTGTCGGTGAGAATTTTTCGTAGTTGTGTTGTTGGGCATGAATGTTTTTTTAAATGCTGAGCTATTGAACTTGTGTCAGAAAGGTGCATTGTAAGTCTCCTCGACAGGGTAGTTGAGGTTAAACCAACATATATATTATTATTATCAGAGATACAATCTCCTAGGGGACATTTAAATTTATATATAACGTTGGTTTTTTGCAGCACCCCAATCGAGGGAGAGGAGTTTTTTCTAATGACCAAATTCGAGGTTTTAAACTTATTATAATATATAATAAGTTTTATTTTTTTATTAGGATCAGTGGGGAGTATGTTTTTGTGAATCAATGTTTTCATTATTTTTTCATCGGATTTATAATTGTAGTGCATTTGGTTACGATAAAAAAGTTTGATATATGTTTGTTGGCTGGATGGAGTAGTACACTGTTTATTTTGTTGGTTAACATTTTTGATCATACGTTTAATTTGTTCATCAACAATATAGTTAAGAAACCCATTATCGATGAGAACCTGTTTTATGTTTTTTACCTCTATAAAATATTGTTTTGGAGGAGGAGATTAGTTTGGCACGGGATATTACATTACGAATAATTGCTTTTTTATATCTGAAGGGGCATTCACTTTTAAATTTGAGGGTACAGGAGTTATTACTAGAGGGTTTTTTGTAGGTGGAGGTAGTGAAGTTATTATTGTTGTTAGTATCAATGAGAACATCTAAAAAGGAAATTTTATTGTTTTTGTTTAGTTCATGAGTAAAGTTAAGAACTGAATTGTTTTGGAAGGTGTCTTGTAGTATGTTGATTTCGTTAATATCATTAGTAAGAAAGTACTAGGGATACATACAACTATGGACAATACCTAAATCAATTCCCCCCGAATACGATAAAAGTAATACGGGAATTCGAACGGATCCAAAAGAAAATATGTAGGCATAAAATGTCTATTATGTTAAATGAAATTTGCATATATATATATATATATATATATATATATATATATATATATATATAAGCGTTGAGTAAATTTTCTTGGATTTCTTTATTTTTGTAACTTGTTTATACCTCGTCTTAATAATAAGCATAATAGTTTTAAGTTGTATAGGTTCCTTTGATAAATCATTGCTGTTTTTATTTTTTGACTAATTTATCTTTCATTTCATTGTTGTCGCTTATCGTCATAGAAATTTGAGGATCATTAAATAAGTTTCCAGACTTTTTTCCTATGGGCACTTTTATTGATAGTAAAAAAAGTAAAGTTGGCGACCATAGTCGAGGGTGACCCGAAGGCTCCCTTTTCGATAGCTTACTACACCAAGGTGTAGGGGAGGGCACTACTCCTTTCCCTGGATTGCTCCACTTTACACTTGATCCGTACCTTATAATGCTGAGTGTTAAGCAAGGAGGCATCAAGTACCATTTTTTGAGTCTTTGGTATGACTCGACCTGGGATTGAACCCAGGTCTCCCGGGCCATTGGCGAACACTCTAACCGCTAGGCCAATGTCCGTTACTTATTGATAGTACTCACATGAAACTCTACTCCCCTTCGAAGTAATCTCCTCAGGCTGCAATTCACTTGGTGTACCGTTCTAACAACTTCTGGAAGGACCTGTGGAAGTCCTCTTGTGTGAGCGTGTCAATGACCCTCGTCACAGCCTCTTTCATCTCCTCAATTGTCTCATAACGACAGCCTCGATGGAGTAGTGTACTGGTTTATTGTCCTGTTGGAAATGCCACTGATCTGATTTGAAGAGAGCTATCCTCTTCCGACGGAATCTCTTCCTGAACTCCCTTAAAACCTCAACATAGTATTCATTGTTGACTGTCTGTCCAGTGGGAACCCGGTGCATGTAGATCATGCCAGTGCTGTCAAAAAAAAGCTATCATCAAAATTTTGTGTGTGGATTTGCTCTGTATGGCCTTTTTAGGTCTGGGAGAGCCAGCATGCTTCCGCTGGGAACTCTGTCTCTTGGTCTCTGGGTCATAGCGTTTTGTCCAAGTTTAAAACAGAATTTTATTGCATATCGTTATTCCTCACGTCCTGATTGCATTTTTGGAATTCACCAGCTTTAGTAGGGTGTATTCCAATCCCTGCTGTAGTTGTTCATTTGAACCTAAAATTATAACAAATGGTCAGTCATCTCATAAGATGTATAGCAATAATATACTGAATTTTCAAGAGTCTACGACAATTTTAAATGCCTATACAAAAAAGTCTGCAAACTTATTGAAGGCACCACGTAATAATCTTAATTTGCTCAAATTTCAAAGATGAAACTTGGCCATCGTAATTAATTTTTCGATAGATTTTAAACTTCGGTGTGTAGAATTGCTAAAAATATTCCCAGATAGGCTGTAATCTTAGCTACCTCATGCCTGCTCCCATTCAGTGACTCTAGTTACATAGCTGATAGTCCTCCACTGAATATTGCAATTCTTTATGACGAGCTTCGATTCAGGTCTTAATCTCCACCCTGCGTAGACGTGTACCTCAGCTAGTAATTTTTATGAACGAGCGTCAGTGTGTATCTGAGGGTGTGTCTAAATTGTGTGGATAGAAAATGAGGCAGGAATGACGACTTGCAGTGGAACGTTGATAAAATAGGCGAGGTCAGCACAGTTGATATAATTCTAATGATAGCTTGAAAAGTTTTCATAACTGCAACAACAGTTATTCGATTATAGAACGAAAATTCGTCCGATAGATAGTTAGAAATTCATCATCTTTTTTTTCCTGAGGATTAGATCCTGGCATATTTATTTAAAAAATCTCCCCCCGCCCAAAATTAAGTAAAGCGAACATTTATCTTTGTAGCCTTCATACAGTTTATACCTCCGACAAAGGAGAGTCCCACTCCTTGCGAACTGGTTGCGCTCTTGGTATTTTATTGGGTTATCGGCCTTGATTTAATTTAGTCATTTTTTATCAGTATCGCTTTTGCTAAGTAAAAAAAAAAATCGAATCTGTTTACCTTTCAATTGGGTATCAATCGTTCCTTGTCGCCTAAGTATTAACTTACAGGTGATTCTTATTAAACTAAAAAAAAACTTCTATCTTCTCTCAAAGAGAACATAAATTCAGGTATGGAGTGTGAGTTGTCACCACGAGCGGCGCCATTTACAATTTAGGTCAAAATACCGTGAAGAAATACTTACTTTTAAAGAGAGACGTCATATTTGGGGTTGAAATAGATTGAAATGAATCGAAGCTAATATTATTAAGATATCTATTAAACAAATTTTTAAAATAATATATAAAGTTGGTATTTGAATATATTTACACAGTGACCTACAGAACGTTTAGATTTTAGTCATTATCAAGTGTAACCCAAATTCATCTCCTGAACCGCATGCAGTTTTTATGGGCTGGTTTCTTTGTTTAATATTCTTTACCGCTCGGGCAGGATATGACACAAGGTCATTTGTAAGCGGAGTTTAACAGATTTGAATTCAGAGTTTTCCTTCTCCTAGACTAGTTGCCTCACCAAGGCTGAAGAACATAGTCTGTCCTACTATTTACCCATAGCTGGAGGGAGAATAATTGGATTCATACCTTTCCCAAGGGTATTAGGGCTATGTGAAAATGCAATCAGTATCGTCCAGGATTTGAACTCGTATCGCCGTGTCCATTTCCTAAGACGATAACGACTACACCACGTATTAGTCCAAAAAGCTATTAAGTATAGTTTTTGTTTTCAGTCAAAACAGTTCAGTTGAAGTTCGAAACAGTTCTATTTCAAACAATTCAGTTTAGTATTAGTACACAGTTCCAATGCCCAACCAACTCCACCCACAAAAAAGTGATATTTAGATTTGGCACAGTGACTCAACTGAAGAACACTCAAAGAGAATGAAACTCACTTTGCTCTAGTTACTGGTTTACAAGAAGTGCTTGTTAAAGATTACGTTTCGGGGAGATATTCCAAAAATGTTAGCCCCAGTCAACTGGGGCTGTAGAATACTCCGACTGTATCTCTGCAGAGGAGTAATACCCTCCCAACGAGTGTCCTGGATATGACACTAAACAATCTGATAATGAGGCTCTATTAATGCGGGAAATTTAGGGAATACGGAGTACCCATTCACAATCAACGATCCGAAATCCACTCTGGCTCAGAGTGTTAGCATCTGATCAGGTCCTATCTAGGGGTCAAATAGAACTGCTTGACATTTATACTTTGAACTTCGAGTGCAAACAAATGACCTATGATAAATTAACTTGTTTGAAATAGAACTGTTAGATGATTTAACTGTGTTAAACAAGTGACTGATATTTAATTGAATTCATAGTGATAGATAAAAAATACTTGGACCCATTTAACTTAGTTAACTAATACTAAATTGAATTGTTATAAATAGAATTGTTTGATCCTTTAAATATTGTAACATATTGAGCTTCGACCCAGCCGTCAATCGAGAAACAGGTGCATCCGGTCGAAGATATCAGGGTATAACCTTGACTGTGGACGGGTTGAATTGGGTGCAAATGTGACGCCCACAAGAAGCAGATGGATGTCAAACAATTATATAACCCGGTGCTACAGACAAGTTCAGTTAGTTGGAGTCAGTGAGTTGGAGATAAGATGCTGTAGAGAGAACCGGCACCCAGCAGGGGGGGCCCTCAGGACCCCCGATTGAACAGCACAGCCGAACGAGAAAGAAGTGCTGCTAAAGACAAAGGAACTGGGGGTCAATATGTTGCAGTTTGTTCAGTCTCCAGCTCACCTCTCACACATAACCCTTTCGCAACCCTTTCGCAATCATTTCGAATAAAGTGTGAGGGGTATATTTTTTTAAAGAAGTGTGTTCGTTCGTCCTTATTTTTGATTTTGTTTCCGCATGCATCTGTATATGTTTCAATATGTCTATCTAAAAATGTGTTTAGAAATAATGTATTTGATATTTATGTAAAAACAGGATTTAGCATTGAATAACCAACAATGGTTTATATGCAACGAAAGGAAACAAAACTAAATCCAAAAAGTCATTCAAAAATGTTTTAATCATTTTCAAAATTTCAGTTCGGGTTTTCATTGATGAATAAATAAATAAAAATCATATATGGCACACATATTGCAAACGATACATACAGCAGCATTTCCAAGAAAACCTACTCAACCCTTATATATATATATATATATATATATTGCAAACGGTACATACAGCAGTATTTCTAAGAAAACCTACTCAACCCTTATATATATATATATATATATATATATATATATATATATATATATATATATATATTGCAAACGGTACATACAGCAGTATTTCTAAGAAAACCTACTCAACCCTTATATATATATATATATATATATATATATATATATTGCAAACGCTATATACAGCAATATTTCAGAGAAAACGTTCTCAACCTACTCAACTTTTCATAGAAATGCTGCTGTAGGTACCGTTTGCAATATGTGTGCCAAACATGTTATCTATTTATTCATATATATATATAAAGTAAAGTTGGCGACCATAGTCGAGGGTAACCCGAAGGCTCCCTTTTCGATAGCTACTACACCAATGTGTAGGGGAGGGCGCTACTCCTTTCCTGGATTGCTCTACTTTACCCTTGATCCGTACCTTATAATGCTGAGTGCTAAGCAAGGAATCATCAAGTACCATTTTTTGAGTCTTTGGTATGACTCGACCTGGGATTGAACCCAGGTCTCCCGGGCCATTGGCGAACACTCTAACCCCTAGGCCAATGTCCGGTTTTTATATATATATATATATATATATATATATATGAATTTTTTCTAACAAACTGAACACTACAGTATCCGATAGTGCAAAATGCAAACAAACGAAAGCTAATACAAAATGCGTTAATTTACATCAGTAATCTATCTATACAATCATCATTTACATCAATTACATCAAGGCCATCTTTATAAAGACTTGCAGGCAGCTCGGATTCCTATCGTCTCTCTCGCCATCCGTTCCCCCATAACCATCGCTCCTGATGAGTCGTCTAGACGACCGACAGTATTTGCACAGATAAAAGAATGCAACTTTTTGCTTGTCAGCCAACACTGGTATGTCCATGCGTAATAGTCAAAAAGAGAATGTCGCTTGAGTTTATGAGTTTGTCATATTTACCAACCCCTCCGCTCGGTCAGGATATGACACAAGGTCAATTTTTAAGCGGAGTTTGACAGGTTTGAATTCTGAGTTTTCCTTCTCCTAGACTAGTTGCCTCACCAATGCTGAAGAACCTAGTCTGCCCTACTATTTACCCATTGCTGGAGGGAGAAAAATTGGATTCATACCTTTCCCAAGGGTATTAGTGCTATGTGAAATGCAATGAATCTCGTCCAGGATTTGAACTCGTGTCGCCGTGTTCACTTCCTGCGACGATAATCATTACACCACGGGCACCTCCATTCTTGAGTTTATGATTTTGTCTTTACTTCTCCAACAGTGCCCATCATCATGCCTTATTCATTTTATTCGAATGGTTTATGTGATGGGAGATAAGTGGTCATGTAGAAATGCAGCAGCTCCTCCCTTTTCCCGATATATACAGAAAAAAACCTTCTTTTATTGTAAAAGAAATTTACTGATAATAAAACTTAAACTTAATTTCTCAGTTTTTGTGCTCCACAATATTCATCTAATTTTATATATTTTCTGAAGCAGCACCCCAGCTAATTAAAGTGACAAGCAGCTATCAAATTTTTCCTAATACAATTTTTTTTTTTTGCACCCCAAAATGGTTTCAGAACAATTTTCACAGGAGAGGGTGTATTTACTGCAATTCAGTATCTTAATCCCATACTCCGACAGAGGGGTGGTGGAATTCCTTCTACCCAGCAATACATGCTTAGCAGGGTTGAATTCATCGCTTGGTGCCTCTGGCGCCACTAGAATGAGGAATGCCGACGGCATCAAACATTTTTTGTGACTGCCGTGCAAGAATCTCGATTTGTGCATGGTGACACACTATAAACAGACCTTGTGTTATATCTAGCCTGGTGGCAGGTTGGATAAATATCAATCCCATACTCCGACAGGCAAATCAAAAGACTAGCTGTGTTAAATGAATGGACAACTAAATTTAGCTGGATCTTAAATTATATTTTTTTTAAAAACTAAGTAAAAAAAAAGAGTTGTTGGATACCGTAGTCGAGAGCCACCAGAAGGCTCCCTTTTCAGTTGCTTCTACACCGAGGTTTAGGGGAAGGCGCTACTTCTTTCTATGGTTTGCTCCACTTTACTCTTGATACGTACCTTATATTGCTGAGTGTTAAGCAAAGAGGTATCGAAGACCATTTTTAAGTCTTTGGTATGACGCGACCTAGGATTGAACTCAGGTCTCCCGGACCATTGACGAACACTCTACTCATTAGGTCAAACTAAGCTAAAAATCAGCTCAAAACCATAAAGTATGATCCCACTGTTCAATCGTTATCTTTCCGTGGCTATTTCTTCAAATTGGTGTACATCACTGTCATAGATGATCAGCATTAGTTTCCACACTAACCTTTTTAGATCCTAGCCGTTGATCTATGAAATTCCTCCACAGAACATCAAATGAAGCGCACCGTTGACCAGAAATAGGTTCATCCACCTTGCTTTACATCCACCATAATGCATCCCATAGCTTCATTTGCTCAAAGCTTGTAATGCACCATCTTGACTAACGAAGCACTTGAAAAAAATTTTGATGGGAACTATAAAAATATGCTGATAATACTTCCTGGAAGCAGCACAACACAGAACAGCAGCTCTACGGACACTTCATTCCCATCTCACAAACCTTCCAAGAAAGATGATCAAAACATGTTGGGCAATGCAGGAAAAGTAAGGACAAACTCTTAAAGGACATTCTCCTATGGACTCCTACACATGGACACAGTAGTGTTCGCCGACCAGAAAAGAGTTACATTCATCAGCTCTGTGCGGATACTTGATGGCGTCTGGAGGACTTGTAACATGATCCAGTTGATTATTTTATAAGTAGGTTATTTCCAAGGTAGACTTAGAAGTTCCCCAAGTTTAGGTCGGGATAGCAATAGATGCCCAAGTTAAAAGCAGAAATGTATTATTAGCAAATATTATGATAATTCAACATTATGGAATGTGTAAGCGTTATCGTCTGCTCTAACGAATAACACGAGCCAGTTATCTTAAAGTGGATAAGATTCGAAGCTTACTTGTTATGTTCTGGTCGTGAGTTCGAATTCTACCTACGGCTGATTTGTTTAGAATAGGTTTGCATATTTCAATGCGGTTTTTGACACTGGGAATCAAAATTCAGCTTTTTGAGATTTTTTTTTTATATGAATTAATAAAAATCTGTCCTTAATATTTTTTTCGCAATTTTACTGCCAGGCATTTCTTATCATCAGCGAGAAATGAATTAAAATTTTTGCATTGAAATTTATTAGGAGACATTTTCTTTTATATTTTCCAAATATAATTTACGAAGACTTATCAAATGTCTCTTGATATTTGGATATTTGGGACCCTGGTATCGCCCATAAATATGTACGCCTATAATAACTGTTTTATGGAAAGATAATTTTCTTCTAAACCAAATATGTCAAGATTTTATCACTTGAGCGAGTCAAAAGTTTTGCAATATTTTCCTATGTGCTCGTTTGCGACGTATGATCGAAGCAGTTCAAGCCGTGAAAGATATCCTCGGTGGTTGGTACTATCGAAGTGGTAGTCGGTGCGCAGACATGTTGTGCATTGCTTCACTTCCTGTGAGGTTAGAAACTTGAGTTGAAAATGCAACGTAATTTTTTTTCGGGAATTTATGCTTTACGAGTTCGAATCGGGCCATAACGCCGTGGAAGCAAACAAAAGTATTTGCTGTGCCAAAAGTGAAGGGGCATTTCAACGCAGTACAGTAACCAGAGGGTTCAAGAAAATTCTCTCGGGTAGCTTATACCGCGGCGATCAAGACAGTTCAGATCGCTCTAAAATGTGGTTTCCTAGGCCGTGCTCCAAGCCGTAGAGGCGAATGAAACTATTAGCCCACGGAGAGTATCAGGCGAGCTCTGCATTTCACAGTCATATATGGTTGGTAACCATCATGACCTCAGCAAAGCACCCAAAACTGCCGAATTGCTACACTCATAAGTCGACCAAGTATTTCTTGGGTATTATTTTAAAATCAAAACGGATATTATTATGTATTGTTTATTATTATTTATTATTGATATTATATAAATAAAGATGTTATGGAACAACCCTAAAATAAGCATCTTTCTTATATATATATATATATATATATATATATATATATATATATATATATATATATATATATATGTGTGTGTGTGTGTGTGTGTGTGTGTGTATATACATAAATATATATATGAAGGTAGCAGAAAAAACATAATCCAAATAGGTGAATATATTATGATCTAAAGTCGACGTTAACGTTTCGCTTTCAGTAGCCGTTATCAGGATACCAAATAGTTCACATCGCGATGGATGCTTGCTGAGATGACAGGAGCAAATGAGAAATATACAACGAAAAGATACATAAACGGGCACATAGCATTCATAATTCAAAAGTCATAAGAACGTGTCTGGCACGTGGAAAAATATTTGAAAATATTGTATTTCCCAAAGAAACGAGACAAAACCTTCCGTTTATTGAGAAATACGCAGCGACAAGTGAGTTATCATATATTGATCGTTTGGGATCATCCATGTTAAATGTTGTGTAAGATTGTATTTGGTATTTGTTTTTTTCCGAAAGGACAGTATGAAAGTAGATATGGATTGAAATCCGACAGTATGAAGGCAGCAGAAAAACATAATCCAAATAGGTGAATTTATTATGATGTAAAGTCGACGTCAACGTTTCAGTTTACACACAATTATACATATATATATATATATATATATATATATATATATATATAAGTGTGTGTAATTATATATATATATATATGTATAATGAGAAATAAATATATATTAAATATATATATTTAATTCCTGGAATTTAGACTGTGATCCCTGGGTTTCATGGAGTTTTTTACAAAACAACAATCATCAGGCAGTTAACAAGATGAAATGAATCGAAAATCGAAAACATACACAAAAAAGACCGTTGGCATTTTGTAGGAATCTGTACGTGTGATTGTAAGTGTGTGAGCGTGTAAGTGTGTGTGGGAGTGTGCGTGTATTTGTGTGGGTTAGAGTTGCGTAATATTGTGTATATGGCATATAGTGTATATGAAGGTACAAACGCAACACGTTGTTTTAGCAGGATATAAATTCGTCGGTGTATCTTATTTTTGCTACCTTATTTTATTTCTGTATGTGTAGGTGACTATAGCTAGGGAACAAAACATCATCATTACATGTCGAGGGATATGTATGAAGATTTGATTTATAAGCGTATTTAAACGTTTAAATACTCTTACAAATAATATATATATATATATATATATATAGGAAAGAAATAAAACGTAAAATTTGGTGTTAGATTTATGTATTTACAACTACGTCTCACACGGTATGAGATTTATATGATTATTAATTTGAAAAGAAAAGAAAAAAATCAGTACAAATATTAGATTGGTTGGGTTTGGTTGGGTTGGGTTTTACGGCATATCGACCATTGTAGATTATTTAATGCCAAATCCTCTTTATACATATATATTAAATATATATGATTTGGTTTGGTCGAGTTTTATGGCATATCAACCATTGTAGGTTATTTAATGCCAAATCCTCTTTATACATATATATTAAATATATATGATTTGGTTGGGCCGAGTCTTATGGTATATCAACCATTGTAGGTTATTCAATGCCAAATCCTCCTTATACATATATATTAAATATATATGATTTGGTTGGGCCGAGTCTTATGGTATATCAACCATTGTAGGTTATTCAATGCCAAATCCTCTTTATACATATATATTAAATATATATGATTTGGTTTGGTCAAGTCCTATGGCATATCAACCTTTGCAGGTTATTTAAAACCAAGTCGTCTTCATGAATATATATCAAATACATACGATTTCGTTTGGTTGGGTTTTATGTCATATCGATCACTGTAGGTTATTTAATGGCAAATCCTCAAATACGTATATGTTAAATACATATGATTTTATTTGGTTGAATTTTATGGCATATCAACCCTTGTAGGTTATCTAATGCTAAACCATGTTTACACATATATATTAAATATATAAAATTTTTAAATAAAATTTGTAGATAACATTCTTAGACGAACCTCAGCTCTTTTGCATACAAAAAAATGGTTTCAAGTATTGCTATATAAAGTCATAATTTTACATCAATCAGTTGTTTTGCTCTCAGTTGGTTTTATTTAACCCATAGATAGGACCCTCTCAGGTGCTTCCACTCAGGTTACTGGGACGTTGCAATGTTTTTTTGGTTTCATTAGTGTGGCAGTTTTATTTTTAGTAACAAGTCTTGCTATTTTATTTTGGTTACAGAACTTTTTATTTTTTATTTTATTTTTTATTTGCTGATGCGTTGACATTATATTTTTTGTTGCAGATGTGCTGCTATTTTATTTTTGGTCCCGGATATGTCACAATTTCATTTTCGGTTTCATAAGTGTTGCTATATTATTTAAGGTTAAAGAGCTGATGTAATTTGATTTTTGGTTACGGATGCGTTGCGATTTTATTTATTGTTACAGAACCATAACATTTTATTTTTTGTTGCAAAGGTGTTTTTTTTTTATACAAAGGCGTTGCAATACTAGTTTTTGTTACAGAGGCGTTGCAATTTATTTTGTTTGTTTTTTGTTTTTTTTTCGTTACAGAAGAGTTGCGATTTTATTTTTTATTACCGAACTATTGCAATTTTTTTTAATATTGCAATTTTAGTCTTGATTACAAAAGAGTTGCAATTTTATCTTAGCTTACAAAGTTATTTCGAATTTTATTGTGTGTTACAGATGTGTGGCATTTTGTTACAATTTGATTTTTGTATTTTTATCGATTCCCATATTGTATTCAACTCTATACTTGGTTTACTCAGCAGGTCATTGTAACCCAACATATGTGCTGATTCCTTAAGGCGTCAAATCCTCCAATGTTCAGCCCTATCAATTATTTCAACTTTATCTCATAAGGGCAGATGGTTTCCCTTTTCCTTCCATATACAGGAATACGTAACATTTGTACCCGGTTATGGCTAACGGAATTAGAACAGGCGACTCCCGTGGATTCAATAAAGGACGTAGTTTGAAATTCCGTGAAGGTTCCCGAGTTCGACAAACACCTGAAGAAGGCCAGAGGACATATCGGCCGAAACGTTGTGAAAATAACAATAAAGATGAAGACAGCAGTCCGAAAATCCTTAATGATAAAAATCAACAAGCTTGTCTCAGAAATTTAGATAACAAACGCCTGAAGAAGGCCGGAGGACATATCGGCCGAAACGTTGTGGAAATAACAATAAAGATGAAGACAATAGTCTGAAAACCCTTAATGATAAAAATCAACAAGCTTGGTCTCAGAAATTTAGATAACAAACACCTGAAGAAGGCCGGAGGACATATCGGCCGAAACGTTGTGAAAATAACAATAAAGATGAAGACAATAGTCCGAAAACCCTTAATGATAAAAAATCAACAACTATTTGATTTTTGTACTCGGAGGTTTAGCAATTTTATTTTCTATGGCAGTGATGTTATTTTTTTTATAAATGTTGACATGTTGCCATTTTATTCTTATAAACAAACGTGTCGCAATTTTATTTCTGATTACAGAGATGTTGCTATTTTGTGTGGTTGCCGAGATGTTGCAATTTTTGTAGGGAGTTCAGAAGAGTCGCAATTTCATTTTTGTTTGCAGAGGCAAATTTTTTTTTTTAAATCTTAAGGTGCTGTAATTTTATTTTTGGAAACAAATACGTTGCTATTTTATATTACAGATTAGATTGCAGGTATGTTGCAAATTTCGGAGATGTAATTTTTTTGGTTGCAATTTTATTTTTGGACCCTGTTGTGTTTCAGGTTTATTCTTGAATGCTGAGCTTAAAGGATGAGGAGTTTGGTAATAAATAATTACCGATAATATCCATTTTGATTGTTTAAATACGTTGCTATTTTATTTCTGATTACAGATATGTTGCAATTTCGGAGATGTGATTTTTTTGGTTGCAATTTTATTTTTGGACCTTGTTGTGTTTCAGGTTTATTCTTGAATGCTGAGCTTAAAGGATGAGGAGTTTGGTGATAAATAATTACTGATAATATCCATTTTGATTGTTTAAATTTGAACAAAAACTAACGAAGCACTGGTATCTTTGATGACGAGAAAATTAACTTTCTATTAAAATTTTTTTTAGTCTCGTGGTGAAAATGGTTTTGCAGTGGAGCCGTTTGTGAATTTTTGGACCCGATTTATGGGTACCGTTTGTAAAGATATCAGATTATCTTTCCGTGGATAAATGACACAGTACTTTCATTCCCACCACCTTAGCCTCACGTCAAAATCATCATCAGCATCAAGACGTATCTACAGTACGGATTCCCATGGCTCTCTTTCGCCATCCATCTCCAATTAGTAATCGAACTTAGTAGGTCTTCCAGACGGAACCCAGTGCTCGCACTTAGGTGGTGAATATGAACTTTTGCCATTCGGCCAACAGTATTATGTTCCTAAGGAGGAAACAATAAGAGAACGTTGCTCATTAGTTCGTCTTCTCTTCCAGCATGTCTTGTTTGTCTTACTTGGATAATTATAAGATGGTAGGTAGGTGGCCATTCACTGTTTTGTTGGGTGCTGCTTCCGGGATTTGTCCAGAACAGGAAGCAACATTTTTTTGACAATTCTATCCAGCTTTTTCTGCGTTTCGTTGGAGTCGAGGTGGTGAAACCATTCTATAGTACTGACACCGCTACAGCTTGCAAGAATTCCCGTTTTATTTTATCAAAGATCAGATTTCGATATGGTCAATAAAATGTCATTAAGTGTCCGTGCTTTAACTATGCGTATATTACGTCACTTTCAGTAGATAAGATATTGCTACCGAGGTATATGAACTAGTTTACTAATATCTACTAAAGTGAAGGCACCATTTTCATTAAAACGCATGGACTCTGATTTATCTGAGGTTATGTGGAGACCAAATCCGCTCTCTGCTTGCAGAAGACTATGCAATAAAAATTCGGCTTGGGCTTGTGTATTTTCAATATGAGCGAAAAAAATAAAGTGGGTGCTCGGTATCATGCTATCTTCCATGCGGCTTAGTCATTCTTGCATAAATTAAACAAGCACTAGGTAACCAAACATCGTGTCCTTGGGTCAGACGAAGCTATATTTGACTTTACACTTACAAATGACTGATATTAGATAGAATTATTAGTGTTTGATAGCAATACTTTATACTATTAAACTGTGTGAAACCGAATGATCAATATTCAATAGAATTGTTAGTACTAGATAGAAATACTTGAAACCGTTTAATCCTGTGCAAAGAAATGAGTTCAGGCTCGTTCCAAAAATCTATTAACAAGATGTGTTTACTACCTTCCTATATATATATATATGTGTGTGTGTGTGTGTGTGTGAAGAGGATTTGGCTTTAAATAACATACAAACGTTGATATGCCATAAAACACCACCACACAAATCATATATAGTTAATACGTATATATGTATAAAGATAATTTTACATTAAATAACCTACAATGGTTGAGATGCTATTTAATCAAATAAAACTAAATTATATATACATATATCATCATCATCATCATATCGTGCTGGCAGCACGGATATCCCTGACCCTCTCTCGCCACTCCTCCCTATCGTTCATCGCCCTAGGTAGGTCTTCAGGACAACAACCTGTATCCTCACATAGCTGCTGAATGTACGTTCGAGCTGGTCGTTCTGCTTTTGCGCGGCCATGTGTGGGGATCCATAAGAGTACATCTCTTATGAGTTCATCTCTGCTTCTCCAGCAGTGTCCCGCATGTCTGGCTAGTCTAACTTGAATAGTTTTCGTGATAGGGGCAGGTGGCCGTACAGTTGGTGTCTTGTGGGGTGTTGCTGCCAGGACTTGTTCAGGATTGCACGCAGCATTCTTGTGTAATTGCCATCTAGTTTCTTCTCCAGCCGTTTTGTTAGCGTCCATGTAGTGCATCCATATAGCAGTATCGATGTGACCGCTGCCTGGAAGAAACTGCGTTTCATTTTATCGGTTAGGTCTGATTTCCATATAATCGATAGCCTATTGATAGCTGTCCATGCTTTCGTTAACCTCGTTTATATATATATATATATATATATATATATATATATATATAAAGAAGATTTGGCATTAAATAACCTACAATGTTTAATAAGCCATAAAACCCAACCAACCCAAATCATATACATTTAATATGTAAGTATAAAAAGGATTTGGCATTAAATAATCTACAATGGTCGATATGCGATAAAAGTAAACCAAACCAAATCATATATATTCGATATATAAGTATAAAGAAGATTTGGCATTAAGTAACCCAACAATGCCATAAAACCCAACCAAACCAAATCTGCTCCTAAATATTAGACCGTTCAGAGAGCTTTCCAATCGCAATCCTCACTGAGGAATATTACCAAAGATACTCGAAGACATCCTAAAAAGTCTCTCTATTTCATGAAAAGTTGAACGAGCACAAACCACCCATAAAATCCAAACGGAGGAGAAGAGTTGTTTATCATATTTACCAACCCCTCCGCTCGGGCAGGATATGACACAAGGTCAATTTTTAAGCGGAGTTTAACAGGTTTGAAGTTTAAAAGGCTGAAGAACCTAGTCTGCCCTACTATTTACCCATAGCTAGAGGGAGAATAATTGGATTCATACCTTTCAGAAGGGTATTAGTGCTATGTGAAATGCAATCAGTCTCGTCCAGGATTTGAACTCGTGTCGCCGTGTCCATTTCCTGCGACGATAACCATTACACCACGGGCACCTCCCGAGAAGAGTTGTTTATTGACAGAATAATTGTAACGGTATTTCAACCTATCTGGGCTTATTTAATGCCCAGTTGTTTGGTAATTATGTAAATAGTATGTTCATAGTGACATTTTATTGCTGTTGTTTCTAAAATTTTACACAGTTATTCTTTTCTAATAAAAATAATTTGAAAACAGATCTATTTGACCCATAGATTGGACCATAACAGATACAACTACCCCAAGTCAGACTTGAATAGGGAGTTATGATAATGAAGGGGTGTCCACACTGCTCAGTTACCCAGCACTGGAGTTCGTCAATTATTGCTCTCTATTAAAAATGATATGCAAACAGATATATTTGACTCATAGATTGGACCCTAGCAAGTACTGCCACAGGTCAGAGTGGATATAGGAATAATGGACATATATAGGAATAATAGGACATATATAGGAATAATGAACAATTACTTCACACTGTCCAGTTATCATGAACTGGAGCTACACTACGTATTCCTGTCAAATACAAATAATTTGCAAACCAGATCGATTTGATACAAAAAGGGGGCACTAAAAGGTTTTGTCAGGTGTTGTCAGAGTGGATCTGGGAGTATTGGCAGTGAAGGTGTATTCCACAAAGCCCAGTTATCCAGAAGTGGAGCTTGGCCAAGTATTCATGTCTAATACAAATAATTTCTATACAGATATTATTCGACCCATGGATTTGACCCGGATAGATACAGACACTCCGGGTGAGAGTAGGTCTGGGAATAATGACAACAAGGGGTACTCCACACTGGCTAATTATTCAGAAACTGAGATTTACATAATATTCCTGTCTATTTACATAGTATTTTCTCTCTATTTGACTCATAGGTGAGCCTCTAACCAGTAAAACCACTCCAGGTCAGAGTTGACCGGTGATTAATGACAATTAAGAGGTATTTGAAACTTCTCAATCTTCTAAAATTTGAGCCTTACCATCAGAAGTAGTTGCGTGTCTAATCAAGACATCTTTTTTTAGGAGCTGGGGCTTACAATGAACATATTCTAAAACTCGCCGACAGGAAGAAGACGAAAAGAATTTATGCCATAAAAACACAGTGCTTCACGGAAACTAATACCACGGATTTTTCTTTGCAGCCTCAGTGGAAGTTTCAGCCAATATCACATTGGCCTCATCAGTCACCAGAGTGTCTTCACCAATCGAAGAACTCCATCATGAATCCTCATATACTAGGGTGTCCTCGTGGTGTAATGGTTAAAGCGATGGACTGCGGAATCGTAGTACGCGAGTTCGTACTCCAGTCGCGCTATTACGTTCACTTTCGGGCAAATACCCTTGGGAAAGGTATGAACCCCCTTATCCTCCCAGCTATGGGTTAAATAGTACCACTACTGTTCTTTTATGAGAATGGCTTTGGCATTAAATAACCAAAAAGAGTTGATAT
>OY757943.1:22545011-22692511 GCA_963585895.1 Sepioteuthis lessoniana
AATATTATTTACTTTGAAAAGTCATTTTCTAATGTGAGCAAAAGCTTTACATTCAATAAGAAAATGTTTAACAGTGTTGGATGTTTGGCGTATTATACAATGAGATTGTTATTCTTGATTGATTTATTTGGTTTCTTTTGTTTAATGGCATATCAATCATTTTAGGTTATTTAATGCAAAAGATATCATTTTAGAAGAACAGTAGTGATACTATTTAACCCATAGCTATGGGGATAAGGGGGTGCATACTTTCCCCTAGGGTATTTGTCAGAAAATGAACGTAATAGCGTGATTGGAGTTCGAACCCTCTTACTACGATTCCACAGACCATTGCTTTAATAATTACATCACGAAGACACACCCTATTCTTCACTGAGTCTAAAGAATTGTGTAAGTCTTGTGTGACTAATTATTACCATGTTCCTTTCAAGATTTTCGGAATGCAGTTCTCCAATCACTAAAAGTGGGTTTCATTAACAAGAGTTTATCATGAACGTTGTTATTTAAGCGTTTTTGCCATTTTGGATGAATATTTCTATTAATTTCGGGTTTCGAGTCAATATATGGAATCTTGAATTTGTTCGGTGGGGTCAGATCTAGGGCCGATTTTAAATTCATATTCAATAGGACTGCGTGAAAAAACAAACCTCTTAAGAAACAAGACAAAGAATATAAAAAGGAAGTATTGTGAATGTGATTCCTTAACTTACAGGAATAGTGGCTGGTTTGAAATACCTTTAAATTCATTCAATAAATAAAAAGATTATTTGTATTAGAAAGGGGAATTCGAACTCACTCACCGCGATTCCACAGACCAGTGCCTTAACGATTACACAACGAGGATACGAGGTATTAGATAGGAATGCCTTATATCAGAAAACAGTAAATTATTCAAATTAAGAATCATCATCTCATCAGCTTGTCGTGCCATCAGCACAGATATCCCTGGTCCTTTCTCGCCACCCCTCCCTATCGTTCATTGCTTCTGGCAGGTCCTCAGGACTACATCCCGTACCCTCAGAGAGCTGCTGTACGTAGGTTCGAGCTGGTCACCCTGCTTTTGCTGGGCCAGTGTCATGCATGTCTGGTTCGTCTACCTTGGATAGTTTTCATGATGGGTGATAGGTGGCTGTACAGCTGCTGCTTTGTGGGGTGTCGCCTCCAAGTCTTCTTCAATATTGCTCTCAGTATTTTTGTGTAGTCCTATTTACCAACTTCTCCGCTCGGGCAGGATATGACACAAGGTCAATTTTTAAGCGGAGTTTAACAGGTTTCAATTCAGAGTTTTCCTTCTCCTAGACTAGTCGCCTCACCAAGTATTTTTGTGTAGTTGCCGTCAAACTTTTTCTCCGGCCGTTTAGTTAGTTTCCATGTAGTGTATCCATATAGCAGTATCGACATTGTGTTTCATTTTATCGGTCAGGTCTGACTTCCATATGACTGACAGGCTATTGATAGCTGTCCGTGCCTTTGCTAGTCACGTGTCGATGTCTGTCTCGATTGATGAGACACTGCTTCCTGTGTAGGTGAACTTGTCTACTAGTTTCAGAGAGCTACAGGAACCAGAAATTGGTATAATGGTTAGAGTGTTCGCTCATGGCCTGGGAGACCTGGGTTCAATCCTAGGTAGAGTCATACCAAAGACTTTAAAAATGGTACTTGATGCCCCCTTGCTTAACACTCAGCATTATAAGGTACGGATCAAGGGTAAAGTGGAGCAATCCAGGGAAAGGAGTAGCGCCCTCTCTTACACCTTGGTGTAGTAGCTATCGAAAAGGGAGCCTTTGGGTCACCCTAGACTACTGTCGCCAACTTTACTTTTACTTACTAAAGGTTATCATTATTAGTTATCTCAACCATGTATGTAAATTATCTGCATTAAGAATTGTTACTTAAATCTATAATTGTTTACTAAGAATTATTATTAGTTACTTGAAATCATATATATATATATATATATATATATATATATATATATATATATAGATTGTTTGTATTAAGAATTGTTACTTGAATATATAATTGTTTAATAAGGATTATTATCATTTGTTACTTGTTCCGATATCCCTTTATATAAACAAATGATTATTTTTGAATAGAAATAATTATTTGAAACTGAATAATTATTTGTATTAGAGAGGAATAGTTGTTGTTGGCGACCGTAGTCGATGGCGACCGTAGTCGATGGCGACCCGAAGGCTCCCTTTTCAATGTGTAGGGGACGGCGCTACTCCTTTCCCTGTATTGCTCCACTGTACCCTTAATACGTACCTTATATTGCTGAGTGTTAAGCAAGGAGGTATCAAGGACCATTTTTAAAGTCTTTGTTATGACGCCATCTGGGATTAAACCTAGGTCTCCCGGACCATTGGTGAACACTCTACCCGCTAGGCCAATGACTTAAAACTATACAACTGTGTTTAGAATACTTGCATTTAATGTCACTTGTGTTATATAATGAATAGGTTACCCATTAATTTTGTAAAGTTAGTGTAGAATTCAAAGTATATGAATTCAGTAATTAACTGGTAATTCGTTAGAGGAACAATCATGGAAAATAACGAGTGATATGATTGACATGACTTGACATCTGGTTGACCTTTTTAGCAGTTCTCTGATTGGCTGGTTCAGTCGTGAGAGCAGATTAGTAAGATAGAATTAATCAGAGTAACCTAGGCGCCGTAACGAACGTACACTTAAAATGGCTATTTCACTAGCCGTACGTTTGACGTGAGAATTTGGGTGAAAAAAAGACGCCGAAAATCAAAGATAAACCGAAGATTACCCCATATAGTCCCAGATAGAAAACCATAGATTCCAGGCAGATAGATAGATATAAGAAAAGAATGAGGTGTATAAAACACTTGATATCATGACTGTGTGCAAAAAAAATCTTAAGAAACAACAGCACAAAAAAATTATTTATATGAATAAAAGTAATATTTTAAGTCTAGTCGTAAAATAACCCTAGACGGGTTAACGCGTCGCTAAAATCAAGCCATCAACCAATAAAAAAGACGAAAGCATCTACAACTCTATGTTTTGCTATGTACAGAGATATTCTTTAATAAGTATATGTGGCTGTTCACCCAGAATACCGCGGAGTGCAGTCAGTGGCGAAGTGGCTAGCATGTCACACTGCAACATCTTAGTTAGCGAGTTCGAACTCAAGTGGTGTTATGGCGTTCACTTTCAGACAAATATCCTTGGGAAAGGTAGGGGCTACATAGTAGCACAATTGACCTACTACAAAAATAATTAAGGCATTGAATAACCCAGGAAGGTTGATATGCCATTAAACAAAGGAACCAAACGAAACCTTAGTCTTCAGCTCGATGGATTATTTTGTAATGTATCATTTCAGCCCTTCCAAAAAAGTTGCGCAAGTCTACTCACGGTTTTGAAGATACTCACCCTACCATTATTCATTGAATTTATTAAGCTTTGGTTGTGGTTTAAGATTAGAGACTCGGTGGAAGATAGACAATCTAGGATAGCCTAAACGAAGTGAGTAGAAGAAAGAACACAGCCAAAGCAAAACTGAAAGCAGCAAACCAACAAGAAAGAATAAAACTGTGGAAACAGCACTCCGAAAACTTACTAGGAAACCCACCGAAAATAACACATGAACCAATCACCAGAATAATTAGCAAACAATTAGACATTAAACTAGGACCGTTCACACGAGAAGAACTCGACTCGGTTCTCAGAAAAAATTAAAAATAGGAATGCTGCAGGGCTGGACGAAATTCCCCCGGAAGTATGGAAGACCAGACAATTCGATGACATACTGCTCCGACACTGCAACGCAGTATACAATCAAAATCCGATAGATAGATGGATGAAAGGATGCATACTCCCCTTCCCTAAAAAGGGGGACCTCGGATTAGCCAAAAACTACCGAGGCATAACACTTACATCCATAGCAGTCAAAATCTACAATGCCCTACTACGAAACCGCATAGAACCCGAAATCGACAACATACTTAGAAAAAACCAAAATGGCTTCCGAAGAAATAGATCCACGACCTCACAAATATTAACCATCCGTAGAATCCTTGAAGGTGTACGGGCAAAAAACCTACAAGCGACATTAATTTTTGTTGACTTTACCAAGGCTTTCGATTCCATTCACAGAGAAAAGATGGAACAAATCCTACTAGCGTACGGCATACCTAAAGAAACCGTAGCGGCAATAACGATTCTCTATAGAAACACTAAAGTAAAAGTACGATCACCAGATGGAGACACAGAATACTTCGACATTGTAGCAGGAGTACTACAAGGGGACACGCTCCGTACCTCTTTATCATTTGTCTAGACTACGTACTTAGAACATCGATTGACAAAATCAAAGAGAATGGCTTCAAACTGACGAAGAAAAGAAGCAGAAGGTACCCCGCAACAACAATTACCGACGCCGACTACGCCGATGACATAGCGATACTGGCAAATACTCCTGACCAAGCCGAAACACTACTGCATAGTTTGGAACGAGCAGCAGCAAACATAGGCCTCTATGTAAATGCACACAAAACGGAATATATGTGCTATAATCAAACTGGGGACATCTCCACTCTAGAAGGAACCCCTCTTAAACTAGTAGACGAATTCACTTACCTAGGAAGCAGCGTCGAATCAACCGAAAAGGACATCGAAACGAGGTTAGCGAAAGCATGGACAGCTATCAATAGGTTATCGATTATATGGAAATCAGACCTAACCGATAAAATGAAACGCAGTTTCTTCCAGGCAGCGGTCACATCGATACTGCTATATGGCTGCACTACATGGACTCTAACAAAACGGCTGGAGAAGAAGCTAGACGGCAATTACACAAGAATGCTACGTGCAATCTTGAACAAGTCTTGGCGGCAACACCCCACAAGACACCAACTGTACGGCCACCTACCCCCTATCACGAAAACTATTCAAGTTAGACGAGCTAGACATGCAGGACACTGCTTGAGAAGCAGGGACGAACTCATAAGAGATGTACTCTTATGGACCCCCACACATGGCCGTGCAAAAGTGGGACGACCAGCACGAACATACATTCAGCAGCTATGTGAGGATACGGGATGTTGTCCTGAAGACCTACCTAGGGCGATGAACGACAGGGAGGAGTGGCGAGAGAGGGTCAGGGATATCCGTGCTACCAGCGCGATATGATGATGATGATGATGGCATATCAACCAATATAGGTTATTTAATGCTAAATCATCGTTATACATATAGTAGGTATCATACAATAACTGTTGTTTGCACAACAGCATTGCTTTTAACAAAGCCTTCATCAGGTAATGACTCTAGGTTCAGGCATGGTTTCGGGGCTGAAGCATCATTATCACTAGCCCTGAGCACCCCAGCAGTACCTTACGACATCACCAGACTTTGTCAAATTGTTGTCACTCTATGTATATATATCAAATATATGTGATTTAGTTTGATTTAGTTTTGTTGGTTTTATAGCATATCAACTCTTCTTGGTAATTTAATGCAAAATTCTATATATATATATATATTAAATATATATTATTTGGTTTTGCTTGGTTGGATTTTATGGCATATCAACCATTGTGGACTATCTAATGCTAAATCCTCTCTATACATATATATTAAATATATATGATTTGGTTTGACTTTTAGGGCATATCAAATAATGTATGCTATTAAATGCCGAGTCACTTATACTTATGTATATAAGTATTTTGTAATTTTCATGAAGCATTGCAGAAATTATTTTATTTTTTAGTATTAAGTTAATTTAGAGGGCAATTGCAATGCGAAATGATAATTATTTGTGTCTAATTAATTTCAAAGTAAAACTTCATCGTCGGAGACATTCTTTTAATAAATGGACACGATGCTGATGGTTCTAATTTTTTTGAACATCGTAAACATGATGTCACGTGGGGTGTTAAGATATAATGTTGGGTGTTGTAACCATGGTGCTTCGTTGGAGGCTTGAACGCCATGCGGAATAGATGTGATTTCAGTTGTCCTTATCTATATTCCAAAACATATATAGACATTGTCAGTTTAAGATAGAACATCCTGATAATTCTGGGTCTTTATCACTCCTAGATTTTAAAATGCAAATATCACCAACAAGTAAAATTTACACTAGTTTCTATTGAAAACTCACCACTGAGAACCTCTTTGTGCATTTCAACTCAGCACTTCCACTCTGTGCCAAAACAAATTACATTAGAAATGAAATTAAACGAATATGTAGCGAAGAGAAAGACAAAATTACACACACCACACACTTTATAAACACCCTCAGAAACAATCAATCACATGACATTTAAATAATAAGAAAACACGGAAACTACATAGACCCTCTAACACCTGTTTCCTGAAACTACCACATTTTAGTGAAATTATCACCAAAGAAATACGCAGGGCTATTTACAAGGAAGGACTAGATATACAAATGGCCCACTCCGGACCCTAACTACGCCAATACCTAACGAAGAAATATAACAATACGATGACAACATTCACTCAAGCCAACTGCTCATTAAGAGATCCAAAAATGCCAAAAAACTTACACTCTTTATCGTTTAATTTGCTTAAAATGCCATAATTTTTATGTGGGAAGGACAATCAGAGCCTTCCACATCAGAATTAAAGGACACCTTAACACACGTGCACCCTCATTCCATAAACATTTATTTAACTGCAAAAATAATGATAACATTTTTTCCATTAAAATTGAAGCAATAGTACGCAACGTTGGTAATCTCAGAATTAAGGAGACTTTATTAATAGCTAAGTCACACACTCAGATTAACAGTAGATTAGAATTTAATTCTGGATATATTATTAATTAAGATGCACATTTTGAATTCATATTTAAGTTTTGAAAAAATAAAAATAAAATGAAATTAATTTTTAAAAAAATTAAATTAAATTGAATTGACTAGGGCAACTGATTTCACGTATATTCCGCATGTCGTTTAAACACCCCACGTGGCACCATGGTTACAACATCCAACACGGCGTTCTAACACCCCACGTGACACCACGTTTACAACCTTAAAAAAAAATTGAACCTCCAGCATCGTGTTCATGGTAATTGCGCGGCCAAATAATGAACATCTATATCTTTGCCCTTGATGTCATAATAATTATGTGGATGCGTGTTTCTAATCCTCTTGGGAAGACGTGGCCCTGGAGATGACTGTGTGGTCTTTAAAGAGTACGGATGTAACTTAAAAGACACATTAAGGTTATTTGGCCGCGCAATTGCTATGACTAGTTGATTTGGGGTCATTTGGGTGCGATATGAACTGTTGGCTCAGTTGAAGAGTTTCAGCTCTGCAATCTGTGGTCGTTGGTTGGATCTTCAGTGGTGGAGATCACGGTATGCACTGCTGATTATTGAGGTTGCAGGAAAATTATCTGGAGGTTGCAGGAAAATTATCTGGAGGCTGCAGGTTCAACCCTGACAGCTGGCGAGTAACACAACAGGAATACTTAACACGAGGTGATTTTAAAAAGATGATTATAAAATAAAATAGGTGTTTTTTCAAGTGTTTCTTGTCGAAATCAGGAGCCTACGCAGAACTTCCAACTGTTATATAGTCATCTACAGCATCCCAACGACACAATAATTAAGACGCAGTGACAAAGGCAGACGCAGGAATAAACGACGCAGGATGGTAGACGCACGCAGGATAAGATGCAGGAAGGACGCAGGAAGACTTCTTTAACAATATTTTTCCTCTCACTTTATTGCAAAGGTTCGAAAGGGTTGTTCAAGGGTTGCATGTGAGAGGGAGCTGGAGATCGAATATAAACTGTAATATCTTGACCCCACTGTTATTACCGTCACGTTGTGTCTTTCTCGTTCTTTAGTGCTGCTCAACCGGAGGCCTAAGGCCCACTCATCAGGGCCTAAAGGCCCCTTCGGCCTGATGTGGCTTTCCCTACCACATTTCGTCTATAACTCCGTCCGATCTTCAACTCAACTGCCAACTGCCCCTGCCACTGATAACTGCTCTGGCTCGTCGAACTCAACTGAATTATATAATCGTTCGACGCCCACTCGATCTTTGAAATCGAATGTTTAATCGTCATCAATCGGAAATAACTGTTATGCAGTTCAGAGGTCACTCTCTTCCGGTGCATCACTCTGTAGTGTACCATGGGAATTTTTCTTGCTCGTCCCATTTCATCAGCCAATTTCCGCCCACGCGATTTCCTCTCATAACTGCCATTAGAATATGTCACTTCCTTCCGGTGCATCACCTTTAATGGCATTTTTGGCTGGGTCAAAGGTTCAAAACATAACACAACCACGTTCTTTATATAATCCGCGAGGGTCGCTTGCTCTGGTTCCGTTAACCATAACAGGGTACAAGAGCTAAGTATTGCTGTATTGTTACTCGTCTGCTGTCAGGATTGAACTTGCAATCTCCAAATGATTGTCACTTAGAAGCTTAGGGAACGAACGCCTATAACAATTATGCTATGAGTGAATTTTGGGGACTTATAAACTTAATTCTCTTAGATAATTATGAATTACTACTATTTCGTGTCACCGGGCCATTGGCTTTATGAGTCGAGTGTTCTCCAATGCTCCGGGAGACTGCGGTTCAATCCTAGCTCGAGTCATACCAAAACTCAAAAAATGGTACTTGATTCCACCTTGCTTAACACTCAGCATTATAAGGTACAGATCAAGGGTAAAGGGATAAATACAGGGAAGAAGTATCACCCTCCCCTACACCTTGGTGTAGTAGCTAAGGAAAAGGGAGCCTTCGGGTCACCTTCCACAGAGGTCATCAAATTTACTTACTTTACTATTATGTGTGATTTTTTTTTTTACCTGGGCTCATATTATGTTTTTTAAATATTTTTTGGAATATTGATCGCCATATTCTATTAATCTCTATACTTGGTCTACTCCGATGGCGAGGCTCCCATCCTGGAGATTTGGGGAATGTGGAGTACCACTTCATTTATGCTGCTCCCACGTTAACTCTTATTGGGAGTGGTAGTACCTTATAGGGTCCTATCTATTGCTCAAATAAAAATGCTTGACATTTAAACTGTGTGCAAATAAATGACCAATGCTAAATTGAATTGTTTGAAATAGAACTGTTTGATCCTTTAACTGTGTGTAAACAACACCCATCACGAAAGCTATCCAAGTTAGACGAACCAGACGTGCAGGATCCTGCTGGAGAAGTGGGGACGAACTCATAAGCGATTTACTCCTGTTGACCCCTTCACATGGACGAGCAAAAGCAGGACGACCAGCTAGAACCTATAAACAACAGCTCTGTGCCAATACAAAGTTTAGCCTTGAAGACCTCCCGGGAGCGATGGACGATAAAGATGGGTGGCGAGGAAGGGTCAGGGAAATCCGTGCTGGCAACACGACATGATGATGATAGTAATGATACAAAACAATACTTGAAACCATTTAAATCTGTACAAAGGTATCAGTAATCATCATCATCATCATGTTGCGCTGCCAGCACGTGCCTTCCAAACCCTCTCTCGCTACCCGTCTCTAACGTCCATCAGTCTCGGGAAGTCTTCCAGAGCTGTTTTATATAGGTTCTAGCTGGTCATCCTGCCTTTGCTCGTCCATGTGCAGGGTTCCACATGATTGCATCACTTATGAGCTCGTCCCTTCTTCTCCAGCAGTGTCCCGCATGTCTGGTTCGTCTAACTTTGATAGTTTTCGTGATGGGCAGTCGGTGGCTGTACAGCTGCTGTTTTGTGGGGTGTTGTCTCCAGGACTTGTTCAGTATTGGTCTCAGCATTCTTGTGTAATTGCCGTCAAGCATACGTTTTTTTTAGCGTCCATGTAGTGCATCCATATACCAGTATGGACACGACCGCTGCTCGGAAAAATTGTGTTTTATTTTATCAGTTAGGTCTGACTTCCATACGACCGATAGCCTATCGATAACTGTCTATGTATTTGTAAGTCCCCTGCTACAAGGAGACACATTAGCCCGATATCTGTTTATTATCTACTTAGACTAAGTGCTTCGAACGTCTATAGATTTAATGAAAGAAAATATCTTTACTTTGGCAAAGGCAAGATGCAGAAGTAGCCCTGCAGAAATGATTACAGACGAAGACAACGCTGATGACATAGCACGTCTAGCAAATACACCTGCTCTGGCCGAATCCCGGCAGCAAAGTCTGGAACAGGCAACAGGTGGCATAGACCTCCGTGTGAATGCAGACAAAACAGAGTTCATGCGCTTTAATAAAAAAAAGTTACATCTCAACACTGAAAGGAAGATCTCTGAAACTAGTGGGCAAATTCAGCGACCTCGGAAGCAGCATCTCATCTATCAAATATGACGTCATCACGTGACTAGCGAAGGCATGGACAGCCAGCGATAGACTATCCGTCATATGAAAATCAGACCTATCAGATAAAATAAAGTGCATTTTTTTTTCCAAGCAGTTGTCGTGTCAATGCTGCTGTAAGGATGCACTATATAGAGAATGTAAATATTTTCTTAAAAAACAACAAAGACGTTAATTTTCTAGAAATTTTTTTTTCTTTCACCACGGCCAACTAGTCAATACGGCCCCGCATGTTTCATTGTTAATGTAAGAGTTTGCGTTTCAACCGGTATAGTTTTTGAAATTGAACTTTGCCTCCTGCACCGGTCGTTTCCGGGTGGAAGGTATGGGAAGAACTTCTGGCCTGAACACCGGCTGGCGCGAATTCGGTCTTTTTCAAATCGACTGGCATGCGAGACTGACGTTTTTTTTCGTGGGTCACTAGCAAGGCAAAAAGAGGTAAGCACGGGAATTCTCTTGATGAATTGATTCGATTTAAATCATCACTTTCGTGGTGTGTTTCCTTGTTTGGAACATTAATGAGTGAATTTGTTTTGTTTCAGTTTCCACGTTGGAGATTGTATGTTGAAGAATGTATTGTTGGAGAATGTATAGTTGGAGAATATGTACTTGTTTTTACGCTGAGCACATGCACAAATAAAGATATACAACTTCATCAGTACGAGATTCGTGTCTTTAATTTTTGGCCCCAGTTGCTGCTGTTAAATTTTATTAACAGGCTGACTTCTAACAGGCCGAACTAATGTAAACAAAAATAACAGTAATCCATTTTAACATTGTCTCAGTTATGCTACAAGGAGAATGGAAGATCTCTGAAACTAGTCGGCAAATTCACCACCCTCGGAAGCATGACGTCATCATGTGACTAGCGAAGATATGGACAGCCAGCGATAGACTATCGGCCATATGAAAGTCAGACGCATCAGATAAAATAAAATGTAGTTTTTTCCAAGCAGTCGTCGTGTCAATACTGCTGTATGGATGCACTACATAGAGAATGTAAATATTTTCTAAAGTACAGAAAGAATTTAATTTTTCAGAATTTTTTTTTATTTCACCATGGCCAACAATTAAATACGGCCCCGTATGTTTCATTAACAGGCTGACTTCTAACAGGCCGAACTAATGTAAACAACCAATCATGGTTGTATACGGCATTAACCTAAAAAGAGAATTAACTTTAAATGCTGAATAGAGAAAATAATATAATCATGTAACTTGAATTTATCTGACGTTATTTTAAAATCAGAAAAGCAAGGTAAATGACAGTTGTTTATAATTCGTGGATTAGTAAACGACAAAGTGTAAATATGCATTTTAATATTGAAAGGAATTCAAATAAGGTCGCATAAATTCTACCGATATGGATTTTATCATTTTCTTTATTCAATATTTAAATTTAATTCTCAGTTTAGGTTAATTTCATCTGTGGTCATGAATAGGATTTTCCATTGTTTACATTATTTCGGCATATTAGAAGTCAGCCTGTTAATGTTATATGAAGGAACGTATTTATGGACCCCCACATATGGCCGTGCAAAAGCAGGACGACCAGCTCGAACTTACATACAGCAACTATGCGAGGACACAGGATGTAACCCTGAAGACCTGCCAGAGGCGATGAGTGATAGGGAGAAGTGGCGAGACAGGGTCAGGGACATCCGTGCTGGCGGCACGACATGATGATGATGATGATTTACAAGTTGGTAGTGATTTCACGTAATGTTTCTAAACACACACACACACACACACATACACACACACAATTAAATTCACTGGGAATAAGATTCACATTCATTGGCCTAGTGGGTATAGTGTTCGCCAATGGTCTGGGAGAACAGGATTCAATCCCAGGTCGCCTTATACCCAAGACTTTAAAAATGGTACTTGATACATCCTTGCTTAACACTAAGCAATATAAGGTACGTATCAAGAGTAAAGTGGAGCAATCGACGGAATGGAGTAGCACCCTCCCGTACACCTCGGTGTAGTAGCTAATGAAAGGGAGCCTTCGAGTCACCCTCGTCTACGGTCGCCAACCTTACTTATGATATTTATATTTGAAACAGATCGTTATTAACGGTAGCAGAATGCTAAGAATTGTCTAATTTTTTCGTCTCCTTTTTAAATTTTAACATAATTCCAAAGATTCAGCATCACTTATCATCAGAGCCCCGATAATATGTTAATAAAAATCCCCGAATGTTAGCATAATGTTTAATTAAAAATAAACTCAATCTCTGAATATTTGGTTTCGTTTTTTGTTCAGTTTTGTTTTACTTTTCCTTTTTCATATTTTGTATTTACATACTGACGGCATTCTTTCCATTTTTTTCGGAAATATATATATATATATATATATATAATTATTCCTTATTTTGATACCGCACCCTACACACACACACACACACACACACATAAATACAGCAATATCTCCTCAGAATCAGGATATAAGGTCAATATTTTCAGCGGAGTTTGAATTTAGACTTCTCCCAGATGGGTTGCCATACGTTAAAGACCATAGTCTGACCTACTATTTACTTAATTGAATTCAAACCTTTTCCCAAAGTATATGCGCCATATGGAATGCAAAAAGCCTCATCCAGTTTTTGAATTCTAATCGACCAGTCCATTTACTTTGTAATGGCTAAGATTGTAGCCATTACGTCGAGGGCATATATATATATATATATATATATATATATATATATATATATATATATATATATATATATATATATACACATGCACACACACACACACGTAGGTAGTAAAAATGAAAAGAGTAAAAAATCGATTGACAAAGAAAGAAAGAAAGCTAGTTAGATAGATATAAAACAAATACTACAAAGAAAGAAAGAAAGAAAGAAAGAAAGAAAACTGACTCTTAGTCAATATATGAATAAAACAAAGAAAGAAAAATACATATAAACAAATAATATTAAGGAAGAAATAAAGAAGAAATAAGAAAGAAAGAAAGAAAGAAAGAAAGAAAGAAAGAAAGAAAGAAAGAAAGAAAGAAAGGTACAGATAAAATAAATATCAGAAAGAAAGTCATACAGAAGAAAGAAAGAAAGAAAGAAAGAAAGAAAGAAAGAAAGAAAGACAAATTATTATGCCGAGGAAAGTGTTGGAATTCCTTGAAATCCACTCGGAGATACGTCGAGTTTACTGATTGCCGGAAAAATCAGATGCTCGCAAGATAACTTGCTGCTCCTGGTTATTCGTTTTTCTCGCAGCGGGGGGACAACGCCTGTTGTCCGCCTGATATCTTTCTGGAACGGCATGGAATCTCAGACAAGCTACCAGATTACGAAACAGCTTTAGGGGAAGAAATATTTGCTCTTGTCACATCTCTAATCCTTTTTCTTTTTTTCATTTTCTCTCTCTCCTAACACTAAGGCTGTTGTTTTTAACCACCGGGCGTGTGCAAACTGAGCCCTTCCGTTGCCGTAAGCTAATCACGAATGAGCTAATACCCGTTCGACAATTAGCCAAAGGCTAAGAACATTGCAAATCTTCTGTTTTAAATACAAGTAAAAAGTTTACCTTTTATCGTGCATCAACACCGGTTCACCTATCGCTGCTCGAACAGTGATTAATTCGACAATCATTGAAGTATTAAAAAATTATAATCTTTGATCAAACAGACGATGCCTTTAACGCTTTAACCTTAAAATTTCATCATCATTATTATCATCATAAAGTCGTAAAGATTGCACAAAGTTCCCAGGGGGTGTCCTCGTGGTGTAATGGTTAAAGTGATGGACTACGGAATCGTAGTAAGCGAGTTCGTACTCCAGTCGCGCTATTACGTTCCCTTTCGGGCAAATACCCTTGGGAAAGGTATGAACCCCCTTATCCTCCCAGCTATGGGTTAAATAGTACCACTACTGTTCTAGGAGAATGACTTTGGCATTAAATAACCTAAAAATGTTGATATGCCATTAAACAAAGAAACCAAACAAAGTTCCCATAACTTTCTTCTCTTTCTCTCTCTCTCTCTCTCTCTCTCTCTCTCTCTCTCTTGACGTCTGTCCCTATCGTCTATCAATCCTGGTAGGTCCTCTAGACTGTATCCAGGGTCTGCACCAAGCGGGTGTATGTATGTTCTTGCTGGTCGACCTAACTCTGGTGAGCGCATATGTAGGATTCCATAAGAGAACGTCACTTATGAGTTCGTCTTTACTTCTCTAACAGTCCCTAGCATGTTTTGTTCGTCTGACTCAGATGGCTTTCGAGATGGGACACAAGTGGCCATACAGCTGCTGTTTTGTGATATATTCCTAACATGATATTTTTAAAACAGTAAGAAGCATTCTTATTAAGTTTCCATCTGGCTTTTTCTCTAGGTGTTTTGCGAGCGTATCCGTGGTGCATCTATACAGTAGCACTAACACAGCGACAGCTTAGATGTAATGCCATGTTGTTTCATCAGAGAGATCAGCTTTCCCATCATCATCATCATCATCATCATCATGTCATGCCGTCAGCACGGATACCCCTGACCCTCTCTTGACACTTCCATCGTTCATCGCCCCTGGAAGGTCTTCAGGGCTACATCCTGTATCCTAACATAGCTGCTGTATGTATGTTCGATCTGGTCGTCCTGCTTTTGCTCCGCCATACGCGGAGGTCCATAGGAGTACATCACTTATGAGCTCGTCTCTGCTTCTCCAACCGTGTCCTGCATGTCTGGTTCGTCTAGCTTGGATAGTTTTCGTGATGAGAGGTAGGTGGCCGTATAGTTGGTGTCTTGTGGAGTGTTGCCGCCAGGACTTGTTCAATATTGCTCGCAACATTCTTGTGTAATTGCCGTCTGGCTTGTTGTATGGATGCACTACTTGGTTGCTATCAAAACGGCTCAGCTTCCGCAATGATCCGCAAATCTTTTAAAAGCAACCCACGCCTTCGCAAGGCGTATGCCATTATCATATTATTTAATCAAAATAATTGGAATAAGTATTCTAGATTGCCTTCCAAATATAAACGTTGACGTTTCTCATAAAACTGTTTGATCAGGTCACAAATTAATGTTAGCGCACCACTACGAGTAATTAAAAAAAAAAATACGGTGGTATACATTTACCTAACCATGAGTAGTTTTGTTTGTTTTTTAGGGTTTTATGGCATATCAACCTTTGTAGGTTATTTAACGCCAAATCCATTTTTATGTAAATAATCTGTTCTATTTAAAACAATTCAGTTTAGCATAAGTACACAGTTTAGTTGTAAAAAACATTTCAATTTCAAACTATTCAAGCAGTTATATGTAACAATTCAGTTAAGTGTAAATACAGTCTTAATGTCGAAAAACAGTTCCATTTCAAATAATTCACTTAAGCATAAGCACGCAGTTTAAATGTAAGTACGGTTTCATTGTCAAAAACATTTCTATTTCAAGCTATTCAGTTTACTCAAACAATTCAGTTTAGCATAAGTATGCTGTTAGTTCTATATAACCCATAGATAAGGCCCTATCTGGTGCTACCACTCCGGGCCAGAGTGGACCTAGGAGTGATGGCAGTGAAGAGGTACTCCGCATTCCCCAAAGCTCCAGCATTGCTGGAACCTCACCATCTTATTACTTAGTGTCATATCCAGGACACTCGTTGGGGGGGCTTACCCCTCTGCAGAGAAGCAGTTGGTGTATTCTACAACCCCAGCCGACTGGGTAACCAACCATGAGTAGAATCAGACACAAATCAATGATGTATGCGGTGTAAAGCTGGCTTAAATTCTGAATTTTCCTTCTCCTAGACTGGTTGGCTTACCAAACGACAGAACACAGACCTCCCTAATATTTATGCATAGTTACATGCATGCATGTTCGATGGTACTCAACTGATATGGGCTAAATCTTTTCAACGCGAGTATTCATTTATGTGGATATTAGTCTCCGAAGGTGGTCTCAAGCCATTTTCGTGTAACAGGTTTAGATTCAAAGATTTTTCTCCGACATCGGTTGCCACACAAAGATCCCAAACTACATACCTTTCCGAAGGGTATTACAATATTGTGAAATGCCAACAGCTTTGTTCAGGATTTGAAGCTGGGTTCCGTGTCGATTTTCTTCTATGATAACCCTGACGCCTCTAGCGCCTCTTAACGTGATGAGTACCATCGATACCCATAGCTCAGAAGAAGAACAGACGGATTCATGCCTTTCGCAACAGCCCTAGCATGAAGAGGAACATTGACAGCTTTGTCAAGGATTTGAACTCTGGTCGCCAATCAAGAGACAGTAAATAAAGGAAAAACACCATGAGGCGAAAATTATAAGCTGACAACCAACAGTAAAGGCAGCAGAAGAGGAAAAACATTTCAAAAACCGACCCAGTTTGTTTCATTGTATACCAACTGGACGCTAGTTGGAATCCAACAGCAGCAATGAATACCTAATTGCTTCTACTATATGATGGGGGTAATTTCTACTCTTGGAAATCCTCTTGAAACCAACTGAAGATACTCACATTATAACTGGACAACTAGGTCAATGGTCAACTAGGCTTGGACACTTTGCAAAGGATGACGCATTTCTGAAAAAAGTTAAAAGCCATCATCAGTTTTATCCAACTCTGCGTTTGCGTTGTTTTGTTATTTTATAAAAACCAAAAAAATTCAAAACTCTTTTAAAACACTCTTTACACATGCAAGCAACCCTTGATGATGGCCTACGAAAGGGTCGAAAGCGGTCGGGACAATTTTGGTAAATTCATCCACCAGTTCCGACCTGTAACCAAATACTTATTAGCAAACTTGAAAGGGTCCGAATGAAAATATATAGAGACAAAATGTGTCTTTATTATTTAATAAAAATGCATATATATATATATATATATATATATTGAATACAAATGACTTAACAATCCAAATACGAGGAAAAGAACTTAGAGAAGTTTTTAAATCATTGAATAGATACCAAATATACAAATCTAACAAAGAAAAAATGTTTAACCCTTAAAATCTCAGAACAAGAGATGATTTAAATATAATCTGAGCAAATAAATGTAGAGATAAAGTCATTTCGGCTGGTTGGTTGGTTGGTTATTTTGTTCAAGGTCATATAAACCCATATGAGCTATTTATTGCCAAATCTTATTTTTTATTTATGTATTTATTTGTTTTCCTTTTTATTTTTTGGATATGTGATTTGTAGGCAAATAGTAAGTACCATATTTGACAGCATATAAGAAACACATTTAAAAAGATATCTTTTCCCCGGCGTCTTATATACCATAAGTTGGCAACTTTAGTAAAGGGAAAACCGAAGGCTCCCTTTTCAATAGCTACAACACCGAGGTGTATGGGTGGGTGCTACTCTATTCCTGGAATTGCTCTACTTTACCCTTGATCCTCACCTTATAGTGCTGAGTGCTAAGCGAGGAGGTATCAAGTACCATTTTTTTCGTCTTTGGTATAACTTGACTTAGGTTTGAACCCCAGTCTCTTGGACCATTCGCGAACACTCTTATTAGGCCAACGTCCCGGTATATGTAGGTTTAAAATTCGACCAAAATTAATTTCCCGGAAACTCCTATTAGCTTAGAATTTAGAATAACTTTCATATACCTATTGTTTGTATTTAAAAGTCTCTTTTGCAGAATAAAAATGTTATTGATAATGTTCATTATATTAATTTCATCACGTTTAGTATTAGTATTAGTATTAGTACTTTGTGTTTGTTATGTAGAAGAATGTGTCGATAGCGACACGTGTGGTTTCATCACGGATCCCCAGCTAGGAAACACAACTGTTGAAATGCACTGAGCTATTGGGGTCAGGTGACTAGAAATAGTAATATATAAAAACCAGTCTGACAGAGGTCTGACAATAGGTGTGTCAAGTGAATTTGAAATGTATCATTGCAAGTTCGTATTACGTTAGCATTCGATCCTATTTACCCAACCCCTCCGCACGGGCAGGATATGACGCAAGTTCATTTTCTTAAGCGGAGTTTAACAGGTTTGAATTCAGAGTTTTCCTTCTCCTAGACGAGTTGCCTCACCAAGGCTGAAGAACCTAGTCTGCCCTACTATTTATCCATAGCTGGAGGGAGAATAATTGGACTCATACCTTTCCCAAGGGTATTAGTGCTATGTGAAAATGCAATCAATCTTGTCCAGGAATTGAACTCGTATCGCCGTGTCCATATCCTGTGACGATAACCATTACACCACGGGCACCACGTTAGCATTCGATACCCAGTATTCGGCATTGTATGACAGTGAAGTGTTTATCAGAACAAATGTGAGTATTTAACCAAAACCTCTGGATGTACAGGATTTGACACAAGGTCAATTCTTAGCGGGGTCTAACTGGCTTGAATTTAGAAACTTCCTTCCTTTAGACTGACTATCATACCAAGGTGAAAGAGCATAGTGTATCCTACGATTTTACAAATAACTGGAGCTGGATCGATACCTTTTCCAAGGTTATTAGCTATTTGTGAAATGCATGCAGTCTTGTCCAGGATTTGAACTCGGGTCTCCGTATCAGAGAAAACGGCTTCGAGCTGACAAAGAAAAGAAGCAGAAGGTACCCCGCAAAAACAATTACCGACGCCGACTACGCCGATGACATAGCGACACTGGCAAATACACCCAACCAATCCGAAACACTACTGCATAGTTTGGAACGAGCCGCTGCAGGCATTGGCATCCATGTCAATGCACACAAAACTGAATATATATGCTATAATCAAACAGACGGTACCTCTCTGAAACTGGTGGACAAATTCACCTACCTAGGAAGCAGTGTCACGTCAACCGAAAAAGACATCGACACGCGGCTAACGAAGGCATGGACTGCTATCGATAGGCTATCGATCATATGGAAATCAGACCTGACCGATAAAATGAAACGCAGTTTCTTCCAGGCAGCGATACTGCTGTATGGATGCACTACTTGGACGCTAACTAATCGGCTAGAGAAGCTAGACGGCAATTACACAATAATGTTGCGAGCAATATTGAACAAGTCCTATTGGCAACACCCCACAAGACACCAACTATACGGCCACCTGCGTCCCATCACCAAAACTATCCAAGCTAGACGAACCAGACATGCAGGACAATGCTGGAGAAGCAGGGACGAGCTCATAAGTGATGTACTCCTATGGACCCCCACATATGGCCGAGCAAAAACAGGACGACCAGATCGAACATACATACAGCAGCTATGTTAGGATACGGGATGTAGCCCTGAAGACCTGCCGGAGGCGATGAACGATAGGGAGAAGTGGCGAGAGAGGGTCAGGGATATCTGTGCTAACACCACCACATGATGATGATGATGATAACCGTGAGAGCTCGAACGTATATAGAGAACATATGTAGTTCAATCATGATAAGCATTATTCTAAGCAGATATATTTGACTCTTACAGGTACAATCCCTCCAGGTGAGAGTGGACCTGGGAGTAATAGTAACGAACAGATGAACCCACGCTCCCCTGAGCTCTAAAATGGAATCTTCACTGCTGGATCTCATTCAGTGTCAAGGTATGGAACTCCAATTTTGTGTGCTAATGGAAATTCATGTACGTACGGTAGCAATTTGTGGTGAGAGTTGAATGGACGTGAAAAATGTCCTCCAGTGGGTTCGAACTGAAAAATGCTCCTGCTGGAACCACTAGTAGCTGAAAACATTGGAACTGTCGATTAGACTGTTCCACAGACAGCCTTTTCATTTTCTAGGAATATTAGGTTGTCTGTTTGTATTAAATTTAGGGATTATTGATAATCGTCTTGAATATATTTTAAAAATGTGAATAGATATTTTCCAATATATTTATCCAATATCCACTCACAATCAGGATTCGATGCATCTACCCAATATAAGTCATTGCAATTGGACTGTCAGGATTTGCAGGGCTGTTTCTTTGCAGGGTCTGGAGCTGCCTAAAAGGGTGGGAGCTAGAAGAAGCATCTTACTGTCCGCAAAAGAACCCCACGAAAATGCTTTGGAATAAGAGGAGTGGCTCACAGATTATTGTTACATAGCCATACACGAATATGCGAAATGTACATAGAATGTTCATAACTCATATATATATATATATATATATATATATAACATAGGAATCCCGAAACACAAAAACACTTACAACTTCTTAGTTCAGGTATGAAACTTTTTATAACCTTTGAGTTTAAAGGTTTTTCGTCATAAGGAGAGAGGCACAATCTTTCTACGCTGAGTTTCCATCTGCTCCCACCATCTCGTGCGGCGCCCGTAGCGCACAAATTCGTCCCGCCTCACCCAGGTCTCAATCTCAACTAACTGACTTTTCTCAAATCTCAGCCCACGCTTCCGGTACATGACGTCACTCACATCCTTGGTCACACCCTCTATCTGGGATTTTTATTGTGACATCTCTGAATGACACATCCTCCCCACGTTCGCATGAACACCTGCGCTCATGTTGCACCTAACTTACCCATGCGCTAAGCGAAAGGTACTCAGCCAAAATATATAAAACGAAATCCCTCGGCCATTATATTTCATTATTGCGGCAGGGAAGCTATAAACCCCAGCTGGGTCACTTATGAAATAAGGAACAAGTCCTGGCGGCAACACTCCACAAGACACCAACTATACGGCCACCTACCTCCCATCACGAAAACTATCCAAGCTAGACGAACCAGACATGCAGGACACTGCTGGAGAAGCAAGGACGACCTCATAAGTGATGTACTCGTATGGACTCCCACATATGGCCGAGCAAAAGCAGGACGACCAGCTCGAACATACATTCAGCAGGTATGTGAGGATACGGGATGTAGCCCTGAAGACCTGCCAGAGGCGATGAACGATTGGGAGAAGTGGCGAGAGAGGGTCAGGGATATCCATGCTAGCGGCACGACATGATGATGATGATGATGACGGATATCGTTAAGTATTATTCATTATCAAAACCTGCTGCATTGAAACTCTCTTCACCAAAATAAAACTTCATGTATCTATACATCAGGGAGGAACGAACTTTTGTATTTTTATATATTCATATTTTTATAACTGTTGCGTTCTGGTTGATGAACGCAGATTGTAGTAATAAATAGACAAACCACGAGATACGAGGAAAAAGAGTTATATTTCCAGGAACAAGCATTTACAAGAGAGAGGCTGTTAGTAGTAAGAACATTGGATTAGTGGCTAGAATAAGAATATATTTCAACAATAGTTATTGGCTTCCGTTATACGGAGCGGCTGTTCACCTTCCGGAATTGACTCTGACTTGCTCAGACTAGTTCAGACTCAGGCTTATATTGACATTACCAGACTTACTGGTCTTATAAACTACTGCTATATATATATATATATATATATATATCAAATGGGACTGGCTCATTATGCCGAAAGGGTAGGTGATACCCAACAGTAACTGACTTTGGTGGAAGTGCCCGTGGTGTAATTGTTATCGTCGTAGGAAATGAACACGGCGACACGAGTTCAAATCCTGGACGAAACTCATTGCATTTCACATAGCACTAATACCCTTGGGAAAGGTCTGAATCCAATTATTCTCCTTCCAGCTATGGGTAAATAGTAGGACAGACTAGGTTCTTCAGCCTTGGTTAGGCAACTAGTCTAGGAGAAGGAAAACTCTGAATTAAAAACTGTTAAACTCCGCTTAAAAATTGACCTTGTGTCATATCCTACCCGAGCGGAGGGGTTGGTAAATAGGGTAACTGACTTAAAACAGTGTAGAGTTTGGTTATAGATAAAACCTAATAATATCTAATATAATTGAGATAGACAGAAAGATAGAAAGAGACAGTAAGACACACAGAGAGAGAGAGAGAGAGAGAGAGAGAGGGAGAGAGAGAGAGAGGTTGACAGACTTGAATGAATATTCTTTATTTGATCGGAAAGGATGTCTCCGTGACGCAATGGCTAAAGTGCTGGATACCCAAAGTAAGCGAGTTCGAACTCCAATCAAGCTATTACATTCACTTCTAGATTACTACCCTTGCAAAAGGTATGAACCCCCTAATCCCTTCAGTTATAGATTAAATAGTATCACTGCTGTTCTTCTATAAGCTTGGTTTTGGCATTAAATAATCCACGACGGTCGATATGCCATTTAACAAAGAAATCAGAAAACCAGACAAACACATCCAATCAGTGTATATTATTCTGCCTGTTTGAGACAGATAAATAGAAATAGAAGTAGACAGACAGACAAACGGAGACAATAGTTGACACTGAGATATAGACAGACAGAGACACAGAGAGATATCTAGAGAGACACAGACATATTGACAAAAACAGAGGTTGGTAGAGAGACAAATGGACAGCCATCCGACAGAGGTGGATACAGAGAGAGAGAGAAGGGACAGAAAAAGGTTAGACAGAGACAGACAGACAGAAAGACCGAGAAAGAGGTTGATAGAGACAGACAGACAAAAACAGAGGTAAATTGTCAAGAGTAGATAGACATATAGACAGACAGATGGAAATAAACAGTGGTAGATATTGAGACAAAGTCGGATTGACTGACAGACATAAGTAGACAGACAGAGGTAGACAGAGAAATGCAAACTGACAGACGGATAGACTGACTGACTGACTGACTGAAACAGAAGTAGGCAGAAAGACACATACTGACTGACTGCCTGACTGACTGACACAAAAGTAGACAGACAGAGGTAGACAGAGAGACATAAACAGACAGATTGACTGACTGACCGAAACAGAAGTAGCCAGAGAGACTCAGACTGACTGATTGACTGAAACAAAAGTAGACAGAGGTAGACACGGAGACACATACAGACAGATTGACTGACTGAAAAAAACAAAAGTAGACAAAGAGACTCAGATTGACTGACTGACTGAAACAAAAGTAGACAGAGTTAGACAGAGGCACATATAGACAGATTGACTAACTGAAAAAAAAACACAGGAGACTTGAGAGACACAGACTGACTGACAAGTAGACAGAGAGAAACATACATACTGACTGACTGACAGAAACACAAGTAAACATACAGAGGTAGACAAAAATAGACAGACAATTTTCTTTCTTTACAGGCATATCAACCTTTGTAGGTTATTTAATGCCAAAGCCAATCTCCTAGAAGAACAGTAGTGGTACTATTTAACCCATAGCTGGGAGGATAAGGGGGTTCATTCCTTTCCCAAGGGTATTTGCCCAAAAGTGAACGTAATAGCGCGACTGGTGTTCGAACTCGCTTACTACAATTCCGCAGTCCATCGCTTTAACCATTACACCACGAGGACACCCCCCTGGCAATTTTCTCTATCGGTTAATTACAAGCTCATCAATACTAGATTATAGAGTTCGTTTTCATTATCATCCTAATTCAATCCTTATTTTAATTATTTGAAAATCATCCAATAAATAGCTAATAGCGAAATTCAAAATTTTAACTACTTGGAGCCGAATATTGGTTACCCAGCTTGGATACGAAAGGTGCACTCCAAGACCTTCTCGTATGGGAATTTTCAAGCTACTGTTTATTTATATTATCAACCCGAGAAGCGTCACTTTTATTAAACACAACCATTCTTCAGTGATAACTTACTTATTATTTTGAATATCTCTTTCTTTCTTAACTGCAATTTCAGAGCCTGAGGCTACTATTAGTTTAATCAGACACATCCCTACGTTTTTATGCTAGAAGTTGTTGATTTGGAACGAATAAACAACATCCGTTCCATTAAATCTTCCTCTTCTTCTTCTTCTTCTTCTTCTTCTTCTTCTTCTTCTTCTTCTTCTTCTCCGTTATCATCGTTCTTACTGTGACTTCTTTTTTCTTTTTGCAGTATCTCATTCCGCCCGTCCCAGAATGCAGTTCGCAACAGGGATACCTTAAACATGGTGTCAAAAAAATCATATAACACTTTATCAACTTAGCGAAAAAGAAGGGAGGAAAAATGTCAGAAAAGATAAAATAAAAAACAAACTTATAAATGAATAAATAAAACGAGCATTGCACCAATCTGTCAAAATAGGTAAAAATGAAAACGATATTTTAATCGACAAACTCTCGGGGCTATTTAGCTGATAAAATTCTGGAAGGTGGATAAATATGATACGTTACATTGGCACCTAGTAAATTTTTTTGTCGTAGACTCAAGACAACAATCATTAATGTGTTCTTTCACAATGCTTCCGGCTGGAACAGCAGGTTCAAGGGGAAGAAAAATAAACATGCAAAAGAATAATTAAAAAAAATTTTTTTGAAAATGAGTTGGGTTTTGTTTATATGCAAAAGTGAAAACGGACGAGATAGGATTATGTAAACAAAAATATTTGAATGGGGGTCCAATCTGTTTGTCAACAAGCCCGGCACAAAAATAAAAAATAGATAAATAAATAAATAAAAAAATAAATAAATAAAAATAAAAGACATTTCTATCCTATAGTCTCTTCTCTTTCATTCTTCTTTTTTTTCTCCTTTCCCTTTCTCCTTTTTATCTATTCTCTCTCTCTCTCTCTCTCTCTCTCTCTCTCTCTCTCTCTCTCTGGTTCTATATCCCTCTTTGTTTTTGAATATCTTCTATGAAACTTTTTCGTTTCACGTCACAAAATGCATTTTTTATTGCTCTCTCTCTGTCTCTGTCTCTGTTTCTTTCTCACTCTCTCTCTCTTTCTCTCTCTCTCTCTCACGCAGACACACACACACACTCGAACACACATATAGACGCAAATACACGGACAAACTCTCTCTCTGTCTCTGTCTCTGTTTCTTTCTCACTCTCTCTCTCTCTCTTTCTCTCTCTCTCACGCAGACACACACACACACTTGAACACACATATAGACGCAAATACACGGACAAACTCTCTCTCTGTCTCTGTCTATATGTGTGTGTGTGTGTGTGTGAATATGAGTGTGTGCGTGTGTATAAAGGTTTCCAAGAAGATATCTTAAAACAGAGGAGGATATATATATATATATATATATATATATATATATATATATACTTCATAACTTATTCTCTCTGTCTCTTTCTCTCTTAGTTCTTATATCCTTCTCTATTTCTAAATTTCTTAAATGAAACTTCACAAAACCTTCCCATTGTTTCTGCTCTTTTTTCTCTTTCTCTCTCTCTCTCTCACACACACACACACACACTCACACATACCTATATGCATACGCAAAAGCGCACACATACACACACCAACAAATTCTCTCTATCTCTGATTATCTATCAATGTATCTATCTGCCTTTCTCTATCTCTCTCTCTCTCTCTCTCTCATTCTCTGTCACACACACACAGACATACACAAACATACACATATACACACACTATCTCACTCTCTGTTTCTGTCAATCAGTCTCTCTCTCTCTCTCTCTTTCTCTCTCTCACACACACACACACATACACAGGCACAGACCTAACATACACAAACACGCACACATACACGAAATAAATTTTTTTCTATCTCTATCTCTATCAGTGACTATTTATCTCTCTCTCTCTCTCTCTCTCTCTCTCTCTCTCTATCTATCTATCTATCTATCTATCTCACTGACGTTCATTCTTTACCCTTTTTGTGTCTTCTTTAGAACACTTTTTGGTGCTCTCCTTTCACCAGTCACGCTCTAGATTCTTTTTCTCTTTGCTCTTATCTCTTGTCTATTCTATCTCTTTTTTTCCGAAAACTCCTTCGACAAAACTCTTCTTTGATATTTCTTTCTTTCTTTTCTTTTTTTTTTCTTTCTTTCTTTCTTTCTTTCTTTCTTTCTTTCTTTCTTTCTTTCTTTTCCAAACATCTTTTACATTTAATTTCTGAGCTTTTATTTACATTTTTCGTTCTTAAATTGCATTTTCCCTTTTCCTCAGAGTTATCATAAAACGTGGGTTTCTTTCTTTCTTTCTTTTATTTTTCATTCTTTCTTTCTTTCTTTTCCAAACATCTTTTACATTTAATTTCTGAGCTTTTATTTCCATTTTTCGTTCTTAAATTGCATTTTCCCTTTTCCTCAGATTTATCATAAAACGTGGGTTTCTTTCTTTCTTTCTTTTATTTTTCATTCTTTCTTTCTTTCTTTCTTTCTTTTCCAAAAGTCTTTCCCTTTTAATTTCTGAGCTTTTATTTCCACTTTTCGTTCTTAAATTGATTTTTCCCTTTTCCTTAGTTTCATGATAAAACGTGAATTTCTTTCTTTCTTTCTTTCTTTCTTTCTTTCTTTCTTTCTTTCTTATCATCTCTTTTTTATCATTTCTATTTTTTTTGGCAACGTTTTCCCTCTTTGCTCCTTTATTTATTTATTTATTTATTTATTTATTTATTTCTCTCTTTCATCCTTTTTTTCCCGAACGTCTTTCTTGTTTAACTTCTGAAGTTTTATTTTCTCTTTTCGTTCTTATATTGCATTTTCCCTTCTCGTCGGGTTTATTCTAAAGCGTACATATCTTTCTTTCTTCATTTCTTTCTATCTTTCTTTCTTTCTTTCTTTCTTTCTTTCTTTTTTCTTTCTTTCATTTTTCTTTCTTTCTTTCATTTTTCTTTCTTTCTTTCTTTTATTTTTCTTTCTTTCTTTCTTTTAGGCTTTGTTTCAGGTAAAGTTTTTCCAGTATTGCTTGGGAAATATGTTGTACATAATTATTGTTTACAAATAAACTCATCGAAAAAAAATCTCACTTCCACTGGAAAAGAAAACAAACAATTTAATCAAAGATAACAGCAAACCTTTTCACTTCGTTGGAAATCAGTAAAAATTTTATCTTCCATATTTACTTAACTGTATATTTTAATGAATTGAATTGTATTTTATTAAATATCATTATCAGACAGCACACACACACACACACACACACACACACACACACACACACGTATATATATATGTATACACACATTTATATAATATGATATATATATATATATATATATATATATATATATATATATATATATGTATGTGTGTGTGTGTGTGTGTGTGTGTGTGTGTGTGAGTGTTTGCGCGTGGAGAGTGAAAGTGAGAGAAAGAGAGAGAGATAACGGTGTAAAAAGACAGAGAAAGAGAGAATTAATATCTATATGTTTATTGTATAGGAGACATAGTAAAAAAAAAAACGAAAGTGGAAAAACTGGACATAGATTGATTGATATGGAGAGAGAAAAACGCAAAAAGAAACAGAGTCAAAAAGACAAAGAAAGAAAAAATAATTCACTTGGTAACGGTAGATTAGGAGTAAAAGCGACAACGATAAAGTCGAAAAGGAAGTGAGACAAATTGAACAGACAGAGAGGGGGGGATAAGAGAAAAAGAAAGAAGAAATCCAAAGAAAAAAAAAATCGGGACTGAAACTGTATTTATCATGATGATAGTGAACATTAATCAAAGCATTACTTTTTTTCAAAACAGACCTATTTGCACTCAAACACTAACTCCAGCCAGTTTTCGTTTGGTCGAAGCACTTTTTAATCTATCCTAAAATTACAATTACAAATTTTGACTTTTTCACGAAGGTACTCTTCATTTACTTGCAAAATCTAAATTGGTTTTCTTGGCCTTTTCACATGAAATCAATATTGCCAGAATTTCCCAAATACGTACTCTTACATTAGTTTAAATTAATCTATCCTTGATATGGTGCGAAACAGCACCGTCTAAGCTTCTGCAATGTTTTCGACGTTCTGCGATGAATAAAAAAATTTAGAAAACCCAAGAAATTCTCCGTTGGCTGTTGGGATACGTAGAGTAGTAATTTACAAAGTTCTTGGCCTAGATGTAGCACAAGACCGAATGGAGCACCCAATAAGACTCGAAATCACTCATAAAGGTTTGCTCATAAACCTTCCATAATTAGTTATTGACCAAGTATTTTCTGCCCTACTTTGGACCATCATCAGGGGGAGGATGTATTACAAAAGTGATGCAATTTTTTTCATGTACATTACAACTTTGCAAGAATGAGCGTTTTACTGTTTTATGTGTAGCGTAGTGCCTTGAGAATCTGTAGTTTTTGCTTGTTATTTTGTTGTTCTAATATTGTTGTTTTTGGTAATAATTTTCCGTAATTCTGTTGTTGGGCATGAATGTTCTTTTAAATGCTGTGCAATGGAACTTGTATCAGACAGGTGCATTGTAAGTCTTCTCGATAAAATACACCTGTATGATACAAACTATAGATTCTCGAGGCACTACATATTAGGAACATACAACCCAAACTTAATAGATTTAATTTTGAAACCAGTGCTAATGTACTTAAATGTCTTTAGCTATTAACGCTATTTATAGAAGCAAATTCGAAAAGTTAATGCTACACAATATAACAGTACAAACGCATTTTTTACAAAGTAGTAATGTACATACAAAAGTTACATCACTTTTGTAATACATCCTCCCCTGATGATGGTCCAAAGTTGGACAGAAAGAACTTGGGAAATTACTAATTATGGAAGGTTAATCAACCAATTCCCGCCGAATATCATAAGATCAATACGGAAATTCGAAAGGATTAACAAAAAAAATATGTAGACAAAAAATGTCTATTATGTTCAATCATATATATATATATATATATGTTTTTAATAATCCGTTTTTATCGTTCATTCTTTTTATTTTTTCTTCCTCGTATACTGGTTATGGTCCGCTACAATTTAAGGTTTTAAGAAATTTATTTGCCAGCGGTCACGAGCAGTTTTAGTTAATTGACTGAAACCTAATTGCAAATAGTTCATGGGACGAAGCGGGGTGGGGGACTGGAGATTGGTTCGAAATAGTAATAAATTAGAATGTAAGGAGTTGAATAGAGTAGCATGAGTTAATCTGTAGCAAATGGTCTCGGGAGCCAAATAAACGGGAGTATTTTTTTTCTTCGAATAAGGGTATAAGGTACTAATTCCTAATTATTTTACATCAAGAAATTGGCTTCAGATGTTAATGAATCCTGAAATTTATAACTTATCGATTTGAACACTTGCCGTTGCATGCGCCAATAAATAATTTCCATTCTTTTCGATAAGTAAATCACTTTGTCACCAGGGCTTAGAATACGATGACAGCATCTCGTACCAAGTGTTACGACTTCCTCTTCAAAGAGGGGTGTCCTGGGTATAGCTCTAAACTCCGTCTGATGGTACTATTTACCAACCCCTCCGCTCGGGCAAGATATGACACAAGGTCAATTTTTAAGCGGAGTTTAACAGGTTTCAATTCAGAGTTTTCCTTCCCCTAGACTAGTTGCCTAACCAAGGCTGAAGAACCTAGTCTGTCCTACTATTTACCCATAGCTGGAGGGAGAATAATTGGATTCATACCTTTCCCAAGGGTATTAGTGCTATGTGAAATGCAATCAGTCTCGTCCAGGATTTGAACTCGTGTCGCCGTGTCCATTTCCTACGACGATAACGACTACACCACGGGCACCTCCTCTAATAAGGGTATAAGGTAAGAGTTAAAGACTGACTGAATAGTCTTGAGCGAGGGCTTAATTCATATTAGTTTAGAAGTATTAGTATAGGACAGATTTGGCGGGAGATTCGTGTAAGTCTAGTGAAGCGTAAATCATGGACACGGACGAGTATTAAAATAACATCTTACCTCGGTACCGATTCCGGAAGTAGCCAGGCGAAACCGGATGAGGTAAAGATGGTATTATATAGCAGAGGAGTGTGGAATGCCCTGTTTTCATTGGCTGTTTACAAAAAGACTGATGTCTATAAGAACAGCCGAAGTCCGGCCTTTATCATTTTTTATTTGCTTTGGTTGAGGCACGAGCGTAGCACGTCGCGATCACGGAGGCGGATTGGCTCTTTCAGTCATGTTACTGTTGAAGCCGATATGATGCAGAAATAACCCGAAATCGGCAATGAAGACAGTGCATCACTGAAGACCTCCCTGATGCATCTGAGATGTATGATTGAAATGTTCCTCTCTCTCTCTCTATATATATATATATATATACGTACAACTGTGAAATTTCATGAGAACGATAACATATCCATGGAGCACCATAATATTATTTAATTTGCAAAGCACTGTTTTTTCTCTTGGTCATCCAATTATGTATGCATTTCCCTCTTGATATACACATTTTTGAATGCATGTGTGCACGCGTTTTTCTATTTGTCTGTCTGTATTTATCGAACCCCTCCGCTTTAGGTAGGACGCGATACAAAGTAATTTTTAGGCAGAATACTACTGGATTAAATTCAAAGTTTTCTTTCTCTTAGACTGGTTGCCTTACAAGACACAAGTCAGCCCTACCATGTACCCATAGCTAAGAGAGGAAGAAATGGATTCGTGCCTTTAACAGTAACACAAGCATGAAGTGAAAGAAAAACTGTTTAGTTCAATATTTATTGGGGAGATCTCTACTTGACATGTTGTGTAGTATTCAAATTAGTTCCTGCGCCGTTAAACCCATAGAAAAACACTACGGTTCAATCAGTATGATTGAAGGCTATTGAACCTGAGGTCTAATGATAGGTTGACTCTGATTAGATGGTGGCCAAAATGATCAGATGATCAAAACGATGCTAGAAGTCAGGAATAAGCTATTCAGTTTATGTAAAACGCTCGACTGAAGCGGTTGAAATTCTTCATGTTAACTCTAATCACGAACTTTGCGTTTATTGTTACGGGTGATGGGAACTGACAGAATAGCCAGCAAATATAAATGATATACGAATATGAAAATCGTTATTCATTATTCCACCCGACAACCTTGAACAACGAAAGATGACTTCCGAAAACAATAAACGAGACAAAAGATAGCAACACAAGGCGACCGAGGAACGAAGTGAAGTGAATAGATGGGCACTGACTGATCGGCCAACTATAGTATATATATCAACAAAACACGTTTCCTCTTGAATGAATTTGCCAACCCCTCTGCACAAGCAGGATCTGACACAAAGTCAATTTTTAAGCTGTGTTTATTGGGTTTGAATTCAGAGTTTTCCTTCTTGATTGGTTGCCAAATCAAAGAATGGAGTCTGCCCTACTATTTACCCCAAGCCGCAGGGAGAATAAATGGATTCATAATTTTCTCAAAGGCATTAGTCCTATGTGAAGTGCAATCGGTGTCGTCCAGGATTTGAACTCGTGTCGCCGCGTTCATTTCGAATGACGATAACCGTTACACTTCGTGTGCCGCTTCTTGTATGCGTATGTCTATATGTGCTTGCATGTATTATGAATTAAACAGTCTGGATTAAAGATGATATAATTCATAATTCGCCTAATCCTCCATATCACGCTAATCCCCTGTCTGTATTGTTATTACTTTACTTTTCACACGACCCCTAAAAAAAGGAAATGGATGCTCTGCCATTTTTTCACAGACTTATACATTAGTAGATTTTTCTTCTTATTCCTTAGATGAATAAATTAAACGCATCTTGCACAAACCAAAATGGAAAAGAATTGCCTATCTGCTTCAATTTGTTTTACCCCTGTTTCTGATAAGGTCAGACCCTATCAGCAGATGTCAGGTCAATAGAAAGCCCTCCTACGTCGCCATATTTCCTTATCTCCTGTTGACATCCGCCTGGGGAGAAGGAATAGTAAGTTGAAATGCAGAAAACCCACCGACTGTTTTTTTGGTTTAAGAAATATTTCATAGGGTGATTCTTGTCTAAAGTAATCCAAATTTTTTTAAAGATGAAGCAATGTCATCTTTATAAATTTTTGACTAGTTATTCTTTCAACGTATTTTTGTCGATTTTTTTATATTTGATAATAAGAGATATAATATTGTTAAGGTGATGTGTTGCAAAGAGTTCTTCGATGAAGTGCTGGCATAAGGATTAGTTTTTGACTGAAACATTGCTATTATGAATTTTTCCCTAGTTGTTCTTTCATCGTATTTTTGTTGCTTGTTTACACTTCGTCGTAATAGAAGTAAGTAAAGTTGGCGGCCGTTCTCGAGGGCAACCAGAAGGCTCTCTTTTCGATAGCTACCACACTGAGGTGTAGGGGAAGACGCTACTTCTTTCCCTGGATTGCTCCACTTTACCCTTGATACGTTCTGTATATTGATGAGTGTTAAGCAAGGATGTATCAAGTACAATTTTTAAAGTCTTTTGTGTGACTCGACCAGGGACTGAACCCCGGTCTCCCGGACCATTGGCGAACACTCTACCCACTAGACAAATGAGCTGGTTAAGTTAAAGCATTGTCATTATTATTATTTACTCTTTTACAAGTCTTTCACACCCGCGTTAGCCGATCGTTTCCTACTGGAGTGTAAGCATGTCCTTTCAGGTTTCCAGGACTCTTCTCAGTATTACGACCAATCTCAAAAGTGCTATAGTTTGGGTGGTCTCCATTCGTCCTCTAATTTAGAAGTCCTCTAGACCATTTATCAATCCTTTGGTGACCGTACCAAGAGCACCAATTACAATTGGTATCACCGTCACATTCATGTTCCATTTTCTTCAATTTTTAACAAGTTCTTCTCTCATATTTTTTGCTGCTTGTTTATATTAGATAATAGGTCGTTGTTTATGCTTGTTTATGTTAGATAATAGGTCGGTGAGAAATTTCTTAAGTTGTGTAACATTTAAATTTAGCCCTGAGCCGTTTAACTAATGGAAAGATACTTGAAGATTCAACCAGTCTGATGCACAGCCATTGAACTCTGGGTCAATCTAAGACAACGGTTCTGAATTAATATTTTCAGTCAGTTAAACAAAACGGCTCAAGAGTAACTCGCTTGGTGAGAAGCCACCAAACTTGGCGGTCGGATGCTCCACCTTGGGTGCACTCTTGATCCCCAATTAGGCTACAGCGGGTAAAGAAGAGAAAAGTCGCCGAGAATTAATTAGGTAACGTGTACATGAGATGGTGATCGTGTTGTCATTCTTCATCAACGTATAAGAACTAAGATGGCAGAAAGAAGGAAACAACTGAGCGACGGAGGCAACAAGATAATTTGGTTTGGTTTAGTTTCTTTGCTTAATGGCATGTCAACCTTTGTAGGTTATTTAATGTCAAAGCCATCCTTCTTGAAGAACAGTGGAGGTACTATTTAACCTATAGCTCGGAAGATAAGAGGGTTCATATCTTTCCCAAGGTAATTAGTCCAAAAGTGAACGTTATTGAGTGACTGTATTTTGAACTCGGTTACTACGATTCCGCAGTCCAGCCTTTTAACAATTACATAACGCAGACACCTACTCCCTAACAAGACGGGGTATACGAAGAAGAAAAGAGAAGTGAGGAGATAGAGCAGACTGATTATAGAACTAAGACCATATTCGGCGACACAAGTTCAAATCCTGGACGAGACTGATTGCATTTCACATAGCACTAATACTCTTGGGAAAGGTATGAATCTAATTATTCTCCCTCCAGCTATGGGTAAATAGTTGGACAGACTAGGTTCTTCAGCCTTGGTTAGGCAACTAGTCTAGGAGAAGGAAAACTCTGAAATCAAACCTGTTAAACTCCGCTTAAAAATTGACCTTGTGTCATATCCTGCCCGAGCGGAGGGGTTGGTAAATAGGATATTCCAGGGCTAACTAGTAAATACAGCCTCGCATGATACATTAACAGGCTGATGTCTAACAGACAGAAATAAATGGAAACAAAAGAATAATTAATTGATGGCCGCATATTAACCTCACCTAAAAAGAAAATTAACTTCAAAATTTAAACGGAGAAAATAATATAATCATGTTGGTAGAATTTATGTGACGTTATTTGAATTCCTTTTAACATTAAAATGCACATAAACACTTTTTATTTTACTTATCCACGAGTTAAAAACCGCTGTGATTTACGTTGCTTTTATGATTTCAAAATAACTTCGGATAAATTCTGCCTACATAATTATATTATTTTCTCTGTTCAATTTTTAAAGTTATTCCTCTTTTTAGGTTAATTTTATATGCGGCCATGAATGGATTATTATTACTTTTTCACATTAGATCGGCCTGTTAGAAGCCAGCCTGTTAATGTTACATGCGGAGCCGTAATTACTAGTTGGCTGTGATATATATATATATATACATATATATATATATATATATATATATATATATATATATAAGATTTGTATATATATATATATATGAATATATTAGTTTGGCCTGTTAGAAAACAGCCTCTTAATGTAACAAGCGGGGCTGCAATGACTAGTTGGTCGTGATATATATATCGTTCTAGCATATAACATGTTAACCTCCTCTGCTCACGCCTATGAATGAAATAATTTGTAATTTGATTTCGACCTTTTTTAGTTTTTTATTTTTATTTTTCCTTCTTTTTCTGGTTCTTATCATTTATTTTTAATTACCTTATTTTATCTTCTGAATAAGAACTGAAACTCCACATTCGCTACTTTGCGACAGGAGGGAAGCATGTAAATAGGCCTCTGACGAGACGGAGAGTATAGCAATAATATTCGCCGCCGAAATAAATTTAATATGACGACTTAACCGAGTTTGAGTCTCCATTGAATTGTACTATATATATATATATATATATATATATATATATATATATATATATATATATATACCTTAAATAACATTCGTATATATATATATATATATATATATATATATATATATATGAAGATCTTATGATAGGTACAGAATTTAAATATTGTTTTTAAATCGTGTGCATAATAAGATATTTTTAAAACGATTAAAATGTTTTAAACCCTAAAAATTGATGTCATTTGTTTCGGTTACTTCTCTTCAGGGAATTCTGTCAGTGACAATTAAGGTTATACAAGAGGACGTAAACATAGCATTGTGACCATCGAAAAAGCCTTGAGGTGGGGGGAAGAAGATATATTACACGGATGTTATTCAATAAATAAGGTAAATTTTCCCCTTTGCAGTTGGTAATAGGAAGCAATGTATATAGTTGTACTTTTTTTCCTACGAAATTAATTGGGATTTTATGTACTAGAAAACAGTCAGGATGACCTTTTCTGACCATTTCGTCCAGAACTTCTTCTTTAGCGGTGAGTGAGTATGCTTTCAATCAATGGAATGTTTTTTTGATTTAGGTTCGTCCTTCTAAACCAATGTCTAGCCCATTGAAAAACTTTTTTATTTTGTTAAAACATTCTTCTCCAGAGATATCACACATCATTTTGTAAATTGCACATGGCTTGCACTTCTCAACAAGCAAAAATTTGTTTAAACCTAGAGCACCATTTTAAATAGCCTCAAAACAAATAATTTTTTGCCAGATTAAACTAAACTGAATTTTTTACGAATAAAAATTTTCCACTAAACTCAATAGCTAGAAATAGAAATGTTTTTGACCATGAAATAGTGTACTTATGCTAAACTGAATTGTTTGAAATAGAACTGATTATTTGTACAAAAATGAATTTTACATTAAATAACTTACAAAGGTTGATATGCCATTGAACCCCAAACCAACATATATATATATATATATATATACTAGTCGGAAAGCCTAAAATTTACACAGGATATAGATAGTATACGAAAATACATTTTTGAACAATATGGTTTGGTTTTGGTTTTGGTTTATGGCATATTAACCCATGTGGGTTATTTAATGCCAAATCCTATATATATATATATATATATATATATATATCCCATATATATATATCCCATATATATATATCCCATATATATATCTGTATATATATATATATATATATATATATATGATTTGTTAGCGGATAGTATACACGTAACATTATTCTTAAATGAACAAGAGCTCATTTGTTTGCACACAGTTAAATGGTTTCAAGTATTATTTTCTTATAGTAAGCCTTCCATTTTATATGAACCATTTGTTTTCATCTAATTAAATGGTTTTATGTATCTTTATCTGATTCAAATAATTATATTAAATATTAATCATTTGTTCGCAAACAGTTTAAATGGTTTCACGTGTTGGTATCTCAGTGCAATTGACTCTCAGCCATTGTCTTCTAGCTCCTTGAAGATAAAATAGACTTAGGTACTTGTTTCCACAAGAACAATTTGAAAAAATACTGTTGTGACAATCATATTAGTGCTAAGATTTGACGACCAACGACTGATAAGATCCAGCCTCTTCCATCACCCATCTAGCTCTCTAAAGGGCAAAGTAAGGTGTTGAAGGGCCTGTAATAATTTTTGCTGTCTGATATTTGTCGCTGCCTCCCACCAGACACGACTTGACACAAGGTCAAAAGCCCAAAGGCCAATTAAAGTGGGGATAAAGGGGAGGGGAAGGTCGGGAAGGAGGCCAAAACTCGAACCCTGCTTGTCTGTGCAGCTCATCGGCTCACTCAGTGCAATGTGAGCCTGATGCGGCAAGCAGTTTCACGAACCCAAATGTGGGTCCGGGCACGTATGCCAGTTAACGGCTTAAACTAGACGCTTGGTCTAGTGCCGTACAAAGGGGACAAAAGTGCAGCTCGCCCACCCGAAGGTTGCCCAGCCGAAGCTGGGGGCCTATTCGGCCCCGAGTCTGCTTCTTGGTTTCGAGCACCCATCCGGCACGAATGCCAGACGGCCCAGCTAAAAAGCCGGGGGAGGATTCCGTCCGTAAGCATGTGCAGCCAGCAGGTCGTCTCATTGAGTATGTGGTCTAACTCCTCTGCACTAGTGCAGTCGGTGTATTCTACAGCCTCAGTCGCAAGGTCAGTGAACTATATATATATATATATATATATATATTGTTCACTATATATATATATATATATATATATATATATATTATTCACTGCCCTATATATATATATATATATAGTGTTCACTGCCCAATATATATATATATATATATATATATCTTTTTGGTGGGATTAACTCATTATCAGTTTCTCTCCCTCTTTCTCACTCTCTCTCTCTCTCTCTCTATCTATCTATATTATTTTAAAAATTTTCATAAAAGGTGTAAAAGCAAGTGCGATATCCAATCATTATCAGCTGTTGACCAGGGGTGATCCCACAGTTTCTGTGACTAAGGCGGTATAGCTACCTCTGGAACCACAAGAAGTCTTTCCCACCGGACAGGATATATATATAGTCATTCGCGGACAGATTTGTTTCGTTCTATCATAACTCATCGGTGTGGCTAGACTTGCTAGCTTCCCGTAGCTGGGAGCGAAACCCAGTTGACTCAAACTCCAACCCGAGACTCTATACGTCAGCCACGAGGAACTAGTAGCAGCGAAGCAAATTTTAAGCGTTTATGAATCACAGTTACTATTGTTTATCTACATCCGGTTAACGGCTATTGCGAGCTCAATTCATATATGAAGAGCCTTGCAAATAAACGCGAATGGCAACACGATTACTTAATTCGCTAGAGAACTCAACCCTACGGAGGTAGGGGAGTATATATATATATATATATATATATATAGTCATCCATATATATACATATATATATATAGTCAACCATATATATATATATATAGTCATTCATATATATATATATATATGTATATAGTCATCCATATATATATATAGTCATCCATATATATATATATATAGTCATCCATATATATATATATATATAGTCATCCATATATATATATAGTCATCCATAGATAAATATATATATAGTCATCCATATATATATATATATATATTGTCATCCACATATATATATATATAGTCATCCATATATATATATATAGTCATCCATACATATATATATAGAGAGAGTCATCCATATATATATATATATATATATATATATATATATATATATATATGTATATAGTCATCCATATATATATATTTTTTTCATTATACAACGTTTGAAAGCCCGTGCGATACCATATCCTCATCAGCCGCCATCCAGGGGTGATAACACAGTTTCGGTAGCTCAAGGCGGTACTGCCACCCCTGGCGCTACCAAGCAGCTTTTGCCACCGGACAGGGTATTAAGAGAATCATATATATATATATATATATATGTATATATATATACGCCAGATCAATTAAATGCAGAGACTACATTGGCCGTTAATCTTCATTTTCTGAGTGCAGTTTGTGATTTAAAAAACGCGTTTACTTTCGGCGGTTGATGTTATTACGCGTTTACAATAACCGTTTCTTACGTAATCACACGGGAAAGGTGATTCCGCCTGTATTACCTTCATGCTGAAAACTTTCTCGCTTTCGACCAAATCCAACTTGATGCATATCGCGCCGTGGTCTGAAGACGATTCGAGGCAACTTTCAAACTGCGGCCAGTGATTCCTATTTTTGAAAGAAACGAAATGACTGAATGTCCTATAAAACCACGACAACCAACCTCAATAGTAATCACATGGCATATCCAACCCTTTTCCACGCAGTCGGCACGCAGTGTCTCGTAGCGGTTTTTCTTCCGCTCGTGTGCTTCTTCCCGGTTTTCATCCCAAGGGACAGTCAATTCTATGAGGAGGACACTCTTCTTTGAATCGGACCATGCTACAATGTCCGGCCGCTTTTCTGTTTGAACAATGGGAACTGGAAATTGTAGAGTTGTCTTGAGATCTGCTGAAACTTTCCAGTCACTAGCTCCGTTCAGTAGCTTCATGTTAGGATTTTTTTGTTTCCTCACAGGACATTCACCTTCCTTGAGAAACTGAATTATGGGTTCCTTGGCTGTTATGGATTGCTGATTTGCTGTCTCACATTGTGCTCTTAACAATTCTATTATCACTTCTAATACCTTGTTATGTCGCCATGTGTACATTTGAAGTGAGTGTGGACATGCAGATAAGACGTGGCGCAAAGTACCCCGATCGCTTTTACACGACAAGCACAGGTCCGAATTGGTAAATCCCCATAATTTTAGGTTGGTCGCATTTGGTAAGAGATCATAAGTAGAGCGAAGAAGGAATGATATCGCCAGTGGTTCCATTACAATTAAGGATTTCCACGATAATTTAATTGGTTCGATATCATTCCATTTTGTCCAAGCACATTGTTTGGCCTGGCTTTTCTGTTTGTCCAAGCACATTGTCCAAGTACATTGTTTGGCCTGGCTTTTCTGTTTGTCCAAGCACATTGTTTGGCACTGGCTTTTCTTTGCTCTTCCTCAAACATCCTGACTTCTTCGCTCACCATGTCTCTTTTTCCTTGTGGGTCCATTTTGAGGAATACCTTTTTGCTCGTGCTACCCAACCCAGCTCGATAGGTTTGAGTGACGCCTATGATGTCTTTGATTCGTAGGCTGCATTCCGCCTCCTGGGCGGTTTTAACGGCCGACCACTTCGTACCTGATTTTATTTCTGGATACGCCTTCCGAATGATCTCGTCAGCTGAGTCCTTCATCATCATGTGAAGGCGTACTTTCCCAATTTTGAATTCTTCTACCAGTGAGGATATTGGGAGCTGTAGGTTTCCAGAATTGGTATATAAACCCACTTTCGAAAAACAAGGAGGAACTCCGAGCCACTTACGCAGGTATTTGTTGCTGTACTGTTGGATCCGTTCAACACGAGATATCGCAATCTCGTACATCTGTAAGGGCCACAAAAGACGGGGTAGCAGACCATGTTGGTAACACCAAGCCTTCATCCTTCCGGGTAAACAAGTCATCCATATATATATATATATATAGTCATCCATACATATATATATAGGGAGAGTCATCCATATATATATATATATATATATATGTATATAGTCATCCATATATATATATATAGTCATCCATATATATATGTATATAGTCATCCATATATATATATATATATAGTCATCCATATATATATATATATAGTCATCCATATATATATATATATATATATATATATAGTTATCCGTATATATATATATATATATATATATATATATATATATATATATATATATATATATATATATATTGAATATTCTTAATGTCAATAGGGAAAATATAAAGATATACAGAATCAAGACAAAGTATTCACTGTTGAAAAAATACATCTATTACGATAGTAAATTTGGTAATTTAAAAATTTCCAACCACTGATATATTCTTTGGGAAAACAATGCATTAACACGTTGTAAATAAACGATAATATTAAATAAAATGTCTTTTTAGAAAAGAATGATAATTCTAAATTCTAATAAACGCATCTATGTGCTCCTTATTTTTAATAATGACTATCTTACAACCAAGATGTAAAAATAGGCAAGTATTCTTTGTTTGACTTCTTTACATAAAAATAATTAATGCAAACTTTAATAAAAACGATCCTACCTCCCATCATTTTCATTATGAATATCTTATAACCAGTGTTTAACATAGGTAACTACTACAAGTTTGGCTCCTTTAAATTCCAATAACTATCTCTAACTTTAATAAAAGCAATTCTACACCCTTTATTTTTAATAAGGACTGTTAAAAACCGTATGGAATATGGGTAAGTACTGCTAGATTGACTATTTTAAATACAGTTAATTATACTATACGTTAATAAAAGCGATTGTGCATCCTCTATTTTTAATAAGGATCATCTTAAAAACCGTATGGAATATGGGTAAGTACTGCTAGATGGACTATTTTAAATTATATTCTTAAATAAAAGCGATTGTACATCCTTTATTTCTAATAAGGATCATTTTAAAAACCGTTTGGAATATGGGTAAGTACTGCTAGATGGACTCATTTAAATACAGCTAATTATACTATTCTTAAATAAAAGCGATTGTACATCCTTTATTTCTAATAAGGATCATTTTAAAAACCGTATGGAATATGGGTAAGTACTGCTAGATGGACTATTTTATATACAGATAATTATACTATACGTTAATAAAAGCGATTGTGCATCCTCTATTTTTAATAAGGATCATCTTAAAAACTGTATCGAATATGGGTACGTACTGCTAGATGGACTCATTTAAATACAGCTTATTATACTATTCGTTAATAAAAGCGATTGTGCATCCTTTATTTCTAATAAGGATCATTTTTAAAACCGTATGGAATATCACTAAGTACTGCTAGATGGATTATTTTAAATACAGATAATTATACTATACGTTAATAAAAGCGATCGTGCATCCTCTATTTTTAATAAGGATCATCTTAAAAACCGTATGGAATATCGGTAAGTACTGCTAGATGGAATCTTTTAAATAGGCCTATTTATACGATACTTTAATAAAATCAATTCTACCTCCTTTATTTTTTAAAACATCCATCAAACAATATGTATCAGTGCTAAATAAAGAAAGACACTGCTCTTTAGAAATTCGTAAAACTTAAAGCATGAAAGATTTTCTTCAAATATCCAAAAAATAGAATGGACGGAAAAGGATGTTCTATATTTCGTGTATATATTCTTTGATGGCATAAAAATTAGATTCCTGGTGTCTAAATAAGTAAATATTAGCAGGGAATGGAGTAGCGCCATTCCCTACACCTCTCTATAGTAGCTATTGAAAAAGGAGCCAACTTTTCTTCACATTTATTACTTCCGGGGTATTGGCCTAATGAGTAGAGTGTTCGCCAATGGTCTGGGATATCTTAGTTCAATCCCAGGTCGACTCATACTAAAGACTCAAAAAATGGTACTTGATGCTTCCTTGTTTAACACTCAGAATTATTAGATAAAGATCTAGGGTAAAGTGGATCAATTCTGGGAATGAAGTAGCACCCTCTCCTACAGCTCGGTGTTGTAGCTATTAAAAAGGGAGCCTTCGTGTCACCCTCGACTAAGATCGTCAGCATCACCTGTTATCTAAGGTCAATTTAATCATTTTTTTTTTGTTTCATAAGGCTAAAATGAATGAAAGTCATTGTATATCTCATTGCTTGTTGAGATGATCACCAACCCTGTTTCTTTTTTTTCCCACGCCTTCTTCTAAGAAAGAAAATAAAAAAGAATAAACATTGACAAACTGGGAAACGATTAAGTTTGACGGATTTGTTTATATCTGAGATAATTTTTCTCTCTTCATTTCTCAACCTATTTTGCCTGGTAATCAGAGGGTAGGATTTTATCTTTTAAATCGACAAGAGAATCGTCTGTGGTGTAGTGGCTAACGTTCCAGACTGTGATATTGGTGTACGTGAGATCGAAAGCTAAGTTGGGCTATTACATTTACTTTTAGATTAATACCCTTAGGAAAGCTATAGTCCACTTACTTCCCTCAGCTATGGGTTAAACAGTACTAAAACAGCTTTTCTACAAGGATGGATTTGGGGTTAAATTACGCAACAAGGTTGGTATGCCATTACACAAACCAAACCTAACTCGCCAACTGTTTTACTAACAATTTTATCTCCTTCAGTTGCCGAATTAAAATACCCGGTATTTGCATTGGTAGTATATTAACATAAATTGTAACGATACAGACAAGATTAGCATGCCCCCACCCCTGCTGAAGGATGACGCATAAATTCATGGAGCGTTCCATTCTAGGAATGAATAGGTAATGGAAGATTCCACTTTTTACGATTAACGTTAAGCTAAGTATATATGTATCATAAACCCGTTAAAAAGCTATATGGGGTGAACGTTGTAACGTGCTAGACTGCGACATCGAAGTAAGCGAGTTCGAACTCCAGTCGCAGTACTGCCTTTTTATTCTGAGTAAATCCCTAAAAAAATTATGGACCATTGACTGTTCATCTACCAGTGTGAGGTGGGCAGTAAATAATCCACAAAGGTTGATATGGCAAGAAACTAAACCAAATAAAACCAAACCAAAAGATTAGCGCCTCTTAATTTTTCAGCAAAAAAACAAAACAAAAGGAAACCCTAACCCTAACCATAAGCCTTAACCTTAAACCTAACTGTAACCCTGCCAACCTGGCCAACTCTAACCCTAACTTAACCCTGCAAACCCTAACCCTAACCCTGCAAACCCTAACCCTAACCCTGCAAACACTAACCCTAACCCTGCAAACACTAACCCTAACCCTGCAAACCCTAACCCTAACCCTGCAAACACTAACCCTAACCCTGCAAACACTAACCCTAATCCTGCAAACCCTAACCCTAACCCTGCAAACCCTAACCCTAACCCTGCAAACACTAACCCTAACCCTGCAAACCCTAACCCTAACCCTGCAAACCCTAACCCTGCAAACACTAACCCTAACCCTGCAAACACTAACCCTAACCCTGCAAACCCTAACCCTAACCCTGCAAACACTAACCCTAACCCTGCAAACACTAACCCTAACCCTCACTCCTAACGCTAAACCTGTCAACCCTAAACCCTAAACCCTAAACCCTAACCCTTACGCTATTTCTTTTTCTAAGGTTATCATCCCTTAAATAAAAGGTAAGAATAAATGCATTTCTACTCTTCGTGTAATCGTAGAGACAGAATACAATTTATGGTTTATAGATGCAATGCAGACTTGACATTTAAATACGTTAAAAAAGGGGGGGTGTCCTCTTGGTGTAATGGTTAAAGCGATGGCCTGCGGAATCGTAGTAAGCGAGTTCGTACTCCAGTCGCGCTATTATGTTCACTTTCGGGCAAATACCCTTGGGAAAGGCATGAACCCCCTTATCCTCCAAGCGATGGGTTAAATAGTACAGCTACTGTTCTTCTAGGCAAATGGCTTTGGCATTAAATAACCTACAAAGGTTGATATGCCATTAAACAAAGAACCCAAACCAAACCATCCGTTAAGAAAGAAATTCGTCAAACGACTCTGCCTCGACAAAACATTTTCTTTATTCTTAATCCAACGAGGATTAAATATTCGAAATATTTCATCTTCAATTCTGAAGTTGCCCAGTCGGCTGGGGCTGTAGAATACACTGACTGCACCTCTGCAGATATATGTCCTGATATATGACACTAAACAATCTGATGGTGAGGTTCCAACGGAGTACCCCTTAATTGCCATCGCTCCCAGGTCCACTCTTGCCCGGAGTGGTAGCAACTGATATGGGCCCTATCTATGCGTTAAATAGAATTAACGGCATATTTATGCTAAACTGAATATTTTGAAATAGAAATGTTTTTGACATTTGAACCGTGCTTACAGTTTCAACTGCGTGCTTGTGCTAAACTGAATTATTTCGAATAGAACTGTTTTTGACATTGAAACTGTACTTACTCTAAACCGAATTGTTTAACTTAGAACTGTTTTGACATTTAACTGTGCATAAACAAAATCTGTACTTTTATTAAACTGAATTAGCTGTATTAGAATTGCTGGACTAAACTGAATAGCTCGAAATAGAAATGTTTTTTACAATTCAACTGTACTTACATTTAAACTGCGTGCTTATGCTAAACTGAATTGTTTTAAATTGATCTATTTGTGACATTGAAACTGTACTTATACTAAACTGAATTGTTATATATAACTGCTTGAATAGTTTGAAATAGAAATGTTTTTGACAATTAAACTGTGTACTTGTGCTAAACTGAATTGTTTTAAATAGAACTGATTATCTACATAAAAATGGATTTGGCGTTAAATAACCTACAAGTGTTGATATGCCATAAAACCCAACAAACCAAACCAATCAATTCTTAAGGTTTTTGCGAATATCTGAAACCTCCAAATCATTTTTGTACGCTATGCTTGATGTAAGCAAAGCCGTAAGCAGCAGCCAATCAGCGATAAGAAAATTAACAAAATATCCTAATAAATACGAATATCTATAATAATGCTTAATAAAAAGTACCTTAATTTTTTAATAATGACCACCTTACAACTCGTATGTAATATGAATATGTTCTGTTACTTTGATTCCTTTTAATACGAATAATCATTCCAAACTTTAATAAAAGCAACTCCAGATCTTTATTCCAAATAATGATTGTCTCAGAACCCGTAAGTAATAGGGGTATCATACGATAACTGATGTTTATACAACAGCATTACTTCTAACAAAGCCTTCATCAGATGATGACTGTGGGTTCAGGCATGGTTTCGGGGCCGAAGCATCATTACCACTAACACAGAGCGCCCCAGGAGTATCTCACGACACCACCAGACTTTGTCAGATTGTTGTCGCTTTGTGGGATTGTCAGATCCACGCTGATGCCGTTAGAGCCTTATCTTGGATCTTTTCCATGTATTTTCTCTTGTCCGATGGAGGAAGTCCGAGATTAGTTAAGAAAACGGAGGTTGAGTTGGCAATAAAACCTCTGCATCCGACTTCGATAGGAAATACATTCGTTATCCAGCCATTTCTGACACATTGTTCTCGCGGATTTTCATATTTTTCCAACTGACGCTGATGTGCACAGTCGAAATTTTCTTCATAAGGAACCGTTAACTCAATAACGAAAATTTTTTTTGCTTTAACGGACCAAATGACAATATCTGGACGCTTTGTCGTTAACGCTATTTCTGTTGGAAATATGAAGTTATGTTTTAAATCGGTTCCGAGGTGCCAGTCGGTGCAGCCCTCAAGCAGCGATGGTTTACGCATATTTTCACATGCAATTTTTGAAATATTTCCTTTAACAAACTGAATTGCTCTGTTGTTGATAATATTTAGAGCTTTATTGGCAGTCTCACAACATGTTTTTGAAACCTCAGAAAAAAATCTCCAGGATTTCGTTATGTCTTCAAGTATAGCTTCTTAGAGCGTACTCACATCCAGTGAGAATATGTTTGAGGCTCGCAGTTTTCTCACAAGCACTGCATCGGTCGGATGTTGTTAACCCCCAAGCATGAAGGTTGACTGGCGTTGGTAAAACGTCGTAGACTGCTTTTATGTGGAAACTTAATTTCTTTGGTTCCATGTGCTTGGGGTCTCTCCATGTGACAGCTCTGTCCTTTGCATATTGGTAAATACTGCTAGTTCGACCCTTTTTGATATGACTAATTATCTTATTCTTAAATAAAAGCAACTCTTGATCTTTATTTCAAATAATGATCGTCTCAGAACCCGTAAATAATATGGGTAAATACTGATGCTTCGATCCCTTTTGATATGACTAATTATCTTATTCTTTAATAAAAGCAACTCAGTGCCCTTAATGTTTAATACTGACCATCTCCCAACCGGTATGTAATACGGGTAAGTACTACTAATTTGACTCCTTTATATATGACTAATTATTTTATACTTTAATAAAAAGCAATTATCCATCCTTTATTTTTAATAATGACCATCTTACAACTCGTATTTTATAGGGGCAAGTATTGCTAGTTCGATTCCTTGAATACAAATAATTAAACCAATTTTTTTAAAAGTAATTTCACATCTTTCATTTTTATAAGGAATATTTTACAACCCGTATGAATCCAGGTTCAAAATACATAAGACACAATTCGTTGGACGAGAGATATGAAATGATTTCAGTAGATATTCAAAAGCAAAGATGTTATTTTTAATTTGATAATGACCATTTGACAATTCGTATGTAATATGGATACTTACAGATTGTTTGACGCTTTAGAATACAAATATTATACCAATTTTTATAGTTGACTCAGCGTCCTTTATTGTAACAATAACTATCTTAAAATCTGCGTGATAAGGTTAAGTACTTCTAGTTTTAATAATTAAAAATTTGTAGATTCAAAAATTAATGAAACATAAAAAAAAGACATAGTAATTATAATCTTACAAAATTCTGTTGCCATTGTCACAGTAGCAAGTTAGGTTTGGCTCGGTTTTATGGCATTTCAACCATACTGCTATATGGATGCACTACATGGACGCTAACAAAACGGCTGGAGAAGAAACTAGATGGCAATTACACAAGAATGCTGCGTGCAATCCTGAACAAGTCCTGGCAGCAACACCCCACAAGACACCAACTATACGGCCACCTGCCCCCTATCACGAAAACTATTCAAGTTAGACGAACCAGACATGCAGGACACTGCTGGAGAAGCAGAGATGAACTCATAAGAGATGTACTCTTATGGATCCCCACACATGGCCGCGCAAAAGCAGGACGACCAGCTCGAACGTACATTCAGCAGCTATGTGAGGATACAGGTTGTTGTCCTGAAGACCTACCTAGGGCGATGAACGATAGGGAGGAGTGGCGAGAGAGGGTCAGGGATATCCGTGCTGCCAGCACGATATGATGATGATGATGATGAATACCAAATCCATTTTTATACATATAGACAGTTCCATAATTCAGTTTAGCATTAGTTCGCATTTTATTTCTATTTGACACGTTTTCAAACAAATCAGTTTAGCATAAGTACACATTTTAAATGTCCAAACAGTTCCATTTCAAATAATTCAGTTAAGCATACGTACTTGGTTTAAATATCATTACGGCTCTATTTCAAACAATTCATTTAGCATAAGTACATAGTTTAAATGTAATAACAGTTCTATTTCAAACAATTCAGTTTAGCATAACTACATTGTTTAGTTCTATTTATACCATAAATAGGACCCTATCAACTGCAACCAGTCTAGGTTAGAGTGGGCCAGGGAGCGATAGCAATGAAGGGGTACTCCGCATTCCCTAAAGCTCCAGCATTACTAGAGCCTCACCATCACATTGTTTAATGTCATACCAGAACAATCTTTAGGGGAGGTTTTCCCTTTTGCAGAGATGCAGTTGGTATATTCTTCAGCCCTAACCGACTGGGCCCAACAAATCAAGGCTGTCCCCGACGCGTATTCGCAAATATACTGGATTGACATCGTAGGAAGTGATTTCGAACTCCTATCGGGTTATTCCGTTGACTTTCTTACTTATAACCTTCCGAAAGGTATGGAACCCCTTATTCCTCCCTCTATTGGTTAAATCGTATCATTTATATTTTTTTACAAAGATGGCTTTGGCATTAAATAACCCACGAATGTTGCCATTAAACAAAGAAACCGAACCAAACCACGCTATTCCTTATTTTCCATTTCTTTGATATATGGCATATCAAACTCTGTGGGTCATTTAATTCCATTCTCATAGAATAACTACAGAGATACTTTTTAACCCATATCAGAGGGATAAGAAGGTTCTAATTTTCCCAAGGATATCCGTCCGAAATCGAGCGGAATAGCACTACTGGAGTTCGAACTTGCTTACTTTGAGATCACAAGCCAGTACTTTAGCCATTACGCCACGACCTCACTTACCATTTTCAGAACCCTGACTACTAGTTTCGTCTTGGTAATGGAATCGCCTTATTCCAGGAATTCGATTATCTAAATAGGTCATAAAGTATATTAGTTTCTGATATATAAGAGACTATATATAATTCCAAAGAGTACTTAGTTCTTCTTTTCCTTAATTGACCTACATAAAATTAATTGATACATATAGGAACGCATTTATCAGCGCGATTCGGAACGGGTAACGATATTCCACCGGAAAACCAATTCAACGATGGCATCAGTACAATCAGATCATAGATTACAGTATCAATGAAAGTGATCCGTGAGAAAATCTAATTTTGATTTTGAATAGCTTATAATGTTACTTATCAGAAGAAGCTATGTCGTTATCTGCAAAATCTTTGCTATAATCAATTATCTTCTTAGATTTCTATGATATTCTTGTGTTAACTAATAACAAAATCTTAATGATGATAAGATTCTCACTGGCGTATTTGTTTCGATAAAGATAACGCCGTTTCGTTTTCGTTTTTAATTAGAAATGCCGAACAAATAAATTAGCGAGAAGTCTTTTCCCGTCGTTTTTACGGTTAAGACCCTAATAAGAATGTAATGAAGTCAATCAAATCATTGTTGGACGAGATGCTGGCAGTGGTAGATAGATATTCGTCAAACTTTGTACAAGCAGTTAAATGTTTAACCATTTCTTGACTGGACAAGGATCATTAAATAAGTTTCCAGACTTTTTCCTATGGCACTTTTATTGATAGTACACACATGAAACTCTACTCCGCTTCGAAGTAATCTCCTCCGGCTACAATGCACTTGTTCTATCGTTACAACAACTTTTGGAAGGCCCCATGGAAGTCCTCTTGTGTGAGCGTGTCAATGACCTTCGTCAAAGCCTCTTTCATCTCCTCAATTGTCTCATTACGACAGCCTCTGAGCTTAGGGAATAACCAAAAGTCACAGGGAGCAAGTTTTGGACTATAGGGAGGCTGAGGAACTGTCTTGATACCCATATTGGTCAAATAGTCTGTGACAAAGATGGAGTTGTTGACTGGTGCATTGTCCTGGTGGAAATGCCACTGACCCGATTTGAAGAGTGCTCGCCTCTCCCGACGGAATCTCTTCCTGAACTCCCTTAAAACCTCAACATAGTAACCCTAACCGTTTGGCCAATCAACTCTGGTCTATTGACTTCCTTACTCCTCCCACACCTCTCATCATTCCTCACAGACTCCCTGCCTTCCTTGAATCTCTTATGCCACTCAAAAACTGATGCTCGATTCATGCAAGATGCACAAAACACAGTCTGAAGCATTCCATACGTTTCTGAGGTATTTTTTCCAATTTTAAAACAGAATTTTATTGCATATCGTTCTTTTAAAGTGTCAGATTGCATTTTTGAAATTCACTAGCCGTGACAATCAGGTGTATTTCAATCCCTGCTGTAGCTGTTCATTTGAACCTGAGATCACAAAAATTGGTCAGCATCTCATAAGATGTATAGCAATAACGTAGTGAATTTTCAAGAGTCTACTACAATTTTAAATGCCTGTACAAAAAAAGGCTGGAATCTTATTGAATGCAGAGTTTGTTGTGTAAGATCGGAGGAAAATAAGTTTCCTGACTACTTTATTTTCAAAGTGACAGTAAGACACTTCCTACTTGTATAGCTGGGGTAAGACAATCATACCACCATCATATTTGTAACGTTTTAAGCAGCTGTATAGTGAGAATCTTTGGTATTTGAGTAAAAAGGTATCGTTGATAGCATTGAAGAATAACTGAAAAAAAAAAAAAAACAATGATGCGACAGGTTATCTCAGCCAATCCTGTTTTAGCCTCTATCAAGTGCTACCACTCCAGGTCAGAATGGAACTGGGAGCGATGGCAATGAAGGGGTACTCCACATTCTCTAAAGCTCCTGTATTACTGGAGCCTCACCATCAGATCGTTTAGTGTCATATCCCAAACACTTGTTGGGAAGCTCTTACCCATCCACAGAGATGCAGTCACTCAATTCTACAGCCTCAATCGATTGGGTTGATCAGTGTTCGGAAGACTTGAAATGTACAGATTATTATAAGTTACTTGAAACCATATAATAGCTTGCAAATTGTAGGTGTTAGATAAAAATAGTTGAAACCATATAACTGTGTGCAAACAAATTATTATTATACAGTAATGGTTACAGTTATATGGTTTCAAGTATTTTTATCTAACACCAACAATTTTCAAGCAGTTATATGGTTTTAACTGACTAATAATTATCCTTACATTTCAAGTCTTCCTAACAAGTGCGGTTGAAGGGTAGACAGCAAAGGTAGTTTGGGTAGATTGCATATGATTGAAAAAAAACGAAAAAAAACTTTTCTTAGATGTCTGTCTATCATCTGAGTTACCATAAATGTATTGCGCTGTAAATGTGCATGCAGTGATACATATATAGCATATGAAAGTAAATATGGATAAAATCCGACAGTATGAAGGTAGCAGGAAAAAATATAATCCAAATAGGTGAATATATCATGATGTGAAGTCGACGTTAACGTTTCGGTTATAATAACCATCGTCAGGACTTGGATATAAAATAGTTCACAAGAGCTCAACAATCACCCATCTATATTGTGAACTATTTTATATCCAAGTCCTGACGATGGTTATTATAACCGAAACGTTAACGTCGACTTCACATCATGATATATTCACCTATTTGGATTATATTTTTTCCTGCTACCTTCATATATAGCATATATAAAGTATACTCAAGACATATATATATATATATATATATATATATATATATATCTTTTCATATGGCCGTATTGATTTTATCATATATTTGGACCATCATCAGAGGAGGATCTATTACAAAAGTGATGTAACTTTTGTATGTACATTACTACTTTGTAAGAAGCAGAGCGTGTGTACCGTTGCAGTGTGTAGCGTTTACTTTTAAAATCGTTTCTATAAATAGTGTCAGTAGCTAAAGACATCTAAGTACATTAGCACTGGTTTGAAAATTAATTCTGTTAAGTTTGGGTTATACGTTCCTAATATGTAATGCTTCGAGAATCTAGTTTTTGTTTGTTATTTTGATGTTGGCGTAAGACGATAATACCACCTTTGTATCACTTTTGTATTTGTTTATTCACAAGTTTGATCATTTGGGTAACATCACTTTTGTAATAGATGGTCCAAAGTTAGGCCAAAAGTACTTGGGAAATAAACAATTATTGAAAATACATCAACCAATTTCCGCCGAATAGCATGAAATCAATACGGCAATGTGAAAGGATCAACAAAAAAATATGTTGATAAAAAATGTCTATTATGTTCAACGAAATATGTATTAATGAAAAAATGCAGCCAATATATATATATATATATATATATATATATATATATATATATATATATCTGTGTGTGTGCGTGTGCGTGAAAGAGAAGTGAACTGAATCCGACAGAATATATGTAGAAGGTAAAACGGAAGAAAGATATATGTTTGTGGGTTTGTTCATTTTCCGACTCATTTCGACTAAAATGTTTTGGGTGAATGCAAAAATATTTAATCAATATATATATATATATATATATATATATATATATATATATTATTTACATATTTGCCCCGAACAATGAAAGTATACCCCGAACAATTATTTTCAAAGCGTTATTTTTCTTCTATCCGAAGATATCAAGATATTATTTCTATTATATTAACATATCTTTTTATAACAAGTTCATTTTATTCAACATCAAAGACAACAGGATTTTATTATTTCTATTTGAACAATCAAAACGTCTGTCATTCAACCTTACAATATCACCCATAAATAATTACACCCCAAACAATTTTTTATAATAAATCTATTTTACTCAACATCAAATACAACGTGATTTTATTTTTTCTAATTGAACATTATACAATGAAAAGGGATATGAGACACGTTTAACATAAAGGTTATTTTCATAGAAATTCTAATCTTCGAAAAGTTTATTTGAGCTTATCTTTGTGCTAATGTCCTTAAAAAGACATGAATCTCCCGGTTTTAACCTCAACTATGGGTAAATAGTAGGGCAGATTGTTATTGTAGCTTTGGTGTGTCAACTAGTCAAGGGGAAGGAAAATACTGAAATCAAACCAAATCTATTTCTGTTAATAGCTTATAATTTCTTGTAAAATATCAGTCAGAATGGATTCTTTGTTTATAGGCATATCAACATTCATTGGTTATTTAATGCGAAAGTCATCCTTCTAGAAGAATTGCAGTGATAATATTTAACCCATAGCTGGAAGAATTATAGGTGTTCATACCTTTCTCAAGGGCATTTGTCCAAAAGTGATTGTAATAGCACTACTGGTGTTCGATTACGACGATTCCGCAGTCCAGTGATTTAACCATTACACCATGAGGACACCACCCTCCTGAATATGGATATTATCAAGCATTAGAAATATCACTCTTGAATAAATACAGGCCCGACAATGATTCTACAGAATCAAAATTGCCAATATTTTATAATTTCATGTGGAGTGTTATAGAGTTAAAGCAGGTATTTTTTTCGGTATTAAGATATATTGCTCATAAAAAGCACTTTGGCACTAATCTGTTTATAAAACGTTCATTTTATTGGTCCATTAGACCAAGGGGTAGAGTGTTAGTCAATTGCCCGGGAGACCGGGATTCAATCGCAGGTCGAGTCATACCAAAGACTCAAAATGGTACTTGATACCACCTTGCTTAACACTCAGCATTATGAGGTACGTATCAAGAGTAAAGTAGAGCAATCCAGGGAAAGAAGTAGCGCCTTCCCCAACATTTTGGTGTAGAAGATATTGAAAAGGGAACCTTCGGGTTGCCCTCGACTACGCTCGCCAACTATATATATATATATTTACACAACCGCTCCGCTCGGGAAGGATATGACACAAGGTCATTTTTCCTTCTCCTAGACTAGTTGCCTCACCAAGCTTGAAGAATTCAGTCTGTCCTACTATTTTACTTATAGCTGGAGGGAGAATAATTGGATTCATACCTTTCCCAAGGGTATTAGTGCAATGTGAAAGGCAATCAGCCTCGTCCAGGATTTGAACTCGTGTCGCCGTGTCCATTTCCCAGAACGAAAACCATTACACCACGTAATATAAGTGGAAAATATTAAGGCACTCATCTGCCACCAACAGCTTCAACGGTAGATGTAACCGATGCTTAGACGAAAAAATTAGCATAATTAATTTCAAGAATAGAAAACTTTTATTGAACGAAAGAAATGAGCTTGTATTTAAGTGTAGACATAAAGGAAAATTTAAATTATCTTAAATAATAAAGAAATATTAGTAAATAATAGAGATCAACCCAACAGCAGATATCACCAAGATAGGGAAAGATAAAGATTGATAAGGGCCAGATGAACACGGAATATTAATCCAAAAATAGGGCCTGTGATTCTAGAGTGGTTAATTCCCCTTGACCAATCTTAGGGTAAAAGTAAAAAAAAACACTTGACGACAATAATAAATGTCCCCACCTTATCTGGTTTAAGTATCTCGATCCTAATTGAAACAAGAGGAATATCTAAGATGGCAACAGCTGGGTTAATTAACAGACATATCAGAAAAAAAAGTAAATCATATATGAGATAGCCATTAGTTAAACGACCTTAGTCTGTTTAGAAAAGCACACCTGCCAAGTAGAAGAAACCACAAACAGAACACGAAATTAGAAGGGACTGACCAGTAGATTAATTCCACTCCTGTTTCCTAATCGTTCTAACATATAACATGTTAGCACCCTCTGCTCACGTCTATGAACGAAAGAATTTGTAACTTTGTAATTTGAGTTCCACTTTATGTTTTTTATTTTTATTTTTATTTTTATCTTTATTTTCTGATTTTTAATTTATTTTTTAATTTCTTTAATTTTGCTTATTTATCTTCTGAATACGAACTGTAACTCCTCATTCGCATCTCTGGGACAATACAGAGCATGTAAAAAGAGTCATCTGACGAGACGGAGAATATACCAACAATGTTCTCCGCCGAAATAAATTTATTATGACGGCTTAACCGAGATTGAGTCTCCATTTAATTGTACTATATATATATATATATATATATATGTGTGTGTGTTTGTGTTTCTATTTTTGGTTAATCCTTGACTTTTATTCCGGCAAAGTGAAAAAAAAACCAAATGATCAAACTTGTGAATAAACAAATACTCAAAGTGATATTTGGGGAAAAAATTCCATAAAAACAAGAAAAGATTAAAAACATTAGGTATTATCTAAAAAAAGATCAAACAATATCGTAATTTCTACCCAAAAGAAAAAAAAAACTCAGACAGAGGAATAAGTTAAATAAAAAAAAGTGCTTGATAAAGAGTAAAGCAAATATAAATATATGTGCCTAATGAGTCAGAAGAAATCTACCAAGGTTTTCACTTGTCAGTCTTATCCTGATGATCTGGAAAGGTGAAACGTAATTAGATTTCTTCTGACCTATTATACAGGGTGGAACGATAAAATTGTCGCCCTAGAAAAGACATGATTCCATTTCCGTTAAATGAAAACCGGTTTTCTTTTTTTTTGTTGCTGACCATCTACTAGTTGGCCAGTTGTGTACAAATCCCTAGAGCGATAGGAGCCTTCCATCATGTCCGAAAGTGACACAATATTCAACGAGCGAGATCGGAGATGCGCCGCTGTACAACTCAAGCTCTCTACCGATCCAAATTATGACAACTGAACCATTGCCAGTACTCTCAAAATGCAAATCTGGACGGTTCAACTCTTGATGGCACAGCTCAACGCATCGGACGACCCTTTGGAGTTGGTGGAGCGGAAGGACACCACCAGGAAGACCCGGACCAAGGAGTTCATCGAAAAGGTCCAGGCAATCTTTGATGAAACTCCCCAATGGCCTATTCGGCAGATTGCCAGAGATTTAGGCGTCTCACACACAACTGGGAATGCATGTGTGAAGGAGGACTTGAAGTGTAGGTCCTACAGGCACCAGACAAACAAGATCTTGACTGAGAAGACAAAGAACCTCAGGCTAATCAAGTCTGTCAGGCTCCCCTCCTCCCCCGACCTGAACCCGGTGGACTACTTCTTTTGGTCATACGTCGAGAACATCACCAACATGACCTCCCACAACACTAAAGCTAGCCTGATCACCGCCATCTGCCGAGTATTCGCCGATCTCCCGCTGGCGCTGGTAGAAAAAGCATGCTCCCAGTTCCCGATCCGTATCGAGGCGGTGATTGAGGCTGAAGGCGGCTACGTTGAATAGATATCAGCTGTACTACATAATCAAGTTACCTGAATTGATTTATTAAATAAAAGTTTTAAAATAAAGCTGTAGTGTTGATTTCTTTAGGACGACAATTTTATCGTTTCACCCTGTATACACACACATACACACACACACACACACACATATATATATATATATATATATACTTGCACTACTTAAACAATTCTTTATTTATTATATTGTTTTGCGAGAAATTCGTCTCATATTTACATTATTTTGCTGTATAAGTTCGCAGGAAAATATAGTGTCCCTTACAACTTTATTTTCAAAGTGAGAGTAAGGCACTTCCTACTCGTAGATTTGGCGCAAGACAATCATACCACCTTTCTATTTGCGTCATGTATCGTATTAAGCAAGTGAATTGAGAGAGTCTTCGGTATTTGAATGGAAAGGTATCGTCGGTAACATTGAAGAAGAGCTGAAAAAACAATTAAGTTGAACAGACATGAATATAATATGGCCCGAGGACATCACGTTGAAAAGTGCCCAATGCAATAACAAAGATGGAGTCTCTCAGGTCGTTTGAAGCCGACACTTAGACTTAATACGCATTATTTCAAAGCCGGGTTTATTCCATAGCAATCAGGTGCGAAACAGGAAAGAAAATAAAATTTTGATTTCTATCGAAGGCAAATAGACTTTTGTAGAATAGTAAGAAGTCACTAATCATTGATGGAATCAAAAATTCAGTATCTGGAATCTACTTGGAATTCTCTTTGAATTAATTCAATTCAATTGTCTTTCTTCGACCGGATATCAGATATTTCGTCTCTCTCTTTTAGATTTCTCGACATTTTCAAATGTCCTGATATTTTCATTTGCGTTTCTTTTCTCTTTATATATATATATATATATCCTTCATTCTTATATATATATATATATATATATATATATAATTTCTCTCTTCTGGGCCACATACATATATACCAGTATACACACACATACGCCGCACACACACACACACACACACACACATATATATATATCCTTCATTCGTATGTATATATATATATATATATGATTTCTCTCTTCTGGGCCACATATATACCAGCACACACACACACACATATATATATATATGTATATATCCTTCATTCGTATGTATATATATATATAGATATATAGATACATAATTTTTCTCTTCTGGGTCACATATACACCATCACACACACACACACACACATATATATATATATATAATTTCTCTCTTCTGGGCTACATACATATATACCAGCACACACACACACACACACATATATATATATATTACTTCATACATATATATATATATATATATATATATATATATAACTTTATCAGCCATAAATAAGTACACCCGTACCAATATGTTTCTTAAAAATTTTAATTTCTTCTAAAAAACATTCAAAGATTTCATTATATCTAATGGATATTATTCAATTTTTTGTTATGTTGTTGTTATTTTTCTTCTTATAATTATTTTTGGGATGTTTTTGTATTTTAATGATAATTGATTTTATATTATTTGAATGGTCTCTCTTCCGGACCATGGCCCAGTCGGCTGGGGCTGCAGAATACACCGACGGCATCTCTGCATAGCGGTACGAATCCCCAACTAGTATCCTGTTCTGTGTGTCAAATAGAACTAAACTATGTACTTATATTAAACTGAATAATTTGAAATAGATCTGTTTTCATATTTAACTCAGTGTAAACAAAAAACTATACTTATAATAAACAGAATTGTTTGAAATAGAACTGTTTTGACGTTTAAACTGTGTAAAACTGTGCTAAAATGAATCGGTTGAAATAGAACTGTTTTTATGTATAAAAATGGATTTAGCATTAAATAACCAGTAAGGGTTGATATGCCATAAAACCAAAGCAAACTAAAAGAAATCTTCCCGACCAATTAGCATGCATGCATATATACATTCATATATTCGTACATACATATACTTTACCCTATTCCCATATATAACAACAGTCCGAATATTTTTATGAAAAACGTTAATTTTTTTCCTAACCCAAAATACCAAGATTTTATCCAAGAGGTCTGTGTGGTTTAGCATACGTGGAGTGTATCCTCTTTTGAGAAAAAAGATTCCTCCGCCCTACCCCCTGGAATGTCCAGGTTATTGCACTAAACTCTATGATTTGGCTCCCGTTCGAGAGATCTTCCAAACGAAAAATACCTCTTCATTTCCATTACTCTCAGATCGAAACATCAAAACTCAAAATAAAGATATGAAACTACAATATACGCGATTCCCTAACTTCTTTACATAAAATAACTCTGAGATTAGTTGATATGTTGCCCAGTCGGCTGGGGCTGTAGAATATACCGACTGCAGCTCTGCAGAGGAGTAAGAAATTAACGAGTGTCCTCGATATGAGAATAAACAATCTGCTGGTGAGGTTCAAGTGATGCTGGAGCTTTGGGGAATGCGTAGTATCCCCTTACTGCCATCGCTCCCAGGTCCACTCTGGCTCGGCATGGTAGCACCTGATAGGGCCCTATCTACGGGTTAAATAGAACTAACGGCATACTTATGCTAAACTGAATTACTTCAAATAGAAATCTTTTTGACAATTAAACCCTGCTTACATTTAAACTGCATGCTTATGCTAAATTTAATTATTTGAAATAGAACTGTTTTTGATATTGAAACTGTATTTACACAAAACTGAATTGTTTAACATAGAACTGTTTTGAGATTTCGCTGTGTGTAAACAAAATCTGTACTTATACTAAACTGAATTAGCTGAATTAGAACTGCTTGACTAAACTGAATAGCAAGAAATAGAAATGTTTTTCACAATTAAACTGTACTTACATTTAAACTGCTTACTTATGCTAAATTGAATGTTTTTTAATTGAACTGTTCTTGACTTTGAAACTGTTCTTAGACTAAACTGAATTGTTATATATAACTCCTTGAATAAACAGAATAGTTTGAAATAGAAAGGTTTTTGACCATTAAACTGTGTACTCCTGCTAAACCGAATTGTTTGAAATAGAACTGATTATTTACATAAAGATGGATTTAGCGTTAAATAACCTACAAAGGTTGATATGACATAAAACCCAACAAACCAACCAAATTAGTTGATATGACATTAAATTGTTATATATTTACCCTCGACCGAGCCGTCAATCAAGAGATGCACCTGTGTAAATAAGCAGAGGAACAGCGGAAGCAGGTGGGCAAGAGACAATTATATGCCACATACAGCTAGGGTCAGTTCCATTTGGAGTTGGAGTCAGTTTGGCGACAAGATGCCAGCGTGTGAATCAGCTTGCAGACTGAGGGCTTGCGGCCCTCAGTGACCCATGTTTAAGCAGCCCCAGCCAAGATTAGAAAGAAGTGCTGCTATAGTCAGAACTTTGGGTCAATATGTAGCAGTCTGTCCCTGTCTCAACCTCACCTCTCACACACAACCAACATCAACCCTTTCGAGAATTAAGTGTGAGAGAATATATTTTTATAAAGAAGTGTGTTCGTTCGTTCATTGAAGTTCGTCATTATGTTTGATTGTGTTCAGCATATACATATACGTGCAATACATGTATTATGAGTATACAGCAAAATCAGTGAATCAAAGAATAAGGGTACTCAGTTCGCCAACTTGAGTTCAATGAAAGAAAAATTCATATAGATAAAAAGGAGAAACAATTTACTCTTCCCAAGTCAGGAATTTAAAGCAGGAAGGCCCCATGCGTTAACTGCGGAGGAACGAACCACCAGGTCTGCTCAACTCTAAACCATGTTCATGAAAGTGGCAGATTCCCCGGTTCAACTTGTCACTTGACTAAAATAGACACGTAACGAGGGAGAGTTCCTCTGAAAAGGGAGACCACTCCGTTTGGTCTCCATCAGTTCCAATCTATGGGCCAAATAGAACTATTTTTTATTTACAAAACTTGAAAACTTTTTATTGTGTGCAGGCAATTAATAAGAATAATTAATATTAGATTGCAATAACTAAAACCATTTTACTATTTGGAAGCGAATGAATAATAATGAATTAAATTATTAGTATTAGATAGCAATACTTGAAACCATTTAGTTTCCTGTGGATGACATTCAACAGAATCTGATGGTGAGACTCCAATTTTGAGTTTGGGGAATGTAAACTAAACCTATATTACCATTATTTTTAAGTTCACTCTGACTCGGAGTGGTTGAACATGTTAGAGTCCCATCTATAGTTTCCCAGTTGGCTGGGGTTTTAGAACTCCTTTTCTGCAGAGGGATAACACACCTTTATAGAAATACCAAAGTGAAAGTACGTTCACCAGATGGAGACACAGAATACTTTGACATTGTGGCAGGAGTACTACAAGGGGACACGCTAGCTCCATGCCTCTTTATCATCTGTCTAGATTACGTGCTTAGAATATCGAGTGATAAAATCAGAGAAAACGGCTTCAAGCTGACAAAGAAAAGAAGAAGAAGGTACTCCGCAAAAACAATTACCGACGTTGACTACGCCGATGACATAGCGATACTGGCAAATACACCCAACTAAGCCGAAACACTACTACATAGTTTGGAACGAGCCGCCGTAGGCATTGGTCTTCATGTCAATGCACACAAAATGGAATATATGTGCTATAATCAAACAGGTGACATCTCCACGCTAGACGGAACCTTTCTGAAACTAGTAGACAAATTCACCAACCTAGGAAGCAGCATCTCATCAACCGAAAAGGACATCGACACGCGGCTAACAAAGGCATGGACCGCTATCGATAAGCTATCGATCATATGGAAATCAGACCTGACCGATAAAACAAAACGCAGTTTCTTCCAGGCAACGGTCGTATCGATACTGCGGTATGGATGCACTACTTGGACGCTAACTAAACGGCTGGAGAAGAAGCTAGACGGTAATTACACAAGAATGTTGCCAGCAATATTGAACAAATCCTGGCGGCACACCCCCAAAAGGCACCAACTATACGGCCACCTACCTCCCATCTCGAAATCTATCCATGTTAGACGAACCAGACATGCAGGTCACTGCTGGAGAAGCAGGGACGAGCTTATAAGTGATGTACTCCTATGGACCCCCACAGATGGTCGGACAAAAGCAGGACGACCAGCTCGAACATACATTCAGCAGCTATGTGAGGATGCTGGATGTAGCCCTGAAGACCTACCAGAGGCGATGAATGATAGGGAGAAGTGGCGAGAGAGGATCAGAGATATCCATGCTAGCGGCACGACATGATGATGATGATGATGATGATGCTTCCCTGCAGAGGGGTATGACCCACATTTAACTAGTGTCCAGGATATTACAATCTCATAGTGAGATTCTGAAAATGCTGGAGCTTTGGAGAATTCAAAGTACCTCTTCATTGCCATCGCTCCCAGATCCACTTTGGCCCGGAGTGGTAACACTTGATAGGGTCCTATCTACGGGTCAAAGAGAACTAAACTGTGCACTTATGGTAAACGGAATTTGCTATACTGAATTGCTTGAAATCAGACTGATTTTAACATTAAAACTGTATACTTATACTAAACTGAATTGTTTGAAATATAACTGTTTTGACATTTAACCGTTTATAAACAATAACTATGCTAATACTAAACTGAATTGTTTGAAATTTAATTCGGCGTTAAATGACCCGAAAAGGGTTGATACGCTGTTAAACAAAATAACCAACTAACCATCCCATCTATAGTTTAAATATAACTATTTAATCATTTACTAGACTTGAAACCACTTAACTGTGTGCAAAAAGAATGACTAATACTGAATAGAATTATTAGTGTTAGATAGTAATATTTGAAACCATCGGCTGAAGAAGAAACTAGACGGCAATTACACAAGAATGTTGCCAGCAATATTGAACAAGTCATGGCGGCAACACCCCACAAGGCACCAACTATACGGCCACCTGCCTCCCACCATGAAAACTATACAAGTTAAACAAACCAGACATGCAGGACACTGCTGGAGAAGCAAGGACAAGATCATCAGTGATGTACTCCTATGGACCCCCTCATATGGCCAAGCAAATGCAGGACGACCAGCTCGAACATACATACAGCAGCTATGTGATGATATGGGATGATGCCCTGAAGACCTGCCAGAAGCGATGAATGATAGGGAGAAGTGGCAAGAGAGGGCCAGGGATATCCTTGCTACCAGTACGACATAATGATGATGAGGAATGTACTGTTTATGACATTAAACTGAGTCTGAAAGTGAGGCTCCAGACTAAGAGTTTGAGGGATGTATAGTACCCCTTTATTATCGTTACACACTGGCCTATTCATGGGTCATGTCTGTTTGGGCTTTATGGCATATCAACCGTTATAGTTTATTTAATGCCAAATCTTCTTTATACATATTAAATATATATGATTTGGTTTGGTTGGGTTTTAAGGTATATGAACCCTTGTAGGTTATTTAATGCCAAACCTTCTTTATAAGTATACATCAAATATATATGATTTTGTTTGTTTGGGCTTTATGGCACATCAACCATTGTAGGTTATTTAATGCCAAATCCACTTTATACATTTGTATTTGATATGTATGATTTGGTTGGGTTTGGTTTAGTTTGGTTTTATGGCATATCAACCCTTGTAGGATATTATTGCCAAATTCTCTTTATACCGATATTAAATATATAAGATTTGGAAATATAGCTTTTATGTAACATTTTTAAACGAGCCCCAACTCATTTGTGCTGGCCTCTTCCGATGGAATCTCTTCTGACGGAATCTCCTTTAAAACCTCAACATAGTAACCCTAACCCTAACCCTTTGGCCAATCAACTCTGGTCTATTGACTTCCTTACTCCTCCCACACCTCTCATCATACCTCACAGACTCCCTGCCTTCATTGGATCTTTCATACCACTCAAAAACTGATGCTTGATTCATGCAAGATGCTCCAAAGCAGTTTGAAGCATTCCATAGGTTTTTGTAGCATTTTTTCCAAACAGTTCTAATTCTTACCCATCAGCAGCTCCAGCCGACTGGACGAGGTTTGGTTTGGTTTTATAGCATTTCAACCATTGTAGGTTATTTAATGCCAAATTCATTTTTATACATATAAACAGTTATACTTTAAACAATTTAGATTATCATAAGTATAGCTTTTTGTTTACACTCCGTTAAATGACAAAACAGTTCTATTTCAAACAATTCAGTTTAGTTCTATTTGACCCATAGAGAGGACCGTATCAGGTGCTACCATTCCAAGCCAGAGTAGACCTGGGAGTGATGGCAATAAAGGCATACTCCGCATTCCCAAAAGTTACAGTATTACTGGAACATCAGCATGAGATTTTTTAGTGTCGTATCTGTGACACTTGTTTGGGGAGGGTCCTACCCCTCGGCCGAGATGCAGTTCGTGTATTATACAGCCCCTTAACAGCCGACTGGGCAAATATGATTGTGTGTGTAGATTAATTTGATTTGGTTTAATTTAATTTTTATGGCATATCAACCATTGTAGGTTATTTAATGCAAAATCCTTTTATATATACAAGGTGCATACGATTATTTTCCAGATTTTTTTCGTATGGGCATTTAAATTATCGTAGACACTTGAAAATTCACTATGTTATTGCTATCATATTTACCAACCCCTCCGCTCGGGCAGGACATGACACAAGGTCAATTTTTAAGCGTAGTTTAACAGGTTTGAATTCAGAGTTTTCCTTCTCCTAGACTAGTTGCCTCACCAAGGCTAAAGAACCTATTCTGTCCTACTATTTACCCATAGCTGGAGGGAGAATAATTGGATTCATACCTTTCCCAAGGGTATTAGTGCTATGTGAAATGCAATCAGTCCAGGATTTGAACTCGTGTCGCCGTGTTCATTTCCTACTACGATAACCATTACACCACGGGCACCTCTATGTTATTGCTATACATCTTATGAGATGACAGAAGCTTTTATGATTTCAGGTTCAAATGAACAGCTACTGCAGGAATTAGAATACTCCCTACTAAACCCAGATTGTCACAGCTGATGAATTTCAAAAATGCAATCTGGACATAAGGAGACTTTGGAAGAACGATATGCAATAAAATTCTGTTTTAAACTTGGAAAAAATACCACAGAAACGTATGGAATACTTCAGACTGCTTTTGGAGCATCTTGCATGAATCGAGCATCAGTTTTTGAGTGGCATAAGAGATTCAAGGAAGGCAGGAGGTCTGTGAGGGATGATGAGAGGTGTGGAAGGAGTAAGGAAGTCAATACACCAGAGTTGATTGGCCAAAGTATTAGGGTTAGGGTTACTATGTTGAGGTTTTAAGGGAGTTTAGGAAGAGATTCCGTCAGAAGAGGCCAGCACTCTTCAAATCGGGTCAGTGGCATTTCCACCAAGACAATGCACTCCATCCTTGTCACAGACTATTTGACCAAGAGGGGTATCAAGACAGTTCCTAACCTTCCCTATATCCAGACCTTGCTCCCTGTGGCTTTTGATTATTCCTTAAGCTCAGAGGCTGTCGTAATGAGACATTTGAGGCGATGAAAGAGGCTGTGACGAAGGTTATTGTCACCCTCACACATGAGGACTTCCATGGGGCCTTCCAGAAGTTGTTGGAACGGTACAACAAGTGCATTGCAACCAGACGAGATTATTTCGAAGGGGACTAGAGTTTCATGTGTGTACTATCAATAAAAGTGCCCATACGAAAAAAAGTCTGGAAACTTATTGTATGCACCTTGTATGTGTCAACTATATGATTTCTAAACACATTTTCTCCATAACATTTTTTAACGAGCCAAAGCTCATTTTTTGCACACACTTTAATGTTTTCAAGTATTGCTATGTATGACTAACAATGCAATTAAATATCAGTCATTTATTTACACACTGTTAAATGATCAAACAGTTTTATTTTCAATAATTCAGTTTAACATGTCAACGAAGTTAAATGCTTCCAAGCATAGCTATATATCCATAACTATACAATCAAACATCAATCATTTGTTTACAAACAGTTGAATGATTAAACAGTTCTATTTCAAACAATTCAGTTTAGCATATATACCATTTTTTGTTTACACACAGTTAAATCTAATTTTAAACAATTATCTTTAGCATAAGTAAGTAAGTAAAGTTAGCGACCATAGTCGAGGGTGACCCGAAGGCTCCCTTTTCGATAGCTACTACACCAAGGTGTAGGGGAGGGCGCTACTCCATTCCCTGGATTGCTCCACTTTACCCTTGAACCGTACCTTATAATGCTGAGTGTTAAGCAAGGTGGTATCAAGTTCCATTTTTAAAGTCTTTGGTATGACTCGACCTGGGATTGAACCCAGGTCTCCCGGGCCATTGGCGAACACTCTAACCGCTGGGCCATGTCAAACAGTTCTATTTGACCCATAGATAGGACTGCATCAAGTACTTCCACTCCGGGCTTGAGTGGACTTGGGAACAATAGCAATGAAAGTTACTCAGCATTCCCCAAAGCTCCAGCATTACTGGAAGCTCGTCATCAGGTTGTTTAGTGCATTATTAGGATACTCGTTCAGGGAGTCTTACCCTCCCCCAGCAGAAAGAATTATTTTTAGATGCAAATAGTTACTTGAAAAAATCTACTCGTGTATAACTTATTATCGTTACATAAGAATCCTTGCAACCATATAACTGTGTTTAAACAAAGATTATAAACAAATGGATCATTGACCATATAGTTATAATTACAAACAAACTTTTACAAAAAATCAGATTTCGGATTTAAATATCCTCTAAGGAGTTGATATCCATTAAACAAATAAACGTAAAAGCAAACCATCTCTCTCTCTCTCTCTCTCTCTCTCTCTCTCTCTCTCTCTCTCTCTCTCATTATTCTTTCTTATAATTAAACATTTACAAATAAATCAGAGTTCGACTTTAAACAACCCATCAGGAGTTGATATGCCGTTAAACGAATAAACCTAATCTCCAGTCGTGAGTTATGATTATGATTAAACATTTACTAATGAATGAAATTTCGGCATTGAATAATCCATTAAAAGTTGGTATGCCGTTAAACCAATGTACCAGCTCCTTCTCTCTCTCTCTCTCTCTCTCTCTCTCTCTCTCTCTCTCTCTCTGTTCTTTATTTCTTAAACAAAACCTTCATTTCTTTCATCATCTTTTTCTCTTCTGTTTCCTCCTCCTCATCTTCCAACTCATCTTCCTCCTCCTTCCCCTCCTTCTCCGCTTCTTCTTCCTTTTCTTCTCTCATTCTCTCTCTCCACCATTAGTTTTACTCTCTTCTCTTCCTCCATTTCTCTCTCTTCTTTTATTCTATTTCCTTTTCTCTCTCTCTCTCCCTCTCTCTCTCTCTGTCCCTCTCTCTCCGTCACTTTTATTTTCCCCCTCGTCTATTTCTTTTTCTCTTCTTCTCATTTATATCCCTAATTCTCTTCTAATCTAATTTATTCTCTCTCTCACTCTTCGTGCCCTCTATTTTCTCCTCGATACTTTCTCTCGTCTTCTCATCTATTTCTCTCATTCTCTGCTTCTAATCAAGTATTGCTCTCTCTTCTTCCCCCCCTCTCTCTCTCTCTTTGTTCTTCTTCAGTTCTGCTTCTCTCTCTTCTATATTCCTCTCTTTTCTTTTTCTTTGTCTGTCTGTCTGTCTGTCTGTCTTCTTCTTCTTCTTCTTCTTCTTCTTCTTCTTCTTCTTCTTCTTCTTCTCTCTCTCTCTCTCTCTCTCTCTCTCTCGTATTTCTCTCTCTATCTTTATCTCTCTCTACGTCTTCTTCAAATCTGCTTCTTTCTCTTTTCTTTTTTTCTCTCTTCTATTTCTCCCAAACCAAATGACTCTATTAGCCGCTCCTGGTACATAAGATAATTAATAACCAAGATGTCATATTACCGATAGAACTGGAGCCTCACCACAAGATTCAGTTTAGTGCCATACCCAGGACGCCCGCTTTTATTGGTGGGGTCTAACCTCTCTGCAGAGAATGCAGCCGATGTATTATAAGCCCCATTTAAGTATCCGACTATCTTTTCTTCAGACCAAGTTCCTCTCACTTCAACCTGGAAAGTATGCCTTTGCAAAACGTAATTTGAATAATTATTATGCATAGAACTAATAGAAAATGTGGTTGACTGGGAAAAATTGCGTTGTCTGAACTGAAAAACTATGAATACCAACGGTTCGTATCTTATAAATGTAAATTATTTCCAATATTTTGGCGACAAATTCTTCACTTTTCTCAAATATTAATCTTGTCCTCACTTTTGAATGACATTATTATCCAAATGACGCTACCCTGAGGCAGCAAACGCCGAAATTGTCTTCCAGAACAAATATTAGAATTGAATATTTTATAAAGTCAACTGTTGGTTCCCTCTGTCTTTTCAGACAGCCTCTCTCCATTCTTAAAAAGTTTTTATTGTTCTTCCTTCGTGTCGAACATCTTAGCAAAAAGCAGACACCCCACACAACTTCTGAAGGTTTGAATTTATCTTGCCATCTGTCTTGATTAAACATGTAGAAACTTTTTGCAGCTTTTTTTTATTCTGAAGTCTGTTCGGAAATACAGAGACAAATGATATCTTTATTGATCAGTGGGAAGGTTTTATTATATTATTTATAAATAGAACTGTTTGACATTCAAAAATTAAGTGCAAACAAATGACTTATGCTAAATTGAATAATTAGAAATAGAACTGTTTGATCAGTTTACTGAGTGTAAGTAAATGATTGATGTTTAATTGGATTGTTTGTGATACATCATAATCATGATGACGTGCGGCCAAGGGTTAGGGTTAGGGTTAGGCTAACCCTGCTAACCCTTACCCTGACCCTCTCTCTCCACGTCTCCCTGTCATTCATCGCCTCCGGCAGGTCTTCAGCGTTACATCCCGTATCATCACATAGCTGCTGTATGAATGTTCGAGCTCGTTGTCCTGCTTTTGATTGGCCCGATGCGGGGGTCCACAGGAGCACATAACTTACGATCTCGTCCTTGCTTCTCCAGCAATGTTCGGCATTTCTGGTTCATCTAGCTTGTATAGTTTTCGTGATAGGTGGTAGGTGGCCGTACAATTGGCGCCTTGTGGGGTGTTGCTGCAAGGACCTGTTCAATATTGCTCGCAACATTCTAGTATAATTGCCGTCGAGCATCTTCTCCAACCGTTTAGTCAGTGTCCAAGTAGTGTATCCATACAGCAGTATCGACACGACCGCAGCCTGGAAGAAACTGCGTTTCATTTTATCGGTCAGGTCTGATTTCCATATGATCGAAAGCCTATCGATAGCTGTCTATGCCTTCGTTAGCCGTGTGTCGATGTCTTTTTCGGTTGATAAGACGCTGCTTCCTAGGTAGGTGAATTTGTCAACCAGTCTCGAGGAGGTTCCGTCTAGTGTGGAGATCAATACTTAAAACTATTAAACTGTAATTACAATTTTAATTGCAAATCATACATATCAAATAGGTATATGGATAAATAAGATTTAGCATTAAATAACCAACAATGGTTGATATGCCATAAAACCAAACGAAAACATACCAAAAGTAAAGCAAGTTGTTTTTTTTTTTTACTAGGTGGAGGGGGTACTCGTGGTGAAGTGACCAGCGACGTTGTAGAGAGTTCGAACTCAAATCGTGCCGTTACGATCATTTTGGGACTAATACCCACGAGAAAAGTGAGAACCCCAATATTCTAACCGCTATGGGTTAAGTAGTTCCACGATTATTCATCTACAAGGATATCTTTGGCATTAAATGACCCATGAACATTCTTAAGGAACTCTCTAAAGTATAAATCTATTTAGTTGCCTCAGGTGGTGTAATAGTCAGCATGCTATACAAGCAAAACCTTCAGGGTTTCGAATCTCACTGGATACCCCATTCTTACGGCCATGTTCCATGTCTAAGCAAAAAGCTTCGTAAGGGCGCCTCGAGTGGTGTAATGGTTAGCGAGCAAAACTAGCAAACCTTAACGAGTGACTTCGAGTCTCATTGGGTACCCCATTCTTATGGTCTTGTCCATTGTCTAAGCAGAAAGATGGGCATGTTTTATTGTCTATTTGATCTAAGTGAGTTAATATTTTTTCTTTGACAGCTGTAATGAAGATTTGCTTAAAAAGTAACATCTTAAAATTTTACTTGACGCATCAAAGATTTGTCGATTTGAAAATGATGACAAAAGATATGTTTCAAAGTTTTATACCGAAAAAAAAAAACAAAAAAAAAAAACGAAGGAGGCTGCAGCAGATAACTGACCTAAAAGAAAAATTGTATTAAACGGTTTCGTTCCAGAAATTCAAAATGAAAGCCGCCCGAAGAGTTAAGCCGCAGAAACTTTGATAAATCCGCGAAGGAACTCTGTGAAAATAATTGATGTTAACGGCATGTCAAACCATCTTGGGTTATTTTTATGCCTCGAATTTATATATTAATTTATTAAGCGGTTTGCTCAGATGCGGCACCAGGACGGATAAATTGGGCACCCAATAAGAATTGAACTCATTCACGAAGGTCCTCTAGTCTAGCTCGCTAACTACTACAGTGGTGCCCACCGTGTTTAAGTAATCATATGCTTTATACGTTTATATTTACATTTTTGTAGAGTTGTTTCTTAAGATTGATTGATTGATTTTAAATTGGCCAGTCGGCTAGGGCTGTAGAATACACCATTTGCTTCTCTGCAGAGGAATAAGACCACCCCTAATGAGTGTCCTAGATATGACACTACACAATCCTATGGTGAGGTTCGAATGATCCTTGAGCTCTAGGGAATGTGAAGCAACCCTTCATTGCCATCGCTCCCAGGTCCACCTTGGCCCCGAATGGTAGCACCTGATAAGGCCCTATCTATGGGTTAAATAGAATTAACTGCAAACTAATGCTAAACTGAATTGCTTGAATGAGAACTGTTTGACTAAACTGGATAGCTTGGCTTAAATAGACCTAATCTGCGTACTTATGCTAAATTGATTTGTTTGAAATAGAACTGTTTTTGACATCGAAACTATAATTAGGATAAGGTGAATTGCTTGAATTAGAACTGTTTATGACTAACTGTGTACTTACATTAAACTGCGTACTTATGTTCAATTGAATTGCTTGAAATGGAACTGTTTTTGACATTGATATTGTGTTTGACTAAACTGAAAAGCTTGAAATAGAAAAGTTTTTGACGTACTGTGTACTCATGCTAAACTGATTTGTTTGAAATAAAAATGGAATTGGGATTAAATAACATACAAAGGTTTATATGCCATCAACACAAACCAACCAACCAACCAACCAAACCAATTGATTTTAAACATATGTCAAGATTAATTTACAGGTAGAGGTTTGGGAATATCGTTCATATTTACCAACCCCACAAGGGGATTTTTTTAAGCAGAGTTTAACAGGATTGAATTCAGAGTTATCCTTCTGTTAGACTAGTTGCCTCGCCAAGGCTGAAGAACCTAGTCTGTCCTACTATTTACCCATAGCTGGAGGGAGAATAATTGGATTCATACCTTTCCCAAGGGTATTAGTGCTATGTAAAATGCTATCAGTCTCGTCCGGGATTTGAACTCGTTTCGCCGTGTCCATTTCCTGTGACGATAACCATTACACCACGCGCACCTCCATTGAATTTTTTTAAATATAGAACTGTTTTGGCATTTAACTGTGTGTAAACAAAATCTGTACTTATACTATTCGTTCATCGTTTATTCATATTTACATTTTTTGTGGAGTTGTTTCTTAAGGATGATTGTATTTTGTTAATGTTATAAAGATTTCCATTTTCTTTCCAACCTTTGTTTTGGTTATTTGTCATTCAGTAATCCACAGACAACTAGTAAATACAGCTCCGTATGTGACATTAACAGGCTGACTTCTAACAGGCCGAAGTAATGTAAACAAAAATATAAATAATCCATCCATAACCGCATATGAAACTAACCTAAATAGAGAAATAAATGAAAAAATTAAATAGAGGAAATAATATAAACTTGTTGGTAGAATTTATCCGACGTTATTTTGAAATAATAAAAGCAAGGTAACTCACAGCCGTTTATAATTCGGGGATTATTAAAAGACAAAGTGTAAATATACAATTTCATGTTGAGAGGAATTCAAATAACGTTGGATAAATTCAACCTACGTGGATTATATTATTTTCTCTATTCTCTTTTTGGGTTAATTTAACATGCAGCCATGAATGGATTATTTGTTTTAGTTTTGTTTTTGTTTTTTGTTTACATTAGATCGGCCTGTTTAAAGTCAGCCTGTTAATGTAACATGCGGGACTGTATTTACTAATTGGCCGTGAGTAAGCTTATGTCAGGTGACAGCAATGCTCAAGCACTCAAATGTAACTGCTGCGCTTGGTAGTATTGTGGGTTGGTTGGGTGGTTGAGTTTTATGGCATAACAACCTTTGTTGGTTATTTAACGCCAAATGTATTTTTATGCAAATAGTCTGGTCCATTTCAAACAATTTAGTTTAGCATGAGTATACAGTTTAATTGTCAAAAACATTTCTATTTCAAGCTATTCATTTTATTCAAACAGTTCTAATTCAGATAATTAAGTTTAGTATCAGTACAGATTTTGTTTACACACTGTTAAATGCCAAAACAGTTCAATATTAAAAAATTCAGTTCAGTGTAGGTACAGTTTCAACGTCAAAAACTGTTCCATTTCAAACAATTCAGTTTAGCATATGTACGCAGTTTGATCATAAGTACAGTTTAATTCCTCAAAACATTTCTATTTGAAGCTCTTCAGTTTAGTCAAACAGTTCTAATTCAAACAATTCAGTTTAGCATAAGTATGCAGTTTAGTTCTATTTAACCTATACATAGGGCCTTATCAGATGCTACCATTCCGGGCCAGAGTGGACCTAGGAGTGATGGCAATGAAGAGGTGCCCTGCATTCTCCAAAGCTGCAGCATCACTGGAACCTCACCATCAGATTGTTTAGTGTCATATCCAGGACATTCATTGATGGTGGGGGGGTCTTACTCCTCTGCAAAGGTGCAGTCGGTGTATTCTACAGCCCCAGCCGACTGGGCAAAATATTGTGTGAGTTGAAACGCTGATATGATGTAAATTGCTTTATTCCATGTGTGATTTGAAAGCCGTTCAGATGCAAGTGTGTCGTAGCTCGGGAACTTATACTTTTCGAGTTCGAATTGGGCCATAACGCCTTGGAAGTAGCATTTATAGCGGGAAAGGGGAAGGCAGTTGATTATAGCAAAGTAATCAGATGGGTTGCGACGATCAGGTCAGGTAGACCTAAAACCGTGTATTTGGAGGCTGTGCTCCTAATCATGGAAGCAAATTTGATGAGCAACACTAAAAGAGTATCAGGCGAGCTTGCCATCTTACTGTTCGGTGCAATACATTTTCATAACGTCGCAAAAGTATCCGGAGATGCCGATTTATCCCTCTAGATATCAAAATATGACAAAACTTATGACTATTCCGAGTTGTAGGACAGACTTGCTTCTTTAACCTTGGTTGTTGATTGATTGCTTTGTTTTACGGTGTATCAACCCTTTTCATGTCATTTAACGCCGAATTAAGTCATTTCGATAAAAAATTCAAAGAATTCATTTTACTATAAGTATAGTTTTTGATTACACAAAATTAAATGTCAAAACAGTTCTATTTCCAATAATTCCGTTTAGCGTAAGCACGGTTTCAATGTCAAATCAGTTCTATTTAAAAAATTCAGTTTAGCATAAGTACACAGTTTAAATGTCAAAACAGTTCTATTTCAAACAATTCAGTTTAGCATAAGTAATACTATTTAAACACACAGTTAAATGGAAAAACCATTTAATTTCAAACTATTGAATTTAGCGTAATTACACAGTTTAGTTATATATGAGCTATAGATTGGACTCTATCAGGTGCTACAACTCTCAGTCAGTAGACCTGGAAGTGATCTCAATAAAGTGGGGCTCTGTATTCTTCAAAACTTCAACATCACTGAAGCCTCAACCTCAGATTATTTAGTGTCATAACCTGAACACTCGACGGGAGAGTCCTACACTTTTGCAGGCATGCAACCCCATCTGACTGACCTAGTTTAACCTTGGTATGGCAACCGGTCTAGGAGACGGACAACTAAATTCAAACCACAGCTGGAGAGGGATGGGCTCTTCAGGCTATTCTTACTCAAGCAGGCACCTCTAAAACCAAACCAGAAAACGGAATTAGTGAATAAGGCGTTTACTTTTGGGGAAGACAGGAATCCAACTATTCTCCTTCCAGTTAGGGGTAAATAGTAGGAGAGACTGGATTTTTTAATCTTAGTATGGCAACTGGTCTAAGAGAATGAAAATTCTTAATTCAGAGCTGTTAAATTGCACTTAAAATTAAACCATTCTCACACCCTGCTGGTGCAGTGGGGTTGGGTATATATACTTACACAAATTATTTCGTGAGTCAGGAACTAACCTACTACCGTTTCGCCTAAGCGGCTAATCAGGGTACCTTATCCCGATTAGATACTCTGATGAGCCGTTTAGGCAAAACAGTAGTAGGTTAGTTCCTGACTCACGAATTAATTTTTGTAACTATTTTGCTCTACTTAGTATTGAGCACTTTTTGTACTTGTAGCTTAGCACCAATTTACGGTGTTTTTTTTTTCTTTTGACCAATCGATGGCGTATCTGTTGATATTTTTCAATTAGGGTGACAAGTTTGGCCTTTTCTTTTTTTTTCCGATATATATTTTTCCCCTAGACAGTGATTCATTGTATATTTTTATCTTTGAATTACTTGCGGGTTTTTTCCCTTATCGTAAGTACTATTAGTAAATAATAGAGATCAGCCCAACAGCAGATATCACCAAGACAGGGAAAGATAAAGATAGATAAGGGCCAGATGAACGCGGAATATTGATCCAAAAATAGGGCCTGTGACTTTGGAGTGGTTAATTCCCCTTGACCATTTTTAGGGTAATTTTAAAAAAAACAAACACTTGACGACTATAATAAATGTCCCCACCTTATCCGGTTTAACCATCTCGATCCTAATTGAAACAAGAGGAATATCTAGGATGGCAACACCTTGGTCAATTGACAGACATATTAGAAATAAATGTAAATCATATATGAGATAGCCATTAGTTAAACGATCTTAGTCTGTTTAGAAAAGCACACCTGCCCAGTAGAAGAAACCACAAACAGAACACAAAATTAGAAGGGACTGACCAGTAGATTAATTCCACTCCTGTTTCTTAATCGTTCTAACATATAACATGTTCACACCCTCTGCTCAAGCCTATGAACGAAAGAATTTGTAACTTTGTAATTTGATTTCCACTTTATGTTTTTTATCTTTATTTTCTGATTTTTAATTTTATTTTTTTAATTACCTTATTTTATCTTCTGAATACGAACTGTAACTCCTCATTCGCATCTCTGGGACAATACAGAGCATGTAAAAGAGTCATCTGACGAGACGGAGAATATACCAACAATATTCTCCGCCGAAATAAATTTATTATGACGGCTTAACCGAGTTTGAGTCTCCATATAATTGTACTATATATATATATATATATATATATATATATGTGTGTGTGTGTGTGTGCTTGATCAAATAATAAAGGCACATTTTATAATTTCATTAGGATCCTTTAAAGTTTCCTAAGAAGCGTTTCGGTTGGAATTGGTGGATAAATTTACAGACTATACGTTTACGTAATTTCTGCAATGTGATAAAACAACTTAAAAAAACTAAAAAAAAAAAAAAAGAAACAAAAAAAAAACAACAAACAAACAAAAAAGCAATCTTTATAATTGCAAAAAAACCCTGATGATAGTTAATGAAGGGTCTGAAAACATACAGGACAATTTCGATAAATCTATCTACCAACTCCAACCTAAAACCAAAAACACTTGTCAGGAAACTTTAAAGTATCCTAATAAAATTATATTGACAAAATGTGTCTTTATTATTTAATCCAACATACTTAGATAAAGAGCTGCTGCCCAATCATAAATATATACGCATATATATATGTATATATATGTATATATAAAATTATAAAATTATAAAATTGGCTCCACTCGTGTTCAGCACTCTTGTAATTGTAGCATTGCAGCGTTTACGGCGGGTTTTAGTTTTCTTTTGACCAACTGACTTCATATCTCTTGATTTTTTTCAACTGGTGTGACGCGGTTGGCCTTTTCTTTCTTTTTGTCCTATGATATTTTTTCTTTTTCCTCCGGGCGGTGATTCGAGATATTCTTATCTCTTGTTCCTGGCGAGTTTTTTTTCTTTTTTCTGGTAACCGTGAATGCTGGTAGATATTAGATTAGTATATATATATATAGTCATTGCTCGGTTCCAATGCGTAGAAATTCACAAAGATTCTGTTTCTTCAGTTTACCAGAGAAAGAAATGTTAAAACCATCCTTGCAGCCCGTAAAGTTGCAATTTGAAACGACAAAATTTGGTATAGGTTCGACCCATCTTTTCCATGTGAATTTTTTTTCTATGTTTTGGTTGTGTTGTTTTTTTAATCTTTTGTCTTTTTTTTTATTTTCATTATTAATTTTTCCTTTATTCCCCTCGACTATTTTTTGTATCAATTAATGAATGGCATAAATTAAAAATGGATGTTGAGCTAATGTCCGATGTCTCCGTATTTTCGACGAAGAATCATCAAACAAAGATGTCCGCAGAGACATCACTTGAACTGCCCCCTACGCATTTGACATTATCCTCCAACTACGGCTCTGCTATCCTTAACGATATCGTTCCTACCCCGACGTACAAAGAAGGAGGTTGCAAAGCCCACATTTTCCTGATATTTTTGCTTCAGGCCGACTGCATTAGATTTTTCTCGCGGTCCCGCGAGAGCGGGAATTTTTTTAATGGTGGGCGCGGCACATGACGACTGCATGTCTAAATGCTGTGATAAGCAGCAATGCAGGCCTAAAAGGGGCAGTCAATCTGATAGTCTGTTACTCGATGACAAAAACGAATATTATTAGATTTCATTTTTTACCATACTCTACAGTACTAGAATTCTATATGCTAAAAAAGATGTGTAGCATTCCAAAAATTACTACCTTTCTTTTATATATATATATATATATATATTAGAGGAGTTCTTATTTTTTGAAAGTCACACACACACACACACAATATATATATATATATATATATATATATATGTGTGTGTGTGTGTGTGTGTGTGTGTGTGTGCAGTTACATAGTTTCAGGGATGTTATACTTGATAATAAAAAATACCCAATAATATTTGGCTCTATTGACAGAGGCTGCAGACTACACCGACGGCACCTCAGCAGAGTGGTAAGACACCCTCCCAAGAGTGTCCTGTTTATGACACTAAATATTTTGATGGTGAGGTTCCAGTAATGCTGGAGCTTTGGAGGATGCAGAGGGCCTCTTCATTCCTATTGCTCCCAGGTCCACTCTAGCTCGGAGTGATAGCACCTGATAAGGTTCCTATCTATGAGTCAAGTAGAACTCTGAATTGCTCGAAATAGAACCGCTTTTACATTTAAACTGCGTTCTTTTGCTCAACTGAATTGTTTGAAATAGAACTGCTTTTTGACATTGAAACTGTAATTACGCTAAACTAAATTGTTTAAAAAATAACTGTTTTAACATTTAACTGTGTGTAAACAAAATCTATCCTTATACTAAACTGAATTGTTTGAAGTAGAACCTAATTGTTTGATTTAGAAATATTTCTGACAATTATGCTGTGTGTCCACGCTAAACTGAATTGTCTAAAATAGAACTGATTATTTGAATAAAAATGGATTCGGTATGAAATAACCTAAAAAGGTTGATATTCCATAAAACCCAAACAACTAACTAACCAACCAACCCAATAATATTCGTTTTGACAGTATATTGTACCACGAGAAATAAGATCGAAGTAGACACCTTATTTACTGTCCCTGGAAAAACATTATGGAATAAGCCCACCATGAGGATATTTTCCTTGGTTTCTTATTTAGCAGTAAATAAGCTAATAGCAAATTAGAGAAAGAGATCTTTTTCTTTAATAATTGAACATACTAGGTTGATAAAGTATAACTTAAACAAAGTAAACAGAATAATTTGATTTAATAATATAATTTTTTTTGGAAATACGGTTCCACCAAATGTTAAAACAATTGAAAAGATAGTAAAACAGTTGGAATCGAAATCCGATTAAAAATTTATAAATGAAATTTAAAAAAAAATGGTCCATAAATATGCTTCATTCTCCCAAGAAGATCGGTCATTCGGAAAAGGTGAAAACATTTCAATAAAGAATATTGCTTTCAATTAGTGAAATCCATACCTTAAAGATGTAAGGATATCAAAAAAGGTCATATAAGAGGAAGTGGAAAATCTTTTTTGGTGGGGTGTACAAATTTATAGACAATATTGTATTTATAAAACTTATTGAAATTTCAATTTGAAATTCATAATTTAAAACGTAAAGGTTTAAAATTTAAAATTCAAAGATTTATATTTAAAATTTATAGACGATATTGCATTTATAAAACTTATTGAAATTTTAATTTGAAATTTAAAATTTAAAACGTAAAGGTTTAAATTTTAAAATTTAAAATTTAAAGATTTATATTTAAAATTCATAGAGGATATTGCATTTATAAAACTTACTGAAATTTAAATTATAGAATGATTAATTTTTAATTTAAACATTTAGAATTTATAGATTTCTATTTAAAATTACGTATAAATTTATAGACGATATTGCATTTATAAAACTTTATGAAATTTCAATTTAAAATTTGAATTTCAGATTTTAAAATTAATAGATTTATATTGAAAATTTAACATTTATAGATGAGATTGCATTTATACAATGTACTGAAATTTAAAATTTAAAATAATTAATTTTTAATTTAAAGGTATAGGATTTATAGACTTATATGTTTAAGATTTCAAATTCATAGACGATATTGCTTTTGTAAAATTTATTGAAATTTAAAATTTAAAATTCTAAATGTAAATGTTTAAAACGTAAACATTTATATTGATATTTAAAGTTTAAAATATGTTGACGACATTGCACTTATAAAACTTATTGACATAATTTAGAATTTAAATTTCTAGTTTTAAAATTTAAAGATTTTAGATTTAAAGATTTATATTTAAAGTCTAAGATTTATAGACGACATTGCATTATAAAACTCATTGAAATTAAGAATTCTAAATTTTAAATTTCAAGTCTTAAAATGTAAAAATTTAATATTTGTAGATATATATATAAAGCTTAAAATTTATAGACGATATTGCATTCATAAATCTTATTAAAATTTAAAGGTTTATAATTTATAGATTTATATTTAAAATTTAAAATTCATAGACGATATTGCATTTATAAAAGTTATGAAATTTAAAATTTTAAATTTCAAAACTATAGATTTATATAAAAATTTTAAATTTATTGATCATATTGCATTTATAAAACATAGTGAAATTTAAAATTCTAAATTTATAGATTTAAAATTCACAGATTTAAGATTTATGGATTTATATATAAAATTTAACATTTATAGACGATATTGCATTTATAAAATTTATGAAAATTTAAAATTTAAAATTTAAAGATTTAATATTTATAGATTTATATTTAGAATTAAAGATTCAGAGACGATATTGCATTTATAAAACTTATTGAAATTTAAGATTTAAAATTTAAAAGTTTAAAATCTACAGATTTATATTGAAAATTTAAAATTTATAGACGATATTGCATTTATGAAACTTATTAAAATCTAAAATTTAATGTATTAAGATTCACACATTTATATCTAAAAGTTAAAATTTATAGACAATATTGCATTTTTGAAACTTATCAAAATTTAAAATTTAAAGGTTTAAGATTTATAGATTTATATTTAAAATTTAAAATTCAAAGACGATATTGCATTTATAGAACTCATTGAAATTTAAGATTTAAAATTTAACGGTTTAAAATTTACAGATTTATATTGAAAATTCAAAAATGATTTAGATTTGAAATTAAAATAGACACTATTGCATTTGTAAGACTTATCGACATCTAAAATTTCAATTTTAAATGTTTAAAATTTTTACATTTAAAATTTTGAATATAAAATATATAGAAATATTGTATTTATAAAATTTGTTGAAATTTAAAATGTAAAATTTAAAATTTATAGACAATATTGCATGCATAAAATTTATTGAAATTTAGAATTTAACATTTAAAATTCAAAGACTATATTGCATTTATAAAACTTATTGCAATCTAAAATTGGAAATTTAAAATTTATAGACGATATTGCATTTATAAAACTTATTGCAATCTAAAATTGGAAATTTAAAATTTATAGACGATATTGCATTCATAAAAGTTATTGCAATCTTAAATTTGAAATTTAAAATTCATAGACGATATTGCATTTATAAAACTTATTGCAATTTAAAAGTTTAAATTTAAAATTTATAGACGATATTGCGTTTATAAAACTTATTGCAATATAAAATTGGAAATTTAAAATTTATAGACGATATTGCATTTATAAACTTATTGCAATCTAAAATTGGAAATTTAAAATTTATAGACGATATTGCATTTATAAAACTTATTGCAATCTAAAATTGGAAATTTAAAATCTATAGACGATATTGCATTTATAAAACTTATTGCAATCTAAAATTGGAAATTTAAAATTTATAGATGATATTGCATTTATAAAAGTTATTGCAATCTTAAATTTGAAATTTAAAATTCATAGACGATATTGCATTTATAAAACTTATTGCAATTTAAAAGTTGAAATTTAAAATTTATAGACGATATTGCGTTTATAAAACTTATTGCAATATAAAATTTGAAATTTAAAATTTATAGACGATATTGCATTTATAAAACTTATTGCAATCTAAAATTGGAAATTTAAAATTTATAGACGATATTGCATTTATAAAACTTATTGCAATCTAAAATTGGAAATTTAAAATTTATAGACGATATTGCATTTATAAAACTTATTGCAATCTAAAATTGGAAATTTAAAATTTATAGACGATATTGCATTCATAAAACTTATTGCAATCTAAAATTGGAAATTTAAAATTTATAGACGATATTGCATTTATAAAACTTATTGCAATCTAAAATTGGAAATTTAAAATTCATAGACGATATTGCATTTATAAAACTTATTGCAATTTAAAAGTTTAAATTTAAAATTTATAGACGATATTGCGTTTATAAAACTTATTGCAATATAAAATTGGAAATTTAAAATTTATAGACGATATTGCATTTATAAAACTTATTGCAATCTAAAATTTTAAATTTTAGATTCATAGACGATATTGCGTTTATAAAACTTATTGCAATCTAAAATTGGAAATTTAAAATTTATAGACGATATTGCGTTTATAAAACTTATTGCAATCTGAAATTTGAAATTTAAAATTTATAGACGATATTGCATTTATAAAACTTATTGCAATCTAAAATTTTAAATTTTAGATTTATAGACGATATTGCATTTATAAAACCTATTGCAATCTAAAATTGGAAATTTTAAATTTATAGACGATATTGCATTTATAAAACTTATTGCAATCTGAAATTTGAAATTTAAAATTTATAGACGATATTGCATTTATAAAACTGACTCAGGTCTCTTAATGGAAAAATAGAATTGCAAAAACTTTGTATCTTTTACCTTTGTATAGAACATTTATGTAGCTGTACTTATCCATTTACATTACTATATATTAAAAAATTAATCTTTCTCCTGGTCATCACATTATGTCACGTATTGTTATGTATCTCAGTGCATATTGATCTCTAAAACTTATTATAGAGTGTGTTGTTTGTAGTATTACATAAATCACCCGTATGCTAAATCGTATGACAGAAATACCCCTCACATTTAAAGTAACACCTTTGTGATTCAAATGAACTTAGGCAAGTGGTAATAGTAGCTCCACCTAGCTAATATCTTATCATAATCTTTTCAAATACGATCCATTACGCTGAATGGTTAGACCGGTGCTCACTGTGCTTTTGCTGTTGAAAAGTTTTCTTAAGACATGATTTGGTTTGGTTTGGTTTAGTTTAGTTTTATGGCATATCAACCATTTTTGGTTATTTAATGCCAAACCTATTTTTATACATATAAACATTTGTATTTCAAACAATTCAGTTTAGCATAAGTACACAGTATAAATGACAAAAACAGTTCTATTTCAAAATATCCTGTTTAGTCAACAAAGTTAAATTGTTCCAAATATTTCTATGTATCATTCACAATTTAATTAAACTTCAATCATTTATTTGCTCACAGTAAAATGGCAAAACAGTTCTATTTCAAATAATTCAGTTTAGCATGAACCCATAGTTTATTTCTATTTGACCCATAGATAGGACCCTATCAGGTGCTATCACTCCGAACCAGAGTGGACCAGGGAGCCATGACAATAAAGAGGTACTCCACATTCCGCAAAGCTCCAGCATCACAGGAGCCTCACCATCAGATTGTTTAGTGTCATATCCAAGACACAAGGTGGGAGAGTCTTATCCATCTGCAGAGATTCAGTCGGCGTATGACAAAAAAATGACAAAATAGTTCTATTTCAAATAATTCAGTTTAGTATGAGCCCATAGATTATTTCTATTTGACCCATAGATAGGACCCTATCCGGTCCTACCACTCCAAGCCAGAGTGGACCTGGGAGCCATGACAATAAAGAGGTACTACACATTCCGCAAAGCTCCAGCATCACAGGAGCCTCACCATCAGATTGTTTAGTGTCATATCCAAGACAAAAGATGGGAGAGTCTTATCCCTCTGCTGAGATTCAGTCGGTGTATTCTTCAGCCCCAGCCGAAAGGCCCCCAGGACACTCGATGGGCGTCTCTAATCTCTCTGCAGAGACGCAGTCTGTGTATTCTGCAGCTCCAACCAACGAGGCAATTTCTTAAGATTGGTGAAAATATATTTACAGTTCTATATGACTCATTGGTGGACAGGTAAAACTGTTCTGCGTCAGAGTGAACCTGGGAGTAATGGTAATAAAGGCGTACATTAAACTCCCCAGATCTCCAGAACTTGATCCTCACTATCAAATCCAATAAGTATCCTATCCAGGACCCCCCTTTTTTGGAGGAAGAGGAGGCTTAAACTCTGCAGATGATTCAGTCAGCATCTTCTAACTGAGAGGGCGTGTTTCAACTTTTAATTAATATCTTAGCTCAAGTTTAATATATAAAAAATGATGAAAAACTTTACACGGTCTTTAATGACTTTTTAAAATAATTTATTCCTTTACTATTATTATCATTGAAACTCCCCTCAGAGTTTTTCCCTCCTGCGTTTGCTGATGGTTTTTCACTGGAGCTTGAGTGACAGCAAGTCTCTTCAAGTCTCCAGGACTCTTCTCAGTATTTTGGTTGATCTTAATAATGCTGTAATCCTCTTATTTCCAAGTCTACTACTCCTTTAGCGAATCTTTTAGGGATTGTTCCGAGTGCACCAATTACAATCGGTATCCCCGTCACCTTCGTGTTCCATAGTTTTTTTAAATTTTTTTAGCAAGGTCTAGGAACTTATTTCTCTTTTTTGCATTCTTTGAATTTTACTCTGTGATCTCCCCGGACTGCAAAGTCCATTATTCGGCAGGTTCTTTTTTTTTTTGGTTTTTTTTTTTTTGGACTATCACTAGGTTTGGTCGTCTGGCCGAGATTAGTTGATCTATTTGTGACTGAAAATCCCAAGGAACTTTGGGTGTCCCATTCCCCGGGAAGGATTCTGATTTGTGTATATACCACTTGTTTGTTTGGTCAAATTTAGATTTATTATTATCATTACTATTATCATTATTACGTGAGAAAATGTTTTAAGAATCGAGGCACTCAAATTTCCTTCCCATGGGGCAAGGCTGTAGAAGGACATACTTGTTGGTTTAAAGGCCGCATGCTGCTCTTTAAGGCCACAGGTTCCCAATCCCTGATATGTAGCCATGATATCACGTTTATATTATTCTATATTTGCTCAGCTCGCATATTTATACATATAATTTCCCACCCCTTCGCACGAGCAAGACTTGACACAAGGTCATTTTAGCAGAGTTTAACAGACATGTATTCAGTGTTTTCCTTCTTCCAGATCAGCCACCATGTCTAAGAGCTCAGTCTGCCCTACTATTTACCCATTGCTTGAGGAAGAATAGTTGGATGCATACCTTTCCCATGAGCATCAATGCTATGTGAAATGCAAACAGCCTTTGAACATAGACCGCCGCGTCCATCTTCCTCGATGATGACCGTTACACTACAGGCGCTGCATACAGGTTTCAGCAAAATGACCACTCATATTTAAAAATCAAATGTTGTTTTTCTTAACCCTTCAATTACTTTTCCATTCCGCACGGTGCTAGAAATACAAAAATGGTCACACACACCACTGATTTAAGAATTCGACAATCGTCGCATGCGGCAACAAGCAGGTTGAATAAAGAGAAAAAGCCATGATTTACATCGGAAAAGATTTATCGTAGATCAAACGAGTACGAATACATTTGCTGTTGTATAGCCGCATACATATATACATACAAATATATGCGGAAACAATCAGCCGATAATATACGAACTTCAATGTACGAACGAACACACTTCTTTATAAAAAATATATCTCTCACACTTTATTCTCGAAAGGGTGATGTTTGTTATGTGTGAGAGAGATGAGTTGGAGACGGAGACAGACTGTTATTTTGACCCAAAGTTCTTCTCGTGACCATAGCTGCACTTCTTCTTCATCTTGGCTGGGTTGCTCAATCGTGGGTGCCGCTTCTGTCTGCCGCTTGGTCTCAATTCGGCATCTTGTCTCCAACTGGCTCCAACTGACTCAAGCCGTCTGTTCTCTGGTTATATTATTGTTTAACATCCACCTGCTTCCGCTGTTCTTCCGCTTATTTACACAGGTGCATCTCTTGATTCACGGCTCGGTCGAGGGTCAATATGTGACATTGCTACCTGTTATATGGGGGTATTTCCGTGACAAGCCAGTTTAAACTCCAGTCGCACTCAAACTTTCACTTTCGGCTAAAAAATCCTCGGGATATGTATGAACTTCCTTATCCCTCCAGCTAGAGGTTAAGTAGTATCAGAATGGCTTTGACATTAAATAACCCACGAGGTTTTATATGCCATAAAACAAAGACACAAAACCAGATGTCAGACATGATTTACAATCTCTCGCCAGTGACAACGCATAGCTCTATTTACCTTAGCCCGACGTATCTTTTTTTATCTTCTTTTTTCCCCGACATAAGCTTTCAATCAAAACTTTTAAGCAAGTATCATTTATTTTGTTTTTATTTATTTATTTTGTTATTGTGAGCTTCTCTACGATCAACCGCTCCCATCTTAACCCTGTTTCTTTCGAGCACATACTCGGTCACTTGCGTGGGCATATGTATATATATATATATATATACGCAACAGGCATGCAGGAACACAAAGACTGAAAAACAACCACTCTCTCTCTCTCTCTCTCTCTCTCTCTCTCTCTCTCTCACACACACACACACACACACATATATATATATATATATGTATATATATATATATAAACACAAACCTCTCTCTCTACATATATATATATATAATGTGGAAAATTAAATTGACATGTTTTATTTGGATGAGAGACTCATAATAAATTGCATACGTTGAATCGCTTCCATTCTAACTTTCTGTTTTCTTTCAAGCACATATTCGGTCGATTGTTTTCGAAGGAACACTTTGTCAATTCTTCCTGCCAATTCAAAAGACTTAAGAAGAACTAAATAGATAGATAAATAAATAAATAAATGACCCCGTGAAAACACGCAAGTCGACATTGATGAATATAAACGTACACTGATAAAAATGACTAGTAGAAAAAGACCCAAATAATCCCGAGTATTAAGTTCCCTTTGCGAATTAGGATCTATCATTATATATATATATATATTATATATATATATATATATACATATATATATATATATATATATATGATTTATTTTAGTACATATACATGTATGTATATATATATATATATATATATATAATTTTTTTTTCGTATATATTCATGTTTACAAGTTATTTTAGTATATGCCTGTCTATATAGTAAAATAAATTACATATGTAAGATGTAGGAAATGGAATCCGTGTTCCAAGACCAAATCCTGATCGTGTTTTTTTGCTTTTCAGACCATATGTAATTTATTATATATATATATATATATATATGTGTGTGTGTGTGTGTGTGTGTGTGTATATATATATATATGTTATTTTAGTATATGTCTGTATAGTAAAATAAATCACATAAGTGAGATGTAGGAAATGGAATCAGTGATCCAAGATCAAATCCTGATCGTGCTTTTTGCTTTTCAGGCCATATGTAATTTATTATGTTATATATATATATATATATATGCATGTATATCAAATCCTGATCGGGGCTTTTTGCTTTTCAGACCGTAATAATACTTTTGAAGAAGACATTAATCCATTTGTTCTTTTGCTATCTATGGATAAATAGTCGGTCAGAGTTATTTCTTTTGCTTTACATTTATTTTTCTCTTAAAATGAAATTTATGACTGGTGGAGAACACACATTTACGTCTACGTTGATAAATGGAGCGTATTATTGACCGAGTTGTTCGAGTAATACTCACGACACTATTGGCCAAAGGATTCGACAGAAACACCAGCCACATTTCAAAATGTCACTTCTGTGGTGCAAGTGAACTTAAGCAAGTGATAACGGTAGCTCCATTTAGATGGGCGATTGCGCAACGGAGAGCTTTAGTGAACCCACGCAGATATAAACAAACCCATACAAACATATTTATGTATATATGCATACATCAAGATGTAACATGGCCATACATGAATTTGGGAAACGTACATAGAATGTTCGTAACATATACACATAGAACATAGGAATCCCGAAACACGAAAAACACGTAACGACTTCTTAGTTCAGGTACGAAACCTTTTATTACCTTTGAGTTAAAGGTTTCGAAAGAGAGATGCACAATCTTTCTATAATGAATTTTCCATCTGCCCCCCATCGCGTGCGCATCCGCCACAAGGCCTCGGTGAGCTAGCGAAAGCCACCCTTTTTCTTCGGACCGCAAGACCCAACTCTGACTTTTTTCATATCCCCCAAAATACTCCGCGCTCGCTTCCGGTGCATGACTTCATTCACATCCCTCTATCTGGGATTTTTATTTTGACATCTCTGAATGACACATCCGCCCCGCGCGAGCGCGTGAACCCCTGCGTTCATGTTGCACCAAAGTAACCTATGCACTGAGCCGAAACGAAATCCCTCGGCCATTATATTACAAAGACACAGGAACACACACAAAGACTTACACGCACACATTCACTCACATACTCACACGCACACACTTAAATATATATATATATATATATATATATATATATATATATATATATATATTATTCAATCCAGCTAAACCGGAGTCGGGAATAATTCCGTCAGGACAAAAAATCATTCAACCATGAACATTTAAATTTTCCCGAAAAAGAGCTCAATGTAATTGACATTACAGAGCAATAATTCCTTTAAGAAAAAACAACAACAACAAAAAAAAAAACGGTCACATTAGGAATATGAATTTATTTCTATCCCGTTATGGGTATTGATATGAATCAATAACACCAAAAATAACAGCACTTCTTCAGATCTAATGGATAAATTAATTACAATCAGAATAGACACTGGAGAGTAAACACATACAGGTGGCCCAGTTGGCTGAGGCTGCAAAATACACCAACAGCAGCTCTCTAGAAGGGTAAACCTCTCCCCACTAGTGTCTTGATCATGACACTAAACAATCTGATGGTGACGTTCCAGTAATGCAGGAACTTTGGGGAATGGGGAGCACCCTTTCATTGCCATCGCTCCCCGGTCCCTTCTGGCCCGGATTGGTAGCACCTGATAGGGTCCTATAAATTGGCCAAATAGAGCTAAACTGTGTGCTAATGCCAAACTGAATTGTTTGAAATAGAACTGTTTTGTCATTTAAAAAGTGTACTTAATGCTAAACTAAATTGTTTGAAAAATAACTTTTTGATGATTTAACTGTTTGTAAATAAATGACTGATTTTTAATTGAATTGTTTGTGACATGTAGCTATACTTGCAACCATTTATCTTCGTTGACTAAATTGAAAAGTTTTAAAAAGAACTGTTTTTGACATTGAAACTGTGTACTTATACTAAACTGAATTGTTTGAAATAGAACTGTTCATATGTATAAAAATCGATTTGGCATTAAATAACCTACAATAGCTGATATACCCTAAAACCAAACCCAACCAACCAACTAATACATTCAGACACACACACACACATATATATATATATATATATATATTCGAAAAGAATGAAATATGACGGAATGAGAAAAGAACAATGTGGAAAATTAAATTTCACTTGGATGAGAGACACATAATAAACTGAATTTTACTTGTTTAAATTTTTTGTCTAAATTGAATTTTATATAAGGAAAAATGAATATATATATATATATATATATATATATATATATATATATATATGAATTTACCAATATTATATATATTATATATATATGAATTTACCAATATTATCCTCAGCGCTTTCGGACCCTTCATTGGCCAACATCAAGGGCTGTTTGCATCTGTAAGGAGTTTTGTTTTAATGAGTTTTGGCAAATTAATCCACCAATTCAAACCTGAAACCAAAACTCTTATCAGAAAACTCGAAAGGATCTTAATTATATTAGACAGACAAAATTCGTCTCTATCATTTAATGAAACATGCTTAAATGAAGGACTACTGCCTAACCACACACACACACACACACACACTCATATATAAATATATATATAGCCTGTCAAAAATTATGCAATTATCTCACTTAAATGATGTTAAGCTTGTTCATCTTTTGTTTAGTTGTATACAAACTAATAACACGTAAGACAAAAACATTTTCATTAAAAACCGAAGATTTTGGCTACATAATATATGAATCAACTTGATAATATTAAATAGATTTAGACCCTATGGTGTAATTTTTTGGTTTCTTTGGTTTAATGGTATATCAACCTTTGTAAGTTATTTGATATCAAAGCCATTCTTTTAGAAGAATAGTAGTGGTACTATTGAATCCATAACTGGGAGGATAAGAGGGTATCATTCATTTCCCAAGGGTATCTGTCCGAAAGCACGACTGGAGTTCGAACTCGCTTTACTACGATTCCGCAGTCCATCACTTTAATCATTACACCACGAGGACACCCCTGTTGTGTAATAGATAACGTGCTGGATTGTGAAATCGCAGTAAACGAGTTCGAGTTCCAGTCGTCCACCAACCCGCATAATTGGTGCTCCTCTCCAGTTGATTGGGTCACACTTCGGCCGGCTGTGTTGTGAACCGTGCGGTTTCGGTCGGGTGTGCCTCATTACTGGAGATACTTCTGGCCACAGGGGGCCGTCCCCCACGGCTTTAACCCTCTTCGTAGGAATTAGGTTCATCGGCTGGTGCCTGAAGCGCCCCTTGTAAGGGGAATGCTGACAGGGCTCGTGGCATTTTTGGAACTTATGGAAATGTCTGGGCTACGGCCCTGCGAAAGTACCCACCTTTTAAACGGTCTAGTGCCACACTTGTTCGCTGGGTGAGGCGTATAACAAATACCAGTTCCAGTCGTGCTCTGACATCAATCTTCGGACTTTAAAAAAATGTGAACCCTTTTATTCTTCCAGCTATTAGTAAAATTGTACTACAACTCTTTTTTTTTTTTACAAGGATGACTTTGGTATTAAATAACCAGCAAAGGTTGATATGCCATTAAACAAAGTAACCAACTCCTAACTTTACATTACTGATATGTTTTTGCTGATATGTTTTTATTGAAGCCTTGCAGCGAAAAATATCATGGAATCACCCGATCTAGAGAAAAACTTTATGGGTTCAGAGTGTGACTTCGGGAGCAAGTGAAATCAAATATATCTATTAAAAAAATGAAAAAAATTTCTTCCTTATCATCATCGAATCGTGCTGTTATCACGAATTTCCTTGAGTCTCTTGTGCCATTCGTCCCTATCATCCATCGCTCCCGGCAGGTCTTCCAGACTACATCCTGTATCTGTACAGAGCTTTCTTGTTGGTCGGCCAACACTAGTACGTCTATGTCAACAGATTCGTAAGAGAACGTCACTTATGAGTTCGTCCTTGCTTCTCAAATAGTGTCCTGTATGCCTATCCCGTCTTATCTCAAAAATTTTAGAGATAAGACATAAGTTCCCGTACACCTGCTGTTTCGTGGGGAATTCGAAAGATTACCATAACTCTAATTCTTTCTTTACAGTAGGATTTAATGTTAAATATGACCTATGTCGCATTCTTTTATTCACCTTCCAAATCTTAGAGATCATTCTGCTGCAGTATATATATATATATATATATAGTCTAATGGGTAGAGCGTTCGCGAATGGTGCGAGCAATCGGGGCTAAATCCCAAGTCGAGTCATTCCACAAACTTAAAACAGGGTACTTGATGCCACTTTGCTTAACAGTCATTATAATATAGTACGGATCAAGGAGAAAGTGGTACAATTCAAGGAATGTAGTTGTGCTTTGCCAACACCTTGGTGTTGTAAAGGGAGCTTTCGGGTCGCCCTCGACAACGGTCACCAACTTTACTTATATATATATATATATATATATATATATATGCATATGTGTGTGTGGTGGGAGAATATATAGCTTTTTCTCCAAAACATCAGCTGTACGGCTACTAACCACCCATCTCACAAGCAAACCATGTAAGATAAACATTGCTGGTGAAATAAGGACGAACTCGGAAGCGACTTTCTCTTAAGGACAATGACCCACAGTCGCACTAGTACTGGCCGAACAGCAAGGAGCCACATACATCAGTTTTATACGGACACCTTACAGTGTCTAGTGGTCTTGCCAGGAGTGATGAACGATCGGGACCGATTGAGGGAGAGAGAGAGAGAGAGAGAGAGACATGGAGAGAGAGAGAGAGGGAGAGAGAGAGAGAGAGTCAGTGAACTCTTTGCTGTCAGCATGATTCATCAATTTTATATATATATATATATATATATATATATATATATGGAAAAAAATGTTAACGGACGAAACATATTTGGTGTGGTTGATGATATATTTATTTTTTATTTATTTATTTTTGGCAAAGCGTTTTGCCTTCAGAATTTACCCGCATACAAAAGTATTCTGTCTGATTCGTTTTATTCCCTCTCTCTGTCTCTCGCTTATATATATATATATATATGGATATATATATATATATAGATATATATATATACATGTATGGATATATATATACATGTATGGATATATAAATCTCTCTCTCTCTATATATATATATATACATGCATATATATATATATATATGTATGTATATACGTCTATATGTACATGTATGGATATATATATATGGATATATATACATACATATATATATATATGGATATATATATATGTATGGATATATACATGTATATATATATCTATATATATACATGTATGGATGTATATGCACACACATATACGTATATATATATATATATATATGGACACATATATATATATGTGTGTGTGTGTGTGTGTATATATATACACACAAATATATATATATATATACATATATATATATATATATATATGGATATATATATGTATGGATACATATATATATATATATATATATGGATATTTATATATATATATATGGATGGATATATATATGCATGGCTATATATAAATACATGTATGGATATATACATATATATATATAGAGAGAGAGAGAGGGAGAGAGAGAGATTTTCGAGTTTCTTTTCTGAGTTACTTATGCTTTCATTACTTTTTACGCGACTTATCGTTATTATTATTATTATTATTATTATTATTATTATTATTATTATTTAAAGATGTGGAAAGCGAAAAGAGAAGAAACATCCAAAAACAAAGAAGCGAACATAAGTCCCTCCCCAATACGCCCCCCACCAAAAAAAAACAACTTCTGAACGACACACATTTTCTTATCTAATTCTTTTCTTGCCATTCTATTACTTTCTCATTTTTCCTCTAAAAAACCCCATACATCTTCCATAGACAGGCTTCAGCGTGTCCACCGGATGTTTCTCATGGTGAAATAACAACTACGATTAGCCTATCTGGTCGGTTATATGCATTCTACCCAACGACAGCATTAAAACATGACGTCTTCTCTGCCCCTGCAAGATAAGAATAATCCTCGGCTTGGTTAGCCAGTTACGCTAGCATACAATTATTTACTTCGATTCACACAGGGTACCCTTATACGACTGGCCTTGTTCCAAACTAAACTCTTATCAAGTAATCACCTACTGGACCCTTCCCATGGTATAATAGTCAGCGAGATAAGCTTGCAGACCGTGGATAATGAATTTGACACTCACCAGGTTCCTTGCCTAGTCTGCTGGGTCTGTAGAATACATCAACTGCACCTATGCAGAGGGGTAAGACCCCCACCAAACGAGTGTCCTGATATAACACTAAACAATCTCATGTTGAGGTTCCAGTGATGTTGGAACTTTGGGGAATGCGGAGTACCTCTTTATTGCCATTGCTCCTAGGTCCACTCTGACCCGGAGTGATAGCACCTGAGAGGGTCTTAACTATGGTTCAAATAGAACTAAACTTCATACTTATACTAAATTGAATTGTTTGAAATAGAACTGTTTTGACATTTAATTGTCTGTAAACAAAAAAAAAACAAAATAAAAAACAACTGTACTTAGATAAGTTGAATTGCTGGAAATAGAACTGTAATTTACTTCTCCAAGACAGGTTGTCATACCAAGGCTAAAGGACCCAGCCTGACCTATATGTACCCACGGTCGGACTTGTACTTTCCCAAAGCGTATTAACGCTATATGAAATATAAAAAACTTTATCCAGGATTTGTTTTGCTGCCGCATCCACCATATAGAAGGTCTGTAGCTTCGATCGAGTAAAATAATAATAATAATAATAATAATAATAATAATAATAATAATAATAATAAACGATCCATCACATAATAAGTGCATGCAGCAAATTAGCACAGAAGGAGAAGAAGGAATATAAGACTAAACACGACTGGGTCGGCATGGTGATCCACTGGGAAATGTGCAAGAAATTAAAATTTGACCACACTAACAAATGGTATATGTACAACCCAGCAACTGTCATCCAAAATGACACACATAAACTCCTATGGGACTATGACATATAAACGGATCACTTAATCTCGGCCAGAAGACCAGACCTTATAATAATCAACAAAAAAAAAAAAAAAAAAAAAATGAGGGTGTGCAAAATTGTCAACTTTGCTGTTCCGGCTGACCACTGAATAAAACTGAAAGAATTTGAAAAAAAGGATAAGTACCTCGACCTTGCTAGAGAATTGAAAAAGATGTGGAACATGTAAGTGACGATTGTACCATATTGTGATTGGTGCTTTTGGCACAATAACTAAAGGATTATAAAAGGACCTGGATGACTTGGAAGTTGGCAGACGAGTGGAGACCATCCAAACATTATTGAGATTACTGAGAGGTGTCCTGGAGACTTGAGGAGACTTGCTGTTACTCAAACTCCAGTGATAAACCATCAGCTAATAGTGATGTGAGAAACTCTAAAGGAGTAAAAAAATTATTATTATTATTATTCCCTCATTAGAGCTTTTACTGTTCCGACACTGCAACGCAGTATACAATCAAAATCCGATAGATAGATGGATGAAGGGATGCATACTCCCCTTCCCTAAAAAGGGGGACCTAGGATTAGCCAAAAACTACCGAGGCATAACACTTACATCCATAGCTGCCAAAATCTACAATGCTCTACTACGAAACCGAATAGAACCCAAAATAGACAACATACTTAGAAAAAACCAAAATGGCTTCCGAAGAAATAGATCCACGACCTCACAAATATTAACCATCCGCAGAATCCTTGAAGGTGTACGGGCAAAGAACCTACAAGCAACATTAATATTTGTCGACTTTACCAAGGCTTTCGACTCCATTCACAGAGGAAAAATGGAACAAATCCTACTAGCGTACGGCATACCTAAAGAAACCGTAGCGGCAATAACGATTCTCTATAGAAACACTAAAGTAAAAGTACGATCACCGGATGGAGACACAGAATACTTCGACATTGTAGCAGGAGTACTACAAGGGGACACGCTGGCTCCGTACCTCTTTATCATTTGTCTAGACTACGTACTTAGAACATCGATTGACAAAATCAAAGAGAATGGCTTCGAACTGACGAAGAAAAGAAGCAGAAGATACCCCGCAACAACAATTACCGACGCCGACTACGCCGATGACATAGCGATACTGGCAAATACACCTGACCAAGCCGAAACACTTCTGCATAGTTTGGAACGAGCAGCAGCAAGCATAGGCCTCCATGTTAATGCACACAAAACGGAATATATGTGCTATAACCAAACGGGGGACATCTCCACTCTAGAAGGAACCCCTCTTAAACTAGTAGACAAATTCACGTACCTAGGAAGCAGCGTCGAATCAACCGAAAAGGACATCGAAACGAGGTTAACGAAAGCATGGACAGCTATCAATAGGCTATCGACTATATGGAAATCAGACCTAACCGATAAAATGAAACGCAGTTTCTTCCAGGCAGCGGTCACATCGATACTGCTATATGGATGCACTACATGGACGCTAACAAAACGGCTGGAGAAGAAACTAGATGGCAATTACACAAGAATGCTGCGTGCAATCCTGAACAAGTCCTGGCAGCAACATCCCACAAGACACCAACTGTACGGCCACCTGCCCCCTATCACGAAAACTATTCAAGTTAGACGAACCAGACATGCAGGACATTGCTGGAGAAGCAGAGATGAACTCATAAGGGATGTACTCTTATGGATCCCCACACATGGCCGCGCAAAAGCAGGACGACCAGCACGAACGTACATTCAGCAGCTATGTGAGGATACAGGTTGTTGTCCTGAAGACCTACCTAGGGCGATGAACGATAGGGAGGAGTGGCGAGAGAGGGTCAGGGATATCCGTGCTGCCAGCACGATATGATGATGATGATGAGAGCTTTTCACATCAGCGTTAGCCGATGGTTTTTCACTGGAGTCTGAGTGACAGCAAGTCTCCTCAAGTTTCCAGGACTCTTCTTAGTATTCTGGCCGTTCTCAACAATGCTGTCGTTTGGATGATCTCCTCTCTTCCGCCAACTTTCAAACCCTCTAGTCCCTTTAGCAATCCTTTAGTTACTGTTCCAAACGCACCAATTACAATTGGTATAATTGTCACCTTCATGTTCCACAGTTTTTTTCAATTCCCTTGCAAGGTCGAGGTACTTATCCTTCTTTTCTTATTCTTTCAGTTTTATTCTGTAGTCAGCCGGGACAGCAAAGTCGACTATTTTGCAAGTTCTCTTTTTTTGTTGATTATTGTTAGTTCTGGTCATCTGGCCGGGTATTATTATTATTATTATTATCTTGGACTGTTACATAGCCATATACACGAATATGGCCATGTGCGAAATAGACATATAATGTTCATAACGATAGAACATATAAAGAACATAGGAATCTCGAAATTCGAAAACACGTAACGGCTTCTTGTTCAGGTACGAAACCTTTTTGTCAACTTTGAGTTAAAGGTTTCGACATAAGGAGGAGAGACACAATCTTCTATGCTGTCTTATTCATTTGGCCCTCATCTCGAGCGGCCCCCATAAGGCGCAAGTTCGCTTCGCGTTTGCGAGCTCCCAAAGTCGAACCTCTTCGTTTGGCGTCTAGTTCTCAACTCTCTTTTTTCAAATCTCCACAAACCACTGCGCGCTTCCGGTGAGTGACGTCACTGGCACCCCGTCACCCGTTTCGTCTCGGACTATTGTGACTTCTGCGTGATACCTCCATTCGCCTGCACGCGTCCGCGTTAACACCCACCTCAATGTTTGCACCTAACTAACCCATGTGCTGAGCCGAAAGGTTCTCAGCCTAACTTAACTCAAAGGCATGGACCGAAATCCCTTGGCCATTACGTCACAGGACTCTGAGATACAAATAGATCAGCCAATCTCAGCCAGAAGAGCAGACCTAGTGATAGTTGACAACAGAGACAGAGACAGAGAGAGAACCAGGTGAATAGTGTACTTTGCCGTCACGGAGGATGACATAGTGAAAACCAAAGTAAACAAAAAGAGAAACAAGAAGTTAGACCTTGCCGGAAAACTATAAAAGTTATGAAACATGAAGATGACAGTGATATCAGTTATAATTAGTGCACTCAGAACGATCCCCAAAGGCTTGGTGTCCATTCGGCTGGGGCTATAGAATACACCGACTGCACCTCTGCAGAGGGGCAAGCTCCCTCCCCCACCAACAAGAGTCCTAGATATGACACTTAACAATCTAATGGTAAGGTTCCAGTGATACTGGTGCTTTGGGGAATGCGGAGTACCCCTTTCATTGCCTTTGCTCCCAAGTCCACTTTGGCCCGGAATGGTAGCACCTGATAGGGCCCTATCAATCGGTTAAATAGAACTAAATGCTTACATATGCTAAACTGAATTTTTTGAATTAGAACTGTTTGACTAAAATGAATTGCTTGAAATAGAAATGATTTTGACAAATAAACCGTGTACTTACATTTAAACTGCGTGTTTATGCTAAAGTGAATTATTTGAAATGGAACTGTTTTTTGACATTAAAACTGTGCCTACACTAAACTGATTTGTTTTATATAGAACTCTTTTAACCTTTAAATGTGTGTAAACAAAGCGTGTACTTATACAAAACTGAATTATCTGAAATAGAACTGCTTGACTAAACTGAATTGCATGAAATAGAAATGTTTCTCACAATTAAACTGTACTTATATTTAAACTACTTCCTTATGCTAAACTGACTTGTTTAAAAGTATATTCATGAGAATGCATTTGGTGTTAAATAACCAACAAAGGTTGATATGCCATAAAACCCAACCAACCAACCAAAGTATTGATGCGGGGGCTGGAAGAGTTGAACGAGGCTGTTTACATCTGACGTAGCGGAAACAACCTAACAAAGGTATGAGTCCAGTTGTTCTCCCTGCAGCCATGAGTAAATAGTAGGGCAGACTGTACTCTTTAACCTGTGTATGGACAAATTCACCTACCTAGGAAGCAGTGTCTCCTCAACCGTAAAAGACATCGACACGCGGCTAACGAAGGCATGGACAGCTATCGATAGGCTATCGATCATATGGAAATGAAATCTGACCGATAAAATTAAACGCACTTTCTTCCATGCAGCGGTCTTGTCGATACTGTTGTATGGATGCACTACTTAGACGCTAACAAAACAGCTGGAGAAGACGCTAGACGGCAATTATACAAGAATGCTGCGAGCAATATTGAACAATTCCTGGCGGCAATACCCAACAAGTCACCAACTATACGGCCACCTGCCTTCCATCACGAAAACTATCCAAGTTAGACCTGCCAGAGGCGATGAACGACAGGGAGAAGTAGCGAGAGAGGGTCAGGGATATCCGTCCTAGCGGCACGACATGATAATGATAATGATGATGGAAATCCCCCTGGGAGAAGGAAAGTATTTAAACTCTCAAACTCAGTTTTACAATTGACTTTGTGTTGTGTCCAGGTCGTACGGAGGTTTGGTCAAATATACATGTGTACATATTTGTGATTTATAGGACTTTTTGATGCCGAAATTTTACTGATTGTATGAAATAATTTACTCTCAACAGTCGACGAATTTTTTTATTTTCAAGGGGTGTCTGAGTGGTTTGTATTGAAATGAAAAAAGAAAAACGTAACATTTATTTATTACTTTTAATGTAGTGAGAAGTATTTGAAAATTCGTTCACACAACGTAGAAACATATATATTAATTTTCGTGATGTCATGGCCAGGCTGACATAAGAGAAAGTCTTGATAAGTGATGTTAACATCTTGATAATCATTCAAAGATAGTGCTCTGCCAGTATATGTATCTGTGCATACACGACAAACCATAGTCAAGATCAAGTTCTGAAAAGTCATACAAAGATGTTTTATGTCCGAAGGTTACATATATATATATATATATATATATATACAGAGAGAGAGAGAAAGAGGTGGGGAGAGAATTGCTCATAAATAAATACGTCCCAAACAATCTTTACACATATATCTATTTTTTCTAAACCTTTGATACAAGAATTTTTGATATTTCTTATGAGACACCATGCGGGATATAATGCAATAAAAACTGATATGATTTGAAGTTATTCATTACCAAATTCTACAAAAGTAGACGGTTTCAACGAAAATTATGACAGTAAAGATATATAAAAAGAACGTATTCATCTTTGGACAAGTTAACAGACACACACACACACACACACGCACGTACACACACGCATACAGATATATGTATATATGTGACTTTTCCTTTCATTTTCTTTAAACAAAAATTATACTGCCCTGAAGTTGGTTGTATGGACCAATACGTCGGCAAATTTCATATAAAGTATAAATACTTTGAATATTTTTTATTGTTCATCTCTTACATCCACACACACACACACATACACACACACACCACACACACACACACACACACACACACACACACACACACACACACACACACAGACACATACAGATATTTGTATATATGTGAATTTTCCTTTCATTTTCTTTAAACAATAATTATACTGCCCTGAAGTTGGTTGTATGGACCAATACGTCGGCAAAATTTCATATAAAGTATACATACATTGGATATTTTTTATTGTTCATCTCTTACATCCACACACACACACACACACACACACACACACACACACACACAGATATATGTATATATGTGAATTTTCCTTTCCTTTTCTTTAAAAATAAATTATACTGCCCTGAAGTTGGTTGTATGAACCAATACGTCGGCAAATTTCATATAAAGTATAAATACTTTGGATATTTTTTATTGTTCATTTCTTACATCCACACACACACACACACGCACACACAGACACACACACACACACAAACATACAGATATTTGTATATATGTGAATTTTCCTTTCATTTTCTTTAAACAATAATTATACTGCCCTGAAGTTGGTTGTATGGACCAATACGTCGGCAAATTTCATATAAAGTATAAATACTTTGGATATTTTTTATTGTTCATCTCTTACATCCACACACACACACGCACACACAGACACACACACACACACACGCACACAAACATACAGATATATGTATATATGTGAATTTTCCTTTCATTTTCTTTAAACAATAATTATACTGCCCTGAAGTTGGTCGTATGGACAAATACGTCGGTAAAATTTCATATAAAGTATAAATACTTTGGATATTTTTTATTGTTCATCTCTTACATCCACACACACACACACACAGAGACACACACACACACACACACACACACACACACACACACACAGACATACAGATATATGTATATATGTGAATTTTCCTTTCATTTTCTTTAAACAATAATTATACTGCCCTGAAGTTGGTTGTATGAACCAATACGTCGGCAAATTTCATATAAAGTATAAATAATTTGGATATTTTATATTGTTCATCTCTTACATCCACACACACACACACACACACACACACAGACACACACACACACACAAACATACAGATATTTGTATATATGTGAATTTTCCTTTCATTTTCTTTAAACAAAAATCATACTGCCCTGAAGTTGGTTGTACGGACCAATACGTCGGCAAAATTTCATATAAAGTATACATACTTTGGATATTTTTTATTGTTCATCTCTTACATCCACACACACTCATATATATATATATATATATATATATATATATATGCATATTTTGGTAACATGTCTTCGTTAATACATATTTCATTGGACATAATAGACATTTTCTGTCTACATATTTTCTTCTGGATCCATTTGTATATATATATATACATATATCACTTGAGCCTGAAAACCGTCTAAAATATTATAATCTCTCCACAAGAATGTCGACTATTATCTCGTTACGTCAGTTATAAAATAAAATTAACCGGTGGGAAAACTCTCTACTCTGAGTTTCACATAAGGGATCTTCAGGTGAAATTTTTTCCATACGTCTGAAGTCTGGACCTAGTTCAGTTGATATTATTTCATTTTATTTGAAATCATCACCATCATCATCATCATGTCGTGCTGCTCACACCGATTTCCCCAACCGTCCTCCGTCATCCGTCTCTATCGTCTATTGCTTCTGGCAGATTTTCCAAGCTGCATCTTGTGTCGTCACACAGCAGAGGTAGATGAGTTCTAGCTGTTCATCCTACACTTACTCGTCCGTGTGAAGGGATCCACAGGAAAACGTCGCTTATGAATTTGCCCTTGCTCCTCTAGCAGTGTCCTGCATGTTTTGTTCGTCTAATTTGGATTGTCTTCGAGATGGTGGCCAAACAGCTGCAGTTTCGTGGGATGTTGCTTCCAGGATTTGTTTGATATAGCTCTTAGCATTATTGTGCAATTGCTGTTGAGCTTTTTCTCAATACGTTTATTCAGCGTCCAAGTGGTGCTTTCATACAGTAGTATTGACACGACCTCCGTTAGGAAAAAATGTATTTTACTATTTGAAATATCAAGAATATATATATATATATATAGTAAAGTAAAAGTAAAGTTGGCGGCTGAAAAGCTCCCTTTACAATAGCTACAACACCAAGATGTAAGGGAAAGCACCACTACTTTCCCTGGATTGCTGCGCTTTGATCCATACCGTATAATGCTAAGTGTTAAGCAGAGTGGCAATAAATACCTTTTTTAAGTCTTTGGTAAGACTCGACTAGGGATTGAACCCCGGTCTCCTGAGCCACTCGCGAACACTCAACCCACCAGACCAATGGGCCGCTTACTTACTTAAAACATATATATATATATATATATATATATATATATATATATATCGGGTTGACTTCCACGAAATGGAAGGAGAAGTATTCAAACCATAAATTTACCTTCTCCCACGAACACCTAAAACACCATACGGCACTATCGAAACAATTCTGGTGTTTGAAAAACAAAGGGTTAACCCCTGAAATTGAATTGTCTAATTTGAAAAATTCAAATACTCCAAATAGTTTTGACGGTAGATGCAATCTGTGCTTAGAAGAGAAAATACATATATTGACATATAAATTGCCTGATAAGTTATTAAATAAGAGAAGTGAATTAATAGCTAGATGTAGACATAGGACAAAATTTAAACTATAGTCTATAAATTTAAAAACATAGAAATAAATAGTGAAACCAGACAAAAAAAAAAAACGTATCCAATATACACACATGGAAAAAATAGGTAGATAAATAAATAGTATCAAAAATAATATAAGCATTAATATTTCCCTTAAATGTTAATTATCGAACTTAACAAGAAAAGAAAATAAATAAAATAAAATAAATAAAAAGTTAAATTACGGTAATTATAACTGACGGAAGAATTTCGAAAATAAAATAAATAGGTAAATAAAAAAAACCGAAATTCAATAAAACGAGGAGGTGACTCTTTAAATCTCTCCCCCCCACGTGTTTATTCTGTTTTATTTATCCATTGGATCTAAAGAAGTCCTGTTATATTTTTCTTCGTGTTTTTGGTTCACACCAGAAACGAAAAACAGGATAGAAATAAATTTATAATCCTAAAATAATCGGTCTTTGGTTTTTTCTTTGAAGAAATATTGCTCAGTAAAATCAATTACATTGAGCTCTCTACCAGGAAAATTTAAAAGTTCAGCTCCTGAATGATTTTCTTGTCCTGAAGGAATTACTCCCAACTCTGGTTTAACTGGACCGAATAATACATACATACATATATATATATATATATATATAATGTCTTGGTTGTCAGTATCTCACTTTGTGGTTTTATTGCAGACTAAATGCGGTATAATTTTAAGTGCTCAATATCTGTGATAGCGCTATATATATATATATATATATATATATATATATATTTATATATATATATATATATATATATATATATAAACACTTCAGGAAACTAGATCAGTTTCGACCTAATTCCTTCCTCAAGATAGAAGTAAAGATTTTTTCGGTGTCATTACAAAGAGGATGACGAGATTCGTGATAAATAATGGATATGTCAATGCATATATACAAACGGCTGGAATTCCCGGCTTTTCAGGTTGTATTGAACATACCACTTTGTTATGGGATCGAATAAAAACGATCCAAAATAATAAATCAGCCGAACTTCAAGTCATTTGGTTAGATCTAGAAAACGCATATGGCTCAGTAAGACGCCAACGACTTGAGAAAGCCATAAAGCTCCTTTGGATTCCTGAGAACATTAAAAACCTTATATCAGCGTACTTTAAATGTACCTATATAAGGTTTTCTAATTATAAATATTTAAGTCACTGGCAAAAGATGAATATTCGTATAATGATGGGCGGTATCATCTCTCCACTACTCTTGGTTTTGGAAATGGAGATGATATTGCGTTGTAGTGAAGGCAACTCTTATGAAAAAACCGGTTCATCAATGGAGGCTTTTATGTATGATGTAACTCTAGTCGCAGAATCCAGATCCCACATAGAACAACTGCTGACGTGCCTACAGAAGCTCTTCAAATGGGCTGCGATGAAAATAAGGCCTTGAAAAGTTTATCGATAATTAAATGAAACTACAGAGAGATAAAGTTCTCCGTCGATGGGAACGAAATCCCCTCAATCTGCGAAAAAAGCGTTAAGAACCTCGGTCGCTGCTACTCCGATATCGTTCGCAGGACCAAAGCTAAGTGCTGAAAGATGGATTTAGCTCCTTTCATATATGTGACCTCCTGAATAAAGATAAAGTTTGGTGTATTTATTTTGGATTACTTCCTAAAATATCATGGCCAATGCAAATATATGAGGTATCAATTACAAAAGCTGAAACAATGGAGCTGTTAATCAGTAAATATACGAAAAATGGTTGGAAGTACCTAACTCCTTAAGAATGTGGCACTATACAGTTCATCAACGAAGCTAAAACTTTCAACGTTTTCACTAGTTGAGGAATTCAAATTAGACATAGCGCGACTTTTCTAGACGCTGCATGACTCTTGCGACCCACAAGTGAAGAATGCCCATCTTTCCTTAATAGTGGACCGGAAATAAAAGGCAAAAATAGTTGTCGACTGTGCAGAATCGGCCCTTAAGATGAAAGAAATAATTGGCTTTGAGGCAAATGGAAGAGCAGGTCTAAGCATTCATCCACAGCGTTTGTGGTCCAAGGAACCGTAATGAACAAAAAAGTGGTTTCGGAAGAAATTCATCCTCTCAAAGAAGTTAGGCGTATTGCTGCAGCTGTAATACAAAGGAAACAGGGGACATGGCCCAAGTGAAAGACTGCAAAAGATAGAGCTGTCACATGGGGTGACCTTAAGGACACAAAATCTCCAAAATTAAGTTTCCTTATAAAGGCAGTCTACGACGTTTTGCCAATACCAGTCAACCTTCAAGTAGGGGGTCAACTATATCCGAACGATGCAGAGCATGTGGGAAAACTGCCAGCCTCAAACATATTCTCTCTGGCTGCGAGTATACTTTAAGAAGCTACACGTGGAGACAATAGGAAGTCCTGGAGATATTTGCCCAGGCTGCGAAAATATGTTATGAGACTGCCCATAAAGCTTAAAATAATATCACAAATTGGGCGATTCATTTCGTTAAAGGAAATATTTCGAGACTTTCACGTAAAAATAAGCACAGATCATCGTTTCTCAATGGCTACGCGGACTGGCACGTCGCGACTGACTTAGAACATCACTTCGTATTGTCAATAGAAATAGCGTTAACGACACAGCATTTAGATATTGCCATTTCGTCAGTTAAATTAAAAAGTTTTCGTTATTGAGTTAACGGTCAATTTTGAAGAGAATTTCGACAGGCCACTTCAACGTAAGTTGGAAATATATGAGGATCAGCGAAAACAATGTCAGAAATGGGTGGATAACCAATGGATTTCTTATCGAGGTCAGATGCCGTGGTTTCATTCCCGACTCAACTTCTATATTCTTGATTAATCTTGGACTTTCTTCATCAGACAAGAGGAAATGCATAAAAAAGATCCAAGATAAGGCTATAACAGCATCAGCTTAGATATGGCAATTCCATAGAGTGATGTCAAGCCAACAGAGTCTGATGGTATAGTGAGTTACTATTGGAGCACTCTGGGTGATTGGTAATGATGCTTCGGTCCCGAAACAATGCCTGAACCCAGAGTCATTATCTGATGAAGGCTTTACAAGAAGCAATCCTGGTGTATAAACATCAATCAATGTACGCTATATATATATATATATATATATATATGTATATATATTGTATACTTAGGCCGCAACTCGTTATCAAACAATCCGTGGGTGAATACCACGGATTGTTTCTTTTTTTAAATCTTCAATTGAAGACGTTCAAGTTTTCTTACTAGTCTTCTCATGTCTGTGTCAAGTTGGTCAAGAAATACCCTATACTGGTCCAACGCTTTTGACCAGCTGGTCATCTTCGGGAGTTGTGTTTGATCATTTGTTGCTGTAAGTTTCATTTATATTCATTTGGAGTGTTTTTTTTTATATAACAGAATGAGCCAAACATATCTTTAATATATAAAAAAGGGCCAGTCTACGATGACTGTAGGCACTTTAGTGGCTGATGAGGGACAAGGAAGCATAGTCGTTGACGTTGAAAGGAGACAACATAGTTGGTGGTGAAACGGCGGGCGTCATAGTTCTCCAGCAAGAGTGGACCATCAGCGATCTTTGATGTGACAGGCACCAAAGAATTTTTTCATGCAGTCATTAAATCGCTTCTTTGGTGCCCCTCTGTCATGACAGCCAGCTGAGAGCTCGCCACATAGCAAGATCCTGGTTAGATGACGTTTTCCCATCCTAGAGACGTGACCAACTTGGCATAGCAGGAACTTCAACGGCATGGCTCTGAACCTCGTCATCTCTTCTTTTCAAAGACTTCAATATTGATGCCGAAGTCACTCTTGTGGATAGAATGAATAGTGCGGAAGCAGCGCTGGTAGAACAGTTCGAGAGAAGTCAGAGGCAAAGCTGATAAGTGATTCCCAGCTGTGAGCCATATAGGAGGGTCGTGTCCAGTAACGCGGCTCGAATATGCAACGATCTTGATCCCTTTCAGGTGTTTGTTGGACGATACGCGAATTTTTCTTGGTTCAAAATAGACTTCAGAGAATTACACCGATACCACAGATAGTTGCAAATAATACTGGAAATAGCTTTATCCCTAATTTTGAGTATTCGTGAGGATACGGGATGTAGCCCTGAAGACCTGCCGGAGGCGATGAACGATAGGGACGAGTTGCGAGAGAGGGTCAGGGATATCCGTGCTAGCGGCAAAACATGATGATGATGATGATGACTTTAAAAAAATCTTATTGTGATTTTACTACGTTGCGAATATATATATATATATATATATATATATATATATATATATATATATTGTTATATCCTCGGAAAGGGCATAAAATGAATAAGACAACCACGTACTTAGAGAGAAAGATAAAATTTATACATTACAGACAACAAGTAATATAATGTCATCACTGTAACTTTTGCTTCTAACCATATTTACCAACCCCTCCGACCGGGCAGGACACGACACAAGGTCAATTTTTTAAGCAGAGTTTAACAAGTTTAAATTCAGAGTTTTCCTTCTCTTAGACTAGTTGCCTCACCAAGGCTGAAGAATTCAGTCTGCCCTACTATTTAGCCATAGCTGGATGGAGAATAATTGGATTCATACCTTTCCCAAGGGTATTAGTGCTATGTGAAATGCAATCAGCCTAGTCCAGGATTTGAACTCGTGTCACCGTGTCCATTTTCTACGATTATAACTATTACACTACTTTCACTTCTAATGGTACTTGTCGCATGCCCTACCAAGCGGGTGAGTGTGACACAGGACTTTTTTGGGTGGGTCCAGGCGCAGCATTGTAGCCCAGACACGTCCGGCATTTCAAAAAATCCAACTTCCCTATCGGCATTCCCTGACAAAGAGGCGCCTCAGGTGCCATATTGATAAACCTAGCCCCTTCGAGGAGGGTTAGAGTCTGAGGGATGGTTCCTTGAAGTTCGAGTAATGTCAGTTTTCGCCGCGCGACGCAATTGCTTGGCTTCCCAGGAATCCACGCCAGGCAGCCTCAGCTGATAACTGTATCACTTTTTCTATTGTACAAGGATGGCTTTGGCATAAATAACCCACAAATGTCGATACGCCATTGCACAAAGACACAGAAATCGAGATAATTCTATATTGTAAGTATATTTTGGTTAGGTTTCTTTGTTTAATGGCATTTCAACTTGCGTGTGTTATTGAATGACAAAGTCGTGCTTGAAGAAGAACAGCAGTGATATTAATCAATGGGAAGGATAAGGGTGTTCATATCTTTCTTTAGGGTATAAGTCCAAAAGTGAACGCTATAGCGTGACTGGAGTTCGAACTCGCTCACAGCAATGTCGCAGTGAAACAATTTTAACTCTTCCTTAAGTATATTTTCGAATCATATTTAATTTATTCTTGATTTCATAGCTTCAAAATTATTGGTAATAAGTAATAGCGAATAATATCCATTTTTTTTTTTGGTATAATGTCACAGCCCATTAGTACATACGGTCCTGCGTGTTATATTAATAGGCTGACTTCAAACTGGCCGAAGTAATTTAAACAAAACAAAAAATAATCCATTCATAGCTGCGTGTAAAATTAACCCTAAAAAGAGAATTAAATTCAATAATTGAATAGAAAAATAATATAATAATTTTGGTAGAATTTATCCAACGTTATTTTTATTCCTTTCAACATCAAAATGCATATTTACACTTTGCTTTTTACAAGTCCACGAATGATAAACGGCTGTGAGTTACCTTGCTTTTATGATTTCGAAATAACGTTGAATAAATTCTGCCCACATGAGTATATTATTTACTCTGTTCAATTTTTAAAGGTTTGTTTTCTTTGTTTAATGGCATATCAACTCTTTTTAGGTTATTTAATGCCAAAGCCATTCTCCTAGAAGAACAGTACTATTTAACCCATAGCTGGGAGGATAAGGGGGGGTCATACCTTTCCCAAGGGTATTTGCCCGAAAGTGAACATAATAGCACGACTGGAGAACGAACTCGCGTACTACGATTCCGCAGTCCATCGCTTTAACCATTACACCACGAGGACGATGCAGTAATGACTAATAATATCCGTTTTGGATTTTTATGTTACACTTAAAATAGCAAAATCCTTGTTTATGAAAAAATTAACTTTTAGTTTAAAAAATGGATTGGGTTTACTTATAATATATATATATATATAGAGAGAGAGAGAGAGAGAGAGAGAATCTTAGCCGACTGTCATCGAGATTGACCAGAGGGCTCACTTTGCGATAGCTACTACAACAAAGGATAAGGGTAGGCGCTACTCTTTTACCTAGATTGCTCCACTTACCCTTGATTTTTATCTTAAAATGTTGAGCGTTAAGCAAGAAGGCATCAAGTACCATTTTTTACTACTCGACCTGGAATTGAACCCCAGTCGAACACTCAACTTCCTATGCTGAGTGATGTATTTTTATGAAGGAACTGTTAGTGACATATATATTTTGGGGCCACACTAACAATACCTAATCATATTCGTTTTGATTGTAGAATATTCCTCAAGAAATGATAAATTCTTCGTATCTTTTCTTTCATTTTTTTCAATAGACCAATGTACATTTTTCAAACGGTTCCACACACACACACTCACACACACACACACACACATATATATATATATATATATATATATATATATATATATATGTGTGTGTGTGTGTGTGTGTGTGTGTGTGTGTGTAAATATATATATATATATGTGTGTGTGTGTTTTTGTGATTATATATATATATATATATATATATATATGCGTGTATGTCTGAATACATATGTGTCATTTTCTTTCATTTTTTTTCAATAGACCAATGTACATTTTTCAAACGGTTCCACACACACATTCACACACACACACATATATACATATATATATATGTGTGTGTGTGTGTGTAAATATATATATATATATATATATGTTTTTGTGATTATATATATATATGCGTGTATGTCTGAATACATATGTGTGTTAGTCCTGGTATGTAAATATATATGTGAGTGTATGAATGTGAATATATATATATATATATATGTGTGTGTGTGTGTGTGTGTGAATGCAAATATACATGTGTGTATGTGAATTCATGCATATGTGAGTGCATTTATTTTTGCGCATAATTATATATATGTATACATAAAGACACACACACATACACACACACACACACACACACACACATATATATATATATATATATATTGGTGAAGAGAATGGCATATATTATATATTTTACCCACACATACATATCTTTAATGACATATGACTTTTCGCAGTGGATATAAATCTTTTCATGACAGTTCTTGGGGTGAAGGACGTACTTAAAAAAAAAGTGGACGGTCTTTTTCGCATTTAACTACCTACATAACTACCTACAGTCTTACCAATATTGCCTTCTGTCTTGTTACACGTTTTCTCAGTGACTTTTTTTTTGATGGCGTTGGTGGGGGAGATTAAAGAGGAGCTTGCTTTTTGCTTTTGCCTGTGCGTGTTTGAGGTCATGGAGACCCGAGTATGTCGCTAGATTCCGGCAAGAAGCTGAGTTGCAATCGCTTCTGTGCATCTCATGTCACCCGATTCAGGCCAACCCACCAAACCCTCTCCCGCAGCCAAGGCCCTTTTCGTTGGCCAAATCTGTTGATATACGAGCAAGATTAAATAATGTGGACGGTGAACTTTGGAGATCGTGAAATTAGAGATGTTTTACGTCTGAATCACGAAACGGTAGAAGCCAAATCAACGGAAGACAGATTTCGACCGCAGTTCCCATTAAATAAGTGATGAGATCTAATACGGCAACAGAATTAACATGGATTACCGAGTGTAGATATCATTACAGTAGCTCGAGTGATTCAGTATTAAAGGTTTTAAGTATGCTTTTCCGGACATGGAATATATATATATATATATATATATATATATATATATTTGTGTGTGTGTGTGTGTGTGTGTGTGTGTGTGTGTGTGTATACACTATTTCGCAAAAATATGTACGTACTGAAGAAATATAAAAAGTTTTCAATTTTCAAAATTAGATAAATTAATTCTAAGATATTTCTACTTATCCCGGCAGCCCAGTCGGCTAGAATGTAAAATACACTGACTCCATCACTCGAGAGTGATAAAACTCCCTCAACGAATGTCCTGATATGACATTAAACAATTTGATGTTGAGGCTCCAGTAATGCTGAACCTTTGGGGAATTCGAAGTACCCCTTCATTGCCATCGCTCCCAGGTCAACTCTGTCACGATGTGGTAGCACCTGATACGGTCCAGAGGGGGTGTCCTCGTGGCGTAATGGTTAAAGCGATGGACTGCGGAATCGTAGTACGCGAGTTCGTACTCCAGTCGCGCTATTACGTTCACTTTCGGGCAAATACCCTTGGGAAAAGTATGAACCCTTTCCCAAGGGTATTTGTGGAGCAATCCAGGGAAAGGAGTAACGAACTGCTCTACACCTCTGTGTAGTAGCTATTGAAAAAGGAGCTTTCTGGTCGCCGTCGACTACAGTCGCTAACTTTTTTGATGTGATTATTGCAGTATGTGTAATGTCGAAAGACTTGATCAAATCAGAGGAGTTTCATTACAGTTCAAAATTAAATTTTAATTAAATCTTAAGATGTGTTAAGGAACTAAATTATTTAACGATAATAGAAATATTTGTTTCAAATAATCTGCCAGTGTATATTGTCCTATGACAATATACACAGTATTTAGTATGATAATCATTGCTTTAGATCCTAGCACTGTGAGCTGAAAAAATCCTTGAGGCAGGCAGCTGATCAGATGTCAGGATCAAAAACTTTAGTCCATTCTGATTTGACCTTCAGGAAGCAACTATGGAGATAGCGTTTTACTAATATGTACCGCGAGGGGGTTTTGTGCTGCGTTTGAAATATGCACCAATCTCTCTCTCTCTCTCTCTCTCTCTCTCTCTCTCTCTCTCTCTCTCTCTCTATCTATCTATCTATCTCAGAGACAATGTATATAAATACATATAAGAGTGAATCAAGAAGTTAACAGCTCAACGCTTAATGCCGAATTTTCCTATGAAATTTTTACAGTGTAATTTTCAATAAATTCGATTAATATGCCTAAAATAAACATCTATATACATGGAGCATTCAATAAGTTTCCAGACTTATTTTGTACAGGTATTTAAATTTGTCGTAGACTCTTGAAAATTCAGTATGTTATTGCTATAATTCTTATAAGATGACTGACCAATTTTTATGATTTCAGGTTCAAATCAACAGCTATAGCAGAAATTGGAATACACACCTACTAAAGCCGGATTGCCACAGGTGGTGAATTTCAAAAATGCAATCTGAACGTGCGGACACTTTAGAAGAACGATATGTAATAAAATTCTGTTTTAAACTTGGAAAAAATACCTCAGAAACGCATGGAATGCTTCAGACTACTTTTGGAGCATCTTACATGAATCGAGCATCAGTTTTTGAGTGGCATAAGAGATTCAAAGAAGGGAGGGAGTCTGTAAGGAATGGTGAGAGGTGTGGGAGGAGTAAGGAAGTCAATACACCAGGTTTTAAGTGACTTCAGGAAGAGATACCGAAAAGAAGAGGCCGGCACTCTTCAAATTGGATCAGTGGCATTTTCACCAGGACAATGCACCAGTCCACAATTCCATCCTTGTCATAGACTATTTGACCAAGATGGGCATCAAGACAGATCGTCACCATCCTTATAGTCCAAACCTTTCTCCCTGTGACTTTGTTTATTTCCTAAGCTCAGAGGCTGTCGTTATGAGACAATTCAGGAGATGAAAGAGGCTGTGACGAAGGTGATTGACACACTCACACAAGAGGACTTCCATGGGGCCTTCCAGAAGTTGCTGGAATTGTACAACAAGTGCATTGCAGCTGGAGGAGATCACTTCGAAGAGAACTAGAGTTTCAAGTGTGTACTATCAATAAAAGTGCCCATACGAAAAAAAGTCTGGAAACTTATTTAATGACCCTCGTAAGTTCGCTTGTAATGTATGCTTATGCATTCAGTATTATGTTCTTCCAAATCTGTCCCCATCTTTTATATATATATATATATACACATCAAAATCATCATCATCATCATCATGTCATGTCAACAGGGTGTCTGTAGCGGAGAGGGAGAATATATCCCCCATCATACTTGCTCATACGGTAACGATATGGATACGTACCCGGCTACAACGTTTAATTGCAGCAGAGAATTCAACAGCTTGCAAGGGTCACGAATCCACAGGGGACGCTGGTGAAAACAACGTAATTCTCCGGGAGGAGAATGTAAATCGAATAATGTGCTTATGATTTAGGAATGCCGCTTGAGCTACCGAGACAGTATTATAACCCTGGTTGGCGGCTGATCAGGGCAGGGTATCGCACGTGCTTTCACAGATTGTATGATGAAAAAAAACAACAGAACACACACACACACACACACACACACACATATATATATATATATACATATATATAATCATCATCATCATGTCTTGCCGCGAGCACTGATATCCCTGACCCTCTCTCGCCATTTCTCCCTGCCGTTCATCGCCTCTGGCAGCTACATCCCGTATCCTCACATAGCTGCTGTATGTATGTTCGAGCTGGTCGTCCTGCTTTTGCCCGTCCATACGTGGTGGTCCATAGGAGTACATCACTGATGAGCTCGTCCCTACTTCTCCAGCAGTGTCCAGCATGTCTGGTTCGTCTAACTTGGATAGTTTTCGTGATGGGAGGCTGGTGGCCGTATAGTTGGTGCCTTGTGGAGTGTTGCCGCCAGGACTTGTTCAATCAACATCATCATCATCATCATCAAGTCATACCGTAGGAACAGTTTTCCCAGACTCTCCCTCTCCATTTGTTTCTATAGTCTATCGCATTCAGCTAGTCCTCTCGACTCCACCCTGTCTGTACGGAGCTGTTGTAAACAAGTTTAAGCCGGACGTCCAACACTTGCTGGTCTTTGTGAAGGAGTACACGGGAGAACGTCGCTTATGAGCTTGGTTTACTTCTTCAGCAGTACCCCGCATATCTTGTTCGTCTGATTTTAATGATTTTAGAGATGGGAGGTAGGTGACCGTACAGCTGCTGCTTTGTGGGGCGTTACTTCCAGTATTTATTCAATGTGGCCCGAAGCTTTCTTGAACAATTCTGTTTGTCAAAACTACATTGAGATACAAAAAGTATAAATCTAATTACACCCGTTTGCTCACACGATGTGTACGCGTATATATATATATATATAGTGTCACATTTGTAATTAAAATGAAATAAAATAGTATACAAAAATAGAGATCAACTAATTTTTAAATAACAAAATGAGAACTTGTTATTTTAAAAATATGTCAGCATAAAAACAGTGACAGTTAATTTGTTTATTTTATTTGTTTATTTTATTTATTTATTTTATTTGTTTATTTTATTTGTTTAATTTAAGAAATTTAAGAAAAACAAGTTTATAGTATTATATTTTTTTAGAGAGAAATGTACACATCTCGTTGTACAAATAATATTTCAATTCGGTCAGCGAATCAAAAGAAACATTTAAATACATCTTACCGACTCCTTGATGCAAGGAAACTAGCTTAGTCGAGAGTCGCATCAAACTGTTGGGTTTGCAGATATTTATCATTCGGAAATTTCCCTTAAAAATTCAGACCAGAAGTGACGTCCATTAAATTTAATGTGTATATATTGACGATTTTGAATTTACTGATCGAACAATATGTCATTCCTTTTTTTATAGGCAGCCCAGTCATCAGGAGCTGAAGAATACACCGACTGCATCTCAGCAAAAGGGGTAAGATACACACACTTATATATATATATATATATATATATATATATATATATATATATATATATATATATATATATATATATATATATATATATATATATATATATATATATATATATATATATATATATATCAGTATTATCCAGTCGACCTCCGAAGACAATATGTGTGGATTCGGCTCATTGGCCCAGTGGGTTAGAGTGTTCACCTGATGGTCCGGGAGACCTGGGTTCAATTCCAGTTCGCATCATATCAAAGTCTTTAAAAAGGGTGCTTGATACCTCCTTGCTTAACACTCAGCAATATAAGGTACGTATCAAGGTTAAAGTGGAGCGCACCTGGGAAAGAAGTTACACCCTCCCCTATATTTCGCTGTAGTAGCTATTGAAAAGGGAGCCATCTGGCCGCCCTCTACTAGGGTCGCCAACTTTTAATCGTGTATAGAATATATGAGGTATTTCATATAAATCTATTGGAGTGCTCGATGTATAGCGATTGTTATATATTTCTTTTCAGGTTTATATTATAAAACTCACATACAGAGCGTACGCAATGAAAGAGGAAGAAAACTCAACTCAGGTTAAATTGTCCTTATAAATTCATTTCGCTTGTCTACATTTTGCCTCACCAGTTACCAGAGTGCTCAATTCATCATATATATATATATATTTATATATATATATATATATATACTGAAATCAATATTTGCTGTTTTTCATCCTCAAATTAAGTGTGTAAGTCATCTGAAGAGGCGAAGATAATATCCCGACTGCATCTTATACACCGACTCCATCTCTACAGAGGGATAAGACTCCCCTAACAAGTGTCCTGATATAATACTAAGATATCTATCTATCTATCTATCTATCTATCCTTGACTGTTCATATCTTTCTATCTATCCTTGACTGTTCATATATATCTATCTATCTATTTATCTTTGACTGTTCATATCTATCTATCTATCTATCAATCTATTCTCGATTTACTTACATCGTTTTCCGTGTGCTCAGATCTACCTATCTAGCGAGCTTGCAAATTTTCATTGCATCTCATACACCGACTCCATCTCTACAGAGGGATAAGACTCCCCCAACGAGTGTTCTGATATAACACAAAGGTATCTATCTATCTATCTATCTATCTATCCTTCACTGTCCATATCTTTCTATCTATCCTTGGCTGTTCATATCTATCTATCTATCTATCTATCTATCTTTGACTGTTCATATCTATCTATCTATCTATCTATCTTTGACTGTTCATATCTATCTATCTATCTATCTATCTATCTATCTATCTATCTATCTTTGACTGTTCATATCTATCTATCTATCCATCTATCTATCTATCTATCTTTGACTGTTCATATCTATCTATCTATCTATCTATCTATCTATCTATCTATCTATCTATCTATCTTTGACTGTTCATATCTATCTATCTATCTATCTATCTATCTATCTTTGACTGTTCATATCTATCTATCTATCTATCTATTCTCGATATACCTACAACGTTTTCCCTATGCTCATATCTACCTCTCTAGCGAGCTTGCAAATTGTCAGTCAGTTGGTTTGTCTTTCTATCTGTCAATCTATCAATTTGTCTATCAATCCATTTGACTATCTATCGGTCAATCAGTCCGTCTAGTTGTCTGTCTATTTATAGATCTGTCTCTCTGACTGTGTGTCTGTGTATCTGTCAATCTCTCCAGGTATAGAATATCAAATCCCTACTTCTCTTTCTCTCATGTGCCTAGTCGGCTGGGGTTATAGAATACACCGGCTGCACCTCTGCAGAGGGGTAAGACCACCAATGAGTGTCCTGATATGATGGTAAGGTTCCAGCAATGCTGGAGCTTCGGGGAATGCGGAGTACCCCTTCATTGCCATCGCTTCCAGGTCCACTCTGGCCCTGAGTGGTACCACCTGATAAGACCCTATCTATGGGTTAAATAGAATTAAACTGCGTACTTATGCTAAACAGAATTATTTGAATTAGAACTGTTTGACTTAACTGAATAGTTTGAAATAAAAATGTTTTTTGACAATGAAAGAGTGTACTAACATTTAAAGTACGTACTTATTGGTATAAAGGTTAGAGTGTTCACCAATGTCCTGGGATACCTGGATTCAATCCCAGGTCGAGACATACCAAAGACTCGAAAAATGGTACTGGATACTGCTTGGCTTAGTACTCAGCATTATAATCAAGGGTAAAGTGGAGCAATCCAGGAAAATGAGAAGCGCCCACCCTTACACCTTGGTGTAGTAGCTATCGAAAAGGGAGCCTTCGGGTCACGGTCGACTACGGTCGCCAACTTTACTTTACTTTTTACTTATGCTAAACTGAATTGTTTGAAATGGAACTGTTTTTGTATACTAAGCTGAATTGTTTGAAATGTAACTATCTTGACATTCTGTAAATAAAATCTTTACTTATACTTAACTGGGATGTTTGAATTAGAATTGTTTGACTAAACTGAATAACTTGAAATAGAAGTGTTTTTGACAATTAAACTGGGTACTCATGCTAAACTGAATTGTTTGAAATAGAACAGATTCTTTTTATAAAAATGGATTTGGCATTAAATAACCTACAAGGGTTGATATGCCATAAACTCCAAAAAACTTCTTTATCTCTTTTCTATCTATCTATCTATCTATCAGACTCTGTATCGGTGTATTGGTCTATCTTTTCTGAGACAGTATATCTAATTTCTAATTCTCCATTTCTGTCTCTTTCTCTCTTTCTATCTCTCTCCCTCTTTCTTTCACTATCTATATATCTATCTATCTGCTTCTCTGTCTATTTAATTCCTGTTTGACTCAATTCAAAATCTATCTATCTATCTATCTATCTATCTACGAGTCTGTGTGTCTTTCTATCTATCCTTCTGTCTGTCAGACTGCGTGTCGGTTTAACTGTATTTCGTTCATGAGACAGAATATCTAATTCCTAATTTTCCATCTATCTATCTATCTATCTATCTATCTATCTATCTATCTATCTAATTCCTATTCCACTCAATTATAAGATAGATCTATCTATCTATCTATCTATCTATCTATCTACGTGTCTGTATGTCTCTTTGTCTATTTAATTCCTGTTCGATTTAATAAAATTTAATAATCTATCTATCTATCTATCTGCATGTCCACTTCCTGTCGGACTAAATGCAAAACAGCCCCGATAGGAACTTCTTATTTTTTTCTTTTTTATATCATTCTCTGCAGAGGGCAAAGACCTTTCCACTTGAAATGGATGGGTAGTATTCTGGCTTTAACGATAACACTAAAAAGTATTGAGTACTGAGGCCCCAGATCTAGAGATCTAGTGATACCCCTTTCTTGCCATTACTCCCATGTCCACTTCTTATTGAGGCATCTTTTGTCCGTGTGCCTTTTTGTCCTGGTGTCGTACTGTTATATTTTGACCTTCGACCCGGCCCAAAAATATTATTCCAAGATGATACACCGGAAGGAAGTGACACATTCCAATGGCCATTAATCGAAAGAGATCGCGTGGGCGGATTAAGGCTTATGATATAGGACAAGGTGAAGGTCCCATTGTGCCACTACAGTGATGCACCGGAAGAGAGTAACCTCTGAACTGCAGGACAGTTATTTCCGCTTGATGACGATTAAACATTCGATTTCAAAGATCCAGTGAGCGATCGTGTGGGCGTTGAATTATTATATAATTGAGTTGAGTTGGGTGCCAAAGCAGTTGCCAGCAGACTTCCAGAGAGTTAGAGACGAGATGTGGTAGGGAAAACCACACCCGACCGAGGGGGCTCTCGGAAACCCCCGATGGAGTTTGGGATCCAGAGAAGATGCTCATAACATGCAATAAAGGAAGCCAGCATCCAGCAGTGGACCCCAAGACCTCTGGTTGAGCATCAAAGAGAACAAGAAAGTCACAATGTGACGGTCATAACAGTGGAGGTCAAAATACGAAGTTTATGTTCGGTCTTCACCAGCACCCTCTCACATGCAACCCTTGAATAACCCTTTCGAACCCTTGCAATAAACTGAGAGGTGAATATTTGTAAAGAAGTCTTCCTGCGTTATCCTTCATGCATCTGTCTTTGTTGTTGTGTCGTTTTGATGCTGAAGATGTATATGTATACAACAGTACATTATCATTGTCAGTGCTGACTTTTCCGAATATTTCTCTGACTCTTTATCTATCTATCTATCTATTAAACAATTTCTATCTATCTATCTATCTATCTATCTATCTATCTATCTCTATAACTGTCTATGTCTATCTATCTATCCGTTTGTCTGTCCGTCTCTCTATCTACTTAGTTAACAACTTGTATCTATCTATCCACCCAGTCATGTATGTATGTATGCATGGATGTATGTATGTAGAAAGCAGAAAAACAGAATAATCCAAATTGGTGAATTTATTGTGGTGTAAAGTCGACGTTAAACGTTTCGGTTTCAATAACCATCATCCGGACTTTGATATCGAGAGAATTGTCCACACAGCGATGGATGCTTGTCGAAATAACAGGGGCAAAAAAAATGTACACAACGAAAAGATACAAACGAGCACATGGCGTTCTTAATTTAAAAGTATTAAGTACGTTTTTGGCACGTGGAAAGATATTTGAAAATGTTGGATTTTTTTCAAGAGACGAGAAAAATCCTCCCGTCTTTTATAGAAATATGCAAAGATAGGTAAGTTTTCATATATACAGATTGTTTTGAAGTCATCCATATTACATGTCATGTAAGAATGTATTTGGTATTTGTTTTTCCGAAAGGACAGCATGAAAGTAAATATGGATCTAAATCCGACAGTATAAAGAAATCAGAAAAATAGAATAATCCAAATAGGTGAATTTATTGTGATGTAAAATCAACGTTAAACGTTTCGGTTTCAATAACTTTCATCCAGACTTTGATATTAGGAAAAAATGTTCACACAACAATGGATGTCTGTCGAGATATCAGGAGCAAATAAAATGTATACAAAGAAAAAATGCAAAGGATATCAAAGTCCTGAGGAAAGTTATTGAAACCGAACCGTTTAACGTTGACTTTACATCACAATAAATTCACCAATTTGGATTATTCTTTTTTTCTGCTTTCTTCATACTGTCATATTTGGATCCATATTTACTTTCATGTATGTACACACACACACACACACACACACACTCACACATATATATATATATATATATATATATATATATATATATATATATATATATATGTAAGTAAATAATGGTGTGTAATCCGACAATATACAGAGAGCAAATCCATTTTAAAAGCAACAATGTATTCCATATTTAGTTAATTCCACCTATGTCATATTTTTATGTTTTCTCTTTTTCTTTTTCTTTTTCTTTTTTTCCTCCTCTTTATTCGAAATCTTTCTCGATAAACAAACGTAACATAAATTCTATACAATATTCCTTATAATTCAAACAACCTAATTAAAAAACAAAACCAAGGCTAATTCACTAATTAAACAGCCAACTCCTTGTTGATGAGTAGATTTTCCCTAAGTTTTTGGATTTTGGAGTTTTCAAACATCTACTGCTGATTTATCATCAGTAATACCATCCCTCCCAGTCCAGATGATAGTTCATTAGAACCGAAACGTTATAGTTTCGATTTTGCGTCTCAATAAATCTCTCTTTCCGCTTGGATTACTTTATTATAAATTTTTATCTATCTCTCTATCTATCTATAAAGTCTGGTGGTGTCGTGAGATACTGCTTGGGTGCTCTGGGCTAGTGGTAATCATGCTTCCATCCCGAAACCATGCCTGAACCCAGAGTCATCATCTTATAGAGGCTTTGATAGAAGCAATACTGTTGTATAAACATCAGTTATTGTATGATAACAGCAGCTAACGAAGTCATGGACAGCTATCGATAGGCTATCGATCATATGGAAATCAAACCTGACCAATAAAATGAAACACAGTTTCTTCCAGGCAGCGGCCGTATCGATACTGCTGTATGGATGCACCACTTGGACGATAACAAAACGAGAAGAAGCTAGACGGCAATTACACAAGAATGTTGCGAGCAATATTGAATAAGTCCTGGCGGCAATACCCCACAAGACACCAACTATACGGCCACCTGCCTCCCATCACGAAAACTATCCAAGTTAGACGAACCAGACATGCAGGATACTGCTGGGGAAGCAGAGACGAGCTCGTAAGTGATGTACTCCTAGGGACCCCACATATGGCCTGGCAAAAGCAGGACGATCAGCTCGAACATACATACAGCAGCTATATGAGGATACGAGATGTAGCCCTGAAGACCTGCCAGAGGCGATGAACGATAGGGAAAAGTGGCGAGAGAGGGTCAGGGATATCTGTGCTAGCGGTACGACATGATGATGATGATTGTATGATATCCACTAATCTATCTATCTATCAGAATGTATGTATGTATGTATGTATGTCTAGTTTATCTGACTGTCTGTCTGTCTATTAATCTATCTATCTACCTCTCTATCAATCTGTATATATGTTTATGTATCTGTCCTCAAGGACACATGGTACAGTGGATAAAGGCGTTGGTTAGATCCAGTGACATACCCAAAAGAGTGTGAGTTCAATACCCGGTGAAGGTAGTGGAGAAATTTCAGAGGGGAAATTAACAGGAGATAACTGATAACTGACATTCATTAAACATAGTTCCTGGAACTAGAACAGTTCGACATTCCAACCACCTGAAAAAGACCGGGGTGTACAACGGTCGAAACGTGGTGATAAACATGGCGATGAAGTGTTATATTGTCATCTACATGTTCATGCAGCATCATAACGACACAATAATAAAGACAGACGCAGGAAGGGACAAAGACGCAGGAAGACTTCTTTAACAATATTTACCTCTCACTTTATTGCAAGGGTTCGAAAAGGTTGTGTGGGGTTTTACTGTGCGAGGGAGCTGGAGACCGAACATAAACTGTAACATTTTGACCCCAAACTTATGGCCGTCACGTTGTGTCTTTCTTGTTCTTTGATGCTCAACCGGAGGTCCAGAGGCCACTCTGTTGGGTGATGTCTTTCTTTACGGCATCTTATCAGCATCTTCTCCGGACCTCAACTCATCAGGGCCCAAAGGCCCCTTCGGCCTGATGTGGCTTTCCTTACCACATCTCCTCTCCAACTGGCTGGAACTCTACTGGCAACTCCACTGGCTCGTCGAACTCAACTGAATTATATAATCGTTCGACGCCCACTCGATCTTTGAAATCGAATGTTTAATCGTCATCAAGCGGAAATAACTGTCCTGCAGTTCAGAGGTCACTCTCTTCCGGTGCATCAGTCGATGAGTGTACCATGGGAATTTTTTAGCTCGTCCCATTTCATCAGCCAATTTCTGCCCACACGATTTCCTCACATAACTGCCATTGGAATGTGTCACTTCCTTCCTGTGCATCACCTTGAATAGCATTTTGCTCGGGCCGAAGGTCAGAATATAACAGAAGATGAGGACAATAGTCAGAAAAATGTAAATAATATATGTGTATCTATCTGAATGTATTCATGCATGTATGTCTATTTACCTATTCAGGAATTTATCTCTCAATCGGTTGATCTTTTGAACTTCTGTCTGACTTAAGGAAAATCTGTGATGAAGGGAAATCGTGGGCGTATTGAAATGATATACACTGATGCCCACGTGAGAGTTACAGTCGAAGTCGCAGTCTGCCAGTACATGCTTACAGTGGTCAGTCGAGTCGGCAGATAGAGAATCGTTGCTTCAGTGGGCCCAGTGGCCTTCTGGTGTAGGCCGTTAGAGTACGTCTCTTCAGAAGAGAGGATGTAAGGTCATAATGATAACACAGAGCGACCTACTGCGGGCCTCCGGTTGAGCACACACCTACAGAGATTTGACCCTTTTCGAAAGAATAAAAAGATGTATTTTATAACAAAGTCTTGTGGTCAATCCTCTATTTAAATTCATTCGTTAGTCTACCACACACCGACATTAAATTAGATATGATAGTCAGGATTCAATGTTGAAGATCCGGGGGATGTTGAGCACCTCTTCATCGTTCTTTCTTGGTTTATCAAATTTTCAAGTCAGCTTGCTATCACGGCTGCTGACGTCAAGTCAGCAGCCGTGATAGCAAGCTGACTTGAAAATTTGTCTGCTTTCTTTTCTTTTTTCTTTCGATATAGCAAACTACGAACCACATGTTTCTTTCTTTCTTTTTCGCTTTCTCAAGTCAGCCTTCTGTTACGACTGCTGACTTGACAACTTGTCTGCTTTCTTTTCTTTTCTCTTTCGATGTAGCAAACTACAAATAACATGTTTCTTTCTTTCTTTCTTTCTTTCTTTCTTTCTTTTTCACTTTCTCTAGTCAGCCTACTGTTATGACTGCTGACTTGACAACTTGTCTGCTTTCTTTTCTTTTCTCTTTTAATGTCGCAAACTCCAAACCACATGTTTCTTTCTTTCTTTCTTTTTCGCTTTCTCAAGTCAGCCGACTGTTGATATGCCTTAAAACCAAACCAAACCAAACCGAACCAAACCTATCCCTGTAAATGCATTTAAACTTTCTCCATGGAAATGTTCGTACTATCAGTTCTGCTTTTCCGATAAAGACACCCAGATAGGAATATCAACATTTCTTTTAATCACCCGTGAAAGATTTCAAAAATGTGTTAACAAAAATGGTGACCATGTGATGTCTCTTTGAAATTATTTCATAAAGGTTTTCCCATGACAGTTTTTTAATCATTATATACATAGTCATCCCTAGACTGACTGTTCCGTTGAATCACAACTTTTCAGTATGACTAGACACGCAGGACGCTTCAACCTGGGACCAGAACCCGCCCAATTTCAGGTTGGGCTTAGTATATAACCACTCAGCCACAGGTAACATACGTCAGTTTGGGAATTATAACGCATTATGTATTGGCTTTCGATCGTTTTCATTTTTTGCGTTACCAGATGTCAGTGTGCTCAATTCGTTAGATGAGCTTTGCATTACGCGGATGGCAGCCGTTAATTCCTTTGCCAGAGTGCTCAACCTCCCATGAGGGAACGTATATATTGTCATCCACTGACAGACTGTTTCGTTGTGTCACAAATCTTCAGTTTGGCTAGACACACAGCATACTACAGAAAGGAAAATTTAGATAACGAGAGAAAATAATCAAATAAATGTAAAATACATGATATGAAGTATTTCTACCCAATACAAATAATTATTTAGTTTTAAGCATTCCTATCTAATAGAGATAATTATGTGGTTTCAAGTGTAATATAATGGCTGAGGGATTTCGTTTAATGCCTTTGGGTTTAGTTAGGCTGAGAACCTTTCGGCTTCAGTGCAACATTAACATAGGTGTTCACGCGCACGGGCGGAACGCACATGTCACTCAGAGATGTCACAATAGCCCAGATGGGAAACGGGGCTACACAGTGCGGGTGACGTCACGCACCGGAAGCGCGCGGGGGATTTTTAGGGGTTTTGAAAAAGTCAGTGAGAGAGTTGAGTCTTGCATCGGAAGAAGACGGTTGACTTCGCTTGCTCGCTTACTTTCATATGATAACAATTATTCCAATCTAATAAAAATAATTTCTACACAGTTGTAGGGTCACAAGTTACTAATAATAATCCTAAGTAACTAACAAAAGCTTCAAGTAACTATTCTTAATATGAATAACGAATAGTGATATGGTATATTCTTATTAAATAGGAATATCATGTAAACAAATTTTGACCCATACATAGGACTCTAACAGGTACTACCATTCCGTGGCAGAGTGGATTTGAGAGTAATAGCAATGAAGGAGGATTCTACAAACATACCAAAAACATTAATCATTTTTCTTCAAATGCAAAGAGAGCTACAAACTTCCACCTTGTGAAAGTTGATTGTAGGAACGCGAATGCCATTTTAGATAAATTCCAACATTTATTTTATTTCCATCTTTGATTTTTTTTTTTTTTTTTTTTTTGGCAGGCGCACCTGAAGATTTTCAAAAGAAGGATTGACGAAGAAAATAATATCATACACACGGTAAACGTGAATTCTTCCTTCTCCTTTCATCACATTATTAAGAAGAAGGAAGTTACTTTACCAAGTAACAGAAACTCACCAAAACGTGAGCGGATATAGAAAACGCTCCTTTAACCATTATTTCCACCAAGCAGTTTTAACTCCATGCTTGTTTTGAGGTCATCAGGAGAGAATGTGCACCGTTTCGGGGCCCTCCTCTCGACGGTTTTATTTGCACATCGCCCCCCCCACACACACACACACTGACATGAGGCCCCATTAAAGCATCCAGACAAATCAACGTCTAACGGCGAAATGTAAAAATTTTCAAATTTGCTCGCGTAATTAGAATATTGTTGCGCATTCGCGAGCGGGTGATGCTATGGCGTGTTTATTTTGAAATGTTCCCCGGGACGTTTCTTTTATTCCATATCCACATTGAACAGTTTTCAGTTATTTCTGTAAGGCGTTTCATACTTTTGCTTCTATTACGCCGATTGATTCCAATTTGTCCCAGAAATTGGTACAGGGTGCTTGCAACGAAACCTCTTGCTCCAATCTCCACAGCTTTAACGGTAACTCTATACCCTTCCTTTTCCAGTTCTTTTTTGAGATCTTCATATTAGCTTGTTTTGTAATCGTGGCTTTGTTCTAGTCGGCTCTCAAATGGTATTGTTAATTCTACCAGGAGGACCTTTGAGTTCTCCTTCGAAAATAGAACAATGTCTGGTCACAGACCCTTATTAGAAATTATTTTCAGGTAATCATTACGCCAGCCAGGGAGGTCTGCAGATACTATGTTGGAGACAGGGGGAGAACTGTTCCAGTGACTTCGACCTTCTAAAAGAAAGTGGATGGTTTTAGATAAACACTCGCTCTTGAATTTGAGCATTGAGCCAGTTTTCCTTTTCTAGTAACTAGCAGTTATCATATATCATGTTTGTGTTGAACTGGCCTTGATACCACGTTTCCATCACAGATATGTCCTGATGGAACGTCTCATCATATGCACTGCTAATGACACCAACATCTGTTGGGGAAAAAATCAAGATAAGTATGCAAGAAATGCATTTTAAGAGACATCAGGCATCCTTTTTTTTTAATACTATGCTAGCATATTTACTGTATCAGCATAGTTTTGATAGTTTTGTGAGCTTTAAGACACTAAAAAATTCTGAAGGACAGGAATTAATCTTCTGCTGCTGATTAAAATGGATTTGTCTTACTCCTGAAATTTCTGTTCGGCTTGATTTGGTTTTAGGGCATATCAGCAATTGTAGGTTATTTAATGCTAAATCCACTCATATTCATATAAACAGCTCTCTTTCAAAGAATTCATTTTAACTTAAGTACGCAGTCTGAATATCAAAAACTGTTCTATTTCAAACAATTCAGTTCAGTAGAGAGTTTAAATTTCAAAAACATTCCTATTTCACACAATTCACTTTAACATAAATACTCTGTTTAGTGCTATTTAACCCTTAGATAGGACTCTATCAGGTGGGGAAGGTATGAATCCAATTATTCTCCCTCCAGCTATGGGTAAATAGTAGGACAGACTAGATTCTTCAGCCTTGGTTAGGCAACTAGTCTAGGAGAAGGAAAACTCTGAATTCAAACCTGTTAAACTCCGCTTAAAAATTGACCTTGCGTCATATCCTACCCGAGCGGAGGGGTTGGTAAATAGTACCACTCCGGGTCACAGTGGATCTGACAATGAATGGGTATTTCACATTCCCCAAACCTGCAGCATTACTGGAACCTTGCCATGAGATTGTTTGGTGTCATATACAGGACACTCGTCGGGGAAGTCTTATCAGTCTGCCGAGATGCAGTCGGTGTATTCTACAGCCCCAGCTTACTGGACCGTAAACTTTCCGTCTGACATCATTTGAAAGTAAACGCATACACTGGACTTGTGTAACATAGTCATTATACGGATACGTGAAATGTACATATGTTCATACACATAGGAATCCCGAAATGCACTCGAAAAACTGACGACCCTCTTGGTTCAGGTACGAAACTTTTATTACCTTCTTTTCGTTCAGATTTTCGACACGAGGAGGTGGAGACACATTTTTTCTATGCTGACTGTTCGTCCATCGTCAGCTCCCAACTCACTGACCCAACCAACGCGCGTGCGCACTCTGCAGTCCACAAACTGGATGGGTCTCACCCAGACTCAAATTTCAACTCGCTCCGTCTAAGTCCAAATCTCAACCATCTGCTTTCTTTCAAAATCACTAAGAATCCCAGCCCATCGCTTCCGGCCATGACGTCATTCATATCCCCAGTCACATTTCCTATCCGGGGGTTTTATTATTATGACATTTATGATTGTCACATCCTCCCCGCGCGCGTGAACACCTGCGTTAATGTCTGCACCAACCCATGCACAAAGCCGAAAGGTTCTAAGCCTAACTAAACCGAAAGATAAGATATATATATATATATTTTCCCCCAACCCTTCGGTTCGGGCAGGATATGACAAGATCAATTTTTAAGCGGAGTTTAATAGGTTTGAATTCAGAGTTTTCCTTCTCCTCGACTAGTTGCCTAACCAAGGAATCGTGGAATATAGAGAACTCATTCATTGCCATCACTCCCAGTTCCCGGAGGGATAGAACCTGATTGGGTCCTATCTATGTGACGGGTAGAACTGTTTGACATTTAAATTGAGTGCAAACAAATGACTTATACTAGATTGAATTGTTATAAATTGAACTGTTTGATGATATAACTGCGTGTAAACAAATGACTGATGTTGAATTGAATTGTTAGTGGTACATAGCAATACTTGGAAACATTTAAGTTCATTGACTTATGCTAAATTGAATTGTTTGAAATAGAATTGTTTGATCATTTAACTGTGTGTATCTACAAAATGTGTTTACTAATCATATATATTTATTATATACGTATAAATAGGATTTGGCATTAAATAATCAAAAAGGAGGTGCCCGTGGTGTAATAGTTATCGTCGTAGAAAATGGACACGGCGACTCGAGTTCAAATCCTGGACGAGAATGATTGCATTTCACATAGCACTAATACATTTGGGAAAGGTATGAATCCAATTATTCTCCCTCTAGCTATTAGTAAATAGTAGGACAGCCTTGGTTAGGCAACTAGTCTAGGAGAAGGAAAACTCTGAATTCAAACCTGTTAAACTCCGCTTAAAAATTGACCTTGTGTCATATCCTGTCCGAGCGAGGGGTTGGGTAAATAGGATTAAATAACCAAAAGTATTTGATATGCCATAAAATCAAACGAAATCAAACGTTATTAATTGAGATAGTGTCGTTTTTACTTAATATACGTTTGTATTATCGATGCTAACGTGTATCTGGGTGGGGTTTTCGGATGTTTGGAATATCCAAATAAATATAGTTGGCTAAATATAAATCTCGACCAGTATTTCTCAAACTATCTGACGGTGCGTACCTACAGGATATTTTTCCAATGTGCCACGGACTGTTAGGATATTCGTGCCTTTTTATTTTTTGTCTGAATTTTTGAGATGAAGTATGGTAACTTGCATCAGTTAAATGAATCGGACTATTGTCATGGCTGGCGGAATTCGAACTATCTACCCCCATGGATTAAAAATAGAGGTTCAGTTCGAGGTTCTTTGTAGGCTCCCGAATTCGACATGAAACACCTGAAGAAGGCCGAAGAACATATCAGCTGAAACGTTATTTGTATAACAATAAAGATGAGGTCAATAGTCCGAATATTCTTTGAGATAGAAATATTTTTTATCTTTTAATGATTCTTAAAAATATTGTTTTCATATCGGTAGAGATGTTGATTCATACCGGAAAAAATACAAAAATAGAATTAACTTAAACAATGTGGAAAAAATTTATTATCATATCATATTTACCCAACCCCTCTGCTCGGGCAGGATATGACACAAGGTCAATTTTTTAAGCGGAGTTTAACAGGTTTGATTTCAGAGTTTTTTTTCTCCTAGACGAGTTGCCTCAGCAAGGCTTAAGAACCTAGTCTGCCCTACTATTTACCCCATGGGGGAGAATAATGGGATCCATACCTTTCCCAAGGGTATGAGTGCTATGTGAAATACAATCAGTCTCTTCCAGGATTTGAACTCGTGTCACGTGTCCATTTCCTACGACGATAACCATTACACCACAGGCACCTCCACAAATTACAATGGTAGATATGTCATCAAACTAAACCAAACCAATCAAAACCAAATCAACGTCCAATCACATGTGGAGAAAAAATTCAAGTGCTTATATTTTTTCTCAAAAATTCTTCTATATTATCAAAACAAAAACAAAACAAAACAAAAAAAAACAAAAACAAAGTACAAGGGCAGCGTCAAAAGAGAGTAATGATATGGAAGGTCCTGGAACTGTCAAATAACGTGTGGCATAAAAGTGGTTCAAACATTTCAGGGAAAATGACAGCAGCCTTGAAGAAAACATCAAGTTTAGAGAGATGTTCTGTTGTGGAAAAAGAGACTTTATTTGAAAAAGTTGAACAACAGCAAATCAAAAGCTTTCTTGACGGTAATGGGACGCATATCATCGACTTCCGGCACGTGATGACTTTCCAGTTACACATCAAATGCACCAGAAACAAGTTCATAATATTGAAAGCTGCGTGACAGATAAGTTTTTGTGGCCCTCCAAATACCCTCTGTGATACCCGAGTCTTTTTTGGGAAATCTGGACCTGTGTACCGTGTACACTATATGCCACCGGTACACCCACAAAAATTTTCCTTCTACCCATCAAATCAACCTTATGAAAAATTTCGTAAAGTCAATGGCTTAATTCTATTACCGTATATATAAGCAATGAACGAATTCATGTAAGGAACAATCCCTAATTTTCAGCCACAAAAAAGTGGTTTATATAATCTACTGTGTATAAAATTTTTATTACCTTTGAGTTTAAAGGTTTTTCGACATAAGGAGAGAGGCACAATCTTTCTATGCTGGTTTTTCCATCTGCTCCCCCCAACACGTGTGGCACCCGCCACAAGGCCACTACGAGCTAGCGAAAGTCACCCTTCTTCGGACCACAAGACTCAACTAACTGACTTTTTTCAAATCCCCCAAAAGCCTCCACGCTTCACATCCCCAACTCTTATCTGGGATTTTTATTTTGACATCTCTGAAGGACACATTTTTGTTTTTGTTTTTTTTTTCCAAAAGTTGGGGTACTGGTGCTAATTGCAATTTTTTTCATCGCTCATTTTCAAAGTTACGAAATAAAAAGTAAACAATTTATATTTATATATAATTCATGAAAACCGACAATAAACAATTTAGCAACGATTGTATCAACCAGCTGAATGAAATTAATGATATGAGTTGTCGAAAATCTTCAGTAAAAATTTTTAAAAAGCTTAAAATAATGCAAAACATTTGACTCACTCTGACATCTCAAAGTCACGTATTAAATAATATTATATATATATATATATACGCTCCCCCACGGGGGTTGAGCACTCTGGCGAAGGAATTTACGGCCGCCTCTCGCATAATACAAAGCTCTTCGAACGAATTGAGCACTCTGGTAACCGGTAAGGCTAAAACGTAAACAAAGGAAGGCTGCTACATAATCCCTAATAATTCCCGAGCTGACGTGATTCGCTTGTTGTTGATCGGTATGATACTAAATCTAACGCAAAGATGGGCGGGTTTCGATCCCAGCTTCAAGTGTCCTACGTGTCTTGCCACATTAAAGAATTGTAATACAACGAAACAGTCTGTCTGTGGATGACAATATAAAAATAATTTAAAAAAAAAAAAAACTGATGTTGTCATTAGATAACCCACAAAAGGTTGACAAGCCATAAAACTAGCCCACTATCAATCCACACACACACACATATAGTATTTAACTAAGCTTTATGCTTAGATGTGGCACAAGGCCATAAAATGGGGTACCTAATAAGACTCGAACTCACTCGAGAAGGTTTGCTCATCAAGATTGTTAAGCAGTACAGCATCCGAGGTGCCAAAACACACACACACACACACACACACACACACACACACACATATATATATTTATATATATATATATATATATATATATATGCTGAAATATACGGGTGTATGTGCATATATGTATTGGTTGTTGTAGTAGTAGTAGAAATTTACTAAACCTTTTCCTTTGATGTGCCACAATGGATCACCAAATGAGACTCGAACTTACCCCTGAAGGTTTGCTATTCAACCTTGCTAAACATTACACCATCTGAGGTGCCCCCATAACACACACACACACACACACACATATATATATTTTTTTTTTTTTCTTTCTTTTTTTCTTTTTTATTTTCGTCATGCAACGCGTGAAAGCACGTGAGATACCCTGCCCTCATTAGCCGCCAACCAAGGGTGATAACACAGCTTCGGTAGCTCAAGGTGGTACTGCCACACCTGGCGCTACCAAGCAGCTTTTGTCACCGGACAGGGTATTAAAAGAATTTTATATATATATATATATATATATATATATATGCCAGATTAATTAAGAGCGGAGACTTTTAATTGATCTGACGTATATATATATATATATATATAACTCTTTAATACTCTGTCCGGTGGCAAAAGCTGCTTGGTATCGCCACACGTTGTATGATATATATATATATATATATATATATATATATATATATATATATATATATATAAGTGGAAATATAAGGATGCAAGTGTATATATGTATTGGTTGTTGTAGTAGTTGTTGTAATAGTAGTACTAGTAACTAAGAATTAGCGGAAAAATACCTCAATGGGAATGGTAATTTGCATATTAATTCGTTTTGTCAAGTAGGCTCTAAAAACAGATTAAAACTAATTTTGTCATGCGAATGACAAAGTCAGATTAGGGGAAATGGAATAATAAATTCGCATTTAATTAATTAGAATAATGGAAATTTTAGCTGATTTCAGTCTATATTAATTTCTCGAGGAATTGTTAATTTTCGTTATTTTTACAAAATGTCATTTGTTTATTTCTCTCTCAGCTGATAGAGTAGAATTTGTTTTTTAAAGGAGCTAAAAGATACCACAAAAAAATAAAATTACCATGCTAAAGAAGCCCCTGATGCTAAAATGCAAAGGCTTCGCTTCCGAAAGACGAGCTCAAAATCTATGGGACACGAGTAAATATGTTACTTAAAATCAAGTGATTATATATTCAACACAATATTATGCACAAAGTATCGACTAGGGCTGTAGTAATTTAGGAAGCTTTTTGCTTCGATGTGGCACAAGGCCGAATAATTAGGGCATCCTATGAGACTCGAACTCACTCGGAAAGTTTGATAGTCAAGCTTCCAAAACATTACATCACCTAAGGCACTTACACCTGGTTCAAAGCAGTAATTTACAAGCTTTTTGTTTCGGTGTGGATCAAAGCCAAATGAATGAGGTACCCAATGGGACTTGAATTCATTTGTGAAGGGCTGTGAGTCTAGCTTGACAACCATTACACCTCCCGAAGTGCCCCTTCGGTTAGGGCAGTAGAATACACCAACAGTATCTCTGCTGCTGGTTAAGACCCCACCCACCAGTGAGTGTCCTGTAATGACATTATGTTATCTAATGGTGAGGCTTTAGTATTAAATCTATGGAGTAGTATCAACTGTTAGAGTCCTAACAACAGGCCAAATAGAACTTTTTAATTATTTGATAAACAAGAAATCATTTAACAATTAGTGTTAGATAGCAATACTTGAAACCATTCAATTGTGTGCCAAAAAATAAGATCTTGGTCAGTGTACGCCTTCATTGACCTTATTCCCTGGTCTACTCGGACCCGGAGTGGTATTAACTGTTAGAGTCCTAACAACAGGTCAATTAGAACTTTTTATTTATTTAATATACAAGAAATCATTTAACTATCGGAAACAGAACTATTAATGTTAGATAGCAATACTTGAAACCATTCAATTGTGTGCCAACAAAAAAGCTCTGGTTCGTTTATAAATAATATTACCTAAAAAAAAAATTCGCATACAAATCTAATACATATATGGAGAAATAGGAATTGGCATTACATAACCCACAAAGTTTGATATACCATAAAACCAAACAACTAAATAACCAACATCTTATATAATTTCTGGTTGTGGTTGCACGTTGTTCGTCTGGTCAAACGAATAATTGTAGAGTACATCTCCCAAGGAGTCTTCGTGTTATAGAGGCGAACATCTTGGACCGCAGTGAGTAGTAATAGTCGTACTTGTAGTAGTAGTACTACTAGTAGTAGTAGTAGTTATTGTCGTAGTTTTAGTACCTCTTCCTTGACATTACTTTCTAGGTCATTCTGACTCATAGTTTTCATGCCTTTAAGGGTCCGATTTATGGGTCAAATAACAGGGTAAAAATTTTTCGTATTAAATAGAAATGCTTAACATCATAAACCTGCCGACAAATTATTTTTATTGGTTTGCTTTGGTTTGTTTTTGTGACACATCATGGCATTTCTACTTGTTTTGCGCACAATCATATGATATTAAATATTTCAATCCAATACAACGTGTCCTGTCGACTGGAGCTATAGAATGCACCAACTGCACCTCTGCTGAGGGGCAAAATTCCCCCCAAGGGTCCTGGTTATAATACTAAACAATGTCATCGCGAGGTTTCAGTAATGCAAGAGCTTTGGGGAATGTACAGTACCCACCCTTTCATTGGCATAGCTCCTAGGTCCACTGTGATAGGGTCCTATCTACGGGTCAGATAGAACTAAGCAGTGCACTTACTTGACATTAGATAAAATCTATCATTTCTCTATTTCATTGTGTGTAAACAAAACAGTATACTTAATCGTATCTGAATTGTTCAGTTGCCTGGGGCTGTAGAATACACAGATTGCATCTCTGCAGAAGGGTTAGAGACCCACCAACAAGTGTCCTGGATTCTACAGCCCCAGCCGACAAGGCAAAATATATTTGATAATGATTTGTATTGCATAGGAATACATAGAACTATATAACTATTTTCAAAGAACTGATGGAGGTGCCCGTGGTGTAATTGTTATCGTCGTAGGAAATGAACACGGCGACACGAGTTCAAATCCTGGACGAGAGTGATTGCATTTCACATATCACTAATACCCTTGGGAAAGGTATGAATCCAATTATTCTCCCTCCAGCTATGGGTAAATAGTAGGACAGACTGGGTTCTTCAGCCTTGGTTCGGCAACTTGTCTAGGAGAAGGAAAACTCTGAATTAAAACTCCGCTTAAAATTTGACCTTGTGTCATATCCTGCCTGAGCGGAGGGGTTGGTAAATAGGATTTTCAAAGAACTGATTATTATTTGATAGAAGTAGTAACTTTAGATCATATAAGTGAGGATAGTTAATAATTATATTTGATGATTATTTGTATTTGAGAGGAATACTTGAAACCATATAACTGCGCAAACAATAGATCGTTAGAGACAGAGAAATGTGATTTGAAAATTGATAAGAAAAGTTTGTTGATTACAACCCTTCATTTACTAAAGAATTCAATTCCAGCATTATATACCACAGAAAGTGTTGATATGCCGTTAAATAAATAAAAAAAAGAAACAGGTATTCTAATTAAAGATGGATAATCACCAAAATAGAAACTGTACTGCTTACCTTCAACGCATTCGGGTTTAAAAAAGGTAAACATTCAATAAATTAGGGGAAGTTTTTTGACTTCGTTGGGACCGATTAGATATTATTTAACATTCGAACTGTTGTATAGCCGTTATGCAAATACAAATGCAGGTGGATGCAAATAAAGGCGGACTTCGTTGTTCAGGTACGAACAGTTTATTAACTTCTGACTTCGGTTCTTCAACATGAGGAGAGAGAAACAATTCTTAAAAGTCTTTAATAATCATACTCTGCTTATGATATAATGGCCGAGGGATTTCGTTTTATATATCTTGCCTTTCGGTTTAGCTAGGCTGACAACCTTTTGCTTGGCGCATGGGTTAGTTAGGTGCAACATGAGTGTAGGTGTTCATTCGCACGCGGGGAGGATGTGTCATTCAGAGATGTCAAAATAAAAATCCCGGATAGGAATTGAGACCAAGTGATGGGTGACGTCACGCACCGGAAGCGTGGGCTGAGATTTGAGAAAAGTTAGTTAGTTGAGTTCCTGCCTCGGAAGAAGACGGTTGACTTTCGGAGCTCGTCGGGTGCCGCACGTGGTTTGGGGCAGATGGAAAAGTCAGCATAGAAAGATCGTCTATCTCCCTCCTCATGTCGAAAAACCTTTAAACTCAAAGGTAATAAAAAGTTTCGTACCTGAACTAAGAAGTCGTAAGTGTTTTTCGTGTTTCGGGATTCCTATGTTATCTATATATGAGTTATGAACATTCTATGTCATCATCATCATCATATCGTGCTGGCAGCACGGATATCCCTGACCCTCTCTCGCCACTCCTCCCTATCGTTCATCGCCCTAGGTAGGTCTTCAGGACAACAACCTGTATCCTCACATAGCTGCTGAATGTATGTTCGTGCTGGTCGTCCTGCTTTTGCGCGGCCATGTGTAGGGATCCATAAGAGTACATCTCTTATGAGTTCATCTCTGCTTCTCCAGCAATGTCCTGCATGTCTGGTTCGTCTAACTTGAATAGTTTTCGTGATAGGGGGCTGGTGGCCGTACAGTTGGTGTCTTGTGGGGTGTTGCTGCCAGGACTTGTTCAGGATTGCACGCAGCATTCTTGTGTAATTGCCATCTAGTTTCTTCTCCAGCCGTTTTGTTAGCGTCCATGTAGTGCATCCATATAGCAGTATCGATGTGACCGCTGCCTGGAAGAAACTGCGTTTCATTTTATCGGTTAGGTCTGATTTCCATATAGTCGATAGCCTATTGATAGCTGTCCATGCTTTCGTTAACCTCGAATGTACATTTCACATATTCATGTACGCCTATGATACATATTAACAACATCCCCAACGTTTGGCACATCTCGTGGTCTTTTAGATCTCAATTCATCTTCGTTGGGCGGGATCCGAAAAACTTAACCGGCGCTGCAACGATAGAAAACTCAACTCTATGACAGAGAACTCACTTCTCTGCCCCTATGGCGGAAACTCAATTGTCTACCTGCATGGTCCAATCTCAATTTCTCAAGACAATGGTCGGATTTCAACTTTTCAACACAATGGTCGGATTTCAACTTCTCAACACAATGGTCGGAACTCAACAGAATCTTTTTCAAATCTTCCAAATTATCCGCCATCTCTTCTGGGCATGACGTCATCCACACTCCAGCCCTATTTCCTGTCTGGGGTTTATTATCACAATGGTGATTGTCATATCCTTTGCACGCGAGCGTAAACTGTACCCGATACTATGCACCTGAACTCTTAACCCGAGTAGTTCAAAGCTCAACCAAACTGAATGATAGAATATAATTAATGAAAAATGATTACAATGAAAAAACCAATCCTTAATTATATAACAGAACTGTACGCAAACAAATGACTAACGCTAAATTAAATTGTCAGAAATAAACATTTAATTGTGCACAAATAAATGAGCTCTGGCTTGTTTAAAATATTACCAAAGTATTCGTATAGAAATCTTTGGTCTATATATTTTCGTTATTTTTAAAAAAATGTGATTTGTTTATTTCTCTCTCAGCTGATAGAGTAGAATTTGTTTTTTAAAGGAGCTAAAAGATACCACAAAAAAAAAAAAAAATTACCATGCCAAAGAAGCCCCAGATGCTAAAATGGCAAAGGCTTCGCTTCCTAAAGACGAGCTCAAAAACTATGGGATACGAGTAAATATGTTACTTAAAATCAAGTGGTTATATATTCAACACAGTATTATGCACAAAGCATCGACTAGGGCTGTAATAATTTAGGAAGCTTTTTGCTTCGATGTGGCACAAGACCGAATAATTAGAGCATCCTATGAGACTCGAACTCACTCGGGAAAGTTTGATAGTCAATAGAATTGGGCGTTAAATAACCAACAAAGATTGATATGCCATAAAACCCAAATAACGAACCCATTCAAAAATTTTTGTATTGGATAGGGATGCTTAATATTTCATAATAAAGTTTAGGTCGGCTTTTAATTTACTAAGCTTTTGCTTAGATATAGCACAAGGCCGCATGAATGGGGCACCCAATGAGAATCGAACTCACTCGTGTAGGTTTGCTAGTCTAACATGCTAACCATTACACCACCCGAGGTGCCCTTTTTTTTTACACCACCCGAGGTGCCCTAAACTTTAGGCCGGCTTGGTTTGGTTTAGTTTTATGGCATATCCGCCATTGGAGATCATTTAATGCCAAATCCTCTTTAGACATATAAATCATATATACAGTGGCGGCCATAATGTTCAGAACGGCATAGTTTCGTCAGAAAAAGTAGGTATAACTTTTTATCTTAGTTGTTTTAGATTCTATAATTTTCACTGACAACAAATACGATATTAATTGTTATTCTGTGAATACTATTTTATTATCCTCTCAAGTAACAGTAAAATTTCAGAGAATAACAATTAATATCGTATTGGTTGGGTTTTATGGCATATCAACCATTCGATGCCAAATTATATATATATATATATATATATATGATTTGATTTGGTCACCTTTAATGGCATGACAACCATTTTAGGTTATTTAATGGCCAATCTTCATTATACATAAAAATAAAAATATATGATTTAGTTTAGTTTGGTTTGGTTTTATGGTTTTTCAACCATTGGAGGTTATTTATTGCCAAATCCTCTTTATACATATATATCATATATATATGATTAGGCTTGGTTGCGTTTTCTGGAATATCAACCATTTTAGGTTATTTGATGCCAAATCCTCTTTATATATATATATATATATATATATATTATTTGGTTTTAGTCAGCTTTAATGGCACTTCAACCATTGTAGGATATTTAATGCCAAATCCTCTTCATACGTATACATTAAATATATAAGATTTCATTTGGTTTGGTTTTATGGCATATCAACCCTTGCAGGTCATTACACACTCACTTCGAGTAACACGTACGAGAGTGTGTTTATTTTCATTCAATTTTCCAAGATAGATAAATTGATAGTTAGATCCAACACCTACGCGCAAGCAAAATGCGACATAAGGTCGATTTTTAAGTGGCGTCAAACAAAGACTTCCTTTTCCTCGACCGATTACCATACCAAGATTAAAGAGCACAGTCTGACCTTCTATTTACCCGAAGCTGGCAGGTTAATAATCGAATTCATATCTTTCTTTATAATATTAATGTTATGTGAAAAAAAAAACAACTTTGGTTGGGTTTGGTTTGGTTCGGCTTGGTTTGGTTTTAGGGCACATCAACCATTCTAGGTTATTTTATGCCAATCCATTTTTATATATGAAAACAGTTTTATTTCAAACAATTCAGTTTAGCTTTAGTGAACAGTTTAATTTTCAAAGTTATTTCTATTTCAAGCTATTCAGTTTTAATTCAAACAATTCAGTTCAGTATAAGTTTAGTTTTTTTTGTTTATACACAGTTAAATCTCAAAACAGTTCTATTTCAAACAATTCAGTTTTGCATATTAAAAAAAGTTCTATTTCCAACTGTTCAGAAATACGAAAAACACTTACGACTTCTTAGTTCAGGTACGAAATTTTTTATTACCTTTGAGTTTAAAGGTTTTTCTACATAAGGAGAGAGGCACAATCTTTCTATGTTGGCTTTTCCATCTGACTCCCCCCACACACACACACGTGTGGCACCCGCCACAAGGCCACTGCGAGCTAGCGAAAGTCACCCTTCTTCTTCGGACCGCAAGAATCAGCTCACTGACTTTCTTCAAAATCCTCCGTGCGCGCTTCCGGTGCATGACGTCATTCACATCCCCAAGTCACAATTTTCTATCTGGGATTTTTATTTTGACATCTGTGAACGACACATCTTCCCCACGCGTGCGTTAACACCTGCGCTCAAGTTTGCACCTAACTAACCCATGTGCTGAGCCGAAAGGTTTTCAGCCTAACTAAACCGAAAGGCAATATATATAAAACAAAATCCCTCGGCCGTTATATTACATATATACATATGTGTCTGTGTGTGTGTGTATGTGTGTGTGTGTGTGTGTGTGTGTGTGTGTGTGTGTGTGTGTGTGTTTCGGTTTGTGGAAGTGCCTGTCGTTGCAAATGACGATACGATTTTAAATCAGGTAATAGGCTGATAGCATTTCGTTTACACTAATACACTTTGGGAAGGTATGAATTCAATTTTTCTCCTTGCACCAATTGAATTCTAGGGCTGCCCGTGTTCTTTAGCTTCAGTTACGCAACCAGTCTAGTGGAGGTGCCCGTGGTGTAATGGTTATCGTCGTAGGAAATGGACACGGTGACACGAGTTCAAATCCTGGATAAGACTGATTGCATTTCACATACCCTTGGGAAAGTTACGAATCCTATTATTCTCCCTACAGTAGGGCTTACTGGGTTCTTTAGCCTTGGTAAAGCAACTAGTCTAGGAGAAGGAAAAATCTGAATTCAAACCTGTTAAACTCTGCTTAAAAATGACCTTGTGCCATATCCTGCCCGAGCGGAGGGGTTGGTAAATATGGTTAGGCAATCAGTCTAGAAGAAAGAAAACCGAATTTAAACATGTTCAGACCTTGTGTCACATCCTCCCCGAATGTAGAGGTTGGTCAATACTTACATATTCGTCGGCAACGTCGGCACATTATAGCGAGATTTCTATAAGAGCAATACAGTTAAAATGGTCTAAATTAGAGTATAAGCAAATCCCTGTCGAATTTTTCCGGAAGAGGAATATAGGGGGGATTTTCAGCTTTCTGTAAAAATTACAACTATAAGTCACTAATGCCATAACGGGAAAATTTAAAATAAAGCTTCTCCGTGGTTTACCATAACAGATTAGGGGAGATTCCAACGGGACGCCAAGTCGTTTGGCAAAATGGTTTAGAAATATGGAAATTGTGTCGTAGGATATGGAAGCAATAGACTTTTTGAAACGACACAGAAATTCGTAAAAATAAAAAAGAAAGAGAATATTTCTGGCGCCAAAAACAAATTGAAAGTAAAAGACTGCGCAGAAACTATTGATTTCTCGTTCAATATTTATTGATAGATTATTTCTAAAAAAATGAAAAAAATAAATAAATAAACAAAAATATAAAAACGTAAATACAAAAAAAAAAAGAAATAGTAAAAAAAGACGTTTATTCATTTCCTACCTTCAAAGTTATTTTTCTCCCCTCTCCACGACTTCTTTTTTTTTCTGTGAGTGTTGAATTAATTCAGTTTTTGCTTTGTGATTTGTTGATGAAATCTTATCTTCCTGTTTCACTCTACATAATTCATACGATTTCCCGCCACTTCATATTTTATTTTGAAGCTTGCGGTCTTTGAGTCATTATTGTTTTAGAGAACCAGTTTCTGAAAATAGCAAGAAAAATGGCGTCAGTAGCAAATTATATATATATATATATATATATATATATATATATATATATATATATAGTCATCCACAGACGGATATATATATATATATATATATATATATATATATATATATATATATATATTTCTGCATATTACCTCTTTAAACATTGGCGTCACCACGACAAAATCGAAACTGAAATCTCGGAGAAAATTATCCACAAGACCGGCTGGACATCATGGGTCAGTAGCAATGTCGATTTATTCCCCATTCTCCAATAAAATTGATTCCATCACCCCTTAAAAAACCTTTCGCGAGTAAAAAAAAAATTCCCTTGTCAAATACAAGAGAGTTGTCGTTCTTACCATTAAAAAAAGTGATTTGCACAAAATAATGGTTTGGTTTAGTAGTATTTTTTAATGACATATCAACCTTTGTGGGTTATTTAATGCCAAAGCCATCTATAAAGAAACAGCAGTGTAAGTATATAATTTACTGCATGGATAAGGGAGTTTATCCGCTTCCCAAAGGTATTTGTCCGAAAGTGAACGTAATTACGCGACTGGAGTTCGAACTCGCTAACTTCGATTCTGCAGTCCATCGGCAATCCTTTTAGGAGAACATCATTGATACCATTTAACCCATAGCTGAGAGGAAAGGGTGTTCTTACTTTTCCCTAAGGGTATTTATCCGAAAGTGGACATAATAGCGCAACTGGAGTTCGAACTCGCTAACTTCGATTCTGCAGTCCAGTACGTTAGCCCCAACGCCAAGTGAAGCAAGTAAGAATTCGTATGTGTATTTGTATTTGATAGAAATACTTTATACCATATATTTTATTTGTTCTTTTATTTACCAATTTGTAATGCCTCCTTTGGGATCTCCACTTTTTACTATTTCTTATATCAACCTTTAAAAAAAGAATATTTCCACAGAAAAAATACACTACAAATTTAATATATCTACACAAGAATAAATTCTGCCAATTAATTTATCAGTTAGTTACCGAATATATTGGGGGCGGGGTGTCCTCGTGGCGTAATGGTTAAAGCGATGGACTGCAGAATCGTAGTAAGCAAGTTTGTACCCCAGTCGCGCTAATACGTTCACTTTCGGGCAAATACCCTTGGGAAAGGTATGAACCCCCTAATCCTCCCATCTATGGGTTAAATAGTACCGCTACTGTCCTTCTCGGGGAATGGCTTTGGCATTAAATAACCTACAAAGGTTGATATGCCATTAAACAAAGAAACCAAACCAAATTGAAAATATTTCTTACCATTATTTTTGGAATCATTCAATTCAATCTTAAATTCTTTTACACGATTGCTGTTTTTGATCTGATTCGGCAGTTTGCTCTTAGACAATTAGCAAAAAAACAAAATCCAATTGTTTAATAGACTTATATTTGAAATCTGTTTTGTCAGAAAACTTCCAGTTTGAGGAGAAACATTGAAAAAACATCTACGATAACTAGAAGTTCCATTAATCATTTCGGAAGATTTGATGACTTCACGTTATTCTTTTTTCTTGTAAAATAGATAAGTTAGCCGAAAGTAGTCGAGGGTGACCGGCAGACTTCGTTCTCAATCACTACTACACCTAGACGTACAGAAGGGCGCTATTCCTTTCCCTGGAATACTCCACTTACCCTTAATACGTACCTTATAATGCTGAGTGTTAATCAAGGAGGCAACAAGTACTGATTTCTTTTTTTTTAATTTTTTGTCATTATTTTAAGTGTGCCTTCCAATCTAAATATTACTCTCCAATTTTCATGTATCGGCAGTGGGGCCCAAGCATGAGAACCATATTCTATGTAAGGTTTTATTAGGCGCTGATGTATCTTTAGAAAATCGTTTGCCCCTCTTTAAATAAAATTTCTGGTCATCCGCTCAATCGTTCCATTTGTCCTCGATACAATCTATTTGTCAGCTTTACATTTATCATCAAAGTCAACTCTAAGGTCACGTTTCAGTTTTACTTCTTTGATTTCCTGGCTGTTTCATCTATATTCAATTTTAATTTTCTCGGATCGAATATGCTGTGCTTTACATTTTTCGAGCTAAATTTTAATTTCCAAATATCTTCCCAATGAGACAATTTATTTTGATCAATTTATGTTATTTCTTTTGATAATAGTGACAAATATTTGGTTTGGTTTGGTTTGGTTTCTTTGTTCGAGGGTATATCAACCTTTGTAGGTTATTTAATTCCTAAGCCATTCTCCTTGAAGAACATGGTACTATTTAACCCATAGCTGGGAGGACAAGGGGGTTCATACCCTTCCCAAGGGTATTTGCCCGAAAGTGAACGTAATAGCGTGACTGGAGTACGAACTCACGTACTACGATTCCTCAGGGTATCACTTTAACCATTACACTACGAGGACACCTCCACAAGTATTTGGATATCATCAACAAATAGTTTTATTTCTGTTTTTATATAATTCGGTGAATCATTTATGAATACTAAAAACAACGAAGGTCAAGAAAACCGGAGAGTATAATCGGTTTCTGAATAATTCCACTAGTTTTTACTTTCATAGTTTTATCTGTCAAAAAATATCTAAAAATATTGACACTTTTTTTAGAAAAACCTAATTCTTTCATTTTCACTAGTAAACGATGATGAGATACTGTATCAAAAGGTACTGATTATTTAACTCTGTGTATCTACAAAATGTGTTTACAGATCATATATTTAATATCAATATTGAACAAGTCCTGGCGGCAACACCCAACAAGGCAATATTGAACAAGTCCTGGCGGCAACACCCCACAAGGCAACAACTATACGACCACCTGCCTTCCGCCACGAAAACAATCCAAGTTAGACGAACCAGACATGCAGGACACTGCTGGAGAAGCAGAGACGAGCTCATAGGTGATGTACTCCTATGGACCCCCACATATGGCCGGGCAAATGCAAGACGACCAGCTCGAACATACATTCAGCAGCTATGTGAGGATTCGGGATGTACCCCTGAAGACCTAGCAGAGGCGATGAACGATAGGGAGAAGTGGCGAGAGAGGGTCAGGGCTATCCGTGCTAGCGGCACGACATGATGATGATGATGATGTTGATGATATTTAATATAAATGTAAAAGCAGGATTTGTTATTAGATAACCAACAATGTTTGATATGGAAACCAAACCAATGAAACCACACCAATCACTCATATCCATCAAATATGAATTAATAATATCAATACTTTCCAAAACATTTGATAATATTAATTTACTATAGACGAAACAAAGTTAATCTCCAGTTCTTTCCCATTCCCTAGCATGGTCATGGTATTTGCCCATCTTTTCTTTCAATTTTACTCTGTGGTCAGCAAGGACAGCAAAGTCTACAATTCTGCAAGTTCTTTCTTTTTTTTTATGATTATCATAAGGTCTGGTCATCTGGCCAAAATTAGATGATCTGTTTGTATGTAAAAATCTTTTTTAAGAGCTTTTCACACTAGCATCAGCTGATGGTCTTTCACTGGACTTTGAGTGTCAGCAAGTCTCCTCAAGTCACCAGAACTTTTCACAGTATTCTGGCTGATCTTAACATTGCTAACCCTTGGATGGTCCCTATTCGTGTTCTTATTTCTAATTCCTCCAGTCCCTTTACCAATCCTTTGGTGACTGTACCGAGTGCATTGATTACGATTGGTGTCACCGTCATTTTCATGTTCCATAGTTTCAGCATACACTGAAAGACAGCAACTCTTCTCTGTTCTTCGCGACTCCTCTCAGTGTTCTGACCGATCTTAAAGGTGTTGTAGTTTTGACGGTCTCGATTCGTCCTCCCATCTCCAATTCTTCAAGTTCTCTTTCCAAGCGTTTGGGGACCGTTCCATGTACACTAATTGCAATTGGTTTTACCGTCATCTTCATGTTCCATAGCTTTCTTAGTTCTCTGGCAAGGTCTAAGTATTTGTCTCTGTTTTCGCTTTCTTTGAGTTTCACTCAGTGGTCCGCTGAAACTGCTAAGTACACTAAACAGCAAGTTCTCTTTTTCATTTACTTTTGCTTATTTTTTTTTTTTGTTTGTTAATTATCACTAGGTATGGTCTTCTGACCGTGATTAATAAATATGTTTGTTTCCCAAAATTTCAGAATTTTTTACGGGTCTAATTCTATATGTTGTATCCTAGTTTATGCCTCGTCTGGCAGTCTGCTCAGTTTTCCACCTCTCGCACAATTCAGAGTAGATCTCTTTTCCCACCCACTCGTGTCTACACTCTTTGCAAGTTTTTCGCATCAGTTTTTACTGGTGGTTTTTCATCAAAGTTTGAGTGACCGAAGTCTTCTCAGGTCTCCAAGACTGTTTAAAAAATTCTAGCTGATCTTAAAAGTGCTGTGGTCTTGATGGCTTCTATTCTTCATCTGATCTGCTTTTTCCAAAGTCTCTTGCACAATTCCGTGTCGATCACCTTTCCCATCCACTCGTGTATATACTCTATGCAAGTTTTTCGCATCAGTTTTTAATGGTGGTTTTTCATCAAAGTTTGAGTGACCGAAGTTTTCTCAGATCTCCATGACTCTTTAAAAAATTCTAGCTGATCTTAAAAGTTCTGTGGTCTTGATGGCTTCTATTCTTCCTCTGGTCTGCTTTCCCCCCAAGCCTCTATTTAGCGTGTTCTCTTTTTTATTTATCTTTATTTTTGGCTAATTATCGCTAAGTCTGGTCTTCTGATCGATGATCTGTTTGTATTACTATTATTTTACTCCTTTGAGAATATTTTCACACCAGCGTTCGCTGATGGTTCTTCACTAGAATTTGAGAGAGAACAAGTCTCTTCAAGTCTCCAGGACTCTTCTCAATATTCTAGCCGGTCCTAATAAAGCTGCAGTTTGGATAGTCTCTACTTGTCCTCTAATTTCTAATTGCCCCAGTCCTGTTACCAATCTTTAGTTGATAGTTCCAAGCACACCAATTGCATTTCGTATCACTGTCACCTTCATATTCTAAATTTTTTGGTTCTCTGGCAAAGTCTTGTATTTATCTCTCTTTTCGCTTTCTTTTACTTTTTCCTTGCGATTCGCCGGGATGGCAAAGTCCACTGTTCTGTAGGTTCTCTTATTTTTTGTTGACTATTACCAGCTCATACAGTCTTTTTCCCATTTCTGTTTTTTACTTATTGTTATTCTGTTGATCATTGTACTGTTTCTGCTGTTTCTAGGCGCAGTAATTAGTATTTCTTTGTTCATTTTTATGTAATCTTCAAGTCATCGTATCCATGCATCGATGCTATCTTGTATGTTAGCGAATCCTCTTCCTTCTTCTTTTCTTGATGCATATACTCGGTCCGTGTCATCTCTCGGATGCATCGTCATGAATTTTCTTCTTCTCTAGTTCATTTGTTGAAGTTCTTCCTGCGTCCATTTCAAGAATTGTCCCGCGTAACTTAAAAAGGAGACAGTCCAGGTGTTTATCCCTTTCATGAGATTCCATTAACAGAGTTTCGTTTCGTGTAGTTTCTCATTCTCCTGAGATACTCTTTTTAAATTTTTCTTTCATCTTCGTTTGTTTGATCTTATCTACCTCTGTAATATAATGGCCGAGGAATTTTGGTTTATCCTGTTTACCAACCCCTCCGCTCGAGCAGGATATGACACAAGGTCAATTTTTAAGCGGAGTTTAACAGGTTTGAATTCAGAGTTTTCCTTCTCCTAGACTAGTTGTCTCACTAAGGCTGAAGAACCCAGTCTGTCCTACTATTTACCCATAGCTGGAGGGAGAATAATTGGATTCATACCTTTCCCAAGGGTATTAGTGCTATGGGAAATGCAATCAGTCTCGTCCAGGATTTGAACTCGTGTCGCCGTGTTCATTTCCTACGACAATTACACCACGGGCATGTCTTTGGGTTTAGTTAGGCTGAGAACCTTTCGGCTCAGTGCATGGGTTACTTAGGTGCAACATTAACACAGGTGTTCACGCACGCACGCGCAGAGCGGACATGTCACTCAGAGATGTCACAATAGCCCAGATGGGAAACAGAGGCTAGCGAGTTCGAATGACGTCACGCACCGGAAGCGCTCGCAGGATTTGGGAGAGATTTTGAAAAAGTCAGTTAGTTGAGATGAGACCTGCCTCGGAGGGAAGACTGTTGGCTTTCGCTTGCTCGCGGAGACCTTTGTGGCGGGTGCCAAACGTGTTGGGGTGGGGGGAGATGAAAAAGCCAGAATAGAAAGATTATACCTCTCTCTCCTTATGTCGAAAAACCTTTAAACTCAAAGGTAATAAAAAGTTTCGTACCTGAACAAAGAAGTCCTTACGTGTTTTTCGAATTTCGAGATTCCTATGTTCTATGTTATATATATATGAACATTATATGTCCATTTCACTCATAGCCATATCATGGTTATGGTACACTTCCAATATTCCCAAGTACTTGTTAGTTTCCAATTCTCCGAGCTTTCTGTATTATTATTTTTAAAAAAATTATAATTATTTTACTCCTTTCGTAGATATTCACACCAGTGTAAGCGGATAGTTTTTCACCGGAGTTTCAGTGACAACATGTCTTCTCAATTCTCCAGGACCCTTCTCAGTATTCTTTCTGATCTTAATAATACTTTTGTTTGGATGGTCTTTACGTGTCCTTTTATTTCTGTGGTCTTCCAGGATGATAAAGTCCACTATAAATCAGTTTGTCTTTTTATTTGTTGACTAACACTAGATCTGGTCGTCTGGCTGAGATCAAGTAATCAATTTATATCTAAAAATCTCCGATAACTTTGTGTGTTTCATTCTTCAGGACAGACTTTGGATTGTGCCACGACCAACTAGTAAATACAGCCCAACATGTTACATTAAAAAGCTGAATACTAACAGGCCGAAGTAATGTAAACAAAAAATATTTTCATTCTTTTCAACATTAAAATGCATATTTAAATTTTGTCTTTTACTATAGTACTAATTATAGGGGACTTTTCGGCACATATGAATGAAGAATAATCTACAATGTTTGGTATGCCATGAAACCAAACCAAACCAAAATCAACAGGAGGTACCATACCGGGTCAGAATGGACCTGGGAGTAATGGCAATGACAGAGTACTACACATACTTAGTATGACTCTCGGCTGTGTCTGAAATGACGATCGACGATGATTGAGATCTATTCAGGATCAGGCGCCGCTAAGACATCATTGCGACGATACATGTTCTTTTAGATCAGATTTCTATTTATTGAGACCAAAAACCATCTGGAATTGGAACAAAAATTATCCAGGGTTCTACGACAAATCAGGATCGGTTTTGGTATATATATTTACTCCAGATTTTTGTTTTCTTACGATTTTGATGAGATTTTTTCTATTATCTTTAAAGAGATTCTTCATTGCTCAAAAGAACCCTTTTCCCATCAACATATTCCACCAAGTGCTGTTAAGGCTTTTTAAAGAAAAGAATATAAAATAAAACAATGAAAAAAAGCATTATTAAATCTAGTTTTACGACACTGATAAGTCCATAAAGATAAAGTTAGTAATTATGACTAACTTTATCTCTCCGATCTTTATTACTAAACTCATTTTTATTAAACTCATTATTTCTAAACTCATTATTACTAAACTCATTATTATTAAACTCATTATTACTAAACTCATTATTATTAAACTCATTATTTCTAAACTCATTATAACTAAACACATTATAACTAAACTCATTATTACTAAACTCATTATTACTAAAATCATTATTATTAAACTCATTATTACTAAACTCATTATTTCTAAACTCATTATTACTAAACTCATTAAAACTAAACTCATTATTACTAAACTCATTATTATTAAACTCATTATTACTAAACTCATTATAACTAAACTCATAATTACTAAACTCATTAAAACTAAACTCATTTTTATTAAACTCATTATTATTAAACTCATTATTACTAAACTCATTATAAGTAAACTCATTATTTCTAAACTCATTATAACTAAACACATTATAACTAAACTCATTATTACTAAACTCATTATTATTAAACTCATTATAACTTAACTCATTATAACTAAACTCATTATTATTAAACTCTGATGATGATGATGATTACTAAACTCTTTATTACTAAACTCATTATGAATTAAGACGGCCAACTTGTAAATACGGCCCCGTATGTTACATTAACAGGCTGAGTACTAACAGGCTGAAGTAATTAACACAAAAAAAAATCCATTCATTGCTGCATATGAAATCAACATGAAAAGAAAATTAACTTTAAAATTGAATAGAGAATTAATATAATCATTTTGGTAGAATTTATCCGACGTTATTTTGAAATCATAAAAGCAAGGTAATTCACAGCCGGTTATAATTCGTAGATTAGTAAAAGACAAAGTATAAATATGCATCTTAATGTTGAAAGGAATTCAAATAACGTTGGATAAATTCTACCAGCAGGATTATTTTATTTTCTCTGTTCAATTTCTAAAAATAATTTTCTTTTTAGGTTAATTTCATGTTCGACCATGAATGGATTATTTTTTGGCTTACATTACCTCGGCCAGTTAGAAGTCAGCCCGTTAATGTAACACGTAGGGTGGAATTAACTTGTTGTTTGTAGTTGTGCGTATACGCACAACTACAAACAACAAGTTCGTTTGGTCAAATTTAATTTTTTTGCACAGTTCCCAGTGGACTACTTTCCCCAGGCAGTCGAGTCAAGCCTCATACTCTTTTTTTTTTTTTTTTGCTTGTTTTATGCATTCGTTTATTCTGCGATTGATCGCTTCCTTTCGATCACCACATAACCTGTATTTAATATTTTGTTTAGTTTATTTTTTCTTTAACAGAGTTGGTCTCTAAGGTGTTGTTTTTTTTTTGTTGCTGTTTGAAGATATTCAGTTTATCTTTTAAGGTTTCCCTTCTTTACCCATGACCAACTCTTCCAGAATGAGATTTTGCTTCTTCGTCACTTGAAATATCTACAGAATTTGTTTTCTTCCCATTTTTGTTTACTAGCGATTGTTGTTCTGTTAATTCTTGTGTTGTTTGTGTTTTTTCTGGTCGATGTAATCAATATTTATTTCCTCTTTTTTATGGAGTCTTTGTGTCATCTTATCGGTAATATCGATGCCATCTTTAAGGCTTGAGAATCCTCTTCCTCCTTCTTTTTTATGACTCATATAGTCTGTCTATATCATCTCTGTCGATGTCCTTTTTCGGTTGATGAGACGCTGCTTCCTAGGTAGGTGGATTTTGTCTACTAGTTTAAGAGTTCCTTCTAGTGTGGAGATGTCACCTGTTTGATTATAGCACATATATTCCGTTTTGTGTGCATTGATATGGAGGCCAAAAATCGACACGCAGCTAACGAAGGCATGGACAGCTATCAATAGGCTATCGATCGGATGGAAATCAGACCTAACCGATAAAATGAAACGCAATTTCTTCCAGGCAGCTGTCGTATCAAGACTGCTGTATGGATGCACTACATGGACGCTAACAAAACGGCTGGAGAAGAAGCTAGACGGCAATTACACAAGAATGCTGCGAGCAATATTGAACAAGTCCTGGCGGTAACACCCCACAAGACACCAACTGTACAGCCACCTGCCTACCATCACGAAAACTATCCAAATTAGACGAATCGGACATGCAGGACACTGCTGGAGAAGCAGTGACGAGCTCATTGATCTGTCTCTCTCTGTCTCTCTGTCCCTCTCGCTCTCTCCAGTTTTATCTCTTTCTCTGTCACTCACACATACATACACAGACGTATACGTATACACACAACGATGGTATCTGTGGTGTAATAGACATCATCATAGGATATGGACGCGGTAACACTTGTTCAAATCCTGGAGGAGGCTGATCGCATTTCACATTTCACTGCTAATACCCTTGGGAGAGGTATGAATTCAATTGATCTCCTCCACCTATCGTTAAATAGTCAGGCAGACTTGGCTCTTGTTTAGGCAACCAGTCTAGGAGAAGGAAAACTCTGAATTCAAACCTTCTAACCTCCGTTTAAAATTGACTTTGTGTCACATCCTGTCCGAGCGGAGAGGTTGAGTAAATATATACACACACACACACACACACACACACTGACACATGCATACTTTTTAGAAAAATTTCAAACTCATTTTTAAAAGAACTCTTTTTTAAGAAAATAACAAATTTCACAGACACACACACACACACACGCACACATTCTCTTTTAGAAAAAGTTCGGCCTTTGGATATAAATATCATGTCCATACGATCATCTACTCTCTCTCTCTCTCTCTCTCTCTCCTCAGTCGATTGGGGCTGTAGAATACACCGATTGCTTCTCTGCAGAGGAGTAACATCCCCCCAACTAGTGTCCTGGATATGACACTAAACATATCTAATGGTATGGTTTCAGTAATACTGGAGCTTTGGGGAATGCGAAGTCCCCTTCATTGCCATCGCTTCCAGGTCCACTCAGGCCCGGAGTGGTAGAACCTGATAGGGTCCTATCTATGAGTCA